>OZ020196.1:10746112-11946112 GCA_963971165.1 Philopedon plagiatum | reverse complement strand
GTTAGGATTCCACTTTAGTCCTAATACTTTAACGAAAGAGGCTTAATCTTTATCAAAACTATAAGATTCCTGAATATCAGACGGAGAAATCTGGGAGAGGTGAGCGGGATGGTTGCTTGACCATTTACCGAACTTAAAGCCTCCCCTTCTCATAACCTCAATAAGCTCGGATTGAAGTGACAAGGCAGATTCCAAATCGTGACTTCTAACCAACCCATCATAACTTGAGCCACTCGGGGGAAGAAAGCCTCCTCTTGGTTAGCTTCAAAAACCACTCTTATTTTAGAACAAGAATTGTGTTCCTTAAAGACAGCATGATGTGCTATGTAATACGCAGAAGAGCACCTATAATCATTGTGTGGCACTAAAGACATATGCGCACAGTTGAGGTAGTCTTGTATAAATTCTGAATATTGGTTATACAGATGGGAGTTTTTCAGAAAACGGCTTTCAAGTAGCAAAAGCGCCGATAGGCTTGAGAGTAAGTATCGACAAAGTTTGGACTTGATTGATGAAATTGCAAAGGTACTGAAAATCGCCCAGAGGTTCTCGAAGGGTTAAAGTTTTGTCTTCGCATTTCCTATTTTCGGGGGACATATCAATGGGTTGGTAATTTGTTCAACCTCCCAAAACTTACGTAACTGAAAATCAAGGCTTGTATCCAAGGTGGCATGACAACTCAAAAAAGTATCTGCCTCATTTAAAGAAGGTGAACAGTCAGTCTTACCCTGCAAAATATAGCCAAAAATAGTTTCCAAAGCTTGCTTTTGGAGCTGTTCCTTAGAGTTTCCAAAAATACGACCTGATTTTAAAAATAAAGGCACCAACTCTGCACCGATAAGCATGTCTGTTAGGCCTGGCGTGTGAAACTGGTTATCTGCTAGATTTAAGTGACGAATGTGCTCCATTTCCGAAATATTAATGTGAATTTTAGGTTGGTTAGAACAAACCTTAAGGATGACAATAGCCTCAAAAGAAAAAATAGGGTTTGGCCGGTGACACGGTTTAATAAAGCAATGAACCATGCCACTATTAGCAGAACTTGCCATTCTATTCAAGCACTCAACGGGAATCGAAAATTTTCTACGACAAAGACACTAACGATTTAGACACAAAGTTTACCCTTAAACCAGTATTTAGGAGTACACGAATCTTTTGGAAGTTTCCCCAAGTATCTTGAATATCTAGTTCACATGTGGACAATAAAATCGTACGTTGAGGGATGGACAAAGTGTTAGTGATGCAATGAGTATTTGTGACTGACGACTCGGTTTGACTGACCAAAAGATTGTGCGAGATATGTGGCAGAACTTGCATTAGTATTGGAGGTAGTAACACACATGACGAAGAATTTTGGTCAAAATGTAAATTTGTATGGTGCGGAGACCTGCAAACTCTACATCTATGTGGTGAACCACAATTTCTTATTGAATAGGGTGATACTAAACAGTTTTGATTGGGTTTGCAACTTATGATGCGATGCGTGTTGCCGCGGATCCTTTTACGGAGTGAAATCTATAAAATATGACTTATTGCTGACTGATACGGCATTACAAATGGCCAACACTTCTCCCATCATAGCAAATTAAAGAAATTACTGTATTATGAGCCGATTGAAATTCGTCATAAACAGTATCTAATGCTGCAAAAAACTAATACTAATGCTGCAAAAAACTGTTTCAAAAATATTTAGTTGTTTATACTATACCATATAAATAAATTAATAAGTTTTACTTTCGACAAAAAATTGTATATTTTCTTGACATTATAAAGTGAAAATACAACATGAAATCACAACAATAAAATAAAAAAAAATTTTTAAATGTATTTTAGAAGTTGCAAGAAGCAATTTTGTATTAAACACAGGAAAAATATAACAAATGTCGTCAACTATTTACTTCTGTAAATGTAAGAAGCCATTTTAGTAATATTAATTCTACACTTTATATTGTTTAGAGACGTTGATTGCAGTACAGAGATCAATATTTCTACTGCGAATTAAGTTTTATTTGGAAATACATATATAGCATTTTCTAACAAAATTTAAGCAGGTCCCGTATTTTTTATTGTTTTAGGAAAAACTTTTAAAACGTACAAAAGATAGCTTTGCCGATTTGATCATTTCCTGCAGAAAATCTTGAGCCATTTGTTCTAGGCATCATTACTTTATAATTTTATATATTTACCAGCTGTAAGTGTTAACATACATGCGATACTTAATACTTTAACTCGACCCATTTTTGTGATCTCGAATGTTGTCACTTAAAAATGTTCTCTTTCTATAAAGTAGTTTTGTATCAATGGCAAGCATTTTAAAATAATTAGGCTACTACCCAATCTCTATAAAATATTTTTAAAAATATTTTGCTTTAAAACTGACGGTACTGCGAAAGGACCGGACTGCGTTAAAACCAGAATTTTTTTCTTAGGGAAGTGTGACTTTTTTAAACATGCAAATAAGGATACAATGCAATTACAAATATTAAGTATAGGATTTGTGATTGTTTGGGTGTTAGAAAAAGCGACATGCCCACGAGAACCGTGGAGGTCGCATCGTATGATCCCGCCAACCCTCGGCAATGTTGGGTGATGTCCTTGATGTAGGGTACCTGCGGGCGAACTCCATAACATCGTAGAGATAGACATAGAGAGGAAATAAGATAGAAATAAATATTCTTTCTATCTCCAGTTCCTACTCTCTACGTTTCTTTCCAAAACACTTCGGGTTAAAGCGGCAGTAGAAAATAGCGTATTATTGAACCTAAAAACATTCAGTCCTTCCTAGTGAAATTTTAGGGAATTTTAAATTTCACCCTTTTGACATGTTGATTTCTAACGTGTGTTTTTGTTTTGGGAGTAATAAAAAACGCATAATATGGGATATTGTTTAAGATTATCAACTATAACTTTCCACTGTTAGGACCTAGTTTTAAATTCTCGTTTTTTAATATCTAAATCAGATAGACAAAAGGTAAAAAATTAACAATTCAAATTAGGGCAAGTGACACTTTCAAAACAGACCTAATTCTTGGAATTTCTTTGTGCAGAATTCATAAAAACAAACTTTTCTTTTAATGGTAATCCTAACTCTGAGCTAACTATACTATAATGCAACGATTTTTCAGGCGGTTTATTCAGTAGTATCACACAAATTATTACCTGCCAATATTTTTTAATGGTAAGCCCCTGTAATTATCATTAAAGAAAATTGAATCAAGCTGATTATCATTATCAATAAACATGCAACTTCGAAAATTGCAAACGCAACAAAATCAAATCGCAATAATCGCATAACCTTAAAACCACATATTATAATACGAACAGTCAATCAGATGGAAAAAACAAAGAAAAACTTATACAAAGAGTATGCTACAGACAGAGATAGTACAACAGCAAGAGCTTAACAACTCTTTCTATTTTTCCTATTTCCGACTGTTCCTTGAGACGTCCGAATCCCCTAGAACCTAACCGATTGATCTTAGACAGTACCATTTTTAAGTTTTCTCTATGTAGGCAACAAATTCTCTTTCTATTTAGTTACAGTGTTCGCCCGCCGCATTCTTTGTCATGGAGGGATTTCTGCTTACTGTTTTCTCACCACCATTTTAATGGCAAGATCATCCAGCCAATGCGGATTTTTTTTCATTATGGTCACTAACAAAGAGTATTGAAAACGAATAGAGGCAACGCGACTAATCCTTTACGTACTACAAAGGTGGAATAAACAAAGTAGCATCAATATGGCCGCCAGACAGGACCGAATTACGTTTAAAGGCCAATAATTCTTATTCGTAACTTTATAGCACAAACTAATCAAAATAACACTTTTAATACCACGAAAAATCGTAAATGCAAAAACGAACTTTCACAAATTATCAAATTGAAGCTTCGGTGCACCAATATGGCGGACGACGTACGTAAGACCGATACGGCGCGATCGCGTTGCCTCTTATTCGTTTTCAATACTCAGTAGCCACTAATGAGAATATTTTACATTTAGTAATTAATACTCAAAAGTCTCAGTTGACCTTTGCGGCAGTCTGATCAGTGGCTAAAACCACGAAATGACCGTCATTGTCATTTCCTCGCGGCGTGGTGGTTTTGAGAACTCTCTAATATAACCGACGCTTACCAAAAAAAGCCCCCCCCCCCACTTGATTGCTGTGGAAGCCCCTTTCCATTCAAAAAATAGGTGTTTGTACGAGCAGTGTACACTCAACTGTTTATGATGGTATCTTTGTTTTTATATTGGAAATTAAATAAGGATAGAGCAAAACCGATAGGTTTCTAGATGTAATTGATGGATTGTTTGAACACGTTATAAAATTACTTTACTTGTTTTAAAAAGTACTGTCAGTCTGGTATTTCTAAAGTACAGTAGAAGAAGAAGTACAGGTACTTCGGCATATTGACGTTTGATCTGAGGCACTATGGCAGGTAGTGGATTCCACTATTTTATTTAACTGCACCGCATTATCATTATCAACACTAATGTTCTCACTACACATCATATTTTCATAACACATCTTTAACCTTCTTCGAGAAGCTCCACTTTTTTTTAAGTTTCTTTCAATTGTCCCATATTCGACATTTTTAATTTTTATATTTAGTTTAGACCCAAAACCCCTTACTACGTTACCTAATCTAAAATGGGCATCAGCTGACTCAGGGAAGGTATAAAATTAATTATCTTAAATATGCTTTATTATGGTATTAACGACAGTAAATGTGTATTCACGGAAACACTTTAATTTTATAACAAATGTATTTTTGTTTTTATATTATAATATAATTGCCATACTATAAAATTTTAAAGTAATCACTAAAACAACAATTTACTTTTAATGGCAAAATTATTTTTAATGGAACTTCAATATTTCTTTACAAAGTTACAGGAAGCAACATTAAAATAATTTTATAAGGGAATTAAAAATATCGCCGAAATGTACTAAAAGATCACTATAAAATAATTTAATTTTATAGGCTGAAAAGTTTTATAAGTTATTTCTAGAAACGTTTATCCAATAATTTTTTGGCTGTTGTATAAGATATTTTATAATTCTATTATATAAACGTTATAATGATAAATTTATAAAACACAGCTGCCTACAACAGAGTAGTGTTTATTGCAGGTCGTATGTAATCAATCAGCAATTTGGAAGTATTAATAAAATAGCAATAAAATAAAATAGTTTTAGAACCATCAAATTATAAAATAACTTTGCTGGCTGGGTAGAAATCGACCCACATCATACTTTTGAAATCGAATGCATTTTTTTGGCAACCATTCATCAGTTTAATTAAAAAAGTATATTGTATGAAAGACGATTATCTAATACCCATTACAGTGGGTCTAGATTAGTCGAGATGCCCTTTTTTTATTTAGTGATGACTGATGACTGATTTCTAAGAAAATGCATTCGAGTTCAGAGAAAATGCATTCGATTTCTGAATTGTGAGGTGGGTCGATTTCTATGCACGTAAGTGTATAATATTATGGTTGTTCCAAGTCTTTTGCAACGTAAATCTTGAACATACAACCTGTATGGTATATAGCAGAATGATGCCATATGATTGGTTAAAAGGTAAAATTTAAAAGAAAATCCATAAAATACTTAGTAACATGATATTTTAATGAATTATACCTATAATACGATAAATTGAATAACATACAAGACCAATGCAGAAAGCTATGAATATTTCACATATCAAGAAAAAAGGTAAGGCAAAAATACCAGTTAGTTTCACAATATTTTGCAGCTATAAGTTAAATAAACTAGTTCAATTATAAAAAAATATAATATGTAAATATACCTTTAGATTTTACTTAGTATCTCCTACAATTTTTTCGCAATCTTAATACCTACCTATCTTGTAGTTTGGACGAAACTTTTTCTGTAATACTAAACTTGGGCGAAATAAAAGTTTAAATATAGACCTTGTTAATAAAATAGCTCCGGTATTTATTAAAACGGTTTAATATTTGTTTAAATTAATTATTAAGATACTGGTTTAAATAAGAAAACGTCGATCAGTGGGTTTTGACAAGTTTTTATCATGTTATTTCAGTATTTGTAGTCGTCATTTAAAATTTGTGAATCACTTTATTATTTTTGCTAATTGCCCAATTTCCAAATGATTTTCATCTAGGAATTTGTTGCTAAAATAAATTTAATTATACCAGCGTGGAAAATACATACCTAGGTTCTTAAATTGCTCTTTTGTTCATAAACTTACGAGAAAAATTTACCAAAAGCTCATAGTACCTACAAAACTTAGGTTTCTTATTTTTACACTTGTCAATTTAAATCCTTGATTGTCAAAAGTTAAACAATTTGCTATTTTAAATCTCCTTTCTAACACACACTGTTAAACTCGATGGAAAACAACGACTCGTAGCGCAAATCAAACTGCAAACATGGCGATTCTTTGATCTCCCTCTTCCAAAATGGCAAAAACCCACCCTTCTTGATGCTTGCGGTGCCATGTTAATGATTAATGTTGAAAATATTAATATTGACAAGTAAAATTTCATTGTAGGTAGCGATAGGCGAGTTTCACGGTCAGCGCCCCCTGATGCCCGTACTCCTAAACTCCTAAGCTAACCATTATGCGCGGGAACGCCAGACTTTCTTTACTATAAATTCCGTGTACTGTGTACTGCGTCTCTCGGAAAGCCCAAGGATATAGGTCGTAGGGCGATTTGTGCGTAAACAAATAAAAATTGAAAACATACGCTAATTCTTGATGGCAATCGGCAAGATCAAATATTAATGTAACTTAAAGAAATTAGTTTGTCGCATCAAGCATTGATTCAAATTACCCAAAAAACAGAATAAAAAATGACTAGATCCCCAAACACCCTGTATAAAAGTGCACCTAATGTCATAAATAATGTAAAATGCAACTAGTGAATAGGTAATATTCGTCTCAGATTACTGCTTTTATTCGAGCAAAAGCAAACAAAATTTAATGTTTTTATGTTGTTCACTCATCTCTGTACTAAAGCAAGGGAAAACAAAAAATCAATTTTTTAAGGTTAAATAAATAAATAAATAAATAACGTCTTTATTTGAAACAGTGGGAATGGCGAGATTTAACATCAGTTACTCTTACACCTAACCATTTCCACCACAAGAGGAATCTAACAAGAAATTCACATCAAACTAAAGATATATCAGACATAAATAAAACAACACTAACATAAATAAAACAACACTTCTCTCACTAAGTATAATAGAGAGTTCTTGCTGCCACTTAGCCCTAAAGTTAAACGCAAAAATTTCGTCACTAGCTGGTTCTGAAAATAACATTTTTGCTGATTTGCTGAGCAGAACGTTTGTTCTTAAAAATGGTACATATTTAAGCTATTTTTTTTATTTATTTAAAGAAAAATATATTTTTTGTGCAGGCATCGAGATTTTTGCGTATAAAAAAATTGGTAATTGTTAGCCCAAAGTCCCCCCCCCCCCCACACCAATAGTATATCCAGTTTCGAGCCAGGGTAGATCCTAATCTAAATGTAATTGTTTTTGGTAAAGTGTACAGTTTTTACGTTTTCGCGCCATCAGGGTCACCAGCAGACTGGCAGACAGACAGATCGACAGAAATGGGAAAGCAGACCTCAAAACGTAAACAGTTTTAAAAACTCTAAAAGTGTTTTTTTCACAAATACAATATCTATGTACTTCCTCTAAAGGGGGAAGTAAAAATTATTGTGACCCTAAAAACGAGAAACGGCTATAAAGTTAAATTCATATAATTATGCCTTCTTGCAAATCGATTTGTACATCTGTGTAGGCCCGACCCCGACTAAGTATATACAATGAAATGTCTGTCGGTCAGGTTACAACTACAAATTAGGGTTAATTAATCATTGTTCTTATTTTTTAATAAAAGAGTAATGTTTATTGATATCATAGGTTCAGGTTAAAAAAGTAGACAATGAACATCTTCAGAAGTCATACATATTTAATGCGTACAAAATGGTTTTATGTGCTAAAAATCAATGTACATATGAACATAATTATAGACACTTTATTTGTTTTTATTGGCAAAGGAAGGTCATTATGCCGTGTATAAACGATCATCAATTCGTCGTTGTTAATATATTATTTCATTAACAGGAAATCATTGTTTTGTTTTATTTGTTTTGTTATTGTAAAATAATATTAACAAGAACAAAATGTGCATTATTGTTAATAAACTTCGGGTAAAACAAGGCATCATCAAATAATAATCTACAGTTTAAGGGTAACCAACAGTATTTCGTTCTTAAATAGGCCTGTAACTGAATCCCCATTTTAAGAGAGGCTGATGCTTATTTATAATTGCTCTAATATATAATACGAATGTTTAAATTGAGTTTATAATTATGAGAATAGCGACTTGTTGCTACCGATTAGCGGTAATCTTAAAACGCAGACATCTCAGCACTGACTGGCTGGTACTGAAAATAAGATTTCCAGCTCGCTGGAAAAAAAAGATCATTTGTGCTTAAATATAATAAATAAATGTTTTCACAATATTTCATATGCGTGTCTCGAGATTTTTACCTTTTAGACATCACGCTTATCGTTAACAAACAGTTCTTAGGGGAGGGTGGTATTTGCTTTTCAACATTTCTCCAGTAAAAATAATAAAGTAAAAATTATGTTAAAATTTGCTACCATTTAAAAAAAGCAGATCTAGTTTAACAGAAAAGTACCCTTTATTTCTGAATAACCAAGCAGAACTATCCAGGCTGTTCGTTCAATATCCCAGGAAGAAGTCTGAAATTCCTTCAGATATCTAAAAGGAAGCAATTAGAAAAATGTGTTGAATATGGAGATGGTTTTTGAATTTTAACATCTTTATTATATTGTTTGGTTTATATCATATTCAGCAATTAGAAAAATGTGTTGAATGTGGAGATGGTTTTTGAATTTTAACATCTTTATTATATTGTTTGGTTTATATCATATTCACGATACACTTACAACGGTATGCTACGCTACTGTGAATCAAAACATGTCTGGCCGCGCAGATGACGTTACTTCGAGAGAAAGTGACTAGGCCGCTTGATTAATGCAAAATCCCTCGAAGTGACGTCAAAATGGGAGGAGCCTGGACAGTCGATCGACGCATCGGCATACCGTTGTGAGTGTATCGTAATCATTAAAGCTTGGAATTTAAAATTTTCCACTGAAATATAAATTCGACAGACATGCGAGTGCATCCTCGACACAATATATTATCGTGACAATAATAATTATTAAAATTGTTTGTCTTGTGTTGTGTAATGAATATGTGTTTATTTACTGTATACCTACCTAGGTAGCCCTAACAGCTCTAGGTACATACTATTTTGCGATGAAAGAAAACAAAGGTCGGAATTTAGAGAGGTAAAATTTTCTTAGAACATTTGACATGGTAGGTCAATAAATGCTTAATTGCCGTTCAAATATCATTACAGAATTCTTTGAACTTGGTCGTTATGAATTATTTTCTTTTATTGCATGCACACTACCTACCATGCCTTATAAGAAGGAATCGCTTTTTCTGTGAGCATTACGCAGTACAGACAAGCTATAGGCGCCAGTCAAAGCAGTTGCGTTGTAAATAGTGATTTGAAAGTAAGTAAAATGAGTACAAGTAAAAAAGTTAGAGTGGCTTATTCCATATTCTGATATTACTGATATATTATTTGAAAGTGAACAAGGCGTATGGTGTTCAGTATGTAACTCTGAGTTTCTGTGAACAAAGTATAACATAGAGCGCCATGTAACCAGTCTACAGCATTTAGAAAAGATGAAGATAAAATCTCTTCCTAGACCAGCCAAACCAAGGCAACAGGATGTAACGCAAAAAGAATTCTACATGGATATGTGTGAAGATAGAGCCTTTGTTGCAGCTAATATCTCACTTCATAAAATAAATAATCCTTTTGTGAAGACATTTTGAGAGAAATACTGCACCCACACAGTACCAGATGCATCAGCACTTTGCAAGACTCATGTTGATAAAGTGTTGTGCAAAACGATGAACAGAATAAAAGAAAGTCTTACAGGAGAAAGTTATTGTTCAGTATCGACGAAACTACCGACATCAAAGGACTATACGTTGCCAATATTATAGTTGGACATCTAAATCCAATTCAGTCTGAACAATCAGATGTGATCGCGAGAAGATTTCTTCCAAACGCCCGTAGCGATACAACCCACGCTGCAGTATCACTACACTTTCTTACGATACAAATATTAGTGAAAACGCTGTTTTGCTTCTGTCGGATAGTGCAGCATATATGTATGTACAAAGCCGGAAGACAATTAAAAGAACATTTTCCAATTTAATCAATCTTACATGTTTTGTGCACGCCCTGCATACAGTATGTGTAGTTGTGCGGGAGTTTTACCCACTAATCGATATTCTAGTCAGTGAGGTTAAAAAAGTCTTTCTTAAATCACCCGTCAGAATTGCAACGTTCAAAGAAATGTGCCCTAATATAGCATTACCGGCACAACCTGTGATAACGCGATGGGGAACACAGCTGACCGCAGTTTCACATTACAGAACTCATTTTGAATAAGTCAAAAGTGTTATTACAGTACCTAAATAAGCTTAAAGAAGTTTCTAATGAAATTGGTGTGAAACTAAAATTGTACATAAGGTGGAGTGGGGTAAATGCGATATAAAATATGATAAGTTCAAATTTAAACCCCAATTTAAACCCCTACCTGAAATCAATCGAAAAAAGCATTCCATTTTATTAGTCCTTATAACCAATTAAATCCAATAGACAAACAACATTTTGTCAACAAAAGAAATTATGATATTAATTTTTTTTAAAAGGGCTGCACTATATCACATCTGTCCCCACATTTGGGGCAAATGTGACAAAGTGCTCTTGTGTACCATTAAGTTTGCCTGGAAAATTGTGTGGGGTTAATGTGAAAAAACATATTCTTTCCTAAATTTTGCTTCATAAATCATTTATTTATCTCAAAAAATAACAAAAATACGCTACATTAAGGAAAATTAAAAAACATCTTTTGGGTTTTACATCAAACAAGAAAACGAAAATCTTTTGGTTTTTATACCAAACAAGAAAACGAAAATAGTGAAACGCAAAATTCCTAACATTAACAAATATTTACTCCATCGAATTTAATATTAAAGCTCAATCCAGACCCTCTTCGATCTTCTTTTGGTTCCGGAAGAATTTTCAATATATCTGTACTATCCACCCAAAAACTGTCTTCAACAGGTGGATAAACGAATCTGTTGTTTTTTCGCCTTAAGAAACTGACGCGCCAATCGTCACTTTCTTCGCTCTTTTCTATGAGTTTGCCAACATAATGTAATTTTTTTTTGTCGCATACCGCACAAGAACCCATTTACTGATCGCAAGAATTTGCTCTTCAAGGGAGTCTTCATTTTCCATCGATTGCTCCCTAAGCTTGTATAAAAACTGGTTGTCGCTATCGGAGTCTTCATAAGCGGGATGTTCGTCACTGGATTCACTTGATGAGCTAGAAACCCTTTTTATTGTTTGTTTTTTTGATTCCTTTTGACTTAATATCGGGATTTCGGCATTCAACTGTTTCGGTGCGGTAATGACTTCAGCACCAGCTGCCATCCTTCGCTTGGGAACTTTTGTTGTTACTTGGTGTTGTCGAACACACTCTAGCAAAAGAGTTTCGAAGGACGTTTTTTCCAATTGAGCTGTTGAGGCCCCATGGGTGCCACTAGGGCCAGGCTCACTAGTCTTTTGATTTTCTATATTAGGGGCTTTTGTAACATTATCCTGAGTACGTGGATTGGCGGTTATCTCAACAGCTGGTAAATTTTGAGTATCCCATCTTTTAAGGGCATCACTGTCAAACTTGTTTCTAGGTACTACTTTGTCATTGAAAGGCACAATTTCGAAACCACTTACAATAATGCTTGCTGGAGTCTCCTTCCAAGTTTCTGCAATAAATGTGGAAAATATGTTTTTTGGTAGTTTTCGTCCCATATTATGTCGCTGCCACTTAACTAATTTTTTGTCCCAGGTTGCTTTAACAGACCTAAATACGGCAAGATCAAGCGGTTGCAAGAGATGTGTCGTGTGAGCTGGTAGCTTCAAAATCGTGATACCTTCTTGCGTTGCTAGTTCAATGACAGATGGTGTGACATGTGTTGAATGTCCATCGTATACGATGAGTGCAGGTCTCTTTTCGCCTATGGCAGGAATAACGGTGTTTTTAAAATAATTTAAAAATGTCGGCATCCATCCACCCCTTTTTGCTGGAAGCATAAGACAATCCCGGAAAATCAGTGTCAGGTGCCTGCCCTTGATCCCACATGTAAGCACCTTTGAAAATTATTAAAGGTGGGGCTTTTTGTCCATTAGCACTTGCCAATAAGCAAACTGTAATATTTTCACGGCCTGGAGTGCTTGTTATACGAGAGTACGGTTTACCCCGTTGGCCGACAACTTTTGTCTTACTCGGGTCTATAGAGAAACTGCTTTCGTCCAAATTCCAAATTTGCTCTGCTCTGTTTTCAAGTCCCAGTTCTGTTAAAGTTTTCTTTAAAAGCTCGAAGTATCCATACATGTGAAATGGATCTGTGGCCTTTTTTCTGGCATATTCTACAGATTGAGGGATTTTTATGCTAAGGCCATTCCTCTTTTTAAAATTCAAAAACCAGTCTGTTCCCGGAACGCCATTTTTAAAAGGAGTTTCTATTTTTCGTTCCTTCACGAAAACACCAACTTGTTCCAATTCCTCCTTTTTTGAGAGGCCAAATCCCCATTTTTCAAGAGATTTTAGCCCTGTGGCCAACTCTCCTTCTTGTTCCTTAGTTAAGGTTGTTAATCGACCCTTGGTTTTCTTTTTATTCCACGAAGCCCTTTTACAAGACTGTATATTGTTGAAAAAGGTATATTGTAGGTTTCTGACGCTTTGTAAATAGTCATTCGACCTGAGGCCCATTCCCGCACAGCTATCTGTACGTCTCCTTCGGAATATTTTGGGTCTCCACGTTTCTTTTTATAACAGCAGACCATCTTCGCAGCTGCAAAATAAAAGGGACAAATGTATTATACATACAAATACAATGCAATACATTTGCCCCACTGGCCTATTTGCGGGGGGGGGGGGGGTGGCAAATGAATCATATGGCATTTACCAAAAAATGATTTATAAAATATCAACTCTACAAATTTTTGTTACTAATAAAACTCTTTTATAACACAATAATCAATAAACAAAAAATTCTACCTTAAAAACTGAGGTACAGTTGCGTTACGTGCAAAACTCGACTTGCGTCCTTGACAGCAACCACTTCTAGACTACCTCGCACAAACTGAAATCGAGAATACGGCCCGCAATATTTCGGCTGCGTGAGGGAGACTAAATATTGACTTCTGATTCAATTGTTACATTTGCCCCATTTTTACATTTACCCCACTCTACCTTATCGCGAATATTAGAAAGAAATCCCGGATTTGTTCAACTAAAGTCTATTTCGGAAATCCTAAAAGATAGTACTGATATGTATCCACATTTTTGTTTCGCTCCAGTGACAAGCTATGGAAAGCTAAGGAAAATTTATAAAAACAAAGGTGAAGAAAATATCGGGGAAACTGTCAGTATGGTAGTGCTCGACACGTGTTTCGTGCTTATCCCTTTCAAACCCAGTGGGAGACATATGTCCCGTTGAAATTCTAAATAGTGTAAACGGATCATATATGTACCGTTTTAAATGGCATTTAGACCTATCGGTTATTCTCGTCACCTTTTATTAAAAACTTGGCCATGACATTAATAGATGGCGATACTTGCGTTAGTAATGGCTGAGATATCTGCTGTGTTTTAGTTTGCTGCTCAATTTTTTTACTTTTTGGTTAGTTTTTAGGACCCAAGAAAGCAGTTGTTGCACGTAAGTTAAAAAGAAACAGTTTTTATTATGTCTGAGTACAAATAATTACCGTTACATCAAGAAACTTAAAAAAATGCAGTTTTTGTTTCTTGGGACGCCTATGTCCCAATGGTTATTTTAAGTGGGGTGTTTAAATCCCAGTGGTATTTTTAGGATGAGTTATACGAAACCGAGTACCAGTTTTTTGCACCAATGGGACAATATATCCCAGTCAAAAACTCCGACGGGACGCATTTGTACCATAATTTTTTTTTAGTTAAAAATATTCTGCGTGTCTTTTATCATACAAATAACTTTTTAGTAGTATCTGAACTTTGAATCAGAGCCAACTTATTTTTTATCTCAAAAAGCTAAAATTAGTATTGAAAGGGTTATTAGCACTCATCAGTCGCACATAACCAAGATATAAAATGAGAAACTTGGAAGTTGAAAAAACACAAAGAGTTTACAGACCAGGGACCTGCTAGCACATTTGTGGTTGTTTTTTGTCAGGAGACCCAGGGATTTCCGGGCAACACCTAACATCACCACGGAGGCTGCAATAGCACCTGCGTGAAACCTCTAACCCCAAGGAATATAAGAATATAGAGAAATAAAGAAATAGCGACAGGAAAATTTATAAAAAAAAGGTGAAGAAAATATCGGGGAAACTGTCAGCATGGTAGTGCTCGACACGTGTTTCGTGCTTATTAGCACTCATCAGTCGCACATAACCAAGTTATAGGATGAGAAACTTGGAAGTTGAAAAAACACAAAGAGTTTACAGACCAGGGACCTGCTAGCACATTTGTCGTTGTTTTTTGTCAGGAGACCCAGGGATTTCCGGGCAACACCTAACATCACCACGGAGGCTGCAATAGCACCTTCGTGAAACCTCTAACCCCAAGGAATATAAGAATATAGAGAAATAAAGAAATATCGACAGTAAAATTTATAAAAAAAAAGGTGAAGAAAATATCGGGGAAACTGTCAGTATGGTAGTGCTCGACACGTGTCTCGTGCTCATTAGCACTCATCAGTCGCACATATATATATATATATATATATATATATATATATATATATATATATATATATATATATATATATATATATATATATTTTTTTTTAGGAATGTTTTCTTGGGGTTTATAGATCCGGAATAATCACTATTTTTTTATATTTTGTTTTTCTTTTTATTAACGTTTCGGTCAATTCTTGTGACCTTCTTCAGAATACAGTGCTGAAAAACCGCTCTAATTAGTAATCTTAGTCATAATGAACATAAAATTAACATACCTGTGAACGAAAATGTTTTTGGGGAATGCATCCTCTTAATTAAGATTTAAAATTGACATATAACACTAACATTGTGGACGACAGTTTAAAAACGACGAGAACAATTTTAAAAATATCATGCAGGCAAGAAGTCTGCGTGTCTACTGCAATACTGGGATCTTTATAGATATAAAAATGGTGGTGAATGGAATTTCGTTCTTTTTTGTTTAAAAATTGCCTGAAAGATAATGTTTTCATTATTAAGATAGAGGGGAGCTGGATTCCTTTGGATGCCCTTTTTTTAAATTAATTATTAATAGTTATGTGTACATATATATATTTTTTTAAATTTATTTTATTAGATTGTGATAGATCTTGCTGAGGTGTTTTGTATCCGATTTTGAGTTTATGTTTTTTGGATTTTTTTGGATTTCTATCATTTCGAAAATTTCACGTTTCTTTGTATTGGTTTCAGTGCGTAGGACTTTTACTTTTTCATAATTGAAGGTGTGTTTCTTCTCAAGCATATGGTTAGTTAGGGCTGTTTTGTTCTTCTTGTCCTATTTGTGTCCATTCAATCTGTTTTTTAAAAGTTGACTTGTCTGTCCTATATAGACGCTATCGCAGTTATCACAGGGTAGTTGATATACGACATTGCTTTTCATATTTTGTGGTATTTTTGATTTTAAGCAACTGAAACAACTCTTCAATAGATTGTAGCCTTTATGTGCGACTGTAACATTATGACTTTTGAAAGTGTTGTGTATTTTTTCAGACAACCCATTAATGTACGGTAATGAAAGATATGACATTTTTGTTGTTTTTGGTTTGGGTTGGTTCTGGTTATAAAAAATATGTATTCGTCTTTTAAAAATGGAATTTATTAGGTTTTCGGGGTAGCGGTTTAGCTTAAGGGCTTGTTTTGCTTTCTTTATTGCGTTTTCCCTATATTCAGGGCTTGAAAGCTTTATTGCCCGGTCGGCTAAGCCGATAACTACTGATTTTTTTTGGGATATTGGGTGTTGGGAATTGTAGTTGACATATCTGGAAGACCAAGTTTCTTTAGTATATCATTCCGTTTTTATGTCGCCATTATTATGGTGGAGTGTGAGGTCCAAAAAGCTTATTTTATTATTATGTTCTTTTTCTATGGTAAACTGAAGCTTGTTGTGGTAACTGTTGAAATGATTTAACGTGTCTTGTATTTTATTTGTTGGTATAGCTGTAATGCAGTCGTCAACATATCGATAGAAAAAGGGTATTTGAAAATTAAGGGTTTTTATTATATTTTCTTCAAGGTCCTCCATTACAAGTTGTGCAATGACGCTTGAGATGGATGCTCCCATGGCACAACCTTCTATTTGTTTAAAAATTTTGTTATTATAATTAAAATAGGTTGAGTTCAATGTCAGATCTACGGCTTCTAAAAAATCTGTTAATGGTATGTCAGTGAATTTACTTATTTTATCCCATTTCTTTCTTACTACCTCTTTAGCTAAATTTAAGGGGATGTTTGTATAAAGGGATACAACATCTAGGGATATTAGTATGTAGTCGTTTGGTAACTTTGTATTACTTATTTTGTTTTTAAAGTCGACAGAGTCTTTTATGTAATATTCATTTTTATTTATGACATTTTGTAAGATGTTTTTTAGAAATTTAGAAAGTTTTTCTAACGGTGATTGTATACAGGAAACAATTGGTCTAAGTGGAATATTTGTTTTGTGTAATTTTGGCAAGCCGTAAATTCTGGGGGCTTGTGCGTTTTGAATTTTTAGTTCTTTTGCCGTATTTGGAGATATATACATTAAATTTTCCCATCGAGATATCAAGGCGTTGTTTTGTTTTTGATAAATGTTGGTAGGATCGGTTTTTAGTTCTTTGTATGTATTGTTGTCCTGTAATAGATCATTCATTTTTTTATCGTAGTCCCTTTCATACATAATTACCGTTTTATTGGACTTGACCGGTTTTAGAATTTTTATGTTTTTATTTTGTTTTATGAAATATTTTGTTTTTTTAAACTTTTGTACCAAGCTTTTTTGTTGTTTATTGTTTTTGTTTACTCTATGAATTGTCTTTGTTTACTTAATTCAGGAATCCTCAAAAATTAATAATGTTTTCGAAAAAATTAAGCAAAAAAATATAAATAAATTTGACAGACTTAAAAATAAAACTGCAACCAACGATATCTCAGACTGGATCGAAAACCTAACAGATATTGATATTCCCGATTATGTGAATGAAATACTTGGTCTTGGTCCAAACTTTGCCATGCCTTTAAATACACCAGAAGTAATACCTATACCCGATACCCGACCTCATTAGCAATATCGAAACTTCACTAACACATCTAAATTCAGATAACGATACTAAAGACAGCTTAAGATCAAAATGCTGTAACATTATTACAAACCACAAAAATAATTTTCATAGAGTAAACAAAAACAATAAACAACAAAAAAGCTTGGTACAATAGTTTAAAAAAACAAAATATTTCATAAAACAAAATAAAAACATAAAAATTCTAAAACCGGACAAGTCCAATAAAACGGTAATTATGTATGAAAGGGACTACGATAAAAAAATGAATGATCTATTACAGGACAACAATACATACAAAGAACTAAAAACCGATCCTACCAACATTTATCAAAAACAAAACAACGCCTTGATATCTCGATGGGAAAATTTAATGTATATATCTCCAAATACGGCAAAAGAACTAAAAATTCAAAACGCACAAGCCCCCAGAATTTACGGCTTGCCAAAATTACACAAAACAAATATTCCACTTAGACCAATTGTTTCCTGTATACAATCACCGTTAGAAAAACTTTCTAAATTTCTAAAAAACATCTTACAAAATGTCATAAATAAAAATGAATATTACATAAAAGACTCTGTCGACTTTAAAAACAAAATAAGTAATACAAAGTTACCAAACGACTACATACTAATATCCCTAGATGTTGTATCCCTTTATACAAACATCCCCTTAAATTTAGCTAAAGAGGTAGTAAGAAAGAAATGGGATAAAATAAGTAAATTCACTGACATACCATTAACAGATTTTTTAGAAGCCGTAGATCTGACATTGAACTCAACCTATTTTAATTATAATAACAAAATTTTTAAACAAATAGAAGGTTGTGCCATGGGAGCATCCATCTCAAGCGTCATTGCACAACTTGTAATGGAGGACCTTGAAGAAAATATAATAAAAACCCTTAATTTTCAAATACCCTTTTTCTATCGATATGTTGACGACTGCATTACAGCTATACCAACAAATAAAATACAAGACACGTTAAATCATTTCAACAGTTACCACAACAAGCTTCAGTTTACCATAGAAAAAGAACATAATAATAAAATAAGCTTTTTGGACCTCACACTCCACCATAATAATGGCGACATAAAAACGGAATGGTATACTAAAGAAACTTGGTCTTCCAGATATGTCAACTACAATTCCCAACACCCAATATCCCAAAAAAAATCAGTAGTTATCGGCTTAGCCGACCGGGCAATAAAGCTTTCAAGCCCTGAATATAGGGAAAACGCAATAAAGAAAGCAAAACAAGCCCTTAAGCTAAACCGCTACCCCGAAAACCTAATAAATTCCATTTTTAAAAGACGAATACATATTTTTTATAACCAGAACCAACCCAAACCAAAAACAACAAAAATGTCATATCTTTCATTACCGTACATTAATGGGTTGTCTGAAAAAATACACAACACTTTCAAAAGTCATAATGTTACAGTCGCACATAAAGGCTACAATCTATTGAAGAGTTGTTTCAGTTGCTTAAAATCAAAAATACCACAAAATATGAAAAGCAATGTCGTATATCAACTACCCTGTGATAACTGCGATAGCGTCTATATAGGACAGACAAGTCAACTTTTAAAAAACAGATTGAATGGACACAAATATGACAAGAAGAACAAAACAGCCCTAACTAACCATATGCTTGAGAAGAAACACACCTTCAATTATGAAAAAGTAAAAGTCCTACGCACTGAAACCAATACAAAGAAACGTGAAATTTTCGAAATGATAGAAATCCAAAAAAATCCAAAAAACATAAACTCAAAATCGGATACAAAACACCTCAGCAAGATCTATCACAATCTAATAAAATAAATTTAAAAAAATATATATATGTACACATAACTATTAATAATTAATTTAAAAAAAGGGCATCCAAAGGAATCCAGCTCCCCTCTATCTTAATAATGAAAACATTATCTTTCAGGCAATTTTTAAACAAAAAAGAACGAAATTCCATTCACCACCATTTTTATATCTATAAAGATCCCAGTATTGCAGTAGACACGCAGACTTCTTGCCTGCATGATATTTTTAAAATTGTTCTCGTCGTTTTTAAACTGTCGTCCACAATGTTAGTGTTATATGTCAATTTTAAATCTTAATTAAGAGGATGCATTCCCCAAAAACATTTTCGTTCACAGGTATGTTAATTTTATGTTCATTATGACTAAGATTACTAATTAGAGCGGTTTTTCAGCACTGTATTCTGAAGAAGGTCACAAGAATTGACCGAAACGTTAATAAAAACAAAAACAAAACATAAAAAAATAGTGATTATTCCGGATCTATAAACCCCAAGAAAACATTCCTATAAAAAAATATATAGAAGATCCAAGAAAACAAATTCTATAAAAAATATATATATATATATATATATATATATATATATATATATATATATATATATATATATAAATACTAAAAATAAATACAAACTGGCAAGTCATTTCTTACTGATGATTGTTATTTTTATTGTTGGTATTTCGCACGATTAAGTGAGTGAAAAAAAAAACAAAATCCTATCCTTACCCATGACAGCGGCAATTATCAAAATTGTTATTGGTACAGGTGGGTCAAAATTTTGTTGGCAACTCGTGATATCAACGCAACAAGCAAAATACACTTTTTTAATTAAGGAAGGTTTTTTAATAATGTGCCAAGAAATTATTTACCTACAGTATATTGAACATTACTACTCTAGATGCTTACGGCTTTTTTCTATGTGTTTTAATACTCTAGATTAGTAGATTGTTAGCGGCTTCCCGTTTTGATACGTTTAGCATCTCCTGAATAGAGGTCGCGCCTTGTACTAAAAGCCCAGAATAAATGGTCTATTTATGGTCTCCCAACCTGAGCTAAAAGTATGATTATTCGTAAAATAAAATTAGGAACGCTGCCGAAGCTCCGATTTACCGGCGACTAGTTCCTATGGGGCGGCTAACGCTCGCGGCTGCCGCTCAGCGGCCGGCTGACGCCAGTAATCCATTGACGTTGAAGCTTGCGTCTGACGCTCGAAAAGAAACGGATACATTAAATTGTCACATGAGCAGTACTAGGCGTCAGACACTGTGCGGCAGCCGCGAGCGTCAGCCGCTCCATAGGAAACGCACCTATCTTTGTCTACGTACGTGCAGGCTGCAAGCTGTAGTAGATATGAGATTGCCAACAATTTTAAAAATATTTTATCGAGGAACAACTTGTTGCCGATAAACCTTTTAGACCCGATCTAATTTTTTAAATAACAAAAATTTAAAAAAGTTTACCCCAGCAAAGACTCGAACCCTCGACCTTCTGGTCAACTCGCTGAGATTCTACCACTGGACTACGCTGGTAATGTAAGAAAACCGGTCCGATGCCGTTAAATTTGATGCCTAGCACTGGCCTGACAGAGATCGTAGTTAGAAATTTTTTATGTTTAACGGCTAATTAATAATACATTAATACAATGCAAATACAATGCGCATATTAGCTACCTAATTAGTTTTTCTTTTTCCGAACCAAATGTTTTGAAAGAGTATATTTTACGGGGCGGTTTGAGTGTATTTCCATAGTGGGAGTTGCCCGATATTATTGGTATGCCATCGACCAATTGTGTCTCTTTTTAACTTCCTAAAGCGCGTATGTCTGTTTCTATCTTAGTTTTAATGAATTTATATCGTCCATATAAACCTATGAGGTCAATTTAAAATACGACCCAGCCCGGAGCAAGCTTGGATAATCCTTCGACGATGGCTTGGCTTGATTCTTTCTTGAGGAGTTTTCGCATGGAACCGGCACTTTTTTGAAACCAAAGATTCTTTTTTGGTTTTAAAAAATTAAAAAATAAATTATTAGGTAGGTCATTAAAAAGTTTAGGTGGGTCATTGACCAAATGACCTTATGGACGGGTCGCGCCTGGATGACACACTCATTTTTGAAGCGTCGCGTGCTGAATACTGCTTACACAAATAATTACTGAATTATTATTATTATTTTATTAGTTTTTTTTTATATAAAGAAAGTTGTTTTTAAGAAGATATTTCTATAATTATTTACATTCCTTTACTTTAGCATATACTTATATATTACTTTCCTAGGTTTCCCAAAAGGTATATTAAATACATTTTTATACAGTTTCGTTCAACTGCCGAAAATTTTAGAAATATGAAGGAAAATCTTATTGAACCGACCAAATGTTGAAACAAGAATTTTTCTCCAGGGCCTAGATTAGTTTTGGATTAAAACAAGGTAAAAGTGTCAGGTATGACCCGTAAAAGCCAATACTATTAAAATAAAAGTATATTAGAAGAATAAAATATGTTATATAAAAGGGCTTTCACACAGAACTAAACTTCATTTCCATTTGAACCTATACCTAGGTTCTCAAAAGTAAACATTCGTCTCGCACTTGGCTGACAGGTCACCACTATGCCTTCAATTTATGACCATAAGCGTCTGACTTAGAGTTGAAGTAATTCTTTCCTAACAAAAGCGTGCAAAAGAAACTCTTAAATTTTGTATCGCATTCGCAACCTATTTAAGCGAATTAAAGTTCTCATTGATGACTGTCATCAAAACAAAAACAGGTAATCGCCTTGAACTTGAAAATAATAGACATGTTTGTTTCGACAACAGAGCCCAGATTAAAAAAAACTGGTTTAAGCAAAACAAGCACATAAATAAACTAATGAACGTACAATAAGTAGTGATGATCTTAAATGCTTAAGCCTCACCGGGCTCCTTGCCAATTTCAACAGCCTCGTTGGCTGAACCTGCTTACTATCATCGGATGTCAATGATGTTTTTCCAAAGTTTGTTGGACCTATTATGTGATTCTTGGACTGTTTCATTTCTGGAGCCTCCCTCCAGCGTTCTACAAACTTACTTTCAAAAAAGTTTTTTAGTTGTCCGTTACTTGCAGCCCCTGAGACAGCAATGATGAGTTGAGGCCCGTTGGGACCGTTTGCTGACCCCATTCTCCTCAAACGGTGTGCTTCCTTATATCCCTGGATCCCTGAATATCCAGGAACTCACACGAGTTTCACGGTATTACTCCTCTTTGCTAGATTCTCAAGGGCATCTTTGCATTCCGACACAATTCGAAACGTGACAGTATCCGACATCATCGTCAATACTGCCGCTCTACTGTTATTGAGCATAGTATCGGTGGTCTCGGGGAAAAAGGAGATTTTCTAAAGTTTTCAGTAGATTGATCTAAAGTTTAATTTAGTACTGCCAATGAGGTGAAGCGAATAGGAAAGTAAAATTTTCATAGTAGAGTCAATGCTACCTTATATCTCAAGGTACCTAGGACAAATATGATATTTCTGTTATTTGAACAAAAAAGTGTACTAATCCCTTTATGAACCATCTAAAACTATACTCTGCTCATTTATAACATTTTAGTTACTACCACAGAAAGGAAACACACGGTCAGAACCAAATACTTGCTAATATTTAAATAAATAGTTAGAAACAATACGAGATTAGGAAACATAAACTAGTTAACCTTCTTCGTCTGATGAAACCAAGCCAGGATGAGTTTCCTTAGCATCATCTACGGTGGGAAGGTTTTTGTAAAAATCCCAGAATATACTCGAAAGAAAAGGAATTAGTTGCATTAGGTTATCCATTTTCTTTTTAGAAATTGGTACTGGACAATTATACTGTGATCACATTATATTTCACACTCATAGACACTAGTATTTTCCCTCTTGACTCCATTTGGATAATTTTAAGTAGCACTACTAAGAAAGGAAGCTGTTTGCAAAGACTTCCAACATCCAACACAGAATTTTTCGTCCTCGATTACGCTGTAAATATTAATTTGTGTATGTTTGTACAGTTAATTATATTCTTTTCTGAAATTTGCTACATAAATGAATTCATTTTCTAAAACTAAAATATATTAAGATAATTACCCTCAATTTTGTGTCTCTTTGCATTCAAAATTACGGGTTTTAGTAAATTTGCTAATCGTTCATGCTTTTAAAATTATACTTTCTCGACCTGCCTACTATACCTTCCCATTTTCTGCTTTCCTACTATTTTACGGTCCCTCGTACCTACTCGCTCCCGGTAGCACTACAACGTGTGGTATGCGACGACTCAGGAAGGAAATAGCCCGACGGCAGAGAGAGAGGACAAGAAGAAACGATTCTACGACAGACAGTGCGTTCGGAGTGCTCCCAAATTTCCCGCGTTTTTACCCTCTTCCCTGATGTTTCCCTAAGGTAAGTCGAATTGCTATCCATACATGTTATATTCTGATTTTATTTACGTTACAAAAGATTACCGGACTGGAAGGGTGATTTCTGTCCATGAGGAAGTCTGAATAAGAGATCTGCGTATCAGCGTAACCTATGAATTTATAGTCTTTATAATGGTGACTAACAACACCCCTAGACAGAATAATAGATCAAATTAAATAATACTTAGTTGGAACAAATAGGGATGTATGTATGCCAACACAAAAAATTGTGGGACTTAATATGTCAAAACCATATAACTTTGTGACAGGATTTAATTGCGGGTTTAGTCCTGTGCGAAAAAAAAAGTTTATTTTTCCATTTAAGTACTTTTCAGGGTCAACTTACAACATATCTCCAAATGGACATTGCTGTAATACTCTTATTAATGTTAATTAACTTATCTCATTTGGTGTGGAGGTAGACGTAACCATTTGAAACTCTCATTATATATCATTTTGACCAAATTTGGACTTATCTCCTTTTTCTCGGGGACCACGGATATCTTACACAAGCTCATATTTCCCATTTATATTTCCCACATCTTATAACATAACCAAACGAATACCCCATAGGGTCGCCAGCGAACCACTGCTTTTGATAACGTAATGCACTGAGGAGGCTTGTTTTACAAGAGAAACAACAAAAACATAATGTAAGATAAAAAAAACTTACACGAAGTATGCCGTGGAATCAATCACGCATGCCTTGAATTATTACTTTTAAAAGGTAGCATAAGTATGTAGGTAAATGAAAAATAAAACTGACAATTTCTGATGTTTTTATTTTTAAGAAAATTACATTATTGTCATTGTCATTGCATAAAACTGAATTAAAAAAAAATATATGCAACAAAGAACTTAAAAATTATAAATTTAACTAAATGAGAGACGTGTCCACCTTCTACTTCCAAACATGGTCTCATTCTTCTTTTTACAGCATCAAAAACATTGGTGAGCACTTGGGAGGAATTGTTAATCTCCTGAAATTTATTTGTAATTCTAGCCCGTAGATCTTCTAAATTTTTACAATAGGTTTCGAAAATCGAGTTTTTAGTGTGTAGCCATAAAAAAGTCGCACGACGTGAGATCGCAGGACCGTGGTGGCCAGCTAACTGGCATATTATGACTACTGATTTGGTCTTCGAAAAATTCTTCCAACAAATTCAAATTATCAAGAGTTACGTGAATTGGTGCGCCGTCCTGCTGGAAGTAGCCTTGTCTCATCTCTTCAACCTCTAATGCGTTTACAAAATTTTCTAAAATTTCATTACATAGCGCCAAATTGAGAGTCCCTTAAAAAAAATCGGTAGAAGTAACCTTCTTTTCGATATGGTCGCCCACAGGCCAACTTTCTGTGAATGCAGAGGCTTCTCTATAAAGAAATGTGGATTTTCAGAACTTCACATTCTCATTTGTTGAGAATGTACCGGGTGTCCAATTTTCGTTGTCATTGCGGGGTATCTCCGTTGTTAGTAAAGATAGAATGATGCGGTTTTCGCAAACCTGGGCCACTTTTTCGAGAAACGAAAGATGCCATAATCAGAATTATCCTAGCCCTCTTGGTTTTTGAGCTACAGGGTGAAATTGAAAATTAGCACTTTTAAGACATACCTCGTATCTCAGCTTCCTGATAACCTATCGAAAATGTAAAAACGCATTCTTATAGAACTTTTTACGTAGAATTCAGTGGCGTACTTTAATTTTTTTTTTGGGCTACTATTTTCGAGATTCGACCCAAACTTTGGTTTTTTTAAATGGAACACCCTGTATATTTTTATGCCATTAGATTGCATTAATTTTTGTCGTCAAAATGGTATAAATAGTTTATAATTATTATTTTTGCAAATGGTAAAAATTTAAAAAAATGATAAATTTGATGTGTTATTTTTATATAGTTGGCCGTGATTTGTGTTTTAAAATCCCTACAAATATTTTGTATGTTCTATTTCGATTATTTTAATAAAATACAAGAAAGGGACGCAACAAACTTATTATAAAAATATTTTTTTTTATGTTCTATTGTGATGATTTTAAGTAAATACAATAAACAAACATAACAAACTTATTATTTTAACATAAGCAAAGAAAATTAAAAGAACTGCTCGAAATGGTTGCCATTTTCTCTCACACATTTTTCACACAATGTAGTAATTCTGCGCAGTGAATTTAATATTGGTGCGGGATGCGTTTGTATTTGTCTAAAAGCCTCTTGAGTGGCATTACAAAGATCTTCAACTGTGTTGTGTCGAGTTTTATAAATTAAATTCTGTAAATAGCCCCACAAAAAGAAGTCTAACACAGATAGGTCAGGAGACCTAGGAGGCCATCTAACAGGTCCGTGCGTGCCAATCCAACGTTCGACAAAATGTTCTTCTAAATAATGCCTAACAATTTGGGCATTATGTGCTGGAGCACCATCTTGCTGGAAATATATATATCGGCGATTCGCTAAAGGAACATCTTCTAATAGTTCTGGAATAATAGTTTCTAATATCTGAAGATATCGCTGTGCAGTGAGGCCACCATCAAAAATGTGATATTTGATTTTCGCTCCTAATATAAAACACGCGACACTAAACCCAAATCTTCCCTGTCGCTCACGTGGAAATATAAGATGTTGATTTTCATGTGACCAGTATCTAATATTTTGTCGGTTGAATACCCCGTCGCTACGTATATAACATTCATCTGACCAAATAACAGTCCTTGCAAAATGTAAATCCTGATTTATCCTTCCTAAATACCACTGACAAAAATTCATACGCTTTTCAGCATCTCCAAAATGTAAATGTTGGACAATTGTTGTTTTATAAGGCTTATATTTATGTTTTCTTAATATCGTTTGAACGCGGGACTTTACTACGCCCACTTCCGTCTCAATTGTTCTACAAGAAATTGCAGGCGTTACACTTACAAGCCCCAAGACATTAGTTTCATCCACATCGCGATTCTCTTTATTGTAGATTTTTGATCTCGGCTTTTTAAAACACCCAAAATTGATCAAATTTGATTTTAGTCTATAAAATATCCTTTTATTTGGATGCCTTCTGTCAGGATACCTAGTAGGAAGTGATCAAAGTAAATTAGAGCTAATACTGTAGATATAATTAAATTTTAAAAAAATACCTGTTCCTATAAAGTTCGTCTGCTGCATTTACATTTTCATGGCACTCTATGAAACAAGTCAGCATATTATAATACTCAAAATTTTCAAATACTTCATTTACATTCATTCTTAATGTTTAGAACTAAAAATAATACTTTCAGTCTGACAGAAATGTTGACAACTATAAATATTACCATTTTAAACACAAATCACGGCCAACTATATAAAAATAACACATCAAATTTATCATTTTTTTAAATTTTTACCATTTGCAAAAATAATAATTATAAACTATTTATACCATTTTGACGACAAAAATTAATGCAATCTAATGGCATAAAAATATACAGGGTGTTCCATTTAAAAAATCCAAAGTTTGGGTCGAATCTCGAAAATAGTAGCCCAAAAAAAAATTAAAGTACGCCACTGAATTCTACGTAAAAAGTTCTATAAGAATGCGTTTTTACATTTTCGATAGGTTATCAGGAAGCTGAGATACGAGGTATGTCTTAAAAGTGCTAATTTTCAATTTCACCCTGTAGCTCAAAAACCAAGAGGGCTAGGATAATTCTGATTATGGCATCTTTCGTTTCTCGAAAAAGTGGCCCAGGTTTGCGAAAACCGCATCATTCTATCTTTACTAACAACGGAGATACCCCGCAATGACAACGAAAATTGGACACCCTGTACATAACCAGAGAGGTAAAACCATGCCTCGTCAGTAAAAAAGGGTTTTTCAAATACGTTTTCATAATAATGCAATAAACCACACTGAAAATTGCATTCCCCGCGACTTGTCGTTTGGTAACAATTCTTGGATGGATGGATCTTAGATGATAAGCGTGCATATGCAGGTTTCATTTCAGATTGTATTGCAGGTTCCGTACTTCCGTAGGATGCATATACTTGCTGGCTTAAACGCCGAATAGGGGTTTGTGGGTGTTCATTAACAATTTGCCTCAATTCTTCTACTTTCTGTGCAGTGCGGACTTTGGGTCCCATACTGCTTTCCTTTCTATTCACTCTTCCTGTTTCTCTAAACAAGGCCACAGATCTAGTCAAAACTTGGCGAAACTAGTCGAAATCCATGACTATGTGTGGAAATTCTGTTTGAAAATCCTGAATGGCGTCCCGTGATGAATAAACCCACTGGCCATCAACCCTTCTACCATTTCTAAAATAACTTTCGATCATAAAAGCTTTTTGTTATGCCGTGATTACCATATTTAATTTTCTTAAAAATAAAAACTTCGGAACTTGACATAACAGTTCTATTTTTCATTCACCTATGTTACCTTTCAAGAATAATAATTCAAGACATGCGTAATTGATGATTCCACGGTATACTTTGAGGACTTTTTTTGATGTTACGTTATGTTTGAATAAGGTTATTTTAAAGTTTTAGCTGGGGATTCCCCTGTACGCTACGCCACTGATAGATACAAAATTTCGTTTTCTAATAACATAAGTAAAAGCAATAATACTTAGAAGTGGGTATTTACTGCCAATATTTTTCCAAAAAAAAATAAATGATAAAAAGTTATTTTTATATTTGCCCGTTCCTAATTAATATTAATATAATATATTGTTGTTTCCTGTATGGTTGCGGGGTTATTAACACGATTTATGTTTTTGTTTTGAAGAAGTTTTTGTTTAAATCTTGATAGCATCTAATAAAAACCTGATTCCAATATTAGGGACTTATGCATATTTGAATTAATTACTTACCTTTTAATTTCTACATAAGCTTGTTTGTTTGTTAAATAGTCCTATAATAATAAGAATTGAAAAGCACAATTTTGTTACTAATATCACTAATATCACAAACAATGAAACAATATAACAATAATACGTAATTATTGTTTTGTCTTGTCTACATCCGCTTTGAAAACTTATCTTTGTGAAAACAACTCGTTTTTTGATCAGGGGCCCAATAATTATTGAAATTATTAGAACAGATTTTCATGTGAAGCAAGAAGAACCACATGAAATTATATTATTGACTGATCTCAAACGAATAATTTCCTGTAATTTTTGTTAGGAAAACATCAAAAGAGTATTTCATTAGGAAATTCGATTCTCATTAAAAATTTTGACACATTTGTCATGTTTCGTTATAAATAGTGAATGTTTGAATTTGAAATTCATTTTATCTGTATTTTTTTCGTAAAATACAATATTGTAGTCTTTACTGTAAGACACTTTTGAGTTGTGTTTTTTTTTGAAAAATGGAAAACGATCTTATTATGTTCCATGTGCTAGAGATCGAAAATCTACTGTATTGTAGTTGCTTATCATTTTTCTAAAGATTCAATTACACATGTTTTTTGTTCTTGGGATAAATTTCCCGCTCTCTTGTTTTATTTCCACTTTAGCAATCAAAAACCAAGAAACTTAGATCTAGTAACTACATGTACATACATACGTCAAATCGATGTAAATTTACGGTCAGTTCGGCAAAGAATTTAAATTCAAAATTACCTTATTTGCATAAAATCAATAAAATAGACGGTGTTATGCCACTTTCTTATAATTTTCGATAAGTATTAATTTTCTATGTAATTAATTGCCGATATTAATTGCACTCTTTTTTTTACTAACGAACAATTACGTGTAATATTAAGTATCCGTACCTGCCAGCACAGAATCGTACAGTGTTCTCAGACTGAATTTTCTGTAGACGTTATTCTTTTGTGAAATAGCTTTCGTTACCGATTCAAAAATATCGAATCGGAGAGTTGTGAGAAAAATTTTGTGTGAATGTTTTCCAATGAGAATATTTTCTAACAATTTCAATAATTGGGCCCCAGGTGCGACAAAAACTTACAAGTATATTTACAGCATTGATTCAGAAACGAGAAGGGGATACTATGGTTGACATTTTAAAACAATCAGAGATTCCAGGGCTATGCTTAACCTGATCCACTACATGGTCTCCCACCTACTTTTTGAGAATGTTCTAGATTCGTTTCGGTTTTGTGGCATATTTGCAATTTGATCAACTTTATACTGAAACTAGCTTCCGCCCGCGACTTCGTCCCCGTGGTATGCTGGTATCCTCTTACGTAGTTTCAAGGCAATACAACCGTATAACAATTTTACTCCACTATATATTTTGAACCCTCATTTTGCCCCCTTGGGGGTTGATTTATTAAAAACTGTAAAACACGTATTTAAACATGCATTTTTTAAAGCATTTTTATAAAGTTTCGACTTAATAGGGTCATCTAATATTTTTCTCCATATAAAGTTTGAACTCCTATTTCATCCCCTTAGGGTTTGCATTTTGGAAAACCCTTCCTTAGTAGATGCCTTCTTTATATAAGAAATCTCTGTGCAAAATTTCAAGTTTCTAAACCTAGCAGTGTGGGCTGTGCGTTGCTCTATCAGTCAATCAGTCAGTCAGTCAGTTTCTTCTTTTATACAGGGTAAGTTTTTTAAAGTGTTACAAGGGAATATTCGAAAAAGGTTTAAAATATTTTCATGAAATTTAATCTGATTTTCTGAAAGTTAAAGGGGAGATGGGGGACATATTAAAACATATTTTTGACATATGCTCCCACTCTCTATTTTGAGGGGTGGGGGGTAACTTTGGAATGTTAAATGGGATGATATACTTTTGTTTAAAAAATTCGGATCTATGTAAAAAAGAACGTATATATACAAATTGTTTTTTGACTTGCTCTTTCAGTTACGGAATTATGATTTATTACGGTATAAAATAAAAACAATATTTATCATTTAATTTCAACTTATTTATCGTCGGTCGTTCTTGAGAAGTTGTTGCTCGAAATGTCCCCCTTCAACTTTCAAACACTTTCTTACTCTTTTCTAAATGAATTTCGTACCCGCTGTAATATTTCAGGTGTCACTAATAAGTAGGCAAAGCGGATTCGGTCTTTCATATCATCTAAAGTCGTAGGAGCAGTCGCCATCATTTTGTCCTTTATAAAACCCCACAAGAAAAAATCAGGGGGGGTCAAATCCGGGGACCTAGCAATAAACAGAGACAATCGTTAAAACGTCAACATTCTCAACTGACTTAAATAAGAATATCGCATTTCCATGGAAACGAATAATAAATCTGAAATAAGTGAACTTGAGTTATTGGTAAAATGTATTTATTTTTAAAATTCGATCAAAATTTAATAAACCGTGATTCCGTAACCGAAAGAGCAAATCCAAAAAAATTGTACTGGGTGTCTAGTTTTCGACACTTTTGCAGAGTATCTCGGTTATCTTTAAAGATAGAGAACTGTGGTTTTCGCATAGCCCCTTCGTTTTGTGATTTTGAAAATGTGTCATTTTCAAGTACCCCTCGTATCTCAGTTGCCTTTTAACTTATCGGTGAGGTAACAACTGATTATTATATAGCTTTTTGCGTAGAATCCAGTGGCATAGTCATTTTTTTCTAAAAGGAACGAATTTGAAGATAAAAACCAAAGTTGCATTTTTTTAATAGGACACCCTGTATATTTTCTATAAAATAACTGAAATCCTTTCATGGCTGCTAGTCAGACCGCTTGCCAAAATTTGTAAGAGATTAAAAGTATTATTGTTCACAAAACCCCTACTTGTTATTTATTACTTGTTTTTCGTTTAAAAAAAATGGCTGAAATGGGAGATTAGAACTCTGCAAATATGATATTATGTTAGTTTGCGATATTGAATCGAATGAAAATTCGCATGATGCCGCCGATCTATATTTTAACAGGTAGTATGATTTTATATCTATTATAAATTTATCTTTGGCTTTTTTCCTACATTTATTCTAGATATCCAGACAGAAGGCGATATATTTTCTAGAATTAAAAAAAAAGTTAATTATGGTGTGTTTATGCAGCCAAGACTAAAATCCTATAATAAGGAAAATCGAAAAATCGACGAAGTTAACGTTTTAGGCTGTGTAGAAGCATCTCCTTCTACTTCGTGTAGGGCTATTGAGAAAGAAGTTGGAGCTGGCAAGGCTCGAGCACAAAGTATATTACACAAATATAAATTTAGACCATATTCTTCTTCTTCTTCTGATGCCGTCTTCTCATTGAAGGTTGGCGACCACATTTCTGAATGCGTCTCTGTCTCGTGCCACATGGAACAGTTCTTCAACGTTCATTCCTGTCCACTCTCTTATATTACGGAACCAGGATTTTTTCCTATTCCCTTCTTCCCATCTATTCTTCCCTGCATTATGTTTTGTAGCAGTAGGTATATATTTGTCGTTGCGCAGAATATGACTTATGCATGCTGTTTTACGTATCTTGATAATTTTTAATAGTTTCCTTTCATGTCCGATGCGCCTTAGTACTTCTTCGTTCGTTATTCTATGTGTCGAGGGTATCTTTAGCATGCGCCTATACATCCACATCTCGAACGCTTCAAGCTTTTTGGTAGTTTGGGCTTTTAAGGTCCAGGTTTCCACCCCGTACAGTAATACTGACCACACTGACCACACATAACACTCCATGCACCTTAGTCTAATTCGCAGGCACAAACCTCTATTTGTGAACATTGAAGAGTATGCAATAAATGTCTTTCGAGCCATTTCTATCCATATCTTGATTTCTTCATCTGGATCTAGTAGGTCATTAATGACTGTTCCAATATATTTGTATTTTTGAACCCGCTCTACTTGTTTTCCATTTAGTGTGATAACAGTCGAATATTCGGATTTTTACTTATTACCATGAATTTCGTTTTTTGTGTGTTAATGGTAAGTCCTACTTCTTCGCACGCTTGGTTAACTCTCTCTAATAGTGTTTGTAGCTCTTATGCACTTTTCACCATTATTGCAGTATCGTCCATGAATCTAAGGTTATTAATTAGTGCCCCTCCAATATTTACCCCTTCTCTTCTCTCCTCCAGCGCCCTTCGAAACACAAACTGGGAGTACAAATTGAACAGTTGCGGGGACAGGACGCAGAATTATCGGACGCCTTTCTGGATGTTGATTTCGTCCGTCTCCATATCTTCAACCCGCACTACTGCTGTTTGGTTAAAGTATAGCTTCTTTATTAATCGTATATCGCTTTGATCCAGATTAATGCTTTTTAGGTGCTCAATAAGTTTGTCGTGTTGGATTCTATCAAAGGCCTTCTGGAAGTCGATGAAACAGACGAATACATCTTTATTGTACTCTCTACTCTTCTGTGGCATTACTTTTAGAGCGAACAGAGCCTCTCTAGTTCCTAATCCCTCTCTGAAACCAAACTGCATCTCATCCAATTGTTCTTCACATTTGCGGTATATTCTCTGTTGGATACTTTTTAAGAGGATTTTTAACGTGTGACTCATCAGGCTGATCATCCTATATTCGTCACATGACTTAGAATGGTTTTTTTAAGTAGCGGAATAAACACTGATTTAAGCCATTCTCTTGGAATTTCACCTGTTTCATACATTCTAATTAGAAATTCTGTAGGGCTGGTCAAGTTTCTGTCGTCCAATGCTTTCCACATTTCTATCGGAATGTTGTCGGGCCCTACAGCTTTGTTGTTTTTTGCTGTCTTAATCGCATATTCCACTTCCGATTTAAGAATACCTAAATGATCCGCCTGTCCATCTTCCTCCATTGAATCCTCTCGTTCCGCTGCAAATAGGTTTGTCACGTATTCTTCCCAGGTTCGCTCTTTATCTTCCTCTGTTAGCTGAATGTCTCCGTGTATGTTTCTTGTGACCATTGGTATTTTTTTCTCGTATGTCCTGTAAGTTCTTTTAGCTTTTTATGCATATTGAAGGCATCGTACCTTGCTATTTAGCTCCTCCATTTCACGGCAGTTTTCTTCCATCCATTCTTCTTTGGCTCTCCTTATGTCATGTTGTATTTGTCGTTTTAATTGTCTGTATTTTTCTTTGTTGGTGTTTTTGTGTTTACGCTTTTCTTCCATAAGGTTAATGAGATCCTGGTTCATCCATGGCTTTTTCGCTGTTTGATCCTTTCTGCCCACGACTTGCTCCCCCACATTCAGAATTGTTGTTTTAACCTTGTCCCAGGCAGTATCAATATTTGTTGTTGATGCCTCGGATAGATCCCTCTCAATTAGTCCGTTGAACTGCGTTTGGTATGGTTCTTTTTTGAGATTTTCCAAGTTCACTTTCTTTGGTCTTATCGATCGTTGCAGTTTCCTCAATCTCATTTTTATATTGGCTGACGGCAGGTTGTGGTCCGTATAAGCGTCTGCACTTGGATAGGTTTTTACGCTCTTTATGCTGTTTCTAAACCGTCTGTTGACACATATAAAATCTATTTGATTTCTAGTAAGGTTATTATCATTGTCGCCAGGTGATGTCCAGGTATAGAGTCGTCGAGGGGGTAGTTCATAGAAGGTGTTTGTAATGACCAACTCTTTTTCTTGGCAACACTGTATGAGCTTGTCGCATCTTTCATTCCTATCTCCCAGACCAAAATCCCCCACAACATTCCCAACTCTGCCCCTACCAACCTTGGCGTTAAAATCTCCCATGATTATATTGCGTTCGTGTTTCTTCAGGTTCTTGGTAAATTCATCCAAATCCGAGTAGAACTCCTCTACAGTTTGTTCATCGCTGTCGGCTGTAGGGGCATATACTTGTATGAAGTTCGTATTTATTGGGCTGGTGCATATTTGAATCAACATCTTCCTCTCATTGAAGGGTATGAAGTTAGTGACGTGTTGTTGAAGCTCTTTTTTGATCATAATGCCTACCCCATGCCTGTGTTCTCCGCTGTTGCATCCTGAGTAGTACAGCACCACATCGTCATGCTTGCATTGTCCTGCGCTTGGCCACCTCACTTCACTAAGACCTAGGACCTCTATGCCTATTCTGCGCATCTCTAGGGCAACGTTTGTTATCTTCCCAGCTTTATAGAGAGTTCTGATATTCCATGCTGCTATACGGTTCAAGGTCGTATTCTTATTCCTATTCCTATTCCACCCGGAGATTCTTCGCACCCCTGTCTCATTAAAGGGACGCCGGGGACTCGGGGCCGTTTCTCTTTCACGAGTCATCATTGTGGTTATTACCACCATATTATAAAGTCAAAATTGTTCACATTTCATGCTGGGGAAGCTGAACGTCACGTCTCATTTTTTGCAATTGGTTTTTGCAGCAAACTCGAGCCAATGTGAATTTTGGAAGATTTGTGATATGGTCCGATGAGGCGTTTCTCACAATTTCTGGTATTTGTAATAGACAATACCAGACATTGGTATCAAGAAGCCCATCATCTTTACTTTAAGCGGGAGCAGCAGGGAAGATTCGTTTTCAGCGTTGCTTGTTTTATTTTGGGAAGGCAACTAACTTATAGAAGTTATGAGGGAAGGCTTTCAGCAAATCATTACCTGGGTATATTGCAAGATGTTGTACCTGAATTGCTAGATGGTGTTCACCTGGCTTACTTAAATAATATATATTTCCAACAGGATGGGGAGCCGGCCCATAATGCCTGAATAATACGCCCTTTTTTAGAAAATAATTTTCCTGAAAAGTGGATAGGAACCAAGGGACCTGTAAGATGGCCACCACGATCACCCGATCTTTCCTGTGGGATTATTTACAAAATAAAGTTTACACTCTCGACATCGCACTATAGAAGAACTGCGCGAAGTCACTACACTGCATGGACGATCGAGCATACTTTTAAATGCCATATTGTCAGGGGATCTTATCTAAAATACTAAAACCCTGGCTTCATTATTAATTCTGCAGCTATATTTATTAATTTAAAAAGAAATAATTTACACATTTCTAAATTAACCCAAAATGAGACATACCTGTATACTGTCTAAAAGCGTGTGTGGCCGGAGGAAAATGGCTCGGGACGTCGTAGACTCGCTTGCGTCGAGGTAATCACTGACGTATCGCCTCTCATCCTACCTAGCAGGTAGACACCCCTTTGCCCCGCTCCAGGCCGATAGGCCGACGCGAGTTGAAATGACCTGCGTCGTCGCTACCGGACTTCGACACTAAGCCGCAAGGGTGACCAGCCAGGGTGGACGAAAAAAACGACTGGTGACATTTTCCCCCTCCACGGAAAACAAAAATCTGAAGGATTTTTGTGTCTCAATTCCCTAATTCTATTCTCTATTACAATAAAAAAAACAATCTCCTTTGGGTTTAATAAAAAAATAAGAATATACAATTTAAAAAGCTGCATTTTTTGCGTTTGTCTTCATTCTTTCTCTTCTTCCTCCCGGCAGGTCTTCCTCCCTCTTGTTTGATTTGTCCCTAGTGTGGTCCGCATGTGTTGTGGTCCCAGGGTGGGCTTGTCCCCCGCTGGCACCGTCAGTGGTCCGCTGGCCTGGAAGGTCGTCGCCGTTCCCCAGGTTGCGGTCCCAAGGCGTTGTGGTCCCATGGTGTTGTGGTCCCAAGGTGGTGTGGTCTCAAGGTGTTGTGGTCCCAAGGTGGGCTTGTCACCCTCTGGCACCGTCAGGGGTCCGCTGGCCTGGCAGGTCGTCGCCGCCCCCTGGTTGGCTCGCTTCTTAGGACCTCAGTTGTTGGTGTACATGAAAAATAAAACAGGGAGTTAGACGCTACAAAAACTATTTACACAATTTATGTACAATTTTATATTTTACAGTGAAGCAGTAATTTCTTTCCCGTCCAACTTCTGTGTTTGGCCCCCGTGGTCACCCAGCACGACCGTGCTCGGAACAATTACCTTTCTTTAAATAATTTCACCGCTTAAAACTTTTTACTTTTCCAAAAATTTTCCGCAAATTTTCCGCAAATTACTTATTTCTCCCCCTCCCCTACCGGAAAAAAAAACACGATTATTTAGAGGCTTTACTCATTACTCTTTAGCCCTTAACAAACACAAAAACAAAAATAACGACACAGCATCATTGAACATTGCCAGATTACGCGTGTTGATCAGGCACGCTTTCAAGCAACGCTCAACTGCACAGAGCCTCGTGCAACCGTTCACGATCTCTCTTACTTTTTTCTCTTAACACAAACGTTTAATTTTTCACTCTCTATATTCCTTTAACACCTATATCCTCTATATACCTTATACCTCTTTAATTACTTGGGGGAAAAGATCAAAATACTTTTTATTTATTTTACTACCTATTTTCACTAGCGGCTTTCAAAAACAAAAAAAATAACTATATGCATTGTTCCTACTACTCTTCAAAATTATATGGTTCGTGGTACGGGGTCAATCTATATACATGGACTGTTTCCTGTTTAGCTCTTGCTCCTTCACCTCTCTGGATAATGTAATTTACTGGCGATGCTTTTCTTACTATTACAAATGGTCCGTGATACTTGCACTGCAACTTGTCACTTTTTCCTTTCTTTCTAATGTAAACTCTAAGTTTGACTTTATCTCCAGTTTCATATGTCACTTTTTTGTGGTTACTCTCATATCGGGTTTTGTCCTTTTTCTGTTTCATAGTAACATTTCTTTTTGCTTCCTGTCTATGTTTCTCTATATTCGGGTTCGGAATAAGCATAGTGGCTGATTTTAAAAACATGGCGTCCGGTATAAGCTGTGGGTTTCTTCCAAAAACTAAATAAAATGGCGAAAACTGCGTTGTGTCCTGTTTACTTGAATTATAGGCAAATGTTACCATTGGCAGGTACTTATCCCAGTCATCCTGTGACGTAGACACATACAGGCTGAGCATATCTGCTACGGTTTTGTTAAATCGCTCAGTTAGCCCATTAGTCTGCGGGTGGTATGACGTAGTGTATACATTTTCTGCGCCCATATTTTGCACCATTTTTCTTACCAATTCTGACCTAAAAACTTGACCTCTGTCGCTCAATATTTTTTTTGGTACTCCATGTATGCTTATTACTTGGTCCACCAGAAACGCTGCTATTTCTTCTGCTTTTGCACTTGGTATTGCTTTGGTTATTGCATAACGGGTCACATAATCTGTACAAACAACTATATTATTATTTTGACTTTTTGTTTTTGTTAGGGGTCCTAAAATATCTATGCCTATCATTTCGAAAGGCTGCAAATCATCAATCTTTATTGGTTGCAGATCACCTGCTGGTTTTTCATTGTTTGGCCCTTTTCTCGTCTGACAATCAGGACATCCCCTAATAAATTTCTTAACGTCAAGATGCATTTTATCCCAATAATAGCGTGTATTTATTCTGTCGTAAGTTCTTGCATATCCTAGGTGTCCTGACAATGGCTCACAATGCAGCTGTTGCATCAGTTGTGCTTTCAGTCCTTGAGGGATTACCAACTTGTCCTCCTGGTTTGGGATAGCCGACTTTTTATATAGCACACCATCTTTCACTGTAAAATTTTTTGCACGACGTTGCAAATGTGAATTGCCATAATTCGGATCCTGGACAGCCTGTAGTAAGTCTGACACGACTGTATCTTCTTCCTGGAACTCTGTGATGTCCACTAAGGGTAGCAAAAATGTGGGAATTTCATTGGCATCATACTCGTCCTTTAGTGTTGCCACACAGGGTTGTCTGGAAAGACAGTCTGCGTCTTGATTGCATTTTCCTGATTTGTGGATTATTTCGAAATCAAATTCTTGTAGTTTGCAGCTCCATCTAGCTAATCTCCCTGTGACATTTTTGAGACTTTTTAGATAACACAGTGGCTGGTGATCCGAAAATTTTTTTATATGTTCTCCCCAAATATAGCTTCTCAGATACGTTAGACTCCACACTATGCCTAGACCTTCTTTTTCTCCAACTCCATAATTTTTTTCGGCGTTTGTGAGCGTTCTAGACACATAGCAAATGGGATGCATTTCCTCGTTCATTTTTTGTAAGAGTACTGCTGCTATCCCTTGGTCTGATGCGTCTACATGTAGCACTTTTTCTGCGTTGGAAAGGTAGTGGGTTAACACTGGAGGCGATTCTAATTTTCTTTTTAATATCTGGAAAGCTTCTTCTTGAGCTGATGTCCACCAAAACGATGTATCTTTCTTCAGCAAATCGTATAACGGCCTGGCAATGACACTAAATTTTTCTATAAATTTTCTATAGTAGTTGGCGAGTCCTAGAAAACTTTGAAGTGATTTTTTATTTCGTGGAGTTGCAAAATGGTGTACTGCTTCAAGTTTTGAAGAATCTGGAAGAATACCTCGCTCACTAATGGTGTGGCCTAGTACTGTTAGTTCTTTATACGCAAACTGGCACTTAGATGGTTTTAGCTTTAGACCAGTTGCTCTTAGCTTTGACAGTACTTTTCTTAGGTTCTCGTTATGTTCTTCCAAATTTTTTCCATAGACTAAGATGTCATCTAAGTACGTCATTGCTCCATTCCACTTCATGTCTCCCAAAATTGCGTCTGCCAACTGCTGAAAAGTGCTTGGTGCTGTTGTAAGACCAAAACTTAGGCGGTTAAATTCGAACAAGCCATCAGTAGTGACGAATGCCGTTTTATGCCTGTCTTTCTCATCAATTTCTACTTGCCAGTACCCTGAAAACATGTCCAACGTAGTAAAATATCTAGCTTCTCCCAGGTAGGTCAAAATGTCGTCTATAACTGGCAGAGGATACACATTCTTTATTGTTTTTGCGTTTAATTTTTTATAGTTTACGCAGAACCTCATATCTCCATCTTTTTTGGGAACTAGGACTACTGGACTGGAATACGGACTTACAGATTTTCTTATTACCTCATTTTCCAACATTTCTTCTCCTTGTTTATTAATAATTCTTCGCTCTGTGTGAGACACCCTGTATGGTCTGGAAACCACTGGAACGTCATCGGTCGTCTCAATTCGGTGCTTCACTAAATCCGTTTTTCCTAGGTCGCTGATGCTCCAAGCAAAAGTATCTTCAAAATCTCGAACTAACTTATTTACACTTTGAAAGTCATTTTTACACAAGTCCTATTTACATTATAACTTTTTACTAGATTATCGTTCGGTAAAGTCACTAAAGATTCGCTTATATTTTTTATAGAGTCACTATCTGCTTTAAACGCGATGCATGTGCCTGCAAAAAGTTTTTTTGTTTTTCTACCGTAGTTTTTTATTTCGGCGTACCACGTCAAATTATCACTAAAAATTTTATTAATTTGGAGTCCATTTTTTATTAAAAAATCATAGTTCGGCTTAAAGTTTATTTTATTTTCACCAGTTTTTTTAAAGTTCACTTCGCATTTAATAATGTCTTTCGCAATTACCGTATCACTACGCAACGTAATTTTCGCATTGTCTGTTCTGCCGTTTTCAATTTCTACAGGTAGCTCATCCCAAAAACAACTATTTACATTACTGATTTGACTATTTACAATTTCTTTGTGACTACTATTATTTCCTAAATTCATTGCCAAGGTAACTACTTCATTTTCATCCGTTTTCAAACTAATCTCATTCGCTTTTAAATTTATCATAGCTTCGCGGGCCTTAAGAAATTCTAATCCTAATAAAACGGGTTGGGGTAGATTTTCTATAACTAATGCTTCCAAGGAAAAGGTACAACCAATAAAATAAACATTTATTTCTGCGTAACCAATAATTTTTACCAGCGAACTATTCGCTACTTTAATAAAAGTTATGCCTGTGCCGGGCTTTATTTCATTTTTATTTACATATTTACTATCTACAATATTTTTAACTGACGTAGTGTCTATTATAACCTTAATATTTACATTATTTAAACTTCCTTTTACGGAGAGAACATCTGTTGCTGCTTCTTGCTGATTCTGATTTTCTTTCTGTTTCTGGACAGTGCTTATGTGTGTTAACACTGTCCGTTGGAGTTTTCCGACTGCTGTTGTTGTTGCCAATTTTGATATCTACTAGTTTGCTGCTCTGGACGGCGGCCATTTTGTTCTCGACCATGTTGATTTGGCGTCCATCTTGGTCTTTGGTTTTCTAAATTTCGTTTACCCCTGTAGTTTTGGTTATTTCTGTTCTGCGGGTTGCTGAAACAAACTCTTGCCTTGTGACCCGGTTTTCCACACTGAAAACATACTGGCCGACTGTCGGTAGTACGTGGTTGCCAGTTTTTAAAATTTCGGTTTTCTCTTCTGTCTTGATTTCTATTTAGCATCGCTTTTCCAATTTCTTCTCTCACAACTTGTGTAATTTCCTCCATTAAATTCGATCCTGATTTTTCTGGCTGGACCTGCTGACTCGTCCCTGTTACTTTTTCTGACATTGACAGCTGTGCGAAAATTTCCGAAGCATGGCTTATTTCTTTTTCAGCGTCGTTTATGGTTTTAACGAGCTCTTGTACTTCTGCAAAATTTTTTGGCTGCCTAAGCTTGATTTGGTAGGCGTATGTGGGTAGTAGACCTTGTTCAAAATGTTCCCTTCTAATTTCGGCCTTCATTTTTGGATCTACTTTGTCGCATAAGTACACCATTTCCCGTAAATAATTCATTACGTTTTCACCTGGCTGCTGTCTTCTATAACGTAATTTTAGTTTTGTTTCGTTTACATACGTGCTAAACGAAAATTTTTTTTTCAGGTCTTCTACTGTCGCTTTCCAATCGGAACCTGGGTTTCGTATTGCATAAATTTGCAACCAAGTTTGCGCTTGACCCAATAAATATGTCGAAAAATAACACAGCTTAAGGTTGTCATCCCAGTTATTAATTAAAGCTGTTTTTTCATAGTCTTCCAAAAATATACTTAAATTATCGCAATCCGGATTATACGAACGCGGCGCTACAAATTGTGGAACAGCCGGCGTTCTGCTCTGATTTATGAGATTTCCTAACGTGCAATTGAAGGTGTTCGGCATTTTTGAAAAAATATTTTTATCAGATTTTGGGGTTATCTCGTCGTTACTTGGCAATAAAGTTAGTGAATCGTTTGAAAAATTTTGAGAACTGGAGCTATTGCTACTGCTATTTTCCGCTGAAATTGACGACTGTATGCTTTCCGGCGAGTTATTAAATACTAATGACCTTCTAACACTTTCTTTACTTTTAGGGGTTGATGACGTTTCAACAACTTTGTCGTTTTCTTTAGTACTGCTTATTCCCTTATTTTCCGCTTTATTTTCACTTTCGGTTACTTTATTTTTATTTCCTGCCTTCTTAGAATGACTTCTTAACACCATTAATTTTTCAATGTAGTAAGAAAAGTGCACATTTTAAAAAATAACGCATCCTTAAATATTAAAACCGCGATCAAAAATTTATTTTTAAGTCTTTCTCCAAACTAGTAAAAAAAAATACGTAGCAACTTTCATACTGTATAACTGGCATAATTTTAATTTTGCTTATTTTTAGAATTCAAACCCAAAAAGGCAGAAGATATTTGTTAAATAAAAACAACTCAATAAAGTTAAAAACAAATTTTAAACAAGTTTTTTACCGGCATTAGTTACTAAAAAAAAACCCAATAATTAAAAAAATTCAATATGTATTTTACAGAATTACAAATCATTTGAAAATAAACTAAGTTTTTCCAACGAAAAACGTATCTAAATGTAACATAAGCCAATAAAATATCTGTTTAAACACGCTCTAAATAAATTTCAAATATAAAATAATATCGTTAAAAGCATGAAAGATTGTTCACTTCACACGGAATGTACGTAAAAAAACATTTGGTCAATCCGCAAAAAATAAAAAACGATAACCTTGATTATGACCTCTTTAAGAATTTTTACCAGCAAATATCATTTTAATAATTTTATATCTATTTCAAAAATACATTTTTCCCTGTAAAACAAAATATAAAATCGATACCTATAAGTAGTTTGCGAATTTTGCAAAAATTAATAACGAAACCAAAAAGGCAATTATTCAGAAAACACGGCCGTTCTGGCCGAAACACGGCGACCTCCACCAAAATTGTCACGGGATCTTATCTAAAATACTAAAACCCTGGCTTCAATATTAATTCTGCAGCTATTTTTATTAATTTAAAAAGAAATAATTTACACATTTCTAAATTAACCCAAAATGAGACATACCTGTATACTGTCTAAAAGCGTGTGTGGCCGGAGGAAAATGGCTCGGGACGTCGTAGACTCGCTTGCGTCGAGGTAATCACTGACGTATCGTCTCTCATCCTACTTAGCAGGTAGACACCCCTTTGCCCCGCTCCAGGCCGATAGGCCGACGCGAGTTGAAATGACCTGCGTCGTCGCTACCGGACTTCGACACTAAGCCGCAAGGGTGACCAGTGATGGATTTACGCCTAGGCCCGTGAGGCCTGGGCCTAGGGCGGCATAATTTGAAGGGCGGCAAAATTTTTAAAATGCCAAAATTTTAGAGGCGAAAAAAAGTAAAGACAATCCATTTCAAAAATTGGTTCAGATTAGTTTTTTTTTAAATTTTCTATGGAATATATTATTATAATTCAATTCATTAATTTACTTCTTAATCTGTGGGTAAGATGTTAATTTTTTAAGAGATCACTTATAGTCTTTATCGAGTAATGTTCTTTACTTTCTGTTAAAAACATTAAAAACATGAAAACACGACATGATGGATTACAGTCCTAACGAAAAATGGTGGGAAAACATAATAATTTTAACCATGGGGTTCAGTTTCGTCGAGTTCGCTTAAATTTGCGTCAACGTTTTCGCCATCGCTGTCACTGTCATTGTCGCTTTCACTATCTCTTCACCTCCCAGTTTTATAATGAGTGGCTCTAGGGAGGAAGGGAGAAGGAGACTTTAAAAGCTGGCTAGGATTATTTGCTCTCCTATCTTCGTTTTCTTTGTGGATTTGGCTTATTGCGCCTGTACTAACCCCTGTGTACAAGGCAACCCGGTCTAGTTTTCTTTTCAGGGGCAGCTTAAAAGCATTATCTTTTCCTTCCTCATCACATACACGATAAACATTAGCGATGCGATATGCAATGTATTGCATTCACGGAGTCTTCGAAATGTTTATCGGAATGTGGACATTGCTCTCCGAATTTTTTTGAGTATTTCGGCTACAAATTGTTCAGGAGAAAGATCTTTTTGCACTCTAAAAAGGGTAAAAACTATTTACGCGCCAGCATGGGCCAAGATAGACTTAATGCTCTTGCATTATTGTCTATTGAAGCTCAACTAGTCCAAGAAATTAATTATGACGATATAATCGACGTTTTTGCGCGGACCAAAACCAGGAAAAAGAAATTTTCAAATTGATTGAAATTTAAAAAAATATTTATTATTTATCTGTCTAAAGTTTATAACTTATTTATCTGTCATGTTTATTAGTTATATTTAAAAATTATATTTCAATAAAATGAAGTTATTTTAAAATAAAAACATTGGATCAAAATTGATGAAATTCATTTTATCAAAAAGGGCGGCGCATCGAACGTGGCCTAGGGCGGCAGCAAGCCTAAATCCGTCATTGAGGGTGACCAGCCAGGGTGGACGAAAAAAACGACTGGTGACAATATGACGAATAAGTAAAATATGCGAGTTTTGTGCTAGAGAAAACGGTAACAATTTTAAGCAACTTTTGTGATTTATAAAATATAAACAAAGATTTTTTACACTTACATTTTAAATTTACTAAAAAACATCTGTTTCCTGTTTTATCTAAATTTGTTTGGAACAGTAAATTTCTTTATTCAATGTTTCATTCATGTTATTGGGATTTAAAATTTTAAAAATAAACCTCAATGCTAGTTAAATGTTTATTCATTTGTTTCAGATCATTATATCACGGCCTACTAGGAAATATTATACCCATTTTTTTATAATAATTGTAAAATTCGGAAGTTATTCCAAAAGATATTTTCCAACAATTACACTATGCAACAAAATTAAAACTTTTTTCTACTGGAATTACAATATGTGATTATTATTTCCTACCTAAAGCAGAACTAAGAATAATAAATAAAATTTTTGTATCACATCAGGTTCGAAAGAGAAAACTGCTTATTTATTTTGTAAAATTTTCACAACACATAACATGAACCGTTAATTTTTCTTAAAATATTTGAAGTTTTTCGATCGACCGGCTTTCTTTTTGTAATCAGTGTCTGAAGTATCCCTCAAAAGAGACCAACAGTAATCAGCAAGCATGACTAGCCCCCACTTGCCCTGGTAATGTTTCTCAAAATTCAACATCCTGGTGAAAGCGATCGCCATCTTCGTCGCTGACATCACCCATCTTTTCTGGGCAGAAACTTGAGTGAGAATGAAGAAAATATATTTTTAATGACATGTTGCATTCCAATTTACAATATGCAGCTAGCACTAGGTTTTTTTTTTTCGTCGATATCTGGCGACTTGTGGTTGCCAAGAAATTTTTGTAGTACGTCCACAAAAGCTACCCATGCTTCTTTTTCTGGGGAGCTGAGAGTGGATGAAAAGATCAATTTTCTTATATCAGGCCCTACAACAAAACTTTTTAATTTTGGCATCGCATAATGAAGAAAACTTTTGTTTGAGAAACTGAAAGCCGACCTGGCTCCTTATTTGATGCTTGAATTCACGCTACTGCATCGACACACCAAAATGCCTCTTCTTTATTGTACCATTGTACCAACCAGTCAAATACTTGTAGCATTTTCAGCAACACCCTTGCGGCACCCATGATTTATCTTGATTTGTAATGTTAATTGTAAAATACTCTTGATAACACTGCTCAATAATTAGAAGTCAAATTGGCCTTTTTTCAGTTTTAGGTGTCAAATATAACAAAACAAATTCTGGGAATTAGCACACACCCGCGACATTGTAAAGATATACAAGTGTTTTGCTGATTCTGGTAAACAACAAAGACAATAAAAAATTGCATATTTATGTTTTGAGACGTGTCCTTGAAATAAAATGTGTGTTTATGTTATCTACTAGCTATGTATAACACATAAAGTGTTGCATAGTCTGATATGCATTTTAAAAGCTTATGAAAACAAGCAATCGAATGAAGACAAAATATACAGAGTGTCCCATTTAAAAATATGCAACTTGGGTTTTTATCTTCAAATTTGTACCGTTTAGAAAAAAATTGACTACGCCAATAGATTCTACGCAAAACCCTATATTTGAACAAATTACTATAACAATAGACTTGTCCTCCCCGGACGCATAAAAAAGGTGGCAACCCTAGTATCTATATACATACTACGTGATTCGAAATCAATGGGTACAAACATGATAACATGGTGGTGTTTCCTTCAGTCAATCAACTTTTATCAATAGATCTTGGCCGATACATCGCAATTTAAACGTTTGCGAATCAATTCAAATAACATTCCTTATTTCTTAGCGCCAGTTGAAACTGACGGACCCCAGTCTATTAATCACGTAACAAAGTCAATAACGTTGGCTGTAATCGTCTGGATGTGTTACCTTACTTTCCTATTTGCGTCTACGGGGACCCCGGAATTTCGGCTGCTTGGCTTCTTGACGTTTGAAGCTTACACAGTTTGCGTTGTTAACAAGTTTACCGATTTTGTAGCATCAGCCGCGTAGTGCAGTGGTAAAAAATTCGCTTATTGACCCGCAGGCGTTGGTTCGATTCCGTGCCCAAATGGAACTTTTTTTTTTTAATTTTTGTCATTTAAAATATACAAAATTAGGAAATCGGCTCTAAAAAGTGTATTGGAAACGGGTTAGCACTCCTTCCTCGATAATAATAATAATAATAATAATAATAATAATAATAATAATAATAATAATAATAATAAAGATGTTTTTTTATGCCAATAAAAACAATGTAAAATATAAATATAAATCGATAAAAGTAAAAAAGAAAACCAAAAAAATGACAGTAGTATACGAGTTGGCATAAATGGGTAGGATTTTGATTTATAAGAAATCATTCTTCTAATCCTACCCCTACTAAATAATTTTGTATATTATTTTTAAAAGTTATATAGCTTAAGCCCCTTAGACTAGAAGGAATATTATTAAAAATTACAGAAGATGTATATTTAAACGAAGACTTATATTTTTCAGTAAGATGTTTAGGTATTTCTATTGCGTTCTGATTTCTAGTATTAACATTATGGATATTATTCCTGAATTAAAAAATTTTGTTTTGTCTTTTTTTAAAGGTCCCGAGCAAAAAATTAATCGTGTCTAGGTACCGTAACCTAAAACTTATGTTTTGTTTGAGACATAATATAATGTCTTCTTGTGGCCATGGAGTTGAGAAATACGTTCTCGGGCAGGTTTGCTCAGTTCTAGGGTTGCTTAGGATCTTTTTTGGTACTTTTTAAAGGTTCCGAGCAAAAAATTAATCGGGTCAAACGTCAAGAAGCCAAGCAGCCGAAATTCCGGGGTCCCTGTAGACGCGAGTTACTTTCCTACGTTGTGTTTATTGCAGGTTCTTTTAAAGTTTGGTACCTACAACGGTAAATTTTATATCAGATTTTGATAGCTTTTAATTTTATTTTCCACTTTTTAATCTGTCGCATTGTAGAGATAAGAAATCAAAGAATTAACCTGTTTTTATCATTTATTTCTTTGTACACCAGTTAGTTATCAATTTCACATTAAAAATAACAATAAAGTATTTATATCAGTTAACAATTTAATATATTAACATGGGCCTTTGTCTGTCTCCCGTAATTTGTACCCTTTTTGTCGCATGTTTATGCCAGCGACACTACAGGTGATTTTCATGTCTACACTTCACTGGTGATTTTCTTGGCTGCACCTTTCCCATTCATAGCTCACACATCTAAAGTCTGCGACACTGATGGTGATTCTTGTGAAGTGTTTCTTTACCTATTTCTTTACCTAAACCCTTATACCTGTTACTGTGCATTTCCAGCGAACCTCTGCATGCACTTTATCACTTCGTCCCTTTTTATTTATAACCCCTTTTCTTAAATAACCCATATAACCTGCATTTTATTATTGGTGTTGCCCCTTCTGACGTGTACGTATAATTTTTATTTACTCTTTAAATACCCTTTAACTCTCAGTATCACCCCAAATTACGTACACGTTTGGCATAATGCTACTACGTAGGTTGGAAAGCCCTTCGGCGGAACCCCACTGTCGGAGAATCCGTGAGGAGGCGAAAACCTGAGCAGTGGAACCCCACTGTTAAACTAATATACTGTAATTAGCCGATTACAATTAGCATTCAATACCCAAACAAAATATCGGACAATTCAACGTATAACATACAAAGGTGCAATAAAAGTTAGGAGTCCGCCTGCTCTGCGCGTGTGTCACTTTCCTTCTCGAGCAGGTAGGGATGCTAACGATACGTCGATACATCAAAAGTATCGATACTTTTGCCATAGTATCGAGTATTTTCGGCATCGATACTTTTATAACGATACCAAGTAGGTATCGATACTTTTTTGCAGTATCGGTATCGAAACCAATTAGTTACTTTACTACCACCGCCATCTATTATACCTTAGTTAAAGTGATATTTAATTCCAGTTTTATTTGCATAGGAATCATTTGGCTCTTGTTTCTTGAGGTAATTCGATCCGTGGCTCATTAGCGGCATTGGCGCCTTAACCAGAATAGAATATTTATTTTACTAGCGACTACGTTTAGGTTCCCAATCTGATGTTGCCAAAAATATAAGTATATGATGCACTAGTAACACGTTTACCCAGCGACATACATACTTTTACCGGTTTTCTTGCATTAGCAATGTAGTTCAGAGGTAGAGTATCCGCTATTGAACCGATAGCTTGTGGGTTCTATGCCGGGCTCGGGTGAATTTTTTAAAAAACTTTGGTCATTTAAAAAATTAGACCGGCACTAAAAGGTGTATCGGCAACGATTTTAGCACTTGTTCAGGTGCATTTTTTTTTATATTATTGGTTATCTCATATGTACTACTTAAAATCTCAAGCATGGACAAATATATTTGGCAGGCGCTCCTTTTATTGTTACATGTAACCTCTATACTCTATTCTACTAATTGCGCATGGTCAAGTAATTAATTAGTAACTGTATTTTGTTTAAATTTAAATATGCAACCGGCACAAAGTAAAAGCACTTTCTTGAGTGTTAATCCCAAAAAAAAATGTTGTGTAAATCTTTCGATACCGATACATGAGAGTATCGATACTTTTTCGGTAAGTATCGGTAGGTATCGATACTTAGCAAAAAAGTATCGATTTGGTATCGGCATCGATACTTTTTGTTATTTTCGCATCCCTACGAGCAGGTGTTGTTCTCTTATTACTTAGGCACCGAAAACGTCGACAGCGCGCCATCGTCGGTTATAACTAAAGAACGGAAAAATCATACGAGCTCGTCGCAAGTTCATGGGCGGCGTGAAAATATTTTTGTGTAATAAATGTAAAATGAAAACAAATCGAGACTTTATTACAATTTATTAGCATTACATGATATAATTAACATTTTTTCAAAGTTCGCTTCAGTAAAACGCGTTGGTTTATAATTAAGAATATCTCTAAGTCTAGAAAAGCTTCTTTCGACATCACAACTTGTAACAGGAGCGAAACGGAAATGATTATACAAGTCAGTATTTTTAGTTTTCAATGTTTCAAAAATACGTGTTATTTCTGAAAATCCTGGATTTCTTTCTAAGATTTTTGGTATATACACTTTTAATTTTTCACCAATTTCGGTAGGACATGCTTTGAACTTGGCTATGGTTGTCTGAAATAAATTAAAAGAAGTCAAAAGAGGAAGGTTTTGTGTCTCCAACTGTTCACTTACACCTGGAAGATATCCAAAATTTTCAGAAATAAACTTTACATCATTTATCTACAAGCGTGCGGTAAGTAACTATTTACCGCACTGATTTGAGTGCGGTAAGTATCACTTTACCGCACTAGTGCTGTAAGTAATTACATACTATAAAAACAAGTTTTTGTATTATTCAAGTGTGTTTTTATTTTTAAAAGAATCTCTATTAAACATTATATGTACCTATAACAAATACTTACATATTTAAATATTTTACAACCTCATTCTTGGAGAATGCCTTTGATTTCTTAGCTTTATATCCCACAGACTTCCGTTTTAAATATGCCATCAGTTTTGCATACCTGCTTATGTCGATATTATTTTTGATACTTATAGTAGATCTGAGCATTGAGTAATAGCTCCATAAAGAGGATGATTTACTGCCCTTAAATTTATCCACAAAATAGGCAAGCATCACATCTTCACTAATTGCTTTAACTTTCTTTGATGAACACCAGTCCATGAAGAGCCCATATTCCTTCTCATATCTATGCCGTGATTTGTCCGGCAACAAATTAAGGGTAGCTGCTTTAGCAATGTCCAGAACTTCTTTCGGAATTTCATCATCAATGCTGCTACTGACTTCCATTTAAGGGACGTAAAACACACTTTCACGAAATTGTTACAAAAATAATTATCGTTTATTCCGTTATCAACTTTTACATCTGTCATATAAAAGCCAACTATTAAATTTCTATAATTTATTTCCCTAGCAACCTGATATTAATGCATTGTTGATAACGACTTACGAGGCACCTACGGGGTAAATTAAAACAGTGCTCTTTTAGTTTTAATATTGGTGCCCTAAAACATGCTTGTAGATAAAATATCGTACAATACACTTACGGTAGGTGTCTTTACCGCATTTGCGTGATTTACCAAACTCGCCTTCGGCTCGTTTTGTTCAACATCACCATGCGGTTAAGACGTACCTACCATACTTGTATTGTAATATACTATTATTCGCGCTGGTGATTTAAGAAAAACCTTTTTTACCTCACTAACAAAAGTATCAATAACTGGTTAAAAGTCACGTATCAGTTCACATATTCTATGCAAGGCATGATCTAGACATGTAAAGTGAATTAAACGAAAATGTTGTTTTAACTGTCTTCCTGCCTTTAGCATATATGCCGCACTATCCGAAAGCAGCAAAACAACGTTTTCAGTAATATGCGTATCTGGAAAGAGCGACCTGATACTTTCTACTGTAACTTGAGTTATTGTCTCACTATTGGTTTTAGCTAGAAATTTACTGTTGACTACATATGAGCTTTCCGCTTCTATAGAATTTATAGGCCCAGCTATAATATTAGCAGCGTATCAGCCCTTGATGTCGGTGGATTCATCGATGCTAAACCAAAACTTTTTTCCTTCAATATTGTGACGTATTTTATCAATAGTTTTTGAGTATACCTAATCCACATAACTTTTACGAATAGTAGGTTCGTCCGGTACTCTGTGGTGGCAGTATTTTTGCAAAAATTTCTTCATAGATAGATTATTTATTTTATGGAGAGGAATGTCAGCTGCAACAAAGGCTTCACACAAATCCATGCAAACCTCTGCGAGTATTACATCAGGTTCTCTAGATGCGGATGGCCCCGGATGAGATTGGGTTTGATTGGGTTTGATCTTCTCTAAATGCTTTGGACCTTTGACATGTCGCTCGATGTGAATTCGTTGTGTACAAATAAATTCAGAGTTCCACACTGTACACCAAACACCTTGTTCCCCTTCAAATAAGATTGTCGAATATGGAAGCAGCCACTCCAACTTAAGGGGACAGACCTAGTTAGAATTTTGAAATAATCGATTTCTTTTTTTGCATTTTCTAAAAGTAGAATATTTCGAACGTATTCTCTGAAATTTTCAGACAAATCGGACTATAATTTATAGAGATAAATAATTTTGAATGGAGCCGACTCTAATGCCTCATATGTCAAATTTGACAGCAGACGTATCGGTTGACCCTTGCTCGACGACAGCTAAAAATCACTGCTGATGCAGCTACTAAAGCATTATATGGTCCTGGAATAGGCGATTCAGTATTCAAAATAAATTCAGTTCTAAAATAAATTTTTTGTCTGCATGCAAATCGTGCTCAAAACTTTAAACGCGTTTTTTCTCGAAACCATGTTTTCGAAGTCGGTGATCACTGTAACTTGAGAACGGCTTTCACGATTAGTTTGAAATTTTTCTCACTTATTCTATATATAATTGTCCTCCGGATGGACGAAGGATATTTTTTGGACTATTATATTTTTGATTATTATAGCATTGTATTTATGTAGGTAATTATTCTTAATTACGGCAAATATGAACTCCAGTAACAGTACAATTACATAAATTAAATATTTCTAAATATACATATATGAAGTTTAAGTCAATTTTTGGTTTATTACACTAATGGAATAGGAATAGAAAAAAATAGTAGTTTACACTTTTATTGGTGCAAGAAACCTGATCCTAGAATAAAAATTATCCTAGAATAAAAATATTATCACTAAATAAGAAATGGCAACGCATTTCTTATTGATGCTTGTTATTTTTATTGGTGGTATTTCACACGATTACGTGAGTCGAAAAAAACAAAATCCTTACCCTACTCATCTACAATCATAAATACCACAGGCACATGATTAAGTATTAATAAAATATACCAATATGCCATTATTTTTCGTGATAATATATTTTATTAATTTATTTCCATTTCATGATGACGAAATTTGGAGTGGAAGTGGCAACGTCACTTTACGTGAGAAATGTGATGCATCTCTTTCAGGCCGGTCGGAATATACGTGTGTAGTGATATTTTACGTAATTTTTAGTTTTTTTCTGGCAGAACTTTCTCCTTAAACTTTGCAGAATGACGCGTCAGTGTCAACTGTGTAGAAAAATGGATTCCTTTTATTCGGAACTGTTTTTCAGAGGTTTGCTTGGTGGAATACAGAATACAGAAAAGACGTTATGGCGCGTCGAGACGGCATTATAGCGGTTGGTCTTTGTCCTACACACGCACAATGTATGGAGCAAACAGAAGGCTAGTTATAAATGAACGGCTGCGTGTCATCTTGCTGAAGGTCAATGTTTGTACCCACCCCACGGGGCTGGAGAAAGAAAACGGTATTATTGAAAGTAAAGATTTTGCTTTTTTCCCGCCTTTCGAAGCATGCATTTAAAAAACGAATAGTTTCTCGAAAACTCCCCATCCAAATGCAATCCTAGAGCCGCCACTGCGCTTATTTGCACCTTGAGTCTCTAGGTTATGGATTCCCTTATATTTCTAACCTCAAATCCTTTAAATCCGGTATCAATAAATTGTATATTCCTTCTTTTTGGATGCCCACGATACCCTAATAGTTAGGTTTGAAGTCTACATGACTGGGCCGGGGTATCAGATAAATAAAATGCAAGAAATTTATAGTTTACAATAAAAAAAATTTGTCCACAAAAGTGATGTAAAAATTCAACATGTCCATTAATATCTTTATATTTACCGATGAGTAAGTTCATGTTTTTAAAAGATAAGAAAGGTCTTTTTGTAATTTGAAACAATGGGGACCGAGTCACTGTAAAAATATAAACGAAAATATTGCTAAACAAAAGGACAAACAAACCCATTTAAAAACAAGTAGGCAATTAAATGTATCTTGAATATTTACTAAGTTATGCCTCTTAAAAGTTGTTTATATTTTTTAATAATTTGGAAATCAATATAGTTTTAAATAATAATAATTATTAGCAAATTGTCATGCTGTTATCTCTTTCTGTGGGAAATAAATTCTTAATCTTATATGTGTATGAAACATTAAAAATATTACGTCTTATAAATTGCGTTGTATTATTGATATGAACCCGCTTAAGTTTATTTTTGTTAAACTTTGTTTTTATTTTAAAAGCGTCCACGTGGCATGGCAAGTATTTTGATATTTCATTGATGTTAACGTTGACCTAGTTAATGGTATTCGGTCAATGAACTAAAACAATGAAGATGAGCAAATTGTGTAGAGCAAGAAAAAATAGAATTTTCGTGTTGGTGTTCCTTCTTCTAAATATTTTTAAAATATCGTTTGGAGAAAACAAACAAGAACTTAACCTTAAACACTATTGCAAAAGTTTTACTGACGTGGGGACAATGTTAACACGACTTTTACAATTAAATTTAAATTTATTAGCTATAAATTTATAAAGCAATAACAAGTAAGTTCTTAAATTCAGCAATTAACTGCGACTCTGTGTATGTCCCTTTTTAACATATTCACAATGACAAGGACAGGAGACATCTAAAATCTACAAGGTAGTAAATGTATGAATGTAACTCTTCAATGCTACACCCTTACAAAAAATATTTTTTCCTATTTTAAAAAAAGATTTATTCAGCAAGGTTAGAACATATTGTTTGGTTTTTACGCAAAAATTACTAAATATATAAAATAAGAAAAGACAAAGAAAAATTCTGTTTTTAGTATTGGAAGAACTATATCTGTTCCTACACAATACTTTAGACATTAATTAGTTATTAGGGGAAAAAATCTTTATAAACATTTAAGAACATCTAGCTGTACCTACATAGGAAAATAAATAAAATAAATGTTTATACAGGTTTTTTTTCTCTAATAAGCAACTATTAATGTCTAAAGTATTGTGTAGGAACAGATATAGTTCTCCAATACTAAAAACATAGAATTTTTCTTTGTCTTGTCTTATTTTATATATTTAGTAGTTTTTGAGTAAAAGCCAAACTGAGATTATTCGCAAAAAATAAACTTATTCAGTAAGATCATAAAGAAAACCTAAAATACACTATACAAATAGTTTCATTTTACAGAAAAAAATGCTTTAGGTTAGTATGTAGCACCAGTTGGGCATATTTTTTTTGGTGCTGTAAACAAATGATTTTTTTTCGTTGAGCGCTGCTGACCCTAGATTTTCTATTTTCGCTTCTTTTGCAAAATGTACACCTACCCGTGGTAGTATTTGACCTTGTTGGTACTTCTGGCGCTGGGGTTATTTTTAATACATTGCACATTGTTTGGCGGAGTTCACGTCTCAAAGTTGGAGTTCTAGACGACGTTCCATATGCGGTTTTACTAAATCCATTGCTAGTTTTTTCAAGTATGCTCTTCTTTTTGTCAAATTTTCTTTATCCCACAATATTTAGCAAATTATAAAACAGGCATAGGGGCCAACCACCTCAACAAACCTGAGCAAATAATATTCGGTATCTGCTACACTGGGGTACACCTGTATCCCAATATCAAATATCAGAACAATGTCAAATACTCCACCTCTCACCAGTATCACACACGAACTAACGCAACGCGCCTTGAAACTACTCAGGAGTAATAGAAAGTTATAGTCATTTGAATTTTTTTAATCCTAAAATATATTGAATTGATGTGGCCTTTACTTGATGAAGATCCATTATTAAACTATTTAAAAATAACAACAAACGTGTTTAAATCTTCACTAAATTTTTATTCTGATAACATGACAATAATTGTTTCGACACACAGTGTATTCGTCGGATGGTTGGCATAAACTAAAAACTGTTCTTATTACATGTATTAAATACTCAACAAATTATAAATTTAACAATGGGGAACTATTCAAGTCCAACTGGTCATTTAATAACATGAGTAGAGGTGGTTGACCGTTCTCGAGTCTCCGCATGCGCAGTAGGGTCGACCTTGAACGCCCAGCTGTGCTATTGTTATTTGGCCTTGATATGCGCAGGTGTTATTCCAAGGTCAAGGTCAAGAACTTGGCCTTGAACGCGAGCAGATGTTCCTTTGTTTGGTGATGACCAGGTGGACGACGCTTATTTCAAGGTTACATTTGTGGTGCATATTTTCAATGAATGCGAGCAGATGTTTCTTTGTTTGGTGATGACCAGGTGGACGACGCTTATTTCAAGGTTACATTTGTTTTGTATTTTTCGAGGTCGTCGGATGTATTCCTCCCACCATAAATAAATACTTGACCTTGGATTACTTCCTAATAAATATGACTCATTTCGAAAATAGCTTTCATTGTCACTCATACATCGTATGCGTTAACTGTTGCTTTGGCATATAAAGTATTGTGTTTGTGGTGTGTTCTACAAGTGTTTATTCAAGGTACTTGACAGTAATTGTTTTTATTGTATTTTAAATCATGAGCATTTCAAAGCAGACCATAGCCGAAATTAAGAATATGATAAACCAAGATATTCAATTTCTGGAACGTAGAAAATTCTCTACATTAACGGTGGGCAAAATTTATATGATAAAAAAAATTAATTCTTTGACTTCACGTTTTGGAAAAGCCATTGTCGTCACATTGTTTGATCCAACACATCAAGCAACATTTGAAACATCTTTACCATCACGCGTAGCGGAAATTCTGACAGAGGATACTATTGAAATGATGAATAACTCCGGTGATCAGTACACCTTAACTTATTTGGGGCAAAGCTCACATGTATTCTCTGGAGGTAATACTAGAGCGTTGTTAAATTTTGGTTGTTTGTAATATATTGTTGATTAGGCTATTTTAATGTTGATTTAAAATGCAATAAAATAGTTCTTGTTAAGTATATATCGAAAAACACACACTCACACACAATCACATGTCCATTATTTTCTATTTAAGATGTGTGACTGCCCTACTGTCATTGAAAATCGAGATATGTACATTAATTGGTTATCATGTAAATTAAGAGAGCTGGCTGAAGAAATACTACACTTTGCAAATTATGGTAAATCCGATGTGGGTTTTAGTGAAAGTCAGTATAGGAAGTATATGAAAAACGCTGTAAATTTCACGGCTGGAGCACATACGTGCGAGAAATACCTATATGGAACCATTGATCTGGACGAATTTTGCGCTGGAATGATAAATGGAGAATTGGGAAGCTACCTATTCGAAGTGCCTCATTTTCCCGATGAATTAGCTACAAAATATGGTTTGGCTCCCGCAGATGATACCACTATTCTTGATGACCTTGGAAATAAAGCAGTCACCAATGAAGTTGATAGTAAAGCATTGGCTACTGTTAGCGATGACGAAATGGAGTGTGTTCAAGAACCTACCTACATAGGAAAATAAATAAAATAAATGTTTATACAGGTTTTTTTTCTCTAATAAGCAACTATTAATGTCTAAAGTATTGTGTAGGAACAGATATAGTTCTCCAATACTAAAAACATAGAATTTTTCTTTGTCTTGTCTTATTTTATATATTTAGTAGTTTTTGAGTAAAAGCCAAACTGAGATTATTCGCAAAAAATAAACTTATTCAGTAAGATCATAAAGAAAACCTAAAATACACTATACAAATAGTTTCATTTTACAGAAAAAAATGCTTTAGGTTAGTATGTAGCACCAGTTGGGCATATTTTTTTTGGTGCTGTAAACAAATGATTTTTTTTCGTTGAGCGCTGCTGACCCTAGATTTTCTATTTTCGCTTCTTTTGCAAAATGTACACCTACCCGTGGTAGTATTTGACCTTGTTGGTACTTCTGGCGCTGGGGTTATTTTTAATACATTGCACATTGTTTGGCGGAGTTCACGTCTCAAAGTTGGAGTTCCAGACGACGTTCCATATGCGGTTTTACTAAATCCATTGCTAGTTTTTTCAAGTATGCTCTTCTTTTTGTCAAATTTTCTTTATCCCACAATATTTAGCAAATTATAAAACAGGCATAGGGGCCAACCACCTCAACAAACCTGAGCAAATAATATTCGGTATCTGCTACACTGGGGTACACCTGTATCCCAATATCAAATATCAGAACAATGTCAAATACTCCACCTCTCACCAGTATCACACACGAACTAACGCAACGCGCCTTGAAACTACTCAGGAGTAATAGAAAGTTATAGTCATTTGAATTTTTTTAATCCTAAAATATATTGAATTGATGTGGCCTTTACTTGATGAAGATCCATTATTAAACTATTTAAAAATAACAACAAACGTGTTTAAATCTTCACTAAATTTTTATTCTGATAACATGACAATAATTGTTTCGACACACAGTGTATTCGTCGGATGGTTGGCATAAACTAAAAACTGTTCTTATTACATGTATTAAATACTCAACAAATTATAAATTTAACAATGGGGAACTATTCAAGTCCAACTGGTCATTTAATAACATGAGTAGAGGTGGTTGACCGTTCTCGAGTCTCCGCATGCGCAGTAGGGTCGACCTTGAACGCCCAGCTGTGCTATTGTTATTTGGCCTTGATATGCGCAGGTGTTATTCCAAGGTCAAGGTCAAGAACTTGGCCTTGAACGCGAGCAGATGTTCCTTTGTTTGGTGATGACCAGGTGGACGACGCTTATTTCAAGGTTACATTTGTGGTGCATATTTTCAATGAATGCGAGCAGATGTTTCTTTGTTTGGTGATGACCAGGTGGACGACGCTTATTTCAAGGTTACATTTGTTTTGTATTTTTCGAGGTCGTCGGATGTATTCCTCCCACCATAAATAAATACTTGACCTTGGATTACTTCCTAATAAATATGACTCATTTCGAAAATAGCTTTTATTGTCACTCATACATCGTATGCGTTAACTGTTGCTTTGGCATATAAAGTATTGTGTTTGTGGTGTGTTCTACAAGTGTTTATTCAAGGTACTTGACAGTAATTGTTTTTATTGTATTTTAAATCATGAGCATTTCAAAGCAGACCATAGCCGAAATTAAGAATATGATAAACCAAGATATTCAATTTCTGGAACGTAGAAAATTCTCTACATTAACGGTGGGCAAAATTTATATGATAAAAAAAATTAATTCTTTGACTTCACGTTTTGGAAAAGCCATTGTCGTCACATTGTTTGATCCAACACATCAAGCAACATTTGAAACATCTTTACCATCACGCGTAGCGGAAATTCTGACAGAGGATACTATTGAAATGATGAATAACTCCGGTGATCAGTACACCTTAACTTATTTGGGGCAAAGCTCACATGTATTCTCTGGAGGTAATACTAGAGCGTTGTTAAATTTTGGTTGTTTGTAATATATTGTTGATTAGGCTATTTTAATGTTGATTTAAAATGCAATAAAATAGTTCTTGTTAAGTATATATCGAAAAACACACACTCACACACAATCACATGTCCATTATTTTCTATTTAAGATGTGTGACTGCCCTACTGTCATTGAAAATCGAGATATGTACATTAATTGGTTATCATGTAAATTAAGAGAGCTGGCTGAAGAAATACTACACTTTGCAAATTATGGTAAATCCGATGTGGGTTTTAGTGAAAGTCAGTATAGGAAGTATATGAAAAACGCTGTAAATTTCACGGCTGGAGCACATACGTGCGAGAAATACCTATATGGAACCATTGATCTGGACGAATTTTGCGCTGGAATGATAAATGGAGAATTGGGAAGCTACCTATTCGAAGTGCCTCATTTTCCCGATGAATTAGCTACAAAATATGGTTTGGCTCCCGCAGATGATACCACTATTCTTGATGACCTTGGAAATAAAGCAGTCACCAATGAAGTTGATAGTAAAGCATTGGCTACTGTTAGCGATGACGAAATGGAGTGTGTTCAAGAAGATGAAGAAAATCTTTAATTCATTGTATAATATAATAACATGAGATGTTAAATAAATGATTATGTACCTAAATTATTGTTTAATGTTTTTATAAATAGGCAACCTTCACAAAAATCACATCAGTTTAAGCTAAAAATGGGTCGTGTTAACAACACAATTGATAAATTTGGGCGCCAAAAATTTAATGACCAAAATCACATTGTTCTTGTTGGACAACCAGGAGTTGGATTTAGATTGACCGATGATGGTCAATATGATATACAAGGCAAATCTCTAACTAATGTAGCACCACCAAAGAATCCTGGGGATGCCGCTAATCAGGAATATGTTCTTGAACAAAGGCGTGAAATTATTAAACAACTTAGTGAATTAGTGAATAATGACGTTTTTCAATATGTTAGAAAAGAACTTAATGAAATGAATAAAAAGCTTGCTGAAGAGGCGAATGAAGATTTTTTGCAATCTGTTACAAAAAGACTTAGGGAAATTGATTCAAAATTGTTGAATCAAGAAAAAGCTATTCAGCGTATACGTATTGCGCGCATGTAGATAAAGAAACAAGTCTATTCTGTGTATGGTGACCTCGATTTTACATGGGATATGAGAGTGGAGGGGTTTGAAGGTCACCTAACAGATACAAATAGAGTCACAAAAATTTCTTGTTTCAGTCTGCATTTCGGTACTTCCAGAATACTACATAGTAATTTATTTCCTCAAAATGCAGTCACCAAAAAGTGAACGTCAAATTGTAGTTGTTCGTCCATTCTCTGTAAACGGTCGTCAGATGTGTGCCAATTGCGAAAATTGGGAATTTATTAGTGGAATAATGGGTTTCTGTGAATGGTGTCAAAATGAGTACCATAAGAAACATGAGATGAAATCACCGCAACAAATATCTCGTGAAAATTCTAGTGAATCTCTGCAAAGTCTCGCTGTCTCAGTGGGAGGTTCATCAGAACATAATAATCACGATACGCCAGAATTCAGCCAAGAAGGGCAGCGCTGGACTTCTTTAAGCAATTTTGAAGATCTCGAAATAATTAACGAATCACCGCAAAGTCCTGTTTTCTTAGAAGGAGGAGGAGGAGTAGGGGGAGGAGGTTCATCAGAACGTAATAATATTGAGACCATGGAATTCGGCCAAGAAGGGCAGCGCTGGTAATTCCGAAAAATATAGACAATTTAGATATAGTGTAAAAGTTTCTTATGATAGTCATGTAATTTTAAATTTATGTGAATAAGTGCGTTTTTCTAATGATAGTGTGGATGTATTATTTAAATCTTAATAAAAATCTTTTTGTACTAAATATGTTTATTATTCACCATACATTTGAATTAACAAATCGCTCTTGATATATATTATTTCTGTGGTTCCGTTCTAAAAACCTCGCTAGCATTACATCCATTTTTCCAATTCTCCTTTGAAAACGATATCTATCAAGTATTAGTTGCTGAAAATTACTTTGTCTGGCTTGTCCATATGCAAAACACCAAACAGACATACGGTGGATAATATTTCTTTCTTCGTCAAATCTTACTTGATTCATGGTGTATTGTAAAATGAATTTTTATTAGTTATGTCATTTATATATAGGCTGAACATAAAGAGAGTGAATTAGTTTTACTTTAAAATGGGTCGTGTTAACAACACAATTGATAAATTTGGTCGACAGAAAACTCTTATTTGTAACAACGTATCGCGAGGGTTGCCCGGAATCGGATTTAAACTTACTTCAGATGGACATTTTGATATAGAGGGAAAATTATTAAGGAATGTTGCCCAACCGATAAATGATAATGATGCTGCTACCAAAGAATATGTCCTTACGGAAGTTCATCAACTTGGTTCGCAGATAAATACCATACTTAGTAATGTGCTAGTACCAGTTTTTCAAAAAATGTTTGAAGATGATGAGACCAAAATTACGTACCTTAAGGAAAAAATGTATCAAATCAATTCTATTTAAAAACATAATTATACTGTTAAATTGAAAATAAAACGCATAATTATGAAAAGCAATATTTATTATTATTTATAATGCATACATACGTAACGTAAAAAAACTATTTGATAATATTTATACAATATCTGATTTGTCTATCCAAGAATTAAATTGATTTGGAAAACCTAACCATTTTACAAACAATTGATCGTTTTGATTTTTCTTGCGTTTTCTAAGAATTTTCTCAACTAAATAAACACCAGGGCTAGCTGTCTTTTGCAGTTCTGCTTCGTAAAAACATCCTTTAATAGGTTGACCTTCTAATGATTGCAGCAAGTACGTAGGTGGATTTGTAATATTAACTTTTGCTATTTCAAACAGTTCCGTCGACCACGAAGGCGTATATCCTTTGTCAAATACACCTTTGTACTTGCTAATGCGAACAATGTCACCCAAATGATTTTTTTTTTCTTCGAAACAATTTTCAAATAGTCATATGCTTTAATAGGGGTATCCTCTTTTACACTGTTAGGCTTCATTCCAATGGTGCGGTGTTTAGTGTTATTATAGGTCTTCGTTATAGCTGGTAATATTTGTAACCATCTGTATGAACCTCTAGCCGAGAATTGTTTATATAACTTATTTTTCAAAGTTCTTATAACACGCTCAACAATTGCCGCTTTTTTCGTGCTATATGTGGAATAATGGTTTATATTATATTTTTTCATTAGTGCTTGAAAGGTGCTATTATAAAATTCCTTTCCTTGAACACTCTGTAAATTGTTTGGTGCATACGATGCTTCTTCAATGATGCTTTTCATGGCATTCGTAACTTCAACACCAGTCTTATTCTTAACTGCTTTGGTGTACACGAATTTGGAGTAACAGTTTATACATACAATGTAACGGTAACCATCATTGTCAGTAGCATATTGCTGCATTTCCGCCGAATCAATTTGCCACAAATCTCGATATCCTTTTATGACCGTACGTCTTCTAACAAAATTTTTTCTTGCCGTCCTATGTAATTCATTTACGACTTTAATTTTTTCTCGGCTAGGATCCATATTATAAGGTTGCACGTCTTAACAGACACTGAGGATGGCAACTACGTGCAAAACTTAATATATTATTCCTTCTTCTCGAAGCTCTTCCATAATTGACATAATCTCATTATCATGTCCGGTATGTCCAGCTACTTTTGACCCCCACAATAATCGTAATCTATCCACTAACTCCTTAGGTTTATTCCAATAAACATATTCAGATGATTTCGCAGATAGATGCTTTTTTACTGGTAGTTGGATTTTGTTGTTGACTTTTTTTCTTCGTACACCACCACCACCCAGTTTAGTTTCCGTAAGTAGTGGTTTTATGATTCGTAAATATTTTCTCCATCGGGTTTCCCTTAAACCACGTTTCTTGTCATAACCGTCATAGGCCGCAACCGTCAATTTCAAAATGGTTTGGTATTTTCGAAGTACATCTAGACTAATTTCGTCTTCATTATCTAGGGCTGGTGGATTTTTTAGAAAAATCAAATCGTAAAGCTCAGCCGTTCCATCGAATTCAGCAATGTTTGTTTTGTTCCTGTATAACACCATCTTTCCGTTTGTTAGAAAACGAACCACCAAGTTGCCAATATATTTTGTTGATTTATTTTCTTTTTTACCAAAGCGTACACCATACACGGTATCATAATGGGACGGTTCCAATTTTAATCCATTTAAATAATCTTGAATTGTTTTTGCGGCTGAACTGCTACCACTTGATGTGTGTGGTGATGTGTAAGATGATGTTATCGTTGATGGGGAAGGGGTTTCGAACAGTGACTCACGATTTCCACGTTTTGGTGTGGGAAGTTGTGTTTTTTGCGAAATCGGTGTAGATGTTTCAAAATCCGCTTCTGTTGGATGTTCTTCAAACATTTTCGCCGTTCCCACCGAGCTGCTGCTGCTACTCCGACTTTGTGGTTTAGTCGTAGTACTTGATTTTTTAGTTGCGTACTGCTGCTGCTGCTGCTTTACGGCTTTAGATATAGATTCTAGTGGTTTAGAAACTGGTTCATAAAACTTTTCCAAATCATGTTCATTCTGCACTTTAGCTGCTTTAATTTGTTTAAATTTTTTTCTAACCGCATTTGTAGTTTCCAGTAGCTTTCGTTTTAATTCGATTTCTTCATTCATGATGCTTTCAAAGCACCGTTCAACGATGAAATGATTATCCACGTTATTATTATAGGAATATATAACTATCGAATCCTGCGGTATCTGCCCGAATTTACATCACTATCCTTGTCAATAACTAAAAAACCATATTTATTATCCCAACATTTAGCACACATCTCTTGAAATTGTGTAAACGTCAGGTCGGGTGAAACGTGATCGGAAAATATATGTTTCATATTCATCTCATCTTGTTTAAACATAATAATGAAGTTGGCATTATCCCGGACGAGCTGCTTAGGAACCGAGAATACGTTTGCGCCAAGTAAAAGGCATCCACATTTTTGCGACGTCCCATGCTAAAATACGATCTTATAACGTCCTGTTTCTCACACATAACGTCATCAAAAATAAATATTGAATTAGGTTTAGCATCCGACGGTTCCACAATGTTATTTGCGTCGCTAAAAGCGTAGTAGCCAAGACCTTTGATTGGTGATAAAATTTTCTTTAAATATTCATATTTCGGTTGATAGAGCGACTTTGAGTAGATATAAACATTTTCGAAACGCAGTCCCGAGGGGTGAGTAAGCAGCGAAATCATAACATTTGTTTTTCCACAGTTTGAAGGTCCTATTAGTAATCCACGAATAGATGACGGTAGCAAAGGACCATGTCTTTTAAATAATTTTTGATCTAGTCCAGATCCGACCTTTACATCGAGATTATCGACGGGAAGTTTTTGTTTAAGATTGACGATACGCATCTTAACAAAATCTATATTTTATACTGAACTTTCGCGTAAACTATCATTCAGATGTCGCTCGTTAGACGAAGTAGACGGTCTCGTTTATCAAGTAAGACTGGAAGCGGTATTGTTAATTCAGTAATTAATAGGCTACCGTTCGAGATACACATTCCCGGCTATCAGTATTGCGGGCCCGGGACGAAAGTAGTAAAACGTGTGGCAAGAGGAGATCAAGGAATTAATTCTTTGGATGTCGCATGCAAAAAACACGATTTAGCCTATTTGCGTAATAGTGAAAATTTAAGTGCTCGCCACCAAGCAGATCAGGAACTCGAGCAAAGCGCGTGGAAAAGAGTAAAATCGAAAGACTCTAGCGCTAGTGAAAAAGCTGCAGCTTGGTTGGTAACCAACATTATGAAAGCGAAACAACGTTTTGGTATGGGTGTATCATCATCATCATCAAAATCGAGAAAAGCATCCATTCGAGGTAAACGTCGCTTCCAGCGCCGCCGCCGCCACACTAAAGGTAATGGCGTCGGTAAACGTAAGCGAGTACACAAAGTAGCTTTTGAATCATTTATTAGATGACCCGTTCGATCAGAATTGTTAAAAGCTGGTGGGAAAAAACTTATCGAGAAAAATATCATGAAAGCATCGAAAATAGCTGCAGTAGCTGCACGTAAATCACTAAGAATAGCCGGTGGCAAACGAAAAATTCGCACGCCTAGAATCATTCCAATTCCAAAGACCGGGGGGATATTACCATTAATACCAATATTTGCAGGACTATCGGCCTTAGGTTCATTAGCAGCAGTAAAAAAGTCGACTGCAGAAAAAATAGGTTCCGGCTTACATCTAAGTTCAAGAGGAAACGGGTTATATTTGAAACCATATCGCACAGGTTTTGGATTATTTATAAACGGCAACGGTAAAAATAAGAAATCAAAAAACTAATAGAATCACGACCTCACAGACCACTATCCAATATTGATATAGAAAAGTACGCCTTAAAAATGAAAATACCACACTTTCGAGGCGTATATATGAGAGATTCATTACCTGTACGCGGTCCCAAACGTCACGAGGCCGCCATTATAAATTTGGATAGTATGTCGGGTGTAGGGACTCATTGGGTAGCATATAGAAAAAGCAATTCTGAGGTAGCATACTACGATAGGTTCGGTGATTTACCCCCACCTACGGAATTGGTACGATATCTGCAGATGGGTTCCGAAGCGACGAAGAAAATTTACTATACATACGACCGTCAACAAGAATTTGGAACAGTCTGGTTTGGACATTTGTGTTTGAAGTTTCTTTTACAATCATAAAAAGTATGTCTTTGACACCCCAAATGGAACATGACAACTACACCAAAATGATGCTATCACTTAAAGCATATCGTGAAGTCGGAGGATTACAAAAAATGACAGCCGAACAGTTAGAAAATACGCCCAAAGAAGTGTTGATCGCATTAGCTCCAAATGAAATAGCACTAGTTTGATATAGGTTACCTAATCACCTAAAAAGTGACATCGATATATCGAAATATCAATACTGTTTGGAACATTATAATAGCAATAATTCAGATTCGGACGAGGGCGATGGACCGACGCCAAAAAAATATTTTGTTGTTATTGCAAAATTAACGATGTGAATATAAAGGCAGAAAACAGTTTAAAAACGTCCAAAGGAATAAAACAACGCTTCAGCTTAAATCCATTTAACTGTTGCAAACAGCAATAAAACAACTACACAAATAGTTTCGTGGTCAGTCATGTCTTACACATTCACTCTAACAGGACATACAAGTGTCTTAAGTGCGGATTTTTGCCCACCCATCGAGTTAAATACAACAGGCAAATATGGAGTTGCACTGCTGGGATTTTACACATATAATTCGATTTTTAATATCGACGAAAGCAATAATTCATTCAGCCATTTCAAAACAGCGATACCAACGTATGTAAGGATTCCACCAGGAGCTTACGAAATTAATGAAATAGCAAAAGCCATGTACACCGCTTTAAAAGAGTCATGCAATGAAGTTGGTACCGATTTATTTTCATTATCAGCCAATAATAATACGTTAAAATGTGAGCTAAAGTCAAAATATAGCATCGATTTTCGAGGTAGCAACAGTATCGGCAAAGTGCTCGGATATGGCTCCGTGTTGCTGCGAGGTGGACAAAGACACGAATCAAATACCATCGTGGACATAATGAAAGTGCGCATCGTACGTGTGGATTGTAATATAATTTCCGGAGCATACCTGAATTCTCTGGAAAGTCATACGTTATTTGAATTTGATATTGACGTCGAACCCGGTTACAAAATCTCCAAAGAACCGCAAAATAATATTTATATGCCGATAATGCCGGATGGTCGTCAGTTTATCGACAACATTACTCTACGCATCTTGGACGATAGCGGTGATTTGATCGATTTTCGAGGTGAGAAAATTATAGTTAAACTAGAGTTGAAAAAATCGTATAATGGGTTTTTGCTTTAACCGTCAACTGCATAAGCAGACAACACAGTCAAGGTTCATTCGCAAGTCAGACGGACGATCGAAAACACATCCGCACAGCAATCACCAGCTCTCCGTGAAAGATTGCAAATTTCTACAATCGATCAGTTTGAAAGTGAGAAAAATTAGAAAATGATGGCCGCTAGCAGTGACAAAATCGAAGTTTTTACCGAACCAATTTTTGATAACTCCATTATTAGTTTTCAAGAACACATATATAAACCTTACGGTTCTCCAACATTCCGCAATTCCGATGAAATGCGCATACCTGTACACTTTCAAGATATCATTTTGGATATATCGGATAGTTACATTTACATCGAAGGAACATTCAAACCCAAAGACGTTACTAAAAAATGTTATCTATCAAATAATGCCATCGCCTTCTATTCGACGAATGTCTTTATGAAATTGGAGGGGAGCAAGTTGCCGTCGTTCGGAAGCCCGGAATTACTACAACGATGAAAACTATGGTGTCATTGGGTGCCGCACAAAATAGAGCTCTCATGGCATGTGGATGGGGTCTAGACGAAGCAAATCAAGGTATACTAGATTCCACAAGTAACGTGTTCTCCGGCAAGCTTCCTCTAAAATAGCTCATGGGTTTCGCAGAGGATTATTCAAAGGGTATTTTTAACGTCAAGCAAGAGTTGATTTTAATTATCGCCCGCACTTTCAAAAATTGCTATATCGGTGAAGTAGATGCAGACATTTCAATTGAAAAAATTGAATGGAAAATTCGTCACATTATTCCAGACGATCGACAGAAGTTAAAGATATTATCACGCATGAATAAAGGTGGCAGTAACGCAAACGTTCCAATGGCTTACCGTAAATGGGATCTTTACGAGCTACCTTCTTTGAGAGAAACATCGTCAGACGTATGGGCCTTAAGAACTAGCACGAGTCTCGAAAAACCGAGATATTTGATTATCGATTTTCAGACAATTAGCTTTACCGACAACAGATCAAAAGATAGCACACAATTTACAACCACCGATATAAGTAAAGCAGTTCAAAATCCTGCAATGTCAGCTGCGGAGCAAATGGAAAAGTTAGGGAAAGTAGGGGAAGTAGGGTACGAACCACATACAAATGTGCAAATAAAATAAAAAATAGCACAGGCGATAATGCTAGCTATTCTTATGGTTAACTATAGTTAAGCGCTCTAAACAGAGCGGATAAGGCTTGTCAAAGTAGGCACGTTTGAAGTTTCCACGCCTAGGTAAAAAAAAGTCGTCTACTATGAATGTGCAATGAGCCGTATGGCGACTTACACGTCATCATATGATATTCAAATTAACACCTTCCGGCTTAATTTGCTAGGAAAGCGATGTTACGATTGTGAGTGTGTAACCGACTTTATCTTTCCATCTGGTTATGGCGCTGGTAGAATAAATGACAGTGTGACCGGTACATCAGATAGGTGGGACATGCATACATGCATGGACAAGCTTATAAAAGTGTAAATTTTGATATTGCCTCGCCCCCTGTATTAAGTATTTCCAACTTCGTTGTACCTTTGTGAAATTCTATATCTGCTACATGCTACATCCCCAGATATTGAGATATGCCACTTCGTGAGTTTAAAGAGTGGGTTGTGTAGCGTTCAGTATGGGCACTTTGTCGCCTGTCTCACAAACTGTTGTAACTCATGTTTAACAATTTTACCGAAAGCGCGGGATCTACGTTTGGAATGTCAGTAAAGCGTCCCCTATCTCCTGACTTGATGGACCTCAGGTTTGTCAATTTTACTGAAGGCGCGATGAGCCAGACACTTTATGAGATTAAAGTGCATGGAAAAAATTAAATTCTAGGCCTGTCTTAAATTACAAAAACATGCGATACGACAGTTCGTGAGATAGGCGATAATAAGCCAATAGTACACAACATTATACTTACCCTACAGATATTTAGGATTATTCCGCGAAAACACTTGTAGTATTTGGTGTAAGGTTAGCAAACAGGAAACTTTTCTGCCATTTGTTTAAGGCTTCATTTATCTGATATCGTACGCAAATGCCCTGTAATATAGCTAAATCGGTATTTTTATCTAAAATGTTTGAAAACCTTTCACAAATTTGTATGCCAATGCTGTTGTAAAAAAGGGTAATACCCTGCGCGACACACAAGCGGCGTTCGGCAATTCAATATTTTTCATCTTTTTGATCGGAATTTTTGACAGGCACATGCCTCATTGTTGTAATCAGTACGCTTGACCACGTGCCTGTCAAAAATTCCGAGCAAACTGATGGAAAAAGTTAAATTACCAAACGCCGCTACAGTACCTAGAGTTCCCCTACCAAATTACGTCGTAATTGGCGTAGTAGTAAACAACCTCCGGTTCAATTCAGTGGAAGGTCGAGGATCTATCCCTCTTCTTCTTTTGACACATACTCAACGAGAAGGGAATTACTCTTGCTTCTCTGAAACCAGAACGGAAAGCACCATAGCAACCAGCTGTCTGCCGCAAGGCTGGGCGCTGTGGTGCCGCTTGCTCAATTTTTCCTATTAAGTCAGAGGAAACCGCCCAACCGCTGACATTAAAGTGCGAAATTATTTTACAATTTTAAATGCAAATTACAAAGCCGTATAATTGACGGAACGCTTTATACTTGTTAAACTGATTGACAGCTATTTTCAGGGTTTTTATGAATTTTACGCTATTTGTAATCACAGTGCAAGAGCACTCTTGGCAACACAGTGTCCCGCCACTGCATGGACAACATTTCGCCGAGCTCTAGATATAAGTGATATTAGGCTCTATCTGAACTCTGCCGTATTTCCGTACGAAAGATGGAATTTAGATTTTTCAAAGAAACTGAATGCCGCAGCCTATTATAATTATGAGAATTTTCAATCTAGCTACTACCAGCGAGAACTGAGCGATCCTATGATGAGTTTTGCCGACTATCTTAAAAATCCGTTATTCGTAATCGATTGCAGTCACCAACCAGAAGCCGTTAGGACGTCCACAGTGGACGTGAAATTGGAGTTCGAAACACGCAAGAGTAAATTTCCTAAAGACATTAAAGTGTACGCGTTAGTTATTCACGATGCATTTTTTAGCTACAATATACTTAATGGTTCTGTTACTAACAAATCCATACATTAGTTTGAAGTTGTGTAATTCTCCAAATTATGTACTTTGCATATTTAAAATAAACTTATAAAGGACATATTTGCGTTTTATTTTTACTACATACGATATATTTGAGGGTTATTTTAATACTTCAAATGTAAGGCTTTGGTAAATAAGGTTGAGAGATGAAGAATAGAGGGAAATTTAGGAGAGGGGTATACAAGAATGTATATAAGACGTGATTTAGAAAATTACATTCACTCGAAGCCAAGATGTCATCAAGTTCGGATGATGGATATTCCAGTGACGACGAGCAGACCGCGGCACCAAATGTGCAACATAGGCTTGTACGCAGACCACGTAGGCTTAGACCTAGGTATTGCATCATGCAATCCTACGTGTCATGGGGGTCTAGAGATTTGTGTATGCACTGCTACACGAGAGGATTTGGAGCTGTGATGATGGATGTTCATTTCGTCACAACTCATTTTACAGTGGGTTCGCGAGGTATCAAAGGCGGGACCACTCGAGGTGTGCTTTGTGTAGGGAGAGACTGTTTACAGTCGTTCATCAGCACTCTTGCCTTATTTGCAATAGAATGTAAATTCTATTACAAATAAAGATCCTCATACGACCACCCTGCCTGCCCCCCTGACGAAATCAGTCCTTTTCAGGACTACAAAATATTTGATCGTAGTTTGTAGTTAAACACAATGTTTCCTAAAGAAGCTATTTCTCGATGGAAAAATTGTGTTACTTTGGGTGAGAGAAGCATTATGTCTTTAAATCATACATAGATAGCGAGAGGAAGAGCATTGGCAATATTTAGCTTGCAGTGTTAATGTATGATAAGAACGCGTATGCCTCTATTTATTCAAAGTGATATGAGTTTCAATCAAGCAATATACATGTATTTTAAAAAATAAGGTCACTCTACATTAGGATTCTTGTCGTTTCACATAGAACGTTGGCTAATATTAAACCCGCTGTAACGTATGAGAAAAACAGACGTAGTTTCAGAGTAACAAAATATTTCGAGGAAGAAATGTATTCTTGAGGAAATATTTTTGTTACTCTTAAAGGATATGTCAGAACCGCTTAGCCCCACCCTCACCCCCACCACCCAAAATGCTTTTAAAAGCGGGAGCAGTCATCACATTTTTGATATCTCAACCAGCCATGAAGTGGGACAGGCTGATGTTAAGGACGACAAGGGAGTCCAAAATAAGCGAGTATTGGGAGGCTTGGCGTTTAAAAAACGCGAATAAGCCGACGGCTATCGTACAGCCGATTCCAAGACCGCCGCCACCACCGGAGCCGGCTCCAACAGAGCCGGTGGAAGTGGTGGAAGGACCCCAGATGCTGCTGGGTCCGGAAGAAAGGGAGGCTCTCTTACAAGAGCTCACGGAGTGCCGTCGGAGCCGTCGCAGCACGCGACTGGAGGCACGAAGACGGCGAGCCGCACCGCGATCGGTGCAGATCGCGAGAGGGGAACAGCCACTCTAGGTTTCCCTCTCCAACCCAACCCACCGCGAAAACGGCCCTTTTCAGGGTCACAAAAGATTTGATCGTAGTTTAGATATTTTTAGTCACTTTGTGATTGACACTGTGTTAGTGAAAAATGTAAAGATGACCAAGAATGACATTTTCTGGACGTTTAAAATTGACGTTGACATTTGTGCATAACTGTTTTCGATAATTTACCTAGAAGTGTCTAAAACTTATGTTAAGTTAAAGGTCCAAGATACGTTAAAATTGTTATTTTTCTAACTTAATTATTGTATCCATTTAGTTATTTCCGAGACGTATATTTTTGGAACTAAAAATCGATATTTGTCGACCCACTAAGATTTTTATTTTTGTATATTTTTAACAAAAAAAGCAACCACATTAACCCTTATATAACAAAAATATTTTTATTTCGGATCAAAGCAATGACAACAAGCACATAACTTGTGGGTTTGCTCAGGTTTGCTTGGGTTTGTTTAGCCAATACAAATAATAATAATTTTGTTATTAATATTATTATTATTTGATAGTTCAAGGACATTTCAGAACATTTGACATAAAACTTTGTATGATCAAAATGATCAGACTAATCAAAATTTCAAGAATTATGGGGTTTGATCAGGTTTGCTCAGGAATAACGGGAGAAGTGTAGCTCAGACCGAAAAAAGTTGTAGGAAAATATTTTAAAGTAAACTTTTTGTGATAGGAAATGACTTTTCAATATTTAATTTGGAAAAACTGAAAAAGACATTTTTCAGATTTCTAATTAATCCAAAGGGGTACTATAGGGAAGCTGTGGGGAATAGGGCGAAGGCATGAGGGATGGGTGGCATAATCGTTTTTAAATAAGACCCGAGTGATTTGAGTCATTAAAAGTAATAAGAGGTCGGTCAAAAAAAGACCTAGAGAGTAGGTATGTATTTTAGGGAAAACAGGGAACTATGAAAAGATAGTCAGGTCCAAACTAATGTGAATTGTACAACTAGACTGTTATTCTGGGGGGGGGCGGGTGGCACGAAGTGGCCACCCCGGGGTTTTTCGAGGTTTTTGGGGGTCTTTGGTGCAATTTTAGACCTTCCGAAACTGAATTTTATATATTTCTTTTTCTTATATCTGCACCTAAAACACCATTCAGCGTTTAAGTTTGTCATCTCCTAAGGGTTTTATCATATCTTGGTAGTCGTCACAGAATCGCACCATCATCCCCTCCTGTATTTTTAGCAAGGGTGGGGGAATCTGAGGTCTTTAAAAGCAGCTCGGCTCGACTGCTTACTTCATTACATTCGCTCATCCCAACATGGCATCATCAGATGATGATGGATACTTAAGCGATGATACTCCTATGAATTTGGATAATTGGGCAATAAGACGGAGGAAAGTTTTCCCCGTCCGATCCCGCCGGGTGTGCAAGACCTTAATCCTGGTGAAGGTGGGTGATGACGAGTGGTGTATTGGCTGCTATGCCGACTTGGAAAACAAGTCGGCTGGTGACCAATTCTTCAGTGGTCATGTAACCCAAGATTTCGGTAGTCGCGCGCACATACCGAACTGCAAAGGTTGTGGAGTAGCTCTTGGTACTCTACAACATAAGAGTGCGTGCCTTATTTGTAATCGAGCCTGATTACAAATAAGTTATCCCGCGAAAAACGGTCCTTTTCAGGGCCACAGAATGTTTCATCGTAGTTTTAGTTATCTAATGCCATAGTATATGTGGTGTTAGATAGAAAATTATATAAGTCCAGTTGGATCGAGTATAATTTTCCTTGCAAAATCCGTCCTTTTCAGGACCTCAGAATATTTTGATCTTACTTGTATTTATCTAATGTCACGACATCTGTGACATTAGATAGAAATTATGTAAGTCCAGACAGATCGAGTATAATTTTCTTTGTCGGTCACATTTCCAGAACACAATTACACCATTTTTGAGAACTAAAAGCAGTGTTCGACAGTGAAGTCCGCCAGTATCATTTTTGGATGGAGGGCATTTGTATAATAAACTCTAGTTTGTTAGAGGTGAAAAGGTGTGGATGGAGTGGTGGAGGGGGTAGATTATCTCTATTTAAACGGTTGCGAGCGAGTCACAGAATCACTTTATTTTTAAATCTGATAGTTACCAGATCTAAATATGAATCTTGAACGTCCATTAAGTCGTGGTTCGTCGATTTGGAGCGACGAGACGGTCGACAGGAACGAAGTCGACGAACAAGTCTTTGATGACTTTGACGACATAGAGCAGGGCATATTGGATGCTATCGAGTGGGACGAGGATGATCTGCGACCACTCGAAGAACCTGAGTTCGATTGGGAAGTCGAACTGCCCAACGACGATGCAGAGTTGTCGGTTGACGAGGTGCAGCCGGACTCCAGCACTGATTGGGTGCTACCGCCGCCGCCGGAAGAACATGTTGGGTGCTACCGCCGCCGCCGGAAGAACACGGTCCGGCCGATTCATCCACTTGGTAGATCACGGACCATCAGGATGAAGATGGTCCAGCTGATTCCACCAACTGATCCCGGAACCATGCCCTCCCTGACCTACCCCGACAAATCAGTCCTTTTCAGGACTACAAAATATTTGATCGTAGTTTGTAGTTGATTCATGTCACATCCCAAGTAACATGATATTTCTCAAGAATTAATTTCTTTTGAAAAATATTGTGTTACTCTGTAAAGACATGTACGTTCTTACCATACGTTAGAACTAGCTAAATTTCTAGTAAGTTCTCTACGAAAAGCTGAGAGTTTGGTCTATTATCTTACTTGTAGTAAAATTCACATTTTATTACAAATAAGATGCATGTTCTCAGGCATTGTAACAGGTAGCCTCTCTTCACAGACATAACACTTTATCGCATACTTAAGTTGTGTGCATCTAACGATTACACACCTAAAGTTACGGCCTTACATTTTCCGTCTATTCGTTTTTTTCTATTTTGCATTTTTACACTATTTTTGTGTGTAACTTCCGTATACTTATTTTAGAAATAAAAAATATTGTTTCATGTAACTTTTTTTTATTATCATATATACAAAAACATTTTCTTTTACTTATATATACATTACTATTACAAAAATAACTTAACTCTATATTTACAATAAAATTCTAAAGCTACTTCTTATACGCTAAATTATTCATTACTTCCAGTCTTTTAACGCACTTCTCCCTTGTCCTTTTAGTTTCCTCCACTTTCACCCGCAGTTCATTAATCTGTCTTTCAAAGTCCGCCTCATCACTATCACACTTTTTTAGTTCGCGCAGTAGTTTTTCCCTATACCTATATGCCGCGGAGAAGACGCACTTTTGGCTCGCCGAAAACTCGTTCAACCAGTCCGGCTCTTCAGCAGTTGTTGCTGACTGCTGCGATTCCTCGTACGATCGCTTGCATCGCATCTTGACCGGTTTGCGGCTCTTCCCACGTCCTATTGTTGGCGATAGTGGTGCCTCCGTTGCAATTGTCCCTTTGTCGACAACCTGTGAATTGTCAGGTGTGGCCGAGTCTGGACCACAACGATTGGAGACAGAGGCTTCGGTGGTGGCGGAGACTTCAGAAAATCAGGTAGTTCCACTGGCACTGTGGGGCGCCTAAACTGAAATTTCCTCTTCTTCTTCTCGCCCTCGGCAGCCGCATAGAATTCACCTTTATTAATGGTGGCCGTCTTGGGTTTGGTCAGAAGTTTTTGTAGTTTCGATGTTGGCCCCGCCTCGCCTTTTTGATCACCACATCACTTATAATATTAATTCGGCCTCCATCCTCCTCAGTCCACTTGTTGACGTAGTCAACCGCCGAATTAACTGTCTCCTTTTTCGCGTCTACTTCTTCTTCCACAAACGCAGTGTTCAGCACGTCGTCATTGTGCCATTCTTCGAAGACACCTGGGGTCAGCAGGTCAATCACTTCCTGCCCCATCAACTCTGCTTGGATACTTCCATCCAAGTTAAACGCATTTAACAACGACTCACTACCGGAATTAATTTTTCTAACTAACTCACTGCACTAAACTGACAAATGTATTTACTTGGCGAACTGTTCTAGCGAACTATGAAATGCTCTGCCTAGCAAACCAAATTTATACTTATCACCCCACCATAAACTCCCCCACTCTATCTGACGGTTGATGCTTTGGAGGCAAAACAAGTTCATTCAACTTACAAGGTTGCGTTCAACGGCTAGACAGCGATTCAAGGACATATTTTCAAGGTAATCGTGTGTCCTCACTTCTGTTATTGTTTGTGCTCTCAAGGTTATATGATCCAGACAACCCGTATTTATAGACACTCTCTTTCCTTCGATGACTATTATCAGAAACTATAATGTTGCCCGCAGATCACGATAACAATCGTCCAGCTGAGACTTTTTCAGGAGCACAAATAATAATTTCTGCCGTTTGCTATAATTGTAAAAGAGAAGTATATATTTGGACTGACCACACGCAATCTTACAGTTACATTGAATTGTTGAGAGTAAGGATTGTTAAGTGTCATTACTGTGGAACGCTGTTGTGTCGACGAGGGCCGATTAGCAGATCTCATATGCTGAGAAGACAATGGATGCTACGAGAAGTTTACAAGCAAGACATTAATTGATTTTTATTTTTGTAACTTTATTACTATACTGTAAAATAAAACAACATATTATTGAAAGAATTATCTATGTATTTTACTATCCTGCGTTATAAAATTTCAACTATTGCTATTACTACAGTGGTTAAGAAAACTACGTGACATTCGAGTTAATATTTTTTCATTTTTCTAAAACATAGACTTTCCAACATTTTTCTAATTATAACTAATATTTTCGGGTAAAAAAACTTTGCATAGCTTGTATTAACATATTTAGGTTATCTTCAGGGTTTGTTTCGTAAAACTTAATGTCTGGGTGCCCACAAGGTAGAGTTTTTGTTGTTGATGGTATAATATAACGTTTATCGTAGTGGTGAGATAAAGCAACTTTATTAATTATTTCGGTATAAACGTCGTGTTTATAACTTCGAAAGGTTTTCATTTTTCGAAACATCTGACCACCACGTTCTACGATATTCCGATAATCTTCCAGGTGAAGCTGTTTTTCAATTACACGTTTTTTGATACCTTCCGCTTTTTTAATTTCGCTACTGACTGAGTTTATGTAATAAGCTGTGGCTCCGGTACCATAAAAACTTATTATTGGATCACCTGGAAATTCATCCTTCATTCTACCTACTACTGACTGACTTTTTTTTATGTTAAAAAATATTTCCTTCGGTATAATTGGATATATCGAATTTATCCGGATTTTCTGCAATTATGCGATAAAAATTATCGGTGTAAACTTTTAATATTAACGAATCTGTGTCGGTATACAGTAAAGAAGCATTTTTGACAAATTTTGCTTTAATGAATGAGTAGAAAAAATCATAAATTACTGTTTTCGACATGTCCAGTATGGAAAATCCGATATAAATTGGTTTATTATAAGTTACCTTTAATTGATCCATATGAATGGCAACGAATTCTTTATTAAAAACCGTTGAACTTTTAAAATAAAGACGAGAAATTAATGCTCGTGCCCCCATTCTATTCCTGTCATTTTCCCATTGGGTAACTAGTTTTATATCATTACGATTCTCCACATTTTCCATGGTCTTGCCAAAAACAGCATTAATGATTAATTTAAAAGTGTCTTTACCAAACTTTGTTGTTGCCCTATTGCGCAAATCTGTATTTAAGTCGATATATGTCTTTAACCATGGGGATTGATTAAATTTTAAAATTCTGTGTGTTTGCATTACCATTAGGCCGTTATTGATTGCTTGTTTTAATGTTCGGTAATGAATGATGTATTTCTTTTTATCGTTTAAATTCGGAATTAACTTTGAAAATTTTGCCGATTCCGTGGGTGGCACAACGAAATATACTTTTCTTGCTTTGAGCTAAAACATCGATCTTGTCTCCGTGACGACACAACTCTTTAATAAACATGTGGCAATCGTACCCGCTCAAGTTATGAAATATAATTGGAATAAAATTGGGTAACTTATAATTTAAATTGCAAATCGAATGAGCAGCACCAGGTCTTTTTTTTTCCAGTTATGTGACAGTGGTCCTTTACTTTACAATTATTATTATTATTTTCAAAAGGTCGTTCACATATACCACATTTTGTGGCATTATTGAACTCCGCTATTTGGTCCGCCGTTAAAGTTTCCATTGCATTTATATCTCTTAAGTATGTATTGTAAAGAGATCTTAAATCACTTTCAAGTCGAGAAACGAAAACCTGGGCTGCGTCGTTTCCCCGGTAGAGCTCAAATTTTGAAATCGAATCGTCAAAGGAGCACTTAATTAAATACGCAAAAGAAAACGGTTCATGTTTGATGCTTTTGAATAGGTAAGAATTTGTGGGATTTGGTTCCACTGTATCCAGTGGTTTAAGCACCGATTCAAAATCCGCGTAAACAACAAACGGTACACGCATTTGCTTTTCTATGTTTTCAAATTTTAATATATTTTCACTTACACTCCTTCCAAATTTATCTATTTTTAAATTTAGTGATGGTGTTAATGAATATTTGTGGTTACAGTCATTTTTTTGGTGTGCTATCAAAGATGATTGTGAACTAAAATATATCAAACAACCATCACAAAAATACATTTTATCTACACGCGATGTAATTTGACTGGAACATAATTTCGATAAGTCTTTTATCCAACAATAATGACTTTTAGAACAACGCGTATCACAAATATGTTCATCATCTTTAATACTAAAATCCTTTGTTATTGACAACAAGTCTACATGTCTGTTAAGTTTTCTACCCGAATACCGTAATGGACCGACAACTTCATACTTTAACATATTATTTTCGAAAATTTTTTGCAAACCATAAACGTTAACTGAAATATTATTCATTTCTTCAAATTTTGATATATCACGCAACTTCACTGGAAAGTCTATACCTGTAAAATTCAGCACTCTTGAATAGTGTGGATAAGATTGAATCTGTGGTGCCATTCTAGTGGTGGGGCACAAAGCAGACACGATTGACCACGCAAAACAACACTCATCTTGATTAAACACATTGATGATGGCTTTTTTCAATTCGATGAATCGGGGTAACTTTATGTATGAAGATCCACCAAAAGGTTTATACTCGTTGACATTTACTTCCAGGTATAGAATTTTTTCCAGAGCCCAACCTACGAAAACAAAAAAGAATGACGTAAGTATTTATTTTATTTTTAGTCGTTAATTTAGAACATACCTGAATCTTTTTCCTGAAACTCAGTCGATTGAGTCTTCATGGCTTCCACTAATGATTGATATATTTCTTCCAAATCGCTTCCTGAAGTAACAATTTCATTGCGTGTATTAAATGACTTGTCACTGTACATATTATCTTGTGTTGGTAAAAGATACCGACCAACAACCACCATATTAACTTTCAAAGCACAACGCACTCTTACTAGGTCACTTACTACCTCTAACACTTTTGCTTTAATTTCTTCAAAAAATAATGAATAGTCCGCATGTTCATTATCACTTGATATACGGTATGTGGCAATCCTATTTCTAAAAGCACTGGACACGAGTTCAACACCAGCCGATATTGGTGAACATGCATTACTTTTATGGTGTATTGTTCTTTGATGAGCTGCCATTCGATTTGCTGGTATGGTTATATTGCAGCAAGTGCAAGTACGCACCTCAGATGTTGATGCCCCGTCGTCAACTTTTCGCTGTTTTCCACCATGTATATTTTCAAATCGTGCTACGCACGATTCTTTTTTATGTCGTAACATATTATAACTCCGAGTAAATGATTTACCACAATTTTCACTCCCGTACGCCATGATTTTTCAAATTAACTTGCTTGAACCGTTTTACTCAACACAATGTTCTATACTAAAATTTAACCCCCCCTACCCTCATATATACCCAACCACATTTAGACCCAACCCATTCGACCTTCATACCAAAACATGTTACACCCCAATAATAACTCAAGGTAAACTACGAACATCACAAATATATCCTTGAAATAAGCGTCGTACACCTCGTCATCACCAAACAAAGAAACAGCTGCTCGCATTCATTGAAAATATACACCGCAAATGTAACCTTGAAATAAGCGTCGTCCACCTGGTCACCACCAAACAAAGAAACATCTGCTCGCGTTCAAAACCAAGCAAATGTAACCTTGAAATAAGCGTCGTCCACCTGGTCATCACCAAACAAAGGAACATCTGCTCGCGTTCAAGGCCAAGTTCTTGACCTTGACCTTGGAATAACACCTGCGCATATCAAGGCCAAATAACAATAGCACAGCTGGGCGTTCAAGGTCGACCCTACTGCGCATGCGGAGACTCGAGAACGGTCAACCACCTCTACTAACATGTTTAATTTTTTACATTTATTTATTTCCATACTTTCTAGAAAATTAAGTTTTACAGATTTGTTTTCTAACTGTAAAATTTCGAAATTATCATCAAAACTATGTTGTTCGTTATTCAAATGTAGAGCGGAATGGGAATTATTAATTTTTTTGTTATAACTAGTTTTGTGTTCTTTAAGTCTTTTTTTAAAACTTCTACCTGTTTGTCCAATGTAAATTTTTGGGTTTTCAGTGTATACCAACCATCCGACGAAGACACTGGGTATCGAAACAATTGTCATGTTATAAGAATAAAAATTTAGTGAAGATTTAAACACGTTTGTTGTTATTTTTAAATAGGTCCTAAAATATAATTTTAAAAAAATTCAAATGACTGTAACTTTCTACTAACATATTTTTTTTCTTAGAATTTACGAATTAATTGTCGATGTAAAATTTGTTTAGAAAAATAATAAATAAATACTTCAACGTGTTCATTTTTTTTCAAAATATTTTTTTTTAACCAAAACATTCCTAGTAGGCTCACTATTAGAATCCCTAAACTTGGCATGGATCCCGTCAGTAGCAACAGATATATACATAATATACAACTTTTAAAAAATTGCCAAATCCGCCCTTGATTAATAGAACAAAAAATGTTTACCAATTTTCTCAAACAATAATTATTTTTACGAAATAGGAAGCGACAAAAATTATAATATCGGCAACTCCCACTTTTTGTTTCCTGAAATCTGGTAGTGGTAACCCTATGTAAGAATAATACTATGCTGTCGCACACTTGGCTGTCAATTTCTTGCTATCAAAATATTATTGTTAATACTTTACGGCAGAACCTGACCAAAATTAATCACTCACCCTTAATTTCCGACCCCTTCCTCTTTTTCCCCTCCTTCCTAGGGAGATCGCGAAAAAAATTAATGGAACCAACTTGGAGAACAGTTCTTTTGAATGTAAAAAACTTGATTAAAACAGGATTAAAGTCATACGTCGGACTTCTGCGCGAAAAAATATTTTAAAAAATACGGACCGAACTGAGAACCTCTTCCTTTTGGGGAGTGGGTTAAAAAATCTATAACGACCCATTTCATACTTATACCATAATCCGAAAAATCATAGTATTCAAATTTAGCGCCATACAATCGACAAAATAATAGTTCGGCAAAATTCGGGATCGAAATTCCCGGTACCGGCTAGACGCTAGTAAGAAATAATACGGAGTCCTCAGTCGGCGCACGTGTTGCTAGATTATACGTCGATTGAGGTGTAGTGCGAGCGTTTAAGACACGTTGTGGATTTTTGTTATTTTATTACTTAATAGCTGGTACCCGCGGGCTTCGCCCAGTGGCGGCTCGTGACAATTTCTTAGGAGAGGCAGGCAAAAAATTTTCTTACAACAAAACAGATTACTAGGAGATCGGAAGGACTTCTACTTGGTCAATAAAATATTTTATACATGCTATAAAAAATATGTTATTGTTCAGCAAAACCAACGGGAAGGTGTAGAGTTTCCATTAAATTATTTTATTACCTATCTATCTAAACAGTAGGTACCTACTGTTTAGATAGGTTATACCTATTCAAAAGTAATAAAATAATAATATGGATTTTTGCCAGGACGGAAGGAAAATGGAAAAAAGGAAATAAAAATGAAAGTTGAAAATAGAAAGGTCAGCTTGAAGATTAATCTAGGATATGTCCTATCCTATAGGATAGAACTCGGGATAGGAAGAAGTGGAAAAGCGCATTCGCATATACCTTCACAAAAAAAGATATAAACTCCTTAGTTATTTATAAAATAAAGCGAAAAACAAACAAAAAATTAAGTCCATATTTATTTTAAAAAACATTAATTTCGCTTATATTTTAATGGTATTCTACGGTCTTTCTGATCTGCAAAATAATCAATAATTTCATCGTAAAAAAGTTCGTTGTTTTTTAATTCTACAACGAGATCTTTATTGATTGAAATTATTGATATATTGGAAAGTCTGTCCTGGCTAGTTGTATTCCGCGCATATGTTCTGATTCGTTTTAAACCAGAAAAGCTTCTCTCCACTGAGGCGGAAGTGATGGGAATAGTCACAATCAGACGAATTAATTTATATAACTCTGGAATGCGGAGAGTAAGGTCACCATCGGTAATATATTTCAACATCTGGGAAGGTGATTTAGACTCGCCAAGAATATTATCGCAATATAAAACACAAAGTTCGTTTTTCAGTTGAACACAATCAAAAACTTTATATTGCTTCAATAAACTGTCCAATAGTTCTTGTGGAAACGATTTTGAATAGGTTTCAAAATTATTTTTTTTAACAAATCGAAAAAATTTAATTTACTAATTTCCGAAAATCTAGTTTCAATTTGGTTAATAACGGTGTCTAAAATTTCATTATAAATTTGTTTATATCGCAGCCTCGGATCTGCTATATCAGAAATTTTTCTTCGTTTGGCTTCGCTTTGATTAAGAGAAATATTTTCGAAGATTTTATCAAAATAATAATCTTCGTTTCTAAAGTCCCCCAATTTTAAAAGGAGGGCTTGCAAACGGTCTCTCGAATACACGATGTCAGTGAATTTATTTTGTAAAATCGAAAATATTACATCTGTTTGTTGAAAAATTAAATTGAAAATTTCTAGATAGAAAATAAATGTTGAATCTTCTAAATGATATTTTAAGCCAGTCGCTTCTCTAATTGATAATTTGTCGAAATCGGGATTATTTATGATATGGTCAAAAACTTCAATTAATTGGGGTTTGTGAGTATAGACTGTCGAAACAACTCGAGATATAAAATTCCAACGTGTTGGGGCCGTGGTTGGTAATCGATTACTGCATATCGTATCTAGAACATTTGTTCTTTTCGTGGATTTTGAAAAATATGAGGAATATCCTGACAAATTTGCAAAAACAATTCTCACTTCTGGAACGGAGCTGCAAGCATTGCTCAATACCAAATTTAAAGAATGAGCATAACAATGCGTAAAAAGAGCTTGAGGAGCTACAGTTTTAATTTTAGCTTGCAAGCCATTTAAATGGCCTGCCATGACGGCTGCACCGTCGTACGTTTGCGCTATCAATTTTTTTTCTAAATCAAATTTTGAGAACGTATCTGTTAGTAATTTAAACAAATTTTCGGCAGTACGTCCAGAACTAACATTATAAAACCCCATAAATCTTTCTAAGGCAGCCCCGTTCTTTACATATCTGATAATAACTGAAAGTTGTGAATGACAAGTTATATCAGTGGTTTCATCGATCTGCCATGCAAAGAAAGGCGAGTTATTTATTTCCAAATCAATGGTTTTCATTACAATATGTGCAATTGAGTCAACTAATTCATTTTGAATTGTTTTAGAAGTCCCCGAAAAAACCGAATTAGTATCAAAAAAATCTTTTAAAGTATCATCCGTCTTGGTCATAAGAAGAACAAGTTCCTTAAAATTTCCCCTGTTTAAAGATTCCGAGCTCTCATCATGTCCGCGAAATGCTAAATCCTGATTACAAAGAAAAATACAAATATCGATTAATCGTTTTAAGATATCTCGATTTTTTCTGACTGAATCATTAAATTTTTCAATTTCGAGTCGATAAGCGGAATCTATAACGGTAGCAATATTATTTTGTTTACCCAAAAGATGCAGTTTACAGGTACAGCTAATATGCTCCTTACATTTCGTATGTCTTTCGATTGCGCGAGATAAATTTTTAATGGTATCGTATCCAGTTTTAGACCAGACGTCTTCCCCGCTACTTGAAAATAAGAGACATGGCCAACAAAACAACTTTTTTAAAATTTGGCTACCCGTTAACCACTGACATTTTTCATACCAAGCATTGACAAAACTACGATGTGGTTTACCCTGATTAATTATTGTTTTACTCAAATCTGGACGAGGAATCCCTAAATCTTTCACGAATAATTTGTCGTCGTATGAAAGTCTGCTAAAGTTAAATTTAACAAGAAATTCTACGATATCGTTGGAGGTTCTTACAGACACTTCATTTACTTCCATTTTTAAAACTCAGATAATTTAGGAAACTTACCCTCTCGTGCTCTATTAACACACTACACCTTCCCGAACCTAATTAATCTAATTCTTAAAATCAAAACCGGTTAACTGTATGTCAATCTATTCGTTTAAAACACGGTGGGCGTGTTTGCCTCCAGTCGTCGTTTTCATCACGCGAAAAACGTACTACGTTTCCTAAAATATATGACTATTTGGCTTTTTACTTACAGACTTTCCTAAAAACGTCATGCGCAGAGGAAGCATGCCTCCGTCCGGCGGTCAGGTGAAGAGCGAGATATCAAGATGCGATAATAATAAAACAGATAAGCACGCCGCGCTCACACGGACCTGCATAATGGGGAGTACGCGCACTTACCCGGTTAGGGGTGGCGTAGAATATTCTTGCTATTAGAGCCGTTTCGCAAAATTTATACAGGAACTATTATATTAAAAAATATGTTTCAAAGCTGTATTAATTGTATTACATATTTATAAAATAAGGTATTATTATTTCATTTTGTAGCTATGCTGCAGGGGAGGCACTGCCTCCCCTGACGAGCCGCCACTGATGGAACCCCAGTATCGGCGGCTGGTCAGGGTGGGAAAGCGGGCCCGCAGGCGTCGTCATCCAGTGACCGCAGCTCTGGTGAGGTGGCTGCCTTGGCCTCACCAGAGTATAAAGCTACAAGTAGTAGAACCCATAGACATGAGCATGACAACCCAATTACGACGTGATTGGCTCAAATGAATACCGGAATCGTGATCAACGACCCGAAAAATATCAACTCATCAAAGACCCAAGATCTCAATTTACAGCCAAAAGCTGGCAAATAGATTTGATTTTGGATGACCATCACGTGACCTACAAAGGTCTGTTCTAAAAAAAGAGTCAATACATATTCGGATGTAAAATTTTCTGCTCTTCAAGAATCCGGGGTCAAACTGATCATATCATCAAATTTTAGGGTTTTGACCTGTATTTGACCTTGATTCTGACACTTCAAGGTCAAGAGAACCCCAGATTTAGATTTAGCGACCCCGAAAACATATAATACATTTTTCCAGATTTTTTACTAGTCATTCCGCACTTTGACCTTCAGATGCCCTTGACCCTGACGTGATGGGGTTAAACGGACCCCGGATACATACTCGGATGTAAAATTTTCTGCTCTTAAAGAATCCGGGGTCAAACTGATCATATCATCAAATTTTAGGGTTTTGACCTGCATGTGACCTTGATTCTGACACTTTAAGGTCAAGAGAACCCCAGATTCAGAGTTAGCGACCCCAAAAACATATATATACATTTTTCCAGATTTTTTACTAGTCATTCCGCACTTTGACCTTCAGATGCCCTTGACCCTGATGTGATGGGGTTAAACGGACCCCGGATTCGGATTCAGCAACCCCAAAAACCTAAAGTACACCTCCTAAGATATCGGAGAAAATACTTTCACTTTTTTTTGTGGAGCTGTGTTATGTTCCGCGTCCCCAACAAAATAGTCCCAATTTATTCAATTCTCATTTTCAAAAAAATGCTTTGCAGCCTCACCAAGAAATTTCATTGTCTCGTCCTGCACCCACTCCCCAGGAACGTACTTATAATTCACCCACTCATAATTCTCTAAACGGATTATCACTGTCTGCGCTCAGTACAAAGAATACTCAGATTTTATTAGCAACAGCTAATGTAACGCTTTATTCTGCAAGTAAAGCACCCATATGTGCTAAGGCTTTACTCGATTCTGGAAGTCAAAATTCATTTATAACCCAAAAACTTATAGATAAGCTTCAGTATACGCCCTATGAGCGTGAACTACATATCTCGGGAATATCCCAAAGTTCCACCCTTTCCAACAAAATGGCTGATATTTTTATGTACTCCAATGTATACTCTGATAAGAAATTTTTAATTTCATGCGCTGTATTGGAACAAATCACTTGTAACGTTCCGCAAATACCGATCGATCCGCAATGTTTGAAAATCCCTCATCATGTCGACCTGGCTGACCCAAGCTTTTTTGTTCCCTCAGAAATAGACATTCTCATTGGTGCCGATGATTACTACTCCCTACTCTCCCAAGGACTCTTTAGATTACGAAAAAATTTGCCCTATTTACAACACAGTCATCTAGGTTGGATTATCACGGGTAGTCTCCCTTGTCATAATGACGGCTCATCATCTCATCTAAATCACTTTGTCTCGACACACGAAAGTGTCTCTCGCTTCTCTAGAAATCAAGTATCTAATGCCGATCTTGACAATACGCTTACTAAATTTTGGAAAGTAGAAGAAATTCCCTGTAAAAACCCTCTAAGCCCCGATGACGAACTCGCCGAAAAAATCTTCATAAAGGGCACAAAGATTTTAAGAGATGGATCATTTCAAGTTGACATGCCCTTAAAGTCCCCTAATGAATACCATAAACTCGGTGATTCATTCTCAGTAGCGAAAAAACGATTTTTGAATTTAGAAAAACGACTTCTAAAAAATTCAAGGCTCCACTCTGATTACACAAAATTTATTCATGAATACCTATCGCTGAGCCATGCCCAAATTGTCCCGTTGCAGCAAAAACTGCAAACGGCGAGAATAAGTATTTCCTGCCTCACCACTGTGTCTTAAAAGAAAATAGTTTAACCACTAAACTGCGTGTAGTGTTTGACGGTTCTGCAGCCTCTAGCTCTGGTTATTCCCTTAACGACATAACACTCAAAGGATTTCAGGTCCAACCCGACTTGTACGACATTCTCTGCAGGTTCAGATTATTTAAATATGTTTTAACCACTGATATTGAAAAAATGTATCGACAAGTGAAAATAAACCCAGAACAAACCTTTTTGCAAAACATTCTTTGGCGCGATCACCCAGATGAACCCCTAAGGCGTATCGAATTATCCACTGTAACTTACGGCACAAACTGTGCGCCCTACCTTGCTACGAGGGTTTTAAAAGAAGTGGCCCACAGAAATGTCGGGGAATTCCCGTAAGCTGTAGACGCCTTAATAAACCAGTGTTACGTCGATGACATTCTTACCGGTTGTGACACTTATGAGGAGTTGGAAACCACCTATTTTCAACTTAATTCTCTCCTGAATTCAGCAGGATTCGATTTGCATAAATGGTGTTCAAATGATTCACAGTTCTTAGAAAATTTTTGTAACAACATTCAACCTCCTGAATATGATATTACACTTGAAAACGTTTCTAACAAAGTACTAGGTCTTTCATGGAATCCAAGACAGGATTATTTTTCCATAACACTACCCAAAATTTTGAACAAACCCTCTTGCACCAAAAGAGAAGTATTATCCCTTATCGCCCAGATGTTTGACCCTATAGGATTTATCGGACCTGTTATTGTGACCGGAAAGATAATTATGCAAAAAATTTGGTTATCTAAAATCGATTGGGACCAGAATTTAGAAGAACCGCTGCTTAAAGAATGGACTCATTTTATACAAGACATTCCAATTTTGTCCAACCTAAAAGTACCCCGTTATTTGTTTAAGAACAAACAAATTTTAACAATTGAATTGCATGGATTTGCTAATGCCAGCATGAAGGCATGTGCTGCGTGCATCTATCTCCGTTCATTTTACTCGGACCGCACAATATCCTGTAACCTCGTTACCTCCAAATCTCGCGTGGCACCAATCAAAACTATCTCTCTGCCAAGACTTGAGTTGTGCGCTATGTATCTTCTATCCCAACTCACACAAAAGGTCATTTCGATGTTCGAAAACAAAATTAATCTTGACTCCGTACATCTCTGGACGGATTCTCAAATTGCTCTTTGTTGGATCAAGTCACACCCTTCCCGATGGTCGATTTTTGTAGCCAACAGAGTCTCTAAAATTCAAGAGCTCACTGAAAATTATCAATGGCGTCACGTAAAGTCAGCAGAAAACCCAGCTGACATATTATCCCGTGGAATTTCCCCTCGCGAAATCTTAAATTCGCAAATCTGGTGGCATGGCCCAAAATTTTTACATGTTGCTGAGACAATTTTGAACATTTTCAATCTAAACATCAATTTACTCGACCCCCCGGAAGAAAGAAGAACAGCACTCATTACCATGGAAAAAACTGAAAATGATTTTTGGACAAATCTATTTTTGAAATTTTCTCGCTTTTCCAAACTCCAACGTACAGTGGCGTACTGTTTACGCTTCTTAAACAATTCAAAATTTAACTCGGTTAAGGTGGTTGGCCCTTTAACGCTAAATGAATTACAACGTTCTCTTGACCTAATTATAAAGCAGTTGCAACTGCAATATTTCCCCAGAGAAATTGTTGACTTACAAAACAATAAACCTCTTACAATCAATAAGCTCTTATCACTAAAACCGTTCATTGATCACCTTGGTTTTCTTTGTGTAGGTGGGAGATTAGAAAATGCTGACATTACATACAGACAAAAACATCCTTTTTCTTTTACCCTCAAATAGTAATATTGTAACCCTCTTACTTAAGCAAGAACATCTTCGATTGGGGCATGCAGGACCTCAAAACATGTTATCTAACTTTAGATTAACCTTTTGGCCACTAAATGGCTTGCGTGAAGCAAAACGCATTATCAGGAATTGCGTAACATGTTACCGTTTTCGCACTTACGGCAGTCAGCAGATTATGGCAGACTTGCCGAGAGAAAGAGTGCGTATTTCTCGGCCATTTGAAAAGGTTGGTGTCGACTTTGGTGGACCCTTTCTCGTCAAATCATCAAAACTAAGAAAAGCTCCGCTCACAAAATGTTAGATAGCCCTGTTTGTTTGCATGGCGACTAAGGCCATTCACATCGAGCTAGTTTCGAATCTATCAACAGATGCCTTTTTAATGACCCTTAAACGTTTTATTTCTCGACGCGGTAATCCCTCAGTAATATTTAGCGATAACGCTACAAATTTCTTAGGCGCTAGAAATCAACTCACAGAACTCTACAATTTTCTCAAAGACAAGGAAACATTTCATAATATCTCTGAAAATTTATCTACTTATCAAACTGAATGGAAATTTATCCCACCCCGCAGCCCTCACTGGGGAGGTATCTGGGAAAGCGCAATAAAGAGCGCCAAATATCACCTATATCGTTTAGTGGGAAATGCTCATTTTACCTTTGAAGAACTATATACCATTCTCACTCAAATCGAAGCGATTTTAAACTCACGCCCGCTATGCCCACTCTCAACCGATCCCACCGATCTACAATGTCTAACACCGGGTCATTTTTTAATTGGCACTAGCCTCTCCGCCTATCCCGAGCGGGATATGACAGATATCCCAGACAGTCGTCTTACGTTTTATCAGAGATTTACCCAAATTCAGCAAACGTTTTGGAAGCGTTGGACCGTAGACTATTTAAACCGCCTGCAAAATAGACCAAAGTGGTTTACTCCTGCTCAAAACTTGAAAGTAAACGATGTAGTCCTATTAAAGGAAGAAAACACCCCACCATTAAAATGGCCCCTGGCTAGAATTACTGAGGTAATGCCTGGAGCAGACGGTAAGGTTAGAGTTGTTAAAATAAAAACTAAAGATGGTGTGTTCTCTAGAACGATCACTAAACTCTGTCCTCTCCCTACTCAGGATAACAACAATAGAATTGTTCAGTGATCCTGCACTGACGAATCAACAATGTATTATGTAAATAACTGTTTATATTAATGTTAGATATAAGTATATTAACCACCTTTTTTTATTTTGATTGTACAATGATTTTTCGCCAGGATTTTATTTTATTTTGAAGCTGACGCATCAACGCGGGCAGTATGTTGTAAAAACTTCCAACAATTTCTAATTATTGCCGCTATATTTAAGAAGTCCCTTTATTAAAAACGGAAAGTACAACTCATGAATATTTCTCCGAACATTGGCCGGAATTTTCAATTAGTAACAATGAAAACCCTGACCCAAGCCCTAAGAATGGTGCACCGTAATATAAGTTGACCTGCAAGCAATAGGGTTTTTCCAGGCTGGGTCACGTCCCTTTCTAGTTTTACACAGTTTTTGAAAATAGTTGATTTTGTAACGTGCTCTGAGATAGTCGACTCACAACTCTGCTCTAGCTCTTGCCCTAACACTGCTCGCGTTGTAAGCGATAGATCCTCTCTAAATTTATCTCTATATTTTAATATCACTCTGCATCTCTAGCACGTAATATATGTGCACTTGTATTTGTAAAATTAAACGTAACACTACGTGTAAATTTTGTAACTGTTGAAGAAGAGAATTAAATATATTTTTGTTAATTGAATATGGTAGTGTTGTTGTCGAATTCCTGAAGAAAACCCCTATGGAAATTCACGCGCAACTTGCAAAAATAAGTTGCTGGTCCTTCGAGATATTGTGTTGCTAGAAGCCGCAACAACGTGTTTGGCAAACCTAAGTTTGCCGGGTTACATTATAGGCAAACTCCGAAATAGAGAACAATTTCGGACTTTGCCGAAAACGTCCCGGCAATGTGCGGTGTACCTAGGCAAACTTAAGTATGGCGATACTTCTTGTATTGGCCACACTTCCATATTGTCTTTTCACCGATTATTTTTTCCTTTCTGTGGATACATCCATTGTACACTAACATATTGGCACCTTTCTGACTTTTAACGTAAGTTAACACCATCCTGACAAATCGACAACTTAACGAATAATAAACTAGGATATTTTGCCAAACTGTTCTTATACCCTTTTAAAAACCAATTAAGTTAGGTACACGTATGGTTAAGGATTTTATAACTAGGAGTACTTGTAATTCCATTGTTTGTTTATTTCTGGAATTTCAAGGTATTTTAATTCTCACGTGCAAAGCTATTAAAACGGATTAAAATAAGGGTAAAGGTTTAATAAGCTTTAATTTTAATTCTCACGTGCAAACCTATTAAAACGGATTAAAATAAGGGTAAAGGTTTAATAAGCTATTAAAACGGATTAAAATAAGGGTAAAGGTTTAATGAGGGGGGTATTTATGGTCTATTTGTTCGTTAAGTCGAAAAACAGGGCAATAAGGAACTAAGACACATATCGATATTTTCCTACGCGCCCTTTTTACGCGCGATCAATTGCAAGCGGCCTTTTTTCGTCGGCGATCTTTTTTCGCCGGCGACCATTTGATACGCGCCCAATTGTGCGCGATATTTTTTCGCGCGACCAATTGTTGGCGATCTTTTTTCGCGACACCGGCCAAGAAATACCTAATACCCCATTGTGCAGCGGCTGGCTATAGTTAGTTCGATTGTAACTGCAGTGTTAGATATTGGTGTTGAGTTTTAATTAATAAGTTTTAAATTTTGGTATTTTCCAAAAGTCATGTACAATTTCGTATTTTCGGCACTTCTCGTATAACCTGACGAAATTTTGATATTGCTACCATGTATATACAATATATGCTTGCACGTCTTGCAGCATGATGTACCTATGTTTTGTCAGTGGTAGAAATAAATATTTAATTTTTGATGATTTTCGCTCAGTGTAATAACTGACAATGCTGTCACTGAACATGATACAAGGTCACTGAAAACGGCCCCCTTGAGATCAAGGGAACCCCGAACCGACACACTATTTCGGTCTGTGTGGTTTAGAAATTCTGTGGTTTGGTGACCTAAACGTGTTGGAAAGCATTAAACGGGAGTTCCTAGTTAAACATTATTATGTGATATTAGTGATCCTGCTTTAAAGTGAGTTAAGGACTACTTAACACACACTCAAGTATCATAGAGCTAAGGTGGATAATAAAATGTCCGAGAAAATAGAAAGTAGATAAATGGAGGCGTTCCATAGGGTACTGTACTGGGTCCACTCTGATTTTCCATTTACATAATATGTAAATATCAGTTACCCTTGACCTCCAGCAAGAGGAGATGACACCATTCATTTAGAATTAGTATTTTTTTCAAACATTGTGCGTGTTTAGAACAAAGAAAGAAAAGAAGAGAATGCTAATCATCCGATATCGCGGGTCGTCGCTATGGCTTTCTGAGCCGTCCGTATTCCACCGAGCAAACAAGTGAAAAGACAGTTCCCAATTAAAAGAATCCATTTTGCATACACCTGATACTGACGCGCCATTTCTAAAAGTTTATGGACGAAGTCCTTTAAAGAAAATCTAAAAATCACTTAAAATTTCATTACAACATACACATATTCCTACTTGTCAAAAACGTTACACACAAAATCCTACGCCTGGACAATAGTTTAAGCCATAAATGAACGGGGGAAAGCGCCACTCTCACTCTATGTTTGGTGTCGCATTACACCAATATGTTAATATAATACCACAAGAATAAATAAATAACCAGAAGGATAACTCTTGTAAGGATAAGGCTCTAGTTTAAACCCTACCTCCATTTACTGTAATATTTTTCTATAGGTAACTGATTCAATTGTCATCCACATGCGCGATCTCAGGCAGCCGTGACTTTGAACATTAAAAAACATCAATTTCACTGAACAATTTTGTTTATTTATTACTTGTAAATATGGGTATTTTCTACACTATTGGTTCTGACACTAGTACTTGACATATATTCGTCATTTTCTGGTGTTACGAGATGTTACTACTTTCTACAGGACCATGCCTAAGAGAAACACTGGGACTTTTCCCATACTGGTACACCTAATTTGTATCACTTAACGAGATTTACAGGACTATGCCTATGAGAAACACTGGGACTTTTCCCACACTGGTACACCTAATTTGTGTAACGACTTTTATTTGTGTGCCCGGGACACAACAGACTTGTTTTGAGTTGTTTAGTCAACTGACTACGTTTCCCGACGGGGATTAAGTCCAACTAAAATGTAACACCTTTTCGCTGATCGGTTTGAACGAACGCGACCAATAATTGCAGGTCACTTTCGCGATGACGCGAGTCTCGTCTCACCATTAGGGAATAGGAAAAGGCAGTGCTTGGACTCGGTACGGTTCAGAAACGTAAAAGGGTTGGTATTTTTTGTCATGGTTGCTGGCCTATTTTAAGCGGTTACGAGAAATGTAATTTTAGAACGCAAAGGCAATAAAACTAAAAAATAAGAGAACTTCAAAGGAAACTAAGCCTTTGAAGTTCGCCGACAACGTGCCGTTTTTAGAAGAACTAAATTAAAAGAAAGATTATATTTAGAAATTTTTACCGAAATGGTCTTTGTATTTGCCGATAACTGCGTATTTTAAGCGAGTTAAATTTCCAAGAAAGATAAGTTTGAGCTTATGTATTTTGTGGGGGATTTTATACCTGCTTAGTTATTGACATTTATTTAGAAATAAAAATAGAGTTCTAGAACTTGAATGAACGGTTGGGTTTCCCCAACAACTCTCCTTGTTGTCAATAGCGACGACCGGTGGCCTCAAAACCATCGATACCCTAAAACGTACCCTGAAACTGTCACTGCCAATCTTCGAAATGTTAGGTAATGTTGTAAATACACATACGATAATATATGTATCCAATATTTGATTATATTATTTTTATGTCTTTTATTCAATTGTCTAGTTTCAAACATCTATGTATTTTACAATTCAAAAAGAATCTTTTATTATTTCCTTTATTACATTATCATAAAACCCCGAAATAACCAACAATATTTAAATTACTTTATCCTAACAATACGGCCTAAATATTCCAACCATTGATAACCTACTTAATTGCTTCTTGTCTGGGCAATACAACAAAAACTACCTATTTATATTTTATAAAGTTTTTGCTATTATTTGTGCCATTAGGGACAACATTTAATTATTTTATTATCTGGTTAGACAAATTATTATATTGTTATTTTTATAAGATTGTCGAATTACAAATAAGAGTAAACTACCTCCTCCTGCTTCGCCTTTTTGGGGTAGAACCTAATTTTAGCTAGGATAGAAGTTGTTTAAAGAAAGTAGTTATAAGTCAGCCGTTGTTCAAGACAGTCGTTTTTAAATAAATACTAATTTTTAATAAACATATTTACCAGCGCATAACAGTACGATTAAAGTAAAATATAGTGTAGTTTTTCTAGTATCGTTATTTAACTTTTAAAAGTTCATTTTTGTTTTACGTTTGTTACAATGGACGAAATCAACGCAAAGGGCGACATGTTAGCAGTTATTATAGTCCCCGTCAACTATAATTCATATTCGTATAAAACTGATTGTTTTTTTCAAAAGGCCTAAAGAGAGGTGTAAGCTAATTTAAATACACTGTTGGCAATCAATTTAAATAACAATTTTGTACAAATAACGAATGTATTTTATTATTTATTTACACGGTATAGAAAACCTATTCGCCTGGACTAAATATCTTGGACAATCGGCATATTAAAAAAAAAACAGTTTTTATATGAATATGAATTATAATTGACGAGGACTATACAGTGGTTGCAATAATAGGAGTGGTTCAAGTACAGAAATGTTTTATTCCTTTTCTAAAGAAACTGAAAAAGCAAAGACATGACTTATGGCATGTAACAGGCAAGATTTGTTACCTAAAGTACAACTCTCTACAAAAGTTATCGAGTTTGCAGTGCCCATTTTAACCCAAATATGCATGTATTTTTTAATGTACTTTGCGGGGCTATCTTATTAAAAAATGTTTAAATATTCATAAATGCGCCATATCTAAACAGTATTCGAAACATCACCAAATCTTGGCGAAACCTAGTTATTTTGTTACTACAACTACAGAGCTTGTCAAAATTTTAATTTACATACATTTAGTCACTTAAAGATGCCCCATAACGATTTTGTAAATTATATATCTTTATTAGAAATAATATTTCAAAGGAATTTTTGGACACATCGTTTTACAAAATTATTTTATTACCCATTTTGTAAATATTTGTAAAGACAGCCGTTGTGTTCATCCTTGCAAAAGTTTTCCGCACCAGTATTTGATTAGGTTGTATGATAGAGAAAGGTTACTTTACGCGCTTAAATTTATAAATAGAAATTTTAGTATTGTAAAAAATAGTAAGATGTTGATTTGGGGACACCAGTAAAATTATTTTTTTAACTTAACACCTGTTTTATTCAACTAACTTGAAATAATTTTTTTATTTAAAATACTTTATCATTGCTGACTCCTGCATAACTCAAAATAAAATTAAAGGTTGCACTTTATTTCCTGCATTTTTCAATCCATCCGCTTTTGTCAATTTATTCTCTAAAACTCACAATTCTAATTTTTTCCTTCTTCCTAATATAACTGCAAGTAAATAACGTCTTTGTGAAAAGAGCAATTTGTGTGAAATACGTCAAAATACCGTGGGATATAGATACCCAGTATATTGTAAGGCCTTGCGCACTACCTAAGACAACCCACTAATCACATTGTTAACTAAATCATATTTTTTTACTAATTTAACATTACAACATATTATTTCCTAGGTACGCCTATGGCAATATCATAAAATTTTACTTCAACACTGACTCAAGGTCCCTCGACATTAGAGGCTTACAACAAGTGGAGAGTTATCCACTGGTTATTTATTTATTCTTGTGGTAATACCACCATTTTACCCCATTTCACCTATTGTTCTCAGTTGATTTCATGTAGGTACTAAAGAAAACCTACATAGGCTCCAAATGCAACAAAACAGGGTGTTGAGACTTTTTTTTTTTGAAATGCGATAAGTACACCCTCATAAAAACTTTGGTCATCGTCATCACTCAATCCATTCTAGTCCACTGCTGGACGTAGTGTAGTCAAACCCCAGTTACTCAGTTCTCTAATCTGCACTACAAGAGTTAGTAGGTACGCTTAAAATAAAGAATAAGGAATGCAATGGATTAAAAAAGCAAATTTAGTTTGAATATGAGACGTGAACAATTTTATTAGCATTCTAGTTAAACGCTCTTTAAGCAATATGCACGTAATCAGAATAAATCTCATATGTTTTCTCTTGTATTTTCTACTTATTTACTACCATTTATTTTGGCTTTTATTACGAAACTAGTTTTCGCCCGCGACTTCGTCCGCGGTGTAACAATTTAACGCCACTACAAACTTTAAACCCCCATTTCACTCCCTTAGGGGTTGATTTATTAAAAACTGTAAATACGTGTTTAAGCATTTATTTTTTAGAGCACGAGAGTATGAAGTTTGGAGTTAATATAGGACCATCTAATATTTTTTCTGCATACAAAGTTTGAACCCCTGTTTAACCCCCTTAGGGGTTGAATTTTGAAAACCCCCTCCTTAGTAGATGCCTACGTTATGTAAGAAACCTCAGTGCAAAATTCAAAGTTTCTAGATCCAGCGGTGAGGGCTGTGCGTTGATATGTCAGTTAGTTAGTCGGGAGTGGGACTACTATCCATTTCTAAAGTTTTGACCCCTCAGTCTGAGGGCCAATAACAAAAAAACCACGGGGCAGAATAAACTGAAAAAATTACAGCTTGTTAGGACGTTATCCAAGAGTTTCTTCCAAAAAATGTATTATTGTAGTGTAAACGATATTGAACTTATTCATAATCAAGTAGAAAAAAACAACGATTTTACTGCGTTAATACGGATAAACGATTTTCTCATGTCTATATATTGGTTAATTTTTTCCCTATTTAAATGCAATTTTGAAGGTAGATAGAAAAATATCTATACTTTCGCAAGAGATTGGTAGTATGTGTCTAAAATTCTATTTCTTTATTTTTTAATGATGTTTGTGTATCAGCTGTACTGTGGACAATTTAAAACCTTAAAAAAAATCTTTACACTCGTAGACGTAGTTATTATTATACAAATGTATTTTATTTCACAAAATTTAAAAAAGCACCTTTAGTTCTTGTAAAAATTGTAATAAATATTAAAAGCTACATAAGAAAGAGATGCAAAGTGTTAAACGCCTTTACCGACATAATCACAGTACGGTGGCGTCGTCGTAAAGGTCGTATGTAGTCCGTAGGTCCATGTATTTTTATTTGTTGAGAATTTAATCTATTTGTTATGTATTGAAAAGATGTGTAAAATAATATTATTTAGTTGATTGTGGTTGTTTATATCTACTTATTGTTGATTTAAATTTTTGGATTTAGTGGTAGATAGTAATTTGAAATTATTATTGTTTTCACACGATTTTTAAGATTATCTTGTTCGAATTTATATAAATACCTGATGTAATCTGAACCAAAAATAAGGTACCAAACTACAGTCTAATAAGTTAAAATGTCTCGTCAGTGCAACGAACAAATGAAAAATATTATATTAAAAGTCAGAGCGTACTTTCAACAAGAGAAAGACAACGGTTTGGAAAATATTTTGATTGAGCAAGTGGTTAAAAGAACAGCAGATTGACTGGGTATTAGTGAAAGCACCGTTAAACGTGTTACTGCGGTAGAAAAAAGTTCCGGTATTATTATACCATCAAAAGGGAGAAGTGGAAGGCCCCGACTGGAATGTGATGAGATTTTGCAGGGCGTCATAAGGAGAACAATATTAAATTTTTACCTGGAGCGCCGGTTTCCTTCTATAAAAGAAGTTTACCAGAAATTGAAAGAAGATGTCGATTATTTACCAGAATTTTCAGAAATGACTTTGTACCGATGGATTAAAGAACTTGGGATTTCCTATAAAAAACTAATTAATAAACCAATTTTAATGGAACAAAACACAATTGCTGCCAGAAGAGCGGAATTCTTATACGCCATAAAGAGATATCGTGAAGATTCTTGGCAAATATTTTATACAGATGAAACATGGTGCGGTACAAATCATTCAAGGAAGTTTGGCGGGGTTGAAAGAGTTAATCCCACAAAACGGGATAATTTTGATGAATACAGAGGTGGTATACAGGAAATTAATGGCTTTAGAGGTGGAATAAAACGGCCATCAGGATGAGGACAACGGGTTATTATCTTACATATTGGTAGTAAAAATGGGTTTTTGGATGGCTGCCTGAAGTGTTTCGTTGGAAAAAAAGTGCGGCGTCAGGGGATTACCATAACGAGATGAATAAACAACATTACGAAGAATGGTTTAGAACAGTGCTTTCCGTAATACCTGACAAATCAGTAATCGTAATTGACCAAGCACCGTATCATACAATGTTGGATCCTAATTTTCGAAATCCTACAACTGCCTGGACACAACAAAAAATAATAGAATGGATGTCCCAGCGAAAAGCAACATTGCCCGATGGATTTACAACGTTTAATGAATTAACCAAACCAATGCTTTTAGATCTATGCAAGAACTATCACTTTCCAAAAACGTATCTTTCAGATACAATTGCAAAGGAGTTACGTAATGATAATGTAAAGCTTCTATGGTTGCCAGTTGCACACTGTGAATTCAACGCAATTGAATTAATTTGGGCATATGTGAAAAATAAAGTGGCAAAATTGAATACTACGTTTAAAATCACAAATGTACAAAATTTGTGTCTTGAAACGATGCAGAACGTGCCAAATTCTGTTTGGGAAAATTGCGTTGGACACGCGAATAAAATTGAGGAATCCTACAGAGAAAAATACCACTTAGTTGATGTTGTTGTAGAACCATTAATTATAAATTTAGATGAAGGTGATGATTCAAATGAAGACTTTATTAATGATGAAGAAGGAGAAAACGATCCATAAGTGTAGGTATTCCTCGGTAAAAAAGAGTATTGTAATCCAATCAGGTTATTTTTAGTTTTAGGTTTAACTACATTTTATCAGGGCTTTGTACCTTAAATCAGATGTGATTCTACGTAAACAGGCCACTTTCACATATTTTTTTCTTATTAAGCAAAGGCAAATGCAGACAAACTTACCACAGCATTTGTTACAATTTTCCAAATATGCGAATCATAAAAATAAGGGAACATCAAAAATATTGTTTTTCTTTTAGGTGAATTATAAATAAATAAAGCTAATTGGCCTATTTACGTTACTCACTTTGAAGTAATATTTTGAATTACTATTGTTCTACTACACACGTTTTGCCTATTTTATAGATCTTAATGAAACAATCGAAAATCGTTAAATACAAATAAATGTAAATATTTACCAATGCATATACTTATTTTTTCTTAATTTTACCAGTTACCTAATTTATCATATAGAGCACAAAAAAAACCGTCACTATATTGCATTACTTTAATGATTATTACCTTAACACCCATACTATTGCACCTTCGACGCCCCGCTCCATCCCGCAAGCACAATGCTGCTATCCTTTACACAAATTAATTGTTTGTATTTACGTTTATGACAACTGCCAAAACAAAATTTTCGTTAAACGTAAAGTTACATCTCTTGATATGTAATACAAAAAAACAAAAATTTTTGCTGTAAGATTACTGGTAGTAATTACATCACCACAATCATTTTTTGAATATTACTACCAAACCTAAGAAAAAAAAATAAAACTAATATTTTTTGGGACTAAAGTAAGGTTCACTTTATCGCCTGTAAAAAATTAGTTAGGCCTGGGAGTACCAGTAAGCCACAATAAATTTTTACAATTGAGTAATTGATGAAATAGGGAAAAAATGGTGACAATTATTTTACACTTACCTTCCCATTAGAAAAGCACCAAGGCATCTACGGTTACAAAGTTTTACATGTGTAATAGAGACAAGTAACTTGACCCAAATATGTGAAAATTATATTTTTTTAAATTGTACTTTTTACTTTACAAGCTTCCAAACTGAGGGGTCAACACTTTAGAAATGGATAGTAGGTAACTTTTTAAAATAGCGATAGCGAAAGAGATAAAGAAGCGAAGAGGAAACGATCGCTTTGACTACTCTATAAGCATTTCTTTATAGGCAAAATAGAGATAAACATGATAAAGAATACGGTATAGTCCGTTCTAAAAACATACATTTTTTAACAAAAAAGAAGAGATTTCAGGTCTTAACCTCAATTGTTTATTGTTTGTAGTGTAAAAATTTTTTTATTTTTATTAATATTTGATTTCGATTATTGTAATAATATGTTCCCTGTATAAAGGTTTTTAATTAATAATTTTGAAAACGATGTACGAATATACGAAAATCGGGTTCAAAAGCGTGTAATAAGAGACGAAAGTGGTCCCTTCTCACTACACGAGAGAAGATTTATCGAATTATTCCGTCTTAACAAGGACCTACTTAGTGGTAAATCTATTTGATAATTTAGTGGACCATTTACAGGTAGAAATAAAGTCAACTAGAATACCCATGCTGTTTAATTACGAAGATATTTCATCCCACAATCTCATGTAATTTTCTCTTCCAGTAATTCCTTTGAAATTGCGCGTTACCAATTCGGGATGAGCAATTAAAAAATTAACTAAAACAGCCCATTGAGCTGTGTTTGTTTTTCGTCCCCTAATCCTATATAGAATGATTAGCACATTTTTCCATAGTAAATATAATTTTTACATCACTAATAATAATAACAATAAACAAATAGTTGTAGGTTATGTTTATATTTATTGCACAAGAGACACAAAATGACTTTTTAGCTAAAGCTAAAAAGAGACAAAATTACGTCGTTTTCAAGGCGACACCTCTCGAGCTATCGCTTTCGCACGTAAGTTCGTGGTATATCGGTCCACTTCGAAACATACCGAATGGTGATACAGAGTAGGAATTTGCATTTTGCACTATTGCTATTTTTCATACAGAGTGCCACTCCAGCTTCTTCTTTTATATATTAAATAGATAGATAGTAGATAAAAATATTTTTTGTTGTAAATTTTCGCGCGAAAGTTGAAACTTACAAAACGCAGTTATATTATTGGTTGTGGCATCAAATGATACATAATAAAATAGTTATACAGTTATTATGGCTGGTGTATTATAACTTTAAAGTGCTAATGAATTTTTTTTATTGTTGTCCAACGTTTAAAAAGTAAAGGCTTAAAGGTATATGTTTAAGAAGTATTAACTGTAATGTCATAATAATAATATAATTAATAGGAATAATTTTAATCTTACGCCATACTCTGACAGCGGTAAATCATAACCTCGACATTAATTTTCCTTAATCTTTCGTTAGGATTTATTAAATAATATATTTGATATAGGTACTAACATTTCATGATATTTATGACTGCGGCTGTTCTTGGTACTTATCACATGAAAGAAGAGTTTTCTTAAAGCATTTGCTGAGGTATTTTTGCATATCGGGACAATACCTACAATAATTATAGGACAGTTTTTAAAGAAATTTCACCGTTTTATAAAAAGAATAATACATAAATTATACTATAATTAACATAACATAAAATACATAATATTCATTTACATTAAAGGTAAACGATTCGGGTTAGGTGTAGTGAGTGAAATATATACGTATTGACTAATTATTGCTGTAAACAATACGATTGATCACATGACAAGATGAAATAGCCACGCTGATTTAAACAATATCTGACGTCGGCGTCGGCGGCTTTTTAAATTGTAATGAATTATACCGAAAAGTAAAAAGAAAGTTTTTAGTTAAATTGTCCTAGCAGTTTTCTTCAAAATAATATTTTGGGTTTGTAATGACTTGTTTGAATCATTTGTGCGATAAAAAAATACATGTGCATTCCCTATTGGGTGACGTTAAAATACAATTTTTCTGAAGCGAGTATCGTCAGTGACGATACTCGCTTCAGAAAAATTGTATTTTAAGTACTATTTCATGCAGGGGCTCGGTTATACAATGCATTGCCCGAAGTCGTAAAAAGAGCATCTATGTATGTAGTTCAGAGATTTCTAATTAAGGAATATTTCAACATTAAAAAAAAAACTTCCTAAAGAAGGATGTACGTATATGTAACTACTAGTAACTATAAACGCAGAAGGTGTAATAACAATAACAACAATAAGAAAATTTTACTCCTGCCACTGGTAGCACAAAAGTAATAAAAAAATTTGGGTTAATGTTCCCATGAAAAAACTACGCCTTACTTACTAGTTAAATCTCAAACTGTTTTGTCTGTTTTCAACTGGTTTTTGTTTTGGCTTAAACTCATTAATCGTAGGTCGTCTACACTTTAATAAAATAAGTGTACATTACGTATGTTTGTACAATATACATATGTATATTTAGATAAAATTACTGATGAAATTCAAGACACACGGTAAAAACTTCTTGGAAGGTACTGTGCATAAATCCAAATAAACCCGAAAATTCTTTTTTGTATTCTCTACATACATTAAATATTTACGGTAGTTGTTCTTATCATTTTGATAACCTAAGTTCTTATCCATTTATTTTGGTCTTTATTAACAAAAAAAAAGATTTTCTACAAAATTCGAAACTTGCAAACCGTGATACTATTGGTTGTGGCTTCACATGTCATATAAATAAAAGTCTTGTAATGGCTAGTACATGGTGAATTTCAGTGTCACTTTGTATTCTTGATTATTTTCCAGAGGTTAAGAGATTTCGTGGATAAGAAGCATTACAGTTGAATAAAAGGAATATTTAACAATGAGTAGAAACGAAATTTGTGCAAGGACAATCAAGGATAATTTGTTGAAATTTAATGCCTCTATGATGATGGATGGTTGGGACGGCGGCTTATTTGTCTAAAATTTCGTTACAAATACCGATTATTTATGGAAACAAAAATAAACGTACAGCCAAATATGCTTAGGTACTAGAATTTGACGATACTGACCTTTAATAGAAATGAAATCTATTTATAGAAAATTTTTATTTAACTTTGCACTAATATCCATTTCTAAAGTTTTGACCCCTCAGTTGGGAAGCTTCTAAAGTAAAAGTACAATTTTAAAAAATATAATTTTCACATATTTCGGTAAAGTTACTTGTCTCTATTACACATGTAAAACTTTGTAACCGTAGATGCCTTAGTGCTATTGTAATGGGAAGGTAATTATAAAATTGTCACCATTTTTTCCATATTTCATCAATTACTCAATTTTAAAAATTTATTGTGCCTTACTGGTACTCCCAGGCCTAACTAATTTTTTACAGGCGATAAAGTGAACCTTACTTTATTCCCAAAAAATATTATTTTTATTTTTTTGTCTTAGGTTTGGTAGTAATATTGAAAAAATGATTGTGGATATGTAATTACTACCAGTAATCTTACAGCAAAAATTTTGTTTTTTTGTATTACATATAAAGAGATGTAACTTTACGTTTAACGAAAATTTTGTTTTGGCAGTTGTCATAAACCTAAAAACAAACAATTAATATGTGCAAAGGATAGCATCATTGAGCTTGCGGGATGGAGCGGGGCGTCGAAGGTGCAATAGTATGGGTGGTAAGGTAATAATCATTAAAGTAATGCAATATAGTGAAGGCTTTTTTTTGTGCTCTATATGATAAATTAGGTAACTGGTAAAATTAAGAAAAAATAAGTATATGCATTGGTAAATATTTACATTTATTTGTATTTAACGATGTTCGATTGCTTTATTAAGATCTATAAAATAGGCAAAACGTGTGTAGTAGAACAATAGTAATTTAAAAATATTACTTCAAAGTGAGTAACGTAAATAGGCCAATTAGCTTTATTTATTTATAATTCACCTAAAAGAAAAACAATATTTTTTATGTTCCCATATTTTTGGTTCCATTAAAATTGGTTTTTTAATTAGTTTTTTATAGGAAAACCCAAGTTCTTTAATCCATCGGTACGAAGTCATTTCTGAAAATGCTGGTAAATAATCGACATCTTCTTTCAATTTCTGGTAAACTTCTTTTATAGAAAGAAACCGGCGCTCCAGGTAAAAATTTAATATTGTTCTCCTTATGACGCCCTGCAGAATCTCATCACATTCCAGTCGGGGCCTTCCACTTCTCCCTTTTGATGGTATAATAATACCGGAACTTTTTTCTTCCGCAGTAACACGTTTAACGGTGCTTTCACTAATACCCAGGCAATCCGCTGTTCTTTTAACCACTTGCTCAACCAAAATATTTTCCAAACCGTTGTCTTTCTCTTGTTGAAAGTACGCTCTGACTTTTAATATAATATTTTTCATTTGTTCGTTGCACTGACGAGACATTTTAACTTATTAGACTGTAGTTTGGTACCGTATTTTTGGTTCAGATTACATCAGGTATTTATATAAATTCGAACAAGATAATCTTAAAAATCGTGTGAAAACAATAATAATTTCAAATTAATATCTACCACTAAAACCAAAATTTAAATCAACAATAAGTAGATATAAACAACCACAATCACCTAAATAATATTATTTAACAAATAAATAGATTAAATTCTAAACAAATAGCAATACATGGACCTACGGACTACATATCGATAAGCCTGACCTTAACGACGAGGCCTCCGTACTGTGTTTATGTCGGTAAAGGCGTTTAATATTTTGCATCTCTTTCTTATGTCGCTTTTAATATTTATTACAATTTTTACAAGAGCTAAGGGTGCTTTTTTTAATTTTGTGTAATAAAATACATTTGTATAATAATAAATACGTCTACGAGTGTAAAGATTTTTTTTAAGGTTTTAAATTGTCCACAGTACAGCTGATACAAAAACATCATTAAAAAATAAAAAAATACAATTTTAGACACATACTACCAATCTCTTGCGAAAGTATAGATATTTTTCTATCTACCTTCAAAATTGCATTTAAATAGGGACAAAATTAACCAATATATAGACATGAGAAACTCGTTTATCAGTATTAACGCAATAAAATCGTTGTTTTTTTCTACTTGATTATGAATAAGTTCACTATCGTTTACACTACAATAATACATTTTTTGGAAGAAACTCTTGAATAACGTCCTAACAAGCTGTAATTTTTTCAGTTTATTCTGCCCCGTGCTTTTTTTGTTATTAACCCTCAGACTGAGGGGTCAAAACTTTAGAAACGGATAGTAGTTATGTATTTTCTTTCAACACTGGTTGTTCGGGGCACGTGAAAAATGAGGTTTTCAAGGCACTTGCAGTGGCATTTTTGCGCTTTGGCACAATAGAATAGGCAGAATAGGGTAGTTTTTTAATAGATTTAATTGTTTAATAAAAATAATTTTACATAAAATTATTATACACTGTAATAAACAAAAACAACCGTAGCACAAACAACAATTACTGTCTAGGCAAATAAGGCGATTTTTCACATGCTAATCGTCTAAATGCACACCTTTGTTTCCGGAGTTAAATTCATCGTCTGATTGGTTGATGTCGTGTTGCGAAGAGAAAGAAATAAATTGCATAGAGTATGTGACGCTAGAGAATGTGGATGATTTTTGTGATGCACAATAAACCTGTTCAACTTAAGTCTTGTTGTCTGACATTTTGCCACTCTTAAGCATACAATATTGCAATAACCAACAATCAGTTTGGCAAATCAATCGCACGAGAAAATGCTCACTTGCTTTCGGTCTATCAGATAAATTGTCGACTCATGTCAATACCTCCTGAGAGTGGCGCAGCCACGGGGGGGGGGGGGGCGTTAAATCCCCCCCCCCCCAAGGCCTAAAGATTATACAATACCTAAATCTAACGAAAATAAAGCAATATTTGTCAAAAAAATTTGCCAGGTTGGGTTTCAAGAATTGGTAAATATGATTTTTACTGGGTGAATGCCAAAACTCGTTATTAGCAAGTACAGTATACGCGGCTCGATATCCAGAACAGGAAAAAAGCCAAGGCCTGAAGCATTTCATAGTTTATTGGAAAGATTTGAACAAAACCCTCAAGTAAGTACCAGTGAAATTGAAAAAGCGACTGGCATTGAATGCACGAGCATTAAAAGGATTTTAAACAAACACACGTATCATGCATATGATATGGAATTACACCAGACACGTTACGCAACTGTAAATGCAACATTTCATGTTTGTTCAAATATTTTCAATAAACTTTAAAATGCTTCAGGCCTTGGCTTTTTTATTGTGGATATCGAGCCACTCTACCAAAGCAAAATTATTAAACACTAATCAATAACTGACACTGAAATTTTAAGTTTTAACCAGTTTGTCAAGTAATTTGCTCAAAAAGTTTTGCTCAGAAGGGTAACTGTATGGTATTTTTTAAAATCTGGTTAAGTTGCCTTTAACATGGGAATATAATATACAGGGTGTCCCGTTTAAAAAAGTTTAATCAGAAGTCGATATGCAAAGCTCGATCACCCTGTATAATGTTAAATAATTTTAAACCAATCGTTGATCAATATTTACCTATCTCTATGATATAGTACATTTTCTGGCACATTTAATTTTTAATATCCTATTCAGGTTTTCATAAAAACTGATCGACACCGGAGCATTTTTTCAATATTAATCGCTTTTCGCTCTGTAAATATGAGTTTTAGACCCAACAAACCTTCCATTAAAATCTTAGTAAACACCTGCCGTATCGATTGAGACATTCAAATACAGGGTGCCTCATTTAAAAAACATAGTTTGGTTCGCCACCGAGTTTTGCGACAACCCTGTATAACGAAAGTATTTTTAAAACCTAGCATATGTAGCGATCCATCATATACTAATTTATTTTTCCAAAATTCCTTGCCGTTTAGGTGCAATCGTCCATCCCATCTTGGTTGCACCACCCTGTATATAAGTACCTGTATGCAATAAGGGATATGCGCATTTTTTTACGGTTTTTAATTTTTTTGTGGGGTCAAAATGGTTCAAACTAAAATCCCATATACGTCATCGGAAAGAGCTCGTCAAAGTATATGTCATCCATATTTTTTAGTTTCTTTATTCTCTATAATAATAGGAAGGGAGCCAGTGGCGGAACTTCAAAATTTGGGCCCCCCGCAAAATTATTTTTCAGGCCCCTCAAAATTACTACCGCCAGGGCAGTGCCCCAGGGCCCCCGAGCAAACCCAAGCATAGGGGCCTCCGAAGTGAGGAGATAAAAAGCCCCTCGATCACTTGCTGCCCCGAGGCCCCAGAGCCTCTAGCTACGACCCTGGTATTAAACGTGACGTGTAATTGCATGAACGACACTCTGGGCCGTGGGCCCCCTAGAGGCCCGGCCCCCCCCGCATTGCGTCCTCTTGCTGCATAGTAGTTCCGCGCCTGAAGGGAGCAATCCCCGATTAAATTTCGATTTTTTACTTTTTTTGCCCTCGACATCGGTACATTTACTCTGTATTTTTTCCTATCTATTTTTCTCCAATTTTTCAACACTATCTTATCAATGGATAATCACACTGTAAAATGAATACCGAGTGGGTCATCCAGGAGCGTATTTAAGGGGTAAAAATCGGATATTCTTGATTTTTTCCGACAAATCCTATTTTTAACCGACATTATTCCACACTATTTACCCAGTTTCGTGATTCTTTTTGGGTTTATTTTATCGGTTAATTATCTTAGAATACCTCACACTAATTTAAATCGCTTATGTCTTCGGTAAAGTGATAAATAAATAGCTTTGTTTGCATCGGGGACATTTAAAATTTGAAAATTTTTGAATTTTCGAAGATTGATATGAAAATAAAGAATTGCAGTTTATTTACTCAAAATTACTAAGATGATGTGTCAAAATTTCGCAGAAATGCCAATTTTTTTGCAAAATTGAAAGGTTCCTGGACCGATTTCGACTCGAGTATACATAAATAAGATTTTAGGAACCTTCTACTTTAAGTGCAGGGATATTTCATTGGATGAGTTACGCATTAATATCATTTTTATTGAGTTTTTGATGTCTCTACAATACTGGAATTCGCCATGTCGACGCTTAAGAAACAATAACTCGTATCTTCAAAACAGCAATTTTACAGGAGACCAAAAAAACTGATTTATACTTCTACACGATTTAAATATAAACTTATGTTATTTTTTATTTTTCGTTTTCAATGCGTGAATGCTATTTTAACAAAATAAAACCTTTTTTTTTGTTTCATTTGTTTTAAAATGGAGATACGTGGTTGTATCTTTTAACATAATATAAAATAGGGAGATACGAGGAATTGCAGTTAAATAAAAACTAATAAAAACAATGATTTTTATTCAAAAATATTAAACACAAAAATATAAAATAAGAACTTTTCATCTAGATCAAATAATTACTACTTGCGAAAGAAACAAACGAAATTTTAACAAATTCAACAACAGAAAAAAACTATTGATGTGGAAGGTTATCATAAAAATGATGACATTCTTTCGGTAATACATCTTTCAGTTGCTGAAGGTGTTGCCATTTGGTGTTTTTTATCTTTATAGGATTTTTATATAATTTTAATGGCATGTAGCTAGGGTTCTTTTTAAAAGTTTTTATTCGTTGTGGTAATTCTTTGTATTCTTCGGAAAAATTACATTTATACATAATTTTACCTTCAGGTAAATACTTAAGACATTTTATTGCATTTACTGTGAGAGAACCAGGTCTAATTGATGAACAAAGTTTGTCACTAGCATAATCTGAGAAAAAATCAAATGACAAGTATTTTACCTCGTAAGGTCGTGGATTTTGTCGTGCTTCTTTCGCAACAGCAACATAATCGGAAGGAAGATGAATAACTCTGTTCTTTAACTTGTTTTCAATAACTGCATGAATAGAATCACACTCCATCTGAGTGTGGCCACGTTCTAAGTACTTTTGTTCTAATACAATATTATTATTAATAGAAAACTTGAGAAGGGCACTTGACATTACGCAATTTCTGTTTTGGTATGTACAACCATCAGTCCAAATCACAATAGATCTTCCAGAATCTTTGTACTTGTTTAGATAATCTATGAGACAGCTAGCAAAAACTGAGGCTACTAACTCACCTTCTGATTCATTCCACCAGTAACAAGCTACATCATGAGTAGCTAAGTCAAATAGCGTGTAATTGTGAACGCACAACTTTGTTTTGTAATATAAGGCACTAGCGTTAAAAAAAGGTGCCAATTTCACAGCTTGTAAATCGGCAGTAATCACAGAACATTTCCCTTCTTTAGCCTTCTTTTTATCCTCATTTTTCTCCTGCCTTGCTAGCTCTTTTCGTTCGATGTGTAGTTTAAACTGTTCATCTGTCAAATTTCCGATTTCGTGTTGCACACAGGTATCACAAGCATCTTTTTTGGGGTGAAAAATTGAGATCTTCATTTCGGAAACAGTTTTATCAAAGACTTGTCTACTTAGATGTAAGATCTGCTTTTCATTACAATATTCCACATAATGATTGAAAAATTGCGTCATGGTTGTGAAAAACGGTTCTAAATATAGTTTGTCAGTTTGTTTTCTGCAATAGTGTGATGGCTGTTTTGGTATGGCTTCTAAGTAAGTTATCAAATCCTTTTTTAGTTCATTTTTCTTTGTTTTCCTTAACGTTTCACTCCTCGCTTCATTTTTGTTTTCTTTGCTCATGTGAATTCCCGCACGATCTTTGTTTTCATTTACCCAGTTTCTCACTGACCATTCACCCAAGCTAAAAGTATTTAAAAAAGTTTTTTTGCAAACTTGTTTTCTAATTCCCCCGCTTATTAGATGGTATATTAAAGTTGAACTTCTCCTTGATTTACTTGTTTCTGTCCTAGTTCTTGTAGCAGTTTGGCAGTTAACTAGAGAAGAGACGAAAACTTTTCTTTGCTCCCAGTCCATATCTTTCCAGAACTTTTCATGCTGAACCACTCTTTCTTCTTCTTTAATTTCGTTGCAAAATCTTTTGCTAGACTTTCTACAAATTTCCGAATTACACAGCTCCTTCAATTTTCTTGCATTTCTTATGGTGTCATGAAACACTTTGCTACTGTTTCCTGGTCTTCTGTACCCTAGGTATTCCTGGCCTTTCATCCTTAATTTTCTGTGCTTGTTAGCTTTCCAATCTTTTGAATCTGCCTTATTTTTCCTTTTTAATTTGGGTTTAACCAATCTAGCCAATGGTAGTAAATATTCGGGATCACTATCAGTTTCATCTTCATTAATTACTGGTGGTTCCAAAATCTTAGTTACTTGTAAATTATTGCTGTTTTCTTCAGATTCGACATCTTTGTTGTCATCCTTTAAATTATTTTTGACTTGTTGCATATCATTAAAGTTAACCTCGTCTAACTCACATACTTGTAGTGAAATATTTTTGTTGTTAATGGAATCAACAAAATCACACCTTTGTTGATCAACAGTTGTACCTACTTTACCAATACGTGATGATTTTTCGACTCCATTGGAGAATTGTTGATCTTCACCTAGCTCCAATTCAATTTGTTTATCGCAGTCAGATATTGTTATTAAGCCTGACTGCATATCATCCCAAATATCTTCATCGATTTCCAAAATAATTGGGCAGTCCTGGGTCGTTGTTGCATTTCGGTCAGCACATCTTTGGGTACTGCGAGAGTGGCCTAAAAACAAGAAATCACTGGTCTAGTAAATCTGAATAAAAATACTTCTTTAACTAAAAGTATTATAGCAATAGTACATCAAGATAAAGAAAGTCGAATTAAATTAAATTTATAGAAAAAATTTGATAATATTTCTTAGCTGCCTCGATGGCTGCATACATTATAGCCCAAACTAATAAAACTGTTGCTGTAGATTCTTTTTTTTTTTAAACAAAAGAAGTTATAAAACTCATTACCTTGTAATTTCACTCCATAGTCATTTGTTCTAAAAGCTTCCATGATTTCATTATCACTAAACATTCCATCGTCGTTCTCATCCATTTGGTTTACTTTATGGCAAACTTTTATTTAAGAAAACTCTAAAATTATTAACAAAACTGGAACGCACACGTGTTACTTGCACAGCTGTAAGATTCAAACTGACATTATACCTCGTATGTCCCTTCCACGTGCATCAGTTTCCCGCCAAAATACCACGTATCTCCAAAGCATTTGAATGTTATGGAGATACGAGGAATTCCGTTATTTTTTGATATACGAGGTATTGTTTGATGTTCATTTAAAGAGTTAATATTATTCTTGAACATACGACCTATTGACAACTATTGGATATAAGAGTGAGGATTAATTTTAAAGAATAAGCTCATTTTCAGTAAAAGAGGAGATACGAGGTATTGTTTCTTAAGCGTCGATGTGCTCATGATGAGTCATAAGTTCAGTTTTGACGACACAGCCAATGGGATCACGTTTTACAAGTTTCGCAATTCGCGCGAAAATTTGCAGTTTTAAATCCTTTTTTTTTGTTAATAAAGACCAAAATAGACGGATAACAGCAACCGCCATGAACATTTAATTTATGTAGAGAATATAAAAAAAAAATTCAGATTTATTTGGGTTATATGCGTATTCTCTATTCATCAGAGGAAGTTTTTTGTTTTTTAATCTCCTATGAGCATTGTATGTTATACATATAAAAATATAGACATGACACAATCTAAAACTTGGCGTAAAGTTGATATGATAACACAACTTGTCATTAGATAAAAGTATGACTTTTTAATTTGTTGTTTAAATAAAGGTCACTATCGGGATATTATGTCACTTTTCGGTAAATTTAGGGGTAATCATTTAGTAGAAGTATGTAGTTTTCTTTTCTTATTTTTACCCAAGCGATATTTTTTTGCCACAGTAATTTCTTATTAACATAATATTTGAAATACTGCTAAGTATAATTTTTGCAATACTTATTTCTGAATGTTCATTACATTCTGCAAAAGGAGCTAGACGTTTTTGTTCAATAAGGAATTTAATAAGTAAATTACACAGAAAGGTTTTGTTATTAAAAGTATCCAAAAAAATATTTTCAAAATCTTGAATTAATTTCCTCAAAATAATGCAAGCCGTTGACACTGTATGTACTACTGATTCGCGATGGTACAATAATCCCCCACGATTTACATTATTAATACCTTGAATAAGATTGTAATTGTCTTCAAGTATACAGGGTTCATCATAAACTAGTGCTCTTTTACATATTTCACATGTTAGTTTTTTTAAAGCACTATCCGCTTAAACAGGTTATTATGACCATTTCGTTCTTCACTGCTTGAATATCACAATTTTCTATAGTTATTTTAGGGAATAAGGTTTCAGCCGGGTTAAAGTCTTCTTCAAGTTCATTTTCAGGAGGTTCGTAGAATTTGTCTATACTGAACTCTCCAAGATTCCTAGATTTAAGTGTCAATATGGACTGAATTCTGTCTTTGTTCTGATTCATATGACTGTCGGATTGATATATGGTAATGACCACCAGCTAATTTCCTGTATTTACCAAATCGTCCTTCCCATGGATATATCTGAAATTTTCCCAACAAAACATAATGCATATACAGTTCTGTTAAATAATAATTGGTAATTTGCAGTAGTCCATAGATGATATGACTGAGTGCAGTATGTGTTTGTCGAGTAAATTTATTAGAAAAATTACTTGCCTTCCAAGTGTCTAGCCAATTTAGCATTTTTTGCAAACATTCTAGCTTGGGATCGGGCACACTCACCTACTTTGTCTGTGACTATGGGTTCTTGGTATATGTCTCGTAAGTCTTTACCTTTAAGAGGTGTTTTTACATTGACAATTCCCCACCATGTCCATATAATATCAATAAAATTTGCAGTGTCCTGTGAATGGGGTAAGTTATTTCCGAAACCTCTTAGAGCTTCTATTACAAAAGGGTTGAACATTTTTAGAGCTAACTTGACATTCTGCCTCTCCAAAGAAGAAGGAAACAAAGCTTTTAAACTTAATAAGTAACCATGTTTTAAGAATTTGTCCTGTTCAAGTTTATAAATTATTTGAATTACCGAGAAACAAGCAATTCTTGCTTCTCAAAATCAGGATAACAAAATGTCTCAGCCGGTTTAGAGTTGAGCCAATTGGTAAAAATACAATGTAATAAATGTACTAGATTAGAAATATAAAACAGTGACCTTACTGGGTCAATAGGATGTGGATAGACAATACTAAGTTCTCCGGTAGGTGAAAAATGGGACATTGATTTACCATTAATTGCATTATTATCACTAACAGTGCAAAAAACTGTATATATTATCCTATTTCTTCTAAATTTTCTATTAGAGTTTTAAGAAAACTGTATATAGTTCAGAGTTAATTTTTGATACAGGGGATATATATATATATATATATATATATATATATATATATATATATATATATATATATATATATATATATATATATATATATATATATATATATATATATATAAATTACTTCTTTAAGATTTGAGCATACACTAGTTATCATAAACGCATATGCGGACGAAGCTAAACTATTTTCATTCACGGCTGTTCCTGTAGTTCCTGCTTTATAGTCTAAATAGGGTTCGATATGAAAAATATTAGGAACATAGGTAAGAAAAGTTTTTCTTCCATCAATATGAGGATCTGTGAGAAATTTATTACAGATGATTTTTATTGTTTCGGGATGAGGGAAAATGAGTTGTCCATGGTCTCGTAAATATTTGTAGGCATGGGGGCTTATAGTAAATAAGATCGAACCTAAAATCACAGTATTGGATGAATATCTATAACTTGTTCAGAAATAAAATGTATGCTTTGGGTTAGTTGGTCATCTCCCAAATTTTTGAAATTTTCCAAAATATCTAACACAAGTTTAAATGTATTTTTCTTGTTCTCGGAATTACTCGAGTCAAGTGTGTCAACATCAGTAGCCTCGTTACATTGAGTGAGGTCATTATCGATGTTATTTAAAGGAATGGTCATAATTGTATCATCAATAATATCAAATAAGTTTTTTATTTCATTCAAACTGCTACAAGTAAACGGTGTCTTTAATTTTGATCCAGAAATACTAAGAGATTGGTCATATAAAACTGTTGCTAACTTTAAGTTATTATGGATGATAATTGCCCAAGTTATACAAGGCCCAGGAGTATATTCAAGCCCGAATAAAGTTATTTTATCTTCACTCTTTACAAAGAACCAGTCGTCCTTTAGAAGAAAAGTTTGAAACAAATTTAGAAACTCCCCAAAGTTTTGAAAACTTCTTTCCTTTTTATGACTTTCATACTGTACTCTGCTTTTCTCCATTGCTTGAAAAAAATATAACTCTTCAGGTTCCTTTAATTTTTGATCTTTACTTTTATGCATAGGAACAGCTTTAGATAGATATTGAAGACAATTTGGAAAAATGTTGGAATGCAGTTTTATTTTAGACGTGGTTGTTTCAGATCAATTGAAACAATCTTACCTGTTTTTGGATCTTGATCTGAATTATTCCAAATTATACTACTTTGGACAAAATGTAGTTCGCAAACTTTAGAATATTGAAATGGCGATAAATCTTCCCGAGGGACTGCCCTTGATCATTGCTTCTGCAAAACGCTATCTTTTGGAAACCCGAAAATGTGCACTTCTGGTCCGTTAACGTAATTTACACGGTACCCGGGAACACAGCACTTATAAGGCATTTATTAAGTTTCAAATTCACCCAAATTTATATTGTAAAAACATACGAATATCACAAAGCTAATATGTAATAAAGGTCAAAATTATCCGAACGCCGATCTCGGAACCTGCAAAACAACACAAGAAGAGAACCTTACTGTCATTTCACTCGTCTGATCACATGTGTTACGGTTAATTTTCTTTAAACTGACCCACAACTGAACCATGGTTCATCCTTATACACTTTCCAAAAGTAAAAAGAGACAGAGATAATAATTATTTATTTGTGAAAGCAGCTTCTCTTCAGCAGACAACCGAGACCAACAGTGTTGTAAGGCGCACCGATTTAACAGGAAATACTCGATTGGTTGTGACAAAATTGAACACAATGATTGAATATAATAATTTTTCTTATCTGTTTTAAAGTTTTGATTTCTTTTTTATTTCAAGTAGTCTTTTTCTTTGGTTGACAGTTTTTTTCCGACATTTTTTAAAAAATATTTACCCTTTTGCTAAAATTTTTTGTTTTTTCAGGTGTAAATCTGGCAACCTCACATCTCAAAAGCGGAAAAAAATTTGACCAAATAATTAATGATTTTAACAAGACTATAGTGCAATATTCATTAATTCATTCACAGTTACCATCAAGGCGACTTCCAGTTTCTGTCGGTGTAAAAAACTGATGGCGTCCAATAGAACATATCCGGCTAACTGAGCTAAGGGCTAATTTGCCCGCGCTCTACTACGGCTTGCTTCGCTCAGAACACCCTATTGTATCTGTTTTCCTCTAGTGAACCTTTCTTAATTATTTTAACGTTCTTTTCTTTCAAGTTTCAAGTGGTAAGTATTTGGTCAAGGATACTCATCATAGTATCCTTGACAGTTTTTAACTCAACACTTTTTCTTTAACAAAGTGCGTCGAAACCTTTTAATACATTTCTTATGGAGGCCTAACCTTGGCCTAGATTGTGTGACGTCACGGTAATTTTACATTACGCACTGAGGCTTTGTATTTCAGGGGGTTTGCTCATATACGTTTGTATGTAGCACTCCTAGGCTAAGCTTTACATTAACATAAAGATTGGCCCTTGTTTTTGATTACCTCCTGACGTCACTTGGCACTGAGGCCAAATGGTTGCTTTTAAATTGTAATAAATTATACCGAGAAGTAGAAAACCTTTTTTAGTTACATTATCCTAGTAATTTTCTTCAAAATATTATTTTTAGGTTTGTAATCAGTACTAATGAGCTAAAGCATTGTAAATATGGGTTATTCCAGGGACGTCTCTACCTTAGTTGGAAATAAAGTTAGGAATAAAAATAAAAATATTTATTTACCTCCAGTGTGTAATGTAAAAATGAGAAACAGGAAACGCCTTCGGTAAAAATGTTTAAAAATGTTTTACTCACCCAATATTTGGATATTACAACATACTCTGAGCCCACATGCGTGTAATCTAGTTTTGAGCCTGTGAAAACGCCTGCATCATTAAAAGTCCTTCAACAGTAGACTCTTTTAAGCTGGTACGCTTTGAAGTAAAGATTGCACTGTATTTTGAAAATTAACGCTCTACTTCCAAAGACGTAATGTTTGCGTATCTAAAACACGGCAAGTTACTGCCGCAATTGTCAGCACTTACGCACTGCCCAATATCATCGAGTTGCGCGAAATCCGGGTTTTTGTGTAACAAAGACTTAAACTTGCTCGCAGCTTCAACACCAGGGCCATCTTTTAAATTTTGTGGAGCTGTATTTCATGGACGTAACTAGGGGGGTCTTGGGGGGGGGGGCTAGGCCCCCTCCGAAATGTTAATTAGTCCTCCTAAATATGTGCCACTGGTGTAGTTTTAGTTGTCAGTAGCAATTCGACCTAAAAGCCCCCGAGTAGCCACCCCGAGAAACCGCAGCTAGTTACGTTTATGCTGTATTTACAGTATCAACTATGTGAAACGAGTCAGGAAGTGATAGATAACTATGTAGACGGCGATCAATAGCATCTACTAATACACGATAATTTGCCTTTATAGTACGCAAATCTGCTTCTATTGTAAGGTTATTAAAGTGCTGTTGACTTTCCTTAATGCAGATGGCACTTTATGGGTCGAAATTTCTTAATCCGTTGTGGAAATTTTGTAAAACCCATTTTGGTGCTCCCAATTAGCTTTTCCATATCTAGATACTTGCTTCGAATTCTTTCTGCCACTCGGTGAAAAGCATGTAGTAAACAGGTTATATGCAATAAATTAGGACAAACAGTTTTAAGCCATCTCGCTGCTTTTACCATATACGCAGCACCGTCTGTAACTAACAGTACAATATTGTTCGTATTAATGTCAACCTTTTTTAGCATTTGCGTTTGTAGTTGTCGGATTGTTTCAGCATCGCGTTTTTCTAATCTTTTACATGCAAGTACATATGGCGTCGTTGGTGAATTTGGTCTCAATATGCGCACTAAAACGTTTCCTACTTGGTTATTTTTGGTAACGGTTCTCCAAAGTTATTTTATTATGTAATGCGGACCTAATGATGCCATTTGTCCTTTGACACGAGGAAAAGCGTACCGTAAGGGCCACTGGGTGGGTAGGGACCACTTACGCACATATTTTCTCCAAAAAGATCGCAAATATTCGTTTTGAAGTACATAGAAAGGAATATTGCAAAAACTTAATACAAATATTAGATCATCCCTAAAGCCCCAATAAGTCATCTACAACTGCCTGTTTAACACATTTTTTACTCTGGATATGTCGTCTGGAACCAATGGAACTCCAACCCATGATGCAAGAGTCACAAACAGAACATTGTATTTTCTTTCCATTGTACTTTAGGTCAGGAAAGCGATATCAAAATATTCGAACTTTGTACCCAAGCGGCAAAGAGCGACGAGGTTTCGACATCGCCATGCTAAACGCGAATAGATAAGCAGCCCGCTGTGCTCCCGGTGCTTGCTGCTGCGAAATTGGCCGCTCTGTTGCCTGCCGTCGACGTCGTCCGTCGCGTGGTAACTCCCGCCCTGGGTGTTGCCCACTTTTGCAAAGCTTTACTAATAACACCTAGATTTGCGTTAATATCTGTTCTCACAAAGATAATATTATATTCTTGGGCTATTTTGTAACAATGAAAAAAGACAAATTGATATAAAATGGTTGATTTTGAATTATTCTTGCTACAAGGGACATTTGCAGGACACTAAACAAGAAAAAAATTAAGAGAACTCGTATAAACGACAAATTAAAATTTTGTAGATACCTTAAGTATTTTTAGAGATTTGCTTGTCAACTTGATAATCGCTTTATTGCTAAAGTCATTGTGAAATTGAGTGCTACTAAACTTTAATAAGCGTGTCAAGCTCTGGGATAGCGGTAACTTCACACCAGATAGCAAAATAAAATTCAGATAATTTGTACAAAAATAAAACATTACAACATAAATAGCGTGATTAAATTATGAACTCATTTGTAAACGAGTATAAATCTAATTATATTATTAATATTGATTGATTTTAATATATTGTAATTCGTCGCAAAAACGTATAGATAGTATGTAGTATCTCTGTACTGGGAGTATTGAACGATTAACCTCTTTTACGACATCAAGGAACTTGTGGATTTTTAAATTTTTGTCCTTCCTTATGTTAAAGCTTTTTTGTTTTGGAAATTTTGTTAGGAAGAAATTATTTCGAAATTAGTTCGACTATAAATTTACTCTGCAGTTTTCTAGAATTACTATTTAAACAACACCATGCAAATAGTCTCAACATTACTGCTTCGAACAAATCCATTTTAATTTACGTAATATGTATGTTTATTCATACGAACACAAACAACAGAGATTTGTTTGTTTGTCCCAATTGGTTGCTAGCATTCAACATGTTAAACAATTTTTTTTCTTCAGCCATGATTACAGAAGAGCTTTAAGTAATAAATAAGTATTAATAATGTATCTGCTGCGTGTACTTTCTGCTGTAGATATTTTGCACTACAGTGACCACAAAAACTAAACTAAAGAAAAGCTTTTATAATGTGTCCCTCTACAAGTCAAAGAAAAAATTATTCAATTCTAATATCGGTAATGAAAATTTTGAAAATCTGTACATATTTATTTTTTAAATACCTACTAACAGAATTTTTTATACTGCCAAAGAAGTAAGGTCATGTAACTACTTACGTTTAAGTTTTTTTTTTGCAAAAATCTGCATCTCCATGTCGTTTATTGTATTATTACTAAAGAGTTGCAAATATATGTAATTCCAGGGCTGCATCTGTAGTACAAAGCGACTGTCGACGGCATGCCGCACACTGATTTTTCAAAGGAAAAAAGTGTATTTTTGCTAGTTGTCAATACATCTTTATTTTTCATTTCTTTTCTATGCTGATTAACTAAAGGGTATTATACAATAAAAAAAGACTTGCCAATTTTTCTTTTTCTGTTGAAGGAATTGGAGCGTGAAATCGACAAAAATTATATCTGCCATCCAGACTAAAACTTTTGTTTGGAAATCAAGGCCAATTTCTTACAGCACATGTAACTTAGATTTTAGAAAAATATATTTTTTAAAAGTACAACTAGGTATTACTAAACCATTTTTTTAACAGATCAAAATAAATAAGTATTTCTTGCTAAAAGCACCTACAGAATAAACGGTTGCTTAATTTTTTAAGTTCTCCATAATTCGTCAAGCTATAACTTTTGAGCTTCAATGAGCGTCAAGTTATGTTATAATTTATAACTTAGAATGGACAAGACTTTTTGCAAACAACCATCCTAAATTTAGCTGCTAATATCTGCTAGCCTTGTGTACAGACTAATTTAAAACTGACATTCCCACACATTATCAAGTACTCATGAGAATGATCGCTTAGTTTAATAACACAACCCCACGAAAAAAAAACAAAGTCATGTCCACTGGACTAGATCCCCATGTCTATATGTTTTCGAGGTCGCTGAATCCGAATCCGACATCCGTTTCCCACCATCAGGTCATTGGACACCGTAAACCACCCCTTAATTTCTAGGGTTGCTCAGCATCTGGCTCGGGTGTCCTCTGCTCTTCTTCTTTGTTTATTCCAAAGTGAGAGGTGGGGAGGGTAGAGAGTTAACATCCGATCCGGAACGCACCCCCTGAGGGGATGAAACCACCCTTTCAGGGGGCGAAACCAGTTTTTTCTGTTTTCGAAGGATTTTTGTCAGAAGCACCATGGAGGAGGGGTTTGTATATACATATACATGTACAAATATGAATTTATATATACATTATATACACACATATATACATGGTGTTGGAAAAAGGCCGGTACTCCCAAAAATTTCCCAGGGGGGATGTTTATTTAAGGCCGTCTCACTCGTATAGCATAGGAAATTTTCCGGGGAATCGAATAACGTTGTCAGATTTGGTCCCGATAAGGGCCTGGGCCCTGTGAGGCCTAAGTTTGAGTTTTCATATGGGGACCCCCGTTTTTTGCAGATTCGGATTCAGCCGAAAATTTTGGGAGATGGAACCATACTTATGGCTGATTGAGCCACAAACAGCCAATCGCTATAGATAAGCATGATCGCGTGTTTAAATTGCCACGCACTGCTCACCTCCATTCTCAAATTCCTTCCATCTGACGGTCCCATGACGATGTCACAGGCCTACCAAAATGGCTCTCTAAAGGCGAAGGCTAGTATTAGGCCCGATATGGCCCATAAAAATTTGAGATCCACGTATCTGAACGCAAAATTTTCGGCTGAATCCGAATCTGCAAAAAACGGGGGTCCCCATATGAAAACTCAAACTTAGGCCTCACAGGGCCCAGGCCCTTATCGGGACCAAATCTGAAAACGTTATTCGATTCCCCGGAAAATTTCCCATGCTATACGAGTGAGACGGCCTGAAATAAACATCCCCCCTGGGAAATTTTTGGGAGTACCGGCCTTTTTCCAACACCCTGTATATATGTGTATATATAATGTATATATAAATTCATATTTGTGCATGTATATGTATATACAAACCCCTCCTCCGTCGTGATTCTGACAAAAATCCTTCGAAAACAGAAAAAAAAATGGTTTCACCCCCTCAGGGGTGCGTTCCGGATCGGATGTTATCCCTCTACCCACCCCACCTCTCACGTTGGAATAAACAAAGAAGAAGAGTAGAGGACACCCGAGCCAGATGCTGAGCAACCCTAGAAATTAAGGGGGTGGGGTGGTTTACGGTGTCCAATGACCTGATGGGGTAAAACGGATGTCGGATTCGGATTCAGCGACCTCGAAAACATATAGACATGGGGATCTAGTCCAGTGGACATGACTTTGTTTTTTTTTTTTCGTGGGGTAGTGTAATTTTGCCAGTGCGATTCCAAGGGCATTTTCTTGTTTCAAGTCCAATATACTACAAATCATTGACTAATATTAATAAATAATTAAATAAATATTTTTAAAACAATTTCTCAATGCTACAAAGTAAGATGAAGTGGTCAAAAATATCACATCTTGCTAGATCTACATTGTTTTATTTTACTGAGCTTAATTTCTAGGAACATTTTATACCTAACTTAAGTCACTTAGCAATATTCAAAAATATTATAATTTTGTCCCTTAAAAATGTTCCAAAAATAAAATACCTCTCACTATGTATAGTTTGGTACATGGATCTAGAGCGCACAAAAAATACGGCAATAAAATTGTTATTGTTTTTCTGTATGGTAAGGCGTATGTCTTCCAATTTAATTTTTATGTCAGTGCATACCTCCTTTTCGTGTTTTTATACCGTGAACTGTTTAAATCAACAATCTTTCTTTAAAACCTGGCCATTTATTAACTGGTACATTGATTTTACTTGAACGGTTCGGAGGCAGCAAGAGAAGAGACCGATTGTTTTACAGAGCGGAGCTCGTCCGAGGCGTTCTTACAACGTTGCCAAAGTTACAAAAAATAAAATACATGAAAGAAAACATTCTTGCATTTTAAAGGTATAAACCATGGATTTATTAAGACTCGATACGGGATGAGTTCACATCCTTTGAAGCCAAAACAAACCATTCTAACGACACTGTAAACACAATTTGTAAACATTGGCCACATCTTATTTTACCTTGTATTTTTGTACAAAAAATACGTTAGAAGCATCACAAGATTTACTAAAAGTAATAAAAGCCCTAAAATATTTTATTTTTCTGCTAAATAATAATAAATTTAAGTTAAAAAGGTTTTGTTATTTATAGGTTATGTTATTTCTAAAGGTGTTTATTTAAAGTCGCTCCGAGTCATTTATAAATCTATATAAATCTATACGTCGCACTTTTCCTTTTCTAGTTCATTAGACAAAGACGTACGTGTAACCGAGTGTTCAGACCGAGGTTCAGCCGTGTTCCTAAACAACCATAACAGACAGCAACACTTCTGAGCTCCAACACTCCAAGCTATTTTATCTCTTTCTACTACCATTCTTGATTCAATTACGTAGTACTTCGTAGTCTTGTCTATGTTCGTAGTTCGTAAACAGCTCCCCCAAGAGAATAACAAACAACAAAATATAAGGCTTCACGTTCGATACGCTCACAGTATACGGATATCGAATCCTTATTATAATAAATCCATGGTATAAACACTGTAGTTTCAGATATTTTCACAAGTCTCTCTTAATATTTCTGGACTAGGAGAACTAGTGACGTAAACTTGCAAAGAGTACTACTACTACTGAAAAAGCATAAGAATTTTCTGCCTGCATTTTTCTGCGAGCTCAACATGCGTGTCAAATTTTATATAAATATTGCGTTTAAATTATATAGGAAGAAATTTGTTCTCTAGACGTGTATAAGATGCATACGATTTTGTATATAGTTTGTACTTAGATATATACTATATATACATAGCAAATACGTTAAGAAAAAAAAATTTTTAAGAAAATTTCTGTTTATTTGAAAACAATTTTTTTCCTACTTATATTTTTGTTTTCACCCTTTACATCAAGAAAACACCACCAGTGACTCTCTATAAGTTAAATTTTAACAATTGTGGTAAAATAAAGTAATTTTTAGTTTAATTAAAAATTATTTCTGTTCGGATAATAAAGTTATATTAGAAATGATAGATTTATGATCATAATCTTTCAACGGTAAATATTTTATCCAAAAATTTTGTAAGAAGAAATAGCATTTACCATCATTCAAGCAAAAAATAATTATAATCTAGTTTTATTAAGAACATATTTAATTATTTCCGCAGCTCCATAAGTGTCGCACAACTGTGCGCTTGCAGTCAGCAGAGTGACTATTGTCAGTTTCGCAGCAGCAGGCATTGGTGTCACGCGGTGGGTTGCTTCTCGGATACATTCTACTGCGCGCGTCATGGCGATGCCCCGCGTCGCACAGCATAACGAAATCAAAAAATTGTAGACATTGGTACCTTACTTCGCAGTTTTGCAAAAATTGTGGCATATGAAAACATATATTGGAGCAAGTTATTACTGCAATAAATTTAGAACTACGTAGTACCTTACTAGGTACAGGTCGCTCAAAAAATATAAAAATCTTTCGACAAAATAAATACAAAATACTATTTTCCGTTTAAAACAACGAAATTTGATAGACTTAAATACTAATTATAAAAAACATACTTTAATTAACCTAATTTTCACAATCTGAGCTGGAGAGTGATCTACCAGAATCGTCTTCCTCAACGTTAGTTTCTTTAAAAAGTGTTTCGGTTTCTGTAGATATTTTTTTTCGCAGTATATTTCGGTCCAATAAAGGAAACAAGGGGATCTGAAGAAATTTACAAGTTGTTCAGTATGTCCTCAATATTCTCAGTCCGTTCTCGCTTTCACGCGTAATGTTCTCGGAATTTACAAAACTCTTTATTTCTAGCTTCTGATTAGGGTTGCCAGATCAAACATATTCAAAATTGGGTTTCAGGGTTTAAAAGCTGCTTACAAATCAGGACTTGGAGCAAAAAATCGGGCTGCTATTTTTTTGAACTAGTATTTAACAAATGACAGAAATTTATGTTTAAATAATTTAAATTATTGAATTTAAAAAAATAAAATTTGAAAAATCGGGATAAATTGCGTCCCACTTTAAAGTATGTCGGGACGCGGGACTTACCCTATGCAATCGGGACTATCCCGATGAAATCGGGACGTCTGCCCCATGTATTAATAATATATGAACACTTGATGACATATAGTACCAACTATATAATGACACATACAGATTTGCAGTATCTGTCAAATATTCTCGAAAAGGACCAACATTTAAGTTTTGACCCGAAGAAAGCTCTTGAAGAATTACAGCAAATTTTTTAATTAAATTTATGTTCAATCCAGTGATTGCTGCTGATTTTTAGTAATGTCGAAAAAAGTTCTAACAGTATTGCCGTCGTCTGTAGTGCCCTTACCCTGTTTTACAACGTCTAAAGCGGCATTAAAAAACAACTTTGTATTTTTGCATGTGCGACATTACTACAGAAAAATAGCTTTTTTCAATAATTGGACGAAGTGGGATGAGATCTCTGGATATTCCTATTGTATGAGAGTTGTGTAATCCTCTAATGTATGTGGCAACTTAGGCATATTCAGGTATTTTTTTAAAAGTCACACCAACTTTGGTTTTTCTTCGATTAGGACCACGGTTCTTCAAAATTCCATACGTAAGTAAACTTTACAATATTGAAGTTGTAGCTACAACAAAAATTGCTCTCAAATTTTTTATGGAACACATATTATGAATTTTTTAAAGCTGGACTTTTTTTTGGCATCATTTTTATCGCTCTCAGAGAAGTCCTGTTTCTGCTTAAAACGGAAGTATTTTACGGTGATACATTTGAAAAAAACAGGTAAACGACTGAACTTCAGACATTTTACGAATATCTAGAGACAAAAAAAAATTAAAACTCGATAGTCGCTGTTTCACCCTATGTCCACGAAATATCAAATTCGTTACAGTGTGCGTCGCTCTTTACCGTTTGGGTACAAAGTGCAAAGATTTTTATATCGCTTTCCTGACCTAAATTACAATGGAAAGGAAATAAAATGTTCTGTGTATGACCCGTGCATCTTGGGTTGGAGTTCCTTTTACTGCAGACAACATATTATTCAGAGTGAAAAACATGTGTTAAACCGGCAGCTGCAGATGCCTTATCGGAGCTTTATATATGATCTAATATTCGTATTAATCTGTTGCAATATTCCTTTTGGCGTGCGTGGCCCCTACCCACCCAGTGGCACTTACGGTACGCTTTTCCTCGTGTCAAAGAACAAATGGCACCATTAGGTCCGCATTACATAATAAATAATTTTGGATAACAGCTGAGAAAAGCACAGATGCCAAAAATAACTAAGTAGAAAATGTTTTAGTGCGCATATTGACACCGAATTGACCAACGAAGACATATGTTCTTGCAAGTAAAAGATTGTAAAAAGCCAATGCTAAAACAGTCCAACAACTAACGCAAAACTCTAGAAAAGTTTGACATTCATACTAACAATATTGATATGTTAGTTACAGACGGTGCTGCGAATATGGTAAAAGCAGCAAAATGGATTCAAATTTCCTGTCCTAATTTATTGCATATAGGTAACCTGTTTACTACATGCTTTTCACCGAGTGGCAGAAACAATTTGAAGCGAGTATCCATGTGCTGACAAGCTAATTGTCAGGACCAAAAAGTTTTTTACAAAATCTCCACCACGGATTAAAAAATTTCACCAGTTGTGCCCCGGAATTACTAAACCCCCACAGTCCGTATTAACAAGATGAGGACGTGGCTAAATTCTGCATTTTATTACAATCAGCATTTCCACGCTGTTAAATCTATGGTTTCTCTGTTTGACTCAAAAATTGTCATCTCATTAAAGAAGGTCAACAGCATTTTAATAACCCTAAAATCGAAACAGATTTGCATACTATTATCGTGTATTAGTAGACGCTATTGACCGTCTTCAACATGGTTATCTGTCACTTCCTGACTCATCGCATATAGTTGATAATGTAAATGCAGCTCTACAAACTTTAAAAGATGGTCCTGGTGTTGAAGCTGCGATCAAATTTAAGTTTTTGTTACAGAAAAATCCGGATTTCGCACAACTACGTAATACTGAGCAGTGCATAACTGCATACAATTTCGGCAGTATCTTCAGTGTTTTAAATAAGCAAAAATTAGGTACATCTTTGGATGTAGAGCGTTCATTTTCAAAATACAGTGCAATCTTTACTTCAAAGCGTACAAGATTAAAATGGACTAGTGTAGTAGATATTTTAATGCTACAGACGTTTACACAGGCTCAAAACTAGATTACACAGTTACATTACACATATTGAGCAGTGCATAAGTGCTGACAATTGTGGCAGTATCCTGCAGTGTTTTGGATACGCAGACATTACATCTTTGGATGAAGAGCGTTCATTTTCAAAATACAGTAGTCCAATCTTTACTTCAAAGCGTACCAGATTAAAAGGGTCTACTGCAGAAGATATTTTAATGCTACAGGCGTTTACACAGGCTCAAAACTAGAGTAGACACGTCTGGCATTAAGGTATATTGTGGTATCCATACACTGAGTAAGTAAAATATTTTTTTGTTACTTTAACCAAAGGCTTTTCGTACTTCGGATTTTCAAATTACACAACGTAGGTAAATAAATATTTGTAATGCATTTTCAAATCGAATCTTAATTTTATTTCCAAATAGTATGGAGACGTCCCTTTACTAACCTATGTTTACAACTCTTTAGTTATTACACTCTAGAATCACTTTTCGACCTCAGTAACACCAAGAATGACATATTAGTCAATATTTTTAAAGAAATTCACAGCCACTCCACTTCGTCCCCTCTTAATATTTTTTACCATGTGTTAGACAAACTTAAATTTTCTGACCTCAGTAATCCCGAAAATGACATATTAGTCATCTTTTGAGAACAAATTTCCAGCCGCTCCTTATCATCAAAGACGATGAATCTGTTCGAGAATTGTACGCGAAATAGAATAAAAAAAAATAAAATAACAAATATACATACGGGTCAAATTAAGAACCTTATTTTGTGAAAAATCGGTTGTGTTTGCCCATATTTGTCTATTGATAAAAATATTGAAGAGAAATGATGATTTAGTCACAAGCATTGATGAAATGATTCAGTATTTGCTTCAGTAAATACAGTACCTATAACCGATCGTCTGAGATTTCCCTTTATATCTTGAATTTTATTATCAAAAAATCCTTCACTTCCATTTCAGGTTGAAAAATAGAAGTACACGAACTCGAAAAATTCCACAAAATGAATAAACGAGTTACTTAAAATTTTACACCTCGATTTGATAAATCTGAATTGACTGTAATTTCCTACTATTATTGCATCATTACCATCACAACTTATTCGACTGATAATAAGTGGTATTAAAATCAAGACTTTTCGCATTACATGTTTTGTACTAGTTTCCATATTAGCAGAGTTTCTAAAATATACTAAAATAAAATTTAGATAATAATTGTCAATTGCCAAAATTTAATATAAATTGCTTCTGTTTAATTAAACATAGACAAGTTTGTTACAATATTCAATGGACAGATTTTTTCAGTTGATTCTTCGGCTAAAATAAGTGCGAGTAAAAAAATATAAATTACTGGAAAATTAGCGAGAAATTTCGGAGAACGAGAATGTTCTCGGGAAAATTAATATTCTAGGAGAATTTATGAGAATTTACGGAAACTTAACGTAATTTATTTTAATGCCGCTATTGCATGATAGATGGAGCTTGGAGCATCTTTATCTTTATTTCTTTTCTGTGTTGTTTTAACAACTTGATTAGACATGTTATTTTATACAATGCGGTTCTAAGTTGTGTTTTATTTATAAATAAAGTTACTTGCAAATAATGGAAATAAAAATTTAATATGTCTTTATTTTGACTAAAATGCGTAATCTGGTTAATTTACAATTTAAATATTTTCTAATTTGGTATTGTCTCTCCACTTTTTCAGATAAAATTGTTGTAAAAACTACTTTGGGTAAAAAGATATGTTCTTCCAATTTATGCAGTCAAACAAAACATAAAATTCTCCAACATATAAAATAAATTCTCCAAAATTTCCGATAAATCCTCATTTTTCTCAGAGAATATTTCCCAATAATAAATTCTGGAGAATGTTCCATCTATACAGCTCTTTTTTCAGATAAAATTATTGTAAAAACTACTTTTGTTAAAAAAATATGTCCTTTCTGTTTATGCCGTCAAAACATAAAATTCTCCAACATATAAAATAAATTCTCCAAAATTTCCGATAAATTCTCATTGTTCTCGGAGAATATTTCCCAAAAATAAATTCTCGAGAATGTTCCATCTCTAACAAAACTGTATGAAAATGTTACGCCCTGTACCTCAGAAATAAAGCACACAGTACCAGCCCTTCACACCTCATTCGCATTAATGATTTTCTCTTTTCTAATACTTGAGCAAAGTCTATGCACAAATAGGCTGACGATAATGCTCTAGACTCTAATATTTATTTCAAACCAGTTCTAAATTCAGAACTTTGAATTGCTTGTGTTTTTACTCACATCCCTTTTGTAAGATCACCAAGAGGTGCCAAAAAGTTTTTTGGTTCAACGCTTTCATTCGTGCTTCCTTTCACACAATAAATATGACTTCAAAAGTCCATTTGTAGTGGCTTTTAAAAACCGTCAAACATGAAAGATGGGTCAAAAATGGAAGGGAAAGGATATACTGGGGAAACATGGGCCAAAATTTAGACCTCAAAGTCCCTCCCCTCCCCTTTCAAGCAGAAGTGTACCCAAAAGATTTGTATGCTCAGAATTGTTTAAAAAGGGGTGCTAGTATAGGACAGCAAACAATCCCTGAAACAACTAGTGAGCAACAATAGCATTAACACGTTGATGTGGATGCTAGGGACGAGGGCATAAGAGTCAACGAAACAGCTGACAGCTTCGCGAAAAAAAAGGTGTCAATGGCTTGTCACAAGAGTTAATACATAACCAGAAGGGTAACTCGTCTTGCTGTCAAGCGCGACGACTTAAAAACCACCGATACCCTGAAACGGTAAGTGCGGTAGCAATATTCGGAGTGCCAGGTACCGTTGTAAATAGACATATGATAATATATGTATCCAATATGCTAAATTAATACCTGTTCGAATTATTGTAAGGTCATTGACCCAGAATAAAAGTTTAGTCTTGATGGGGTGGAAAAGGTGTACATAAAGAATTTGTTGTGGTATTCGTGATTCATGATAATAATTCATTATGTACTTACCTGAAGTATGAAATGATAATCTAATTAATGCCTGTATTAACAAAAAAACATAAAAATTGCCGACAGGACCTTCTCAAGCGACAGCCATAACTCAAAGAGAACGAAACATTTTCATGTTACTCTACGCGCAACATTTGGAGCAATTTTAAACGCACACTACTGGCGTTTCTCGTAGGTTAGAAGGAAATAGCTTCATTTTTACACATGATCTGAGTAGTAGGTAGTAGTTAGACGACTAGGACTTTCTAATAACCTGACAGTATAAATGAATAGTTTCCTTTCATAGCGAAGAGCAGCTCCTAAGCTGCTCCGGTGCGTAACACGTGTTTCTTTCATTTAACATCTGTTGCGGAAACACGCGTACCATGCGCTGAAGCTGGTCCGGGGCTCCTCTTTACTGTGCAAGGAATACAATCTGTATCGTCTTGCTTTACCGTGTGAAATCCCCTCGTCCGTGTTGTATGTACATGCGCCAATTAAAACCTTCAGATCCCTGGTTTCTAATCCACGAAATTTTCTAGCCTCTAGGAAATAATCAAAAAAATAAATTACCTCCATGCGCGTCCCGTGAGATTTTTTACAGGTGGGGCAAATTTTGTGGGCAAATAGTAATATCAACTTAACAAGCAAAATCCACCTTTCAAATTAAAAAATACTTTTTAATAAGGTGTCTAGTTCTGCCGAGGAATTATTTAACTACTAATAAACACCGCAAAAACATAGAATAGTACAATTGCATTTTTGTTGTTTTTTTTAATTACATGCAAACAGTTTCTTGCACTGTTAAAGCCATGGTCAACACTAGTACTCAAGTACTAGTACTACACTACTACACAAAGGACACAACACAAATATCAAATAATATCCAAAAACATATTACACAAACACAACACAATTAGGAAAGGCGAAACTCCCAAACACCTTTTAAACTAATAAGGTTTATGCAAATACAATGCGCATATTAGGTAATTCGTTTTTCTTTGTCTAACTCAAATGTTTTTCAAAAGATTGAGCGGTTCGAGTGTATTTCCATAGTCGCCCGAGACGTATTTTTCTATACGCAACACCTGATCGCGAATCGGGTCATGCCGAGCGTCGGGCGCCGCTTGCGATCCCAAAACACCTGCGCTAAACAGCACACGTTGTCACAAATAACGTCCAGCCTAAGTTACAGAAAAAATTTAAAAAACCCTCGGGTTTGCTCAGTCTTTTTTGATATATTATTAAAAAAACTGAGCAAATCCGAGGGTTTTTATCTTATTTTATAATTAGGTTGGGGATTATTTGCGACAAGATACCTTTTTGGTCTCGTTGCTCTCGGATACGATTGGCGAAAGTCGATATAATAATATGATATTTGCCCATGCTTGGTATTTTGAGTAGTACATATGAGATTACCAAGATTATAAATAAAAACTTACCATCTTATGAAGTGCTAACCCATTTCCAATACACCTCTTAGAACCGATCTAATTTTTAAATGAAAAAAATTAAAAACGTCCACCGATCATGGCCTTGAAACCACCACCTCTCGATCCACAAGCGGATATTCTACCTCTGGAACACATTACTGAAGCAAGAAAACCGAGAGAAACGAGACAAAAGCGGTATCCTACTTGCGACAACGTGCTGTTTAGCCAGGGTGTTTTGTGATCGCAAGCGGCGTTTAGTACCCGACGACGCTCGGGGCAACAGACGGCGTTGACGGTCGCACACGTGCCGATAGCGATCGATATTTTTAGTGGGCCGTCGATTATTTCCTGATATATTTGTCTCTTTTTAACTTCGTAAAGCGCGTATGTTTCTTTCTCTCTTAGTTTTAATGCATTTATTTAGTTTTCTATTGCCATACAAACCTATGAGGTGAATTTAAAATACGGCCGAGTCCGGAACAAGCAACAGGAATTGGTGCTTGGCTTCGCCGATTCTTTATTGGGGAGTTTTCACATGGAACTTGCATTTTTTTGAAAAAAAAGGTAATTATTTCTTGGTTGTAAATAATAAATTATTAGGTGGATCATTGAAAATAAATTTAGGTGGATCACTGACCAAATAGCCGCCGAGCCGCGCCTGATTACCACTGGAATTCACCATGTACTGGCCATTATAATACTTTAATTTATATGACATGACATCCCAACCAATAGAACCACGATTTGCAAGTTTGGAATTTTGTATAAAAATTTGTAATAGAACATCTTTTTATGTCTTAAAATCAAAATTAATTGATAAAAGCAACAGCCAGAAATATTTAATTATAAAGGGAATATAAAAACAATCCAGATTTATTTGGATTCCTTCTCCCCATTTATCATAATTGTGTGCGAATTTACCTCTGTTCTTTCTATACTATTGACCAGTGTGGTTTCACAAATTTTCAGGGTGGCTAGGGCCACTTCCGCATCCCCCTCCCCCTACCCTGACGCCACCTCTGGTCCTTTCATGAGTGGTGGTATATTTTCCTTCAAATTTTTTCACACTGACTCATGTAACTGTGAAATCAATTCATTTTTATTGTGCTATAGAAACTATAACCCGTTCATTCTGTCACGTCGGTGCTTTTTAGACTATTTCATTATCTATTTTAATATTTCATTATCTTTACCACACAATAAATGCCTAATGATAATGATTATAACATTATAACTCATTATTGTCATCATTATTTTTATTAACATACTTTCCCATGAAATACGTATGTATGTAAATCAAACAGCGGCTGTAATAAAACAATTAACACGGAATTTATTAATTCGAATGAAAAAAAGGTTGATGCCTGATAAAACTAAAAATAACGCAGTCATATTGGCACACAAATATGTTACAGTATAGTACAAAATATAGTCACTTATTCATGCTATGTGTTCATTTTAAAAACCCATTATTTATTTATTTAGGTTGGGTTTCCTTGTAAATGACTAATTTAGATTTTTGGATCTATATTCGTCTGATGTTCTGATTTTATCTGATACTGGTTTTAGTTGCAGTCTTATTTTCGGCGAACAAGTATCACACCGGGACTTCTAACTTTGTTTGCTCCGTTACTCCGTTAACAGACAAACAAATTAAAATAAATAAAGTGTGGTTACCGGAAAAGGTGTTAACATACTACTAATTATTTACATATTGATAAGGTACAATAAACAACGCACTATGAGGTTAGACGTTTTTGTTTTAGTATGCGTTTAAATCGCTGTGTTTCAGTGACTTTTCCGTTGTGATTTGCTAATAGATAGTCATTAGCTTTGTTCGCGGAGACGATCCGTCACCAGTCCGTAACCTGTACAAGTTAAATAATCCCAAACATTTATGCGCATGTGCGATTCGAAACCGATCAGGAATTGACAAATCCCCGCGAACGTTTTTGGTGTACGTGCTTGTCCGGAACATCTGCGAATCACTTAACCTTAACATATTTTATTATTTTGAATTAAATTTTTAGACTGAACAACCTAATTTAACATTATATAATGATTAAAATTGCCATAAAGACATATTTGTTCTGTTATGAGTAATTTTAAATACAAGAATAATTGAATATACTAGAGCATATTATTATATACAAATTTATATCTACCTTTATACAACTAACAGCATATGAAATTTAACTGTTCGTTCTCGCAAAATACAGCCCGCCCAAAATTAAACGACAATTTTCAAACAAATTTCACACTGCACTTGCGCGGACAAATAATTCATGCCATAATCCTCGGATCGTGTTGACTGGTTACGGATGTGTCCTGAACTTGTTCTCGCATCACCGCGAACGCCAAATTTATTGTCAAAATCAGTGATTTTCTGCACCGCGAACGCAAATAAACGCAAAGCGCACGCGCACTTGTCACGGACTAGTTCCGGATCGTCTCCGCGAACAAAGCTATTGATTTGTTCGGTCAAACAAAAACAGTTTCTGTGATTTTACGTGTTGGTTTGCTGATGCTTTTAATAGTTATGCGAATGACCTGCAAATGTGGACGGATGGTAAGACGATAAAAGAGATACTATAGTATCCCTTTTATACAGTAATTTTTGTAAATGTTTTTCATTAATATATAATGGCTTTATATTTAGGAAATATTCAAAATGCAAGTGATTTATCTTCTCTGTAAACTAATGTATTTTGGTTATCCCAATAAAACGATTTTTAGCGAAATAATTTAACATTTATTTTGTTAGAGCAGGTCTTTAAACTATGAAAGAATAAGCTGATTCCTGAGTACTTTTTTGTTATTGTGGCTTAGGTTCTTATCCAGGCTGACAATAAAGACAAAATAATTTAGGTAGCCATATCCTATATTCTATATAAACTCTTCTAGTGATGCCAAGCCTGGTGATCAAGGTGGTCACTCAACTTCTTCAAATCCGTTGATTTACGTAAAAGTCGTATCGTCATATTATATCTAACTGAAACGACATACTGGACCGTATTCATAAAAAGGATACGCTTGTACTTGCAGAATATGAAGGGAATCATTCAGTTTAATCAGTTTGTATTAATAATATTTGAAGGAAAACCTTATAATTTTGGAGTATAAGCATATCCTTTAAAGTTGGGTGATTTACTTCACACAGAAGTAAATGGGTATTCACGATTTTCACCCTTTACTTTAAATAAAAAGCATATCCTTCAAAAATACTGAGTGTGGTCAGTAGTAGACTCTTAGCACCGAACATTGTTCGGTGCTCTTAGTGTTAAAGGTGTTTTTTCCTGTGTTGTTACATGATGGCAGATGTCGTGCAGTGAGAAATATTAAACGGTACAAGCCCCGCTTACCTACACTTGTTAGTGATTTATAAGATTTATATCGTTTTGAAGAAGACAACGTACAGGGGTTTGCGGGTAGGTTGTTAGGTGCAAATGACGAAACTCGGGGAGGAGCGCTGTCATATCTATATTATATAAAAGAAGAACCTGAGTGACTGACTGACTGATTGACTGAAATATCGACGCACAGCCCACACCGCTGGGTCTAGAAACTTGAAATTTTGCACAGAGGTTTCTTAGATAACGTAGGCGTGGACTAAGGAAGGGGATTTCAACATTCAACCCCTAAGGGGTGAAATAGGGGTTCAAAATTCGGTTGAAGAAAAAATTTGAAATGGTCCTGTTAACTCGAAACTTCATAGAAATACTCTAAAAAATTGGTTTAAACCCGTGTTTCACAGTTTTTAATAAATCAACCCCTAGGGCCCTAGGATGAAATGGGGGTTCAATGTTTGTAACGGAGTGTAATTGTTATACGGTTCTATTACCTCGAAACTACGTAAAATACTCTAAAAATAAACACTGTGTTATGTTATAACATTTCAGAAAATCTAATTTTGTGTAATAAATGTTAAGAAAATAAACGTGTGGGGGAGGGGGTATAAAAAGAAGCGGCTTGAAATGTTTCCAAGATGTTAACTAATATGCGGTTTTCGGGGTTATTGAGCTCAGAAAATTTAATTTTGTCAAACAGTTGTTACAAAATATACCGGAGGGGGGGGGGGGGGGGTGATAAAAAGACGCGGCTGGGAATTTCTCCCAAAATGCTGGATGTTTGGGGGTTATTAAGGTCCGAAAATCTAATTTTGTCTAACAGATGGTAAAAAAATTAACGGGAAGGGGGGTTATAAAAAGAGAGCGATTGACAATTTCTCCCAAAAATGTCCAATATGCCATTTTCGGGGATATTAGGGTCAGAAAATCTAATTTTATGTAATAGGTGTTACGAAAATTAACGTATGGTGAAATCCAATTATGTCTAACAGATGTTAAAAAAGTTATCGGGGAGGGGGGATAAAAGGAAACGGCTAAAAATTTCTCCAAAAATGATAACGAATATGTTATTTTCGGAGTAATTGAGGTTATTGGGACGGGGGGGGGGATGTGTGAGCGATTGGCAATTTTTTCAAAAATGTTATCATTTTCGGGGTGACTAAGGTCAAAAAATGTAATTTTGTGTAATAGATTAGATAATTAACGGTTGGGGGGGGTTGTGGTTGGGTTTGATTGGGTGGGGGGGGGGGGGGGGTGGTGTGGAGGGCGATTTGTAATTTGTCCAACAATGTTAACTAATGTGACATTTTCGGGGTTATTGAGATCTGAAAAGCTAATTTTGTGTAACGGATGTTATAAAAATGAACTGAGGGAAAAATGTTAACTAATATGTCATATTTGGGGTTATTGAGGTCAGAAAATCTAACATGGCTATTACAAATTTATAGACGGGGAGATGATGGGAGGGGGAAAGAATAGGTGCACTAAAAAGAAAAAAAAATGTTTTATAAAAATGAACAAAATTACCATTATCCTCAGTAATCAATTCGGAACAATATTATTTCATACTTTTCAGTGCTTGTCCTTTTGTGAAGTTGGTTAATTTTTTTGAAAAAAAAGAAATATTTTTAAGAAGCAGTAATTCATAAATACAACCTGACAAATTCTAATATTAATTTAATTTCATTTACCTGCCTTTTCTATCAGTTACCTGTGGCCGACCCCGGTTTTTGCGTCATGTAATATTGAAATCCCTCTAGATATAACTAACCTAACTCATGTTTCATGTATTCATAATCATGACTAAATAACGGAAAAATCATACGAGCTCGTATGAGCGTTATGGGCGGCGTGAAAGTATTTTTGTGTAATAATTGTAAAATGAAAACAAATCTAGACTATTACAATTTATTGGCATTACATGATATAATTAAATTTTTTCAAAGTTGGCTTCAGTAAAACGCGTTCGTTTGTAATTAAGAATATCTCTAAGTCTAGAAAAGCTTCTTTCGACATCACAACTTGTCACAGAAGCCAAGCGGAAATGATTATACAAGTCAGTATTTTTAGTTTTCAATGTTCAGAAATATTATTTGTTATTTCTGAAAATCCTGGATTTCTTTCTAAGATTTTTGGTATACACTTTTACACTTTTAATTTTTCACCAATGTCGGTAGGACATGCTTTGAGCTTGTCTATGGTTATCTGAAATAAATTAAAAGAAGTCAAAAGAGGAAGGTTTTGTGTCTCCAACTGTTCAATTACACCTGGAAGATATCCAAAATTTTCAAAAAAAAAAACTTTAAATCATTTTTAAGCTTCAGTACACTCACAACTTCTGTACTTCTTGTTACACTCAAAGCTTCATCTTTTAGACTGTCAATAACATTTTTAACTAAGTCGTAATTTATACGGTAATATATAACGGCTGATAAACATGTTCCCCACCTTGTAATAACTGGTTGTGGGGGCAATGGGACATTAGGACACATTTCTTTAAATCAGTTTATTCGCGCTGGTGATTTAAGAAAAACTTCTTTTACATCACTAACCAAAGTATCAATAACTGGATAGAAGTCACGCATCAGTTCACATATTCTATGCAAGGCATGATCTAGACATGTAAAGTGAATCAAATTTGGAAAATGTTCTTTTAACTCTCTTCCTGCTTTTAGCATATATGCCGCACTATCCGAAAGCAGCAAAATAACGTTTTCAGTAAAATTCGTATCTGGAAAGAGTGACCTGATACTTTCTACTGCAACTTGAGTTATTGTCTCACTATTGGTTTTAGCTAGAAATTTACTGTTGACTACATATGAGCTTTCCGCCTCTATAGGATTTAAAGGCCCAACTATAATATCAGCAACGTATCGGCCCTTGATGTCGGTGGTTTCATCGATGCTAAACCAAAACTTTTTTCCTTCAATATTGTGACGTATTGTGTCAATAGTTTTTGAGTATACCTTATCCACATAACTTTTACGAAGAGTAGATTTTCAAGTACTGTGTGGTGGCAATATTTTTGCAAAAATTTCTTCACAGATAGATTATTTAGTTTATGGAGAGGAATGTCAGCTGTAACAAAGGCTTCACACAAATCCATGCAAAACTCTGCGTGTATTAAATCAGGTTCTCTAGATGCGGATGGCCCCCGATGAGATTGCACCTTCTCTAAATGCTTTGGACCTTTGACATGTCGCTCAATGTGATTTCGCTGTGTACAAATAAATTCAGACACCCTGTACACCAAACACCTTGTTCCCCTTCAAATAAGATAGTGGAATATGGAAGCATCCGCTCCAACTTAAGTTTTTACTTGTACTCATTGCGGCTATTGTAAATGGTCACAGATAATATGGAACAAAATAATTTCAGCACACCACTAACTTGTTTACACTGAAACTGAACACAAAAATAATTAATTTTTAATTTCAATTTCAGTTTATTTTGTTTAAAATTTTCATAACTCCGAAGTTATGTGAAAAAATAAACATGGCAGTTCCGATGAATATCCATGGGTCATTACAGTAAAGGATTATAACAAAAATATGGGTCATGTCGACCAAGCAGACAAGATTAAGTATTTTTATGAAATTGTCAGAAGAGTAAACGGTGGTGGATGGGTTTGACACTTTTAAATAAATTAATACAATGTGAAAAACAATTTTTTTTATAGCCGACAACAATAATTATCGATAACCTTCAAAATGTTGACCCTGATAGTCAATGCACTCTTGACATCTCCCTGCAATAGAGCTGCAAATGTTATGGATTAAGGCTTTGTCACGTCAGTTTTCTGAAATGCATCGTCGATCAATAACTTTAAATGATCATTATCAGTTGGTTGTGTTGCAAATACGAGTGTTTTTGAGAATTCCCTAAAGTGAAAAGTTGCATGGGGTCCAGTCACATGACCGCGGAAGCCAATCCCATGTTCCTCGATGACCAATTCATTTATCAAACCTTGCATCCAAGTACTCTCGCACTTGAATACTAAAGTGTGGTGGCGCCCCATCCTTGTTACCAAATTATGCCAGTTCCTCCATACAAAGGACCATTCTGTAGCTCGGGAATAAGGTACGTATCGCCAGTAACGGTGCCTTCAAAAAAATATGGACTCATGACACCACCAGACCAAATGCCGCCCAATACCTTATTTAAAAATGTAACGATTAACTGACTTTTGTGCCACCCTGTATATTTTACCGTACAATCAAACAATAAAAGAAAAAGAAAACTAAAAAACGTTTTTTATTCAAAATTAATTACTAAATTTATGAATTTAAAAGTTATTGATAGAAAAATTCATGATTATGAGATGGTTGTTCGTAATTATTTTGCGCATCTGATAGTACGGGTTTATTGAAGCAACAGTTTTCGATTTGCTGTTTTAATAAATTCTTCCAGAACATCGTCTAGAAGTAGAGATTTTGTAATGCCATTTTCAATATTTGCAAGAGCTAAAGAACTTGTCGGTCTTGACCCACGGTCGACCTTAGCCAATTTTTGATTCTTCTCATTGTTGAGAAGGATCTTTCACATGAAGCAGCGGAAATTTGCAACGTTAACGCAATTTGCATCTGCATGAATTTGGAAATGTGTCTTTTCTCATAACAGATGTGTGATAATGTTCGAAAATTTAATAGTTTTGGGGGGGCTAATTTGGTTTTTGGGGGGGCTTAGTTCCCTCTCTAAAAAATGTTTTCCAATCGTTTCTTGGTAATATATCACAGGTAGGGATTTTGTTTTTTACAACTATTATATAAATGAACTAAATTTTTATATACGGTTAAGACCTCGGAAAACTAAACAGCAGTTTTCTTTTACTTTGAAGTCACATCTCGTACAACATATTATCATAATGACATTTTTACGACAATCGTCAAAGTGGATATTTAATAAATTTTCTAAGAATATTGTGTCCTAGTCAAGAGCTACAAAATACATATGGTTTGGTGGCCCAAGATACTGCTGAAGACAATGCAAAAGCTGAGGAGTCTGCAAAGACTGGCCTGCTTGAACATTACGGAGACCATGAAATCGACCCCCATATCACCATTTGAGAACATCCTAGATCTTCCCCTGCTTTACGTAGTAATTATTAAAGGAGGCAAGAATGCGACTGAATCTTTTACAAAGTTCACTGTCATCAGCCGGCAGGCAGACGATGGACATGAACTATTACATGGCACATTTTAAGGAGGAATTAGAAATGCGATCACATCATATTATGGACCCCAGGTTTTGCTACGACATACCTTTTGAGATCGTAATCGATGATCGAAGCGTGAGGAATAAAAATAAGCTAATAATACTCCTGGAGCAATAATCTGGTACACCAACGGTTCACAAACCAAAAATGGTACTAGAGCTGGGGTACATGTGATAAGACCGGAGAGTACCATGTTTTTCTCTTTGGGGAAATCTTTCACGGTATTTTAGATAGAAATCCATGCCTTTACAGTGGCATACGAAAACAACAGAAGGGCGTATTCCAATAAGCGGATCTATGTATATATAGTCAGAGAGTAAAGCAGCCTTTAGTGTACCCCTAAAGTATCATAGGGTAGCGTCAAGACTGGTATGGGAACGTTAAAAGAAATTAGTCACATTCACAAAGAAAAATCCAGTTAAGCTGCAGTGGGTACCAGGACACGAGGGTATTACGGGGAACGAGAAAGCCAACAAACTTACGAAAAAAGGATCGGAATAGCCATACATTAGTCCAGAACCAGCTCTTGGAGTACCAAGGTGCGCAGTACGAGATGCTATAAAGCGATGGATCAGCAAAGAATACAAAATCTACAGGAACAATAGACAGGAATTAAATCGTAGTAGTCATAGAGGATCCAGGCCCGAGACTTACCCGGCAATTGCTCATGATTATGATGCACAGTGATTCTGGCACTAGGTCGTAAGTCAAAATATTTGTTGTCCGAGATCTGTCAGGTAGGCATTACTTTGGATTCAAAAAGAACCAAATTTACCTGAACCAATAAAACTTTGGCATTTACGGACTAATTACAGTCGACTTATGACCGGCAAAGAGTGTGGATTTGAAGTACGAAAAAGCAGTATAAAGTGGATTTTGTTATTTGGTAATATCGTAAAGATTAATTACTATTTAAATCCTTCTTTAAGTGGCCTCAGTAGCGCAGATAAGTGGTTCTTCTTTTAGTGAAATATTGTTGTTTGAAAGGTTTTATGTGCACATGTTCCTGGACATTAATGAAATTGATGGTTTTATTGATCGCACATTTTGTTTTTAATTTGGCCTCATAACCTGTTCCGGTTGCATTTTCCTCTTTTTTCTTTCGCTAAAATTTCTGTAACTTCTCTTTTCGTGTTCTCATAAAATCTTTTTGGGGCTTCTGCTGTTCTATATGTACTATTGACTGCTGCGGAATTAACTTCAATAGAAATTTTTTCCCAAGTTTTATTTTTCTGATTAGCAGAAATATGGTCAGTTTTTTTTTTATTTTCAGTACAGTATCAGTAGTTTTCCGCCTAGAATGAAACGTATACAGCGATCTCTTTTTTTCAGGATCCATTTTTTTATTTGTTTTGTCCGAACAAATCAAAGGAATTGTTAAAAAAATTATAGGTAATGAAAAATCACGATTGCCGACTGACATTTACTTTCAAATATTAATACATACATAACCTATGAATACTGTCAATCCACCATGTTAAGTTAGGCAACAAACAAAAACTGCATTGTTGCCAAGTATATTCTTTGAATAACTAAACAACCTATTATCACGGTGCAACACTTTTAAAAATCAGCAACCGATCAAAGATAAATCAGTGATTAATTAGTCATTGTTTACAGCACAAGCGGCACAACTGGTCATAAAAGTTGTTCAAAATTGCGATTGGTCGATGACCACCATGAACTCCTTGGCAGTAATAAAGTCGATTTTGGAACTCTGTCAGAAATAACACCTGCCATTCTCGAAAGTGTGAGAAGTGAGTTCCAAAATTGACTTTACTACTGCCAAGAAGTATATTGTGGTGAGTTTGAATAGCTTTTAAAGTAATAAGAGAAATGAAGGTATTTAAATTTTTAATTTTTTCTCTCAGGATTTTCAATTTTTAAAGGCTTGCCATTTAAAAACGAATTAAGATACGGACGTCGGTTGTGAGGTAAAATGATTCTTTTATGAAGACCTCTAATATAAGCAAAGGCAATTATATAATTTTCTTTGATATGAGGTACTTCACGACATAGTGCTGCATTTAAAATTTTTGGCATCAACTCCCTAGTGTCACCTGTCGGACACTCTGTATATATTTTCGGAAATTTTGTAGGTCACAAAATCATAATTACTCATATAACACAGACATTGTTGCTTCTTTAATGCTGAAAGTACTGCAAAAACTACATTAATAAAGTAAAGCATTTACTATCCTTAATAATTACATCGCGACTTGTGAATTGTAAATATTACGACGAACAAGCAAGCATACGTCATACAATTTAAAGCTAAACCAGTAAGTAATAATCAGTTTAAAGACCAGTTCACTGAAGTGCTAGAGAATGCTAAATCATGTTTCAAGTGTTCATATAATACCTATTAATATAATATTGACAATGACAAGTGTGTTTAAATTCGTAATGACGACACAGATTAATGTACAGGAATATGAAATTTAGAATGTTGGATAACATTTTTATTTCTTGCCGCCCGTACATTTTGTTACTACTGTTGTAATATGTAGATATTTAGTGAACAAGTGCACGAATTTTTATCGGTTAAAACTCTAAAGTGCATCGACAACAACAACTGCAGACGACAAAGGTGTTAATCTTGTAATTATTGTTTAATTTTTGATAACACACAAAACAACCGGATATCGGGTTTCGATTCTCGTTTTTTTTTGCTTTTGTTGTGAGGAAACTTATTTGGTGGTGGAGGTGATTCTGCTTAGAATGGTAATAATGATACTGTAATTTATTGTTGTGATTAAGGAAATATTTATATTTACATAGTTGCATGGTAAGTAAATACATTATGATCCAGCGCGAACTGTCTACCTAAAGTAACTCGAAATCAAGTTTTGATCGTAAACCAGAACAAAATTCGTTGCACGTTTCCTCGCGAAATAAAGTTAAATATGATAGAATTTAAAAATATCTATCTTAAACACAGTGCCGGTTTTACCGAGGGGCTACAGGGGCTATCAGCCCCCGGCGGTAAATTTCTGGAGGCGGCAGATCGGCGATGAAAGAAAAAATTATAATACGTAAAAATACTTTACTTAAATTTAAATAAATTCTTTTATAAATCTATAATATCCAAAATAATATTACCCTTACCGAAATAAATAAAGATCTTTAACTTAAATATTCCGGCTCAGCTCAGGGCGACTTCGGCCAAATTATCAAACGATATCGGCAGCGTTTCACACCGACAAGGCGACAAAGCCAAAGGTGCCGACGGCACCTTTGGCTTTGTCGGCACCGTGCCGTCCTGCCGTCCCGACACCGACTTTTCGGCTTTCTCAAGAATTTTATTAAAAATTTAAAAGGAAATATGCATGGTTGGTATGGATAGCCAGATTTATTTTTATTGGCATTTATTCGAGTGCGCGTTTAACGAGAGGTGAGAGGTTGTATACTGAAGCTGATTGTTATTTGCTTTGGAAAAAATAATGAGTAAAAAGGAAGGCGGCGCGTTTTGGAAAAGAAAAAAAATAGAAAAACAGAATAAATTAAAGGAGGTAGTTGAAAAATGTCCCAAAATACAATCATTTTTTCCCAGATTAGAACAAACAAATCATGAATCACCCACAGAGCCTTCGTGTTCGAATATGGGAAGAGGTAAGTTCATAACAGAATATAATCACTTAATTTTTAAATAAATAAAAATTGATTCCACAAAAATTTCCGTTGATCTGTGTGTCGGAATTATCACATCACGATTCACAATAACCAATCAATACATTTTATAGGAAATGAGATACATACTATATAATCGAAGTAGCTGGCGTAGCTTATTACTATTGTCTTTTATTTAATATCGACCTAAACGTTCGTTGTTCTATTTTTTTTTAACCGTTATGTGTTTAAAAGAACGGGAAGGTATAGCCATGATTTGTTTTTGGATTTTTTCATCATGAAGTTTTTGGTTTTTTTCTAGTTGAAGTTAATAGAATAGATACCTATTTATGTCAAAATATTTTTTTTCTACATACTATGTCATTCGCAAATTTAGTAGCTTCGAAAATTTCAAGAATGTTCATTCATTGTAAAAAAATGTTTTTTTATAGAAACAGCAACACAAAATGATGACAGTGAGTCATGCGAGTCGTCAGGAGAAAAATCGGAATTAGAACCTCAGTCCTCACAGTTTGAAAATGTATGCAGTGATAGTACTGATAGTGGCGACTTCTTTCAACCGTATGACAGATCGTCCATTGATTTACAAGACCCATATTTCTGGAGGAAAAATTCTCAGATTGTGGAAAATGTACTTAAAAATTTTGTAACTCAGGACCTAAACCTTTTAGACTTTGGAAAATCACAAAGAAAAATACAAAACCAATATAGATATTGCAGTAAGTCACTTTTTTATAAAAAAATGAAAAATGGCGAAAAAGTGCGTCGTGATTGGCTGGTCTATTCAACTAGTACCGGACTCGTATTTTGCAAATATTGCAAACTTTTTTCAAATTCAGAAGACATTCTACTAGCCACTACAGGATTTAGTGATTGGAAAAATGCCATTGAGAAATGCAATAAACATGAATTTTCCCGTGCCCACGTGCAAAACTTTAACACATACATATCAAGAATATCATCCAATATTAAAAAAATTGATGACTCCTTACGTAGCGAACAAGAATACCTAAGTAGCTACTGGCGCTCTATTTTGCAAAGAGTTCTTAGCGTGATACGATTTTTGGCCTCTAGAGGACTGCCATTCCGAGGAACAGATGAAAAATTTGGATCGACAAGTAACGGAAACTATTTGGGATTATTAGAGGTTTTAGCGGAATATGACCCTTTCTTAAAAGGACATATTGAAAAATACGCCTCAAAAGGTTCAGGTTCAGTATCATACTTATCCAAAGACATTTGTTTCGAATTTATAAAAATTATATCGGATCTTGTTTTAAGAGAAATTGTGAGAGAAATTCATTGTTCAAAATATTATTCTATATCTGTTGATTCTACCCCGGATATTACACACACAGATCAATTGACATTTATTGTAAGGTACTGTTCAGAGTTCGGAAAACCAAAGGAACGTTTTATTAAATTTTTAAGCAATGTTGGCCATAAAGCAGAGGATATGAGTACTGCAATACTACAGACTTTAGAACAACTATCTTTAAACCTAGGTGATTGTCGAGGCCAATCCTATGACAATGCCAGCAACATGTCAGGTATCTACACTGGTTTGCAAGCCAGAATAAAATCAGAAAATAATCTTGCAAAGTACGTGCCATGCGCAGCTCATTCACTGAACCTCGTTATCCAACATGCAGCTGCTTGTTGCATGGAAGCTACTTCATTTTTTCAAATAGTTGAGGAACTGTACGTATTTCTCTCAGCTTCAACCTATCGATGGCAATTGCTTACAGAAGTTTTAAACAAAAATACAAATGTAACTTTTTCACTGAAAAGGGTTAATGTCACTCGCTGGTCTGCTCGATTTGATGCAGTAAAAGCTCTAAAGTATGGTTACCAGGATATTAAACAATCTCTTCTTACAATAGGTGAGCGAACTACGGAAAAAATGCATGTTAGATGTCAAGCTAATGGTCTGGCTGAAAAGTTTTCAACACTAGAATTTGCTTTTCTAACTGCTTTTTGGTACGATATATTAGAAAGAGCTGATCAGGTCAGCAAGTCCCTGCAAAATCCAGCTATAAGCCTGGATATATGCTCAAATTTATATTCCTCATTAAATTGTTTTTATGAATCCCTTCGAAATAAGTTCGATTTTTATGAAAATCAAGGGCAACTGCTATCTCAAGAGGTGAGTTATAAAGAAGATAAAAGAGTACGAAAAAGAAAGTTGAATTTCGGAGAAGCAGATACAGAAGAATTGTTGACACCGCAGACTAAAATGCGAACTCAAGTATTTTTTAAAGTACTTGATAATTTAATAAATAATGTAAAAGAGCGTGGAAGAGCCTACGAAGATCTGGCTAAAACATTTTCTTTTTTATTTTCCATCCCCTTCCTAGATGATAATGTGATTTTGAAACAGGCACAAATTTTAATTCATATCTATTCAAGTGACTTAGATGACTCGCTCAGCAATGAATGTATACAATTAAAATATTTTATTAAGTCAGTAGATGAAGATATCGATAATACAAATTTCACTGCAAACTCACTAATGGAGCTTTTACATAAATTTAAAGTTACAACAACTTTTCCAAATATAGAAATAGTCCTGAGAATATTCCTGTCCCTTATGGTGAGTAATGTAAGTGGTGAGAGATCATTTTCAACATTAAAAAGAGTGAAAAATTATCTTAGAAATTCAATGATAGAGGATACACTGAATGAACTGGCTATCTTAAATATGAACAGTGATTTGCTGCTGGAGCTTAATTTTGACAAAGTAATTGAGGAGTTTGCAGCAAAAAAGTCAAGAAAAGTATGTTTGTAATTTACTTTATTATTTTGCTATTATTTTTTTGTAACATAACTGTAATATAAAATTTCGTAGTAATTTTTTTATTATGTAAAAGCTATTAAAGCCCTTAATGTGATATATAGCTAATAATTTGTAGCCATAGTTATGTGAATTATTTTCTGCATATGGTATTTTATTTACATATGCTAAGAGGACTCATCGCTGAACATTATCGACTTTTAACACTTTTGGGCATATTTGCTTGTAGGTATTTTTACATTAAAAACCGATGAGTTTCCACCCCTTGACCCTTGACTTAATTCATTAAAAAGTACTTTATTTTACAGATTTTTTGTAAAACGCTGAAAGTATCACAGTGTTCTCTAATCAATCAAATCACGTTGCAACATATTAGTAGGTATTTCGGTAAAACTACAAAAGAAAATATACTTACAAGCACATATGCTGAAAAATATAAAAAGTCGGTAACGTTCAGGGATAAGTCAAGTTTTCTTAAGGGGCGGTCTTATGAATTAGCCCCTGGCAGCAGTAGACCTAAATCCGGCACTGCTTAAACAGTACCAAGTACTATTATATTGACGAGGCATTTCTAAGAAGCCACATTGCACAATACCACAGAAAACATAGCTACGGTTTTCTGTGACAATACTCAATCACATTCATGTTAAACACAGATTTTTTTATTTTCCACTGCGTATAAAAATTTAGGTTTATTTTCATATATAATAATAATATAACAAGGGCATCAAAAATTATCCTCAATTTTTGGGAAAAAGCATGAGTGAATGTAGTGCACGAATGCTTTTGCTTGGGTGAATGCAGATTTGTCCAAAAATTGCGCATAATTCTAAATGCACGCGTTATATTCGTGGGAGAATTTCATAAACCAAATTTGCGACACTCCATCAATCGGCATCTTCGAATTTTTCTTCAAAAAGGAAACGGTATTTATATTAAAAACAATAACTTCGTGTTTGATTGCCAGAACTTCAATATTGTTTCGTATATTAGCTAGCTGTTTTAATTTTTTCTATAGTAAAATAAAAAATTGTTTCACTCACTTTGGTGTTTTTCTGAATATAACTTTGGCAGAAGAATTATTCGGGTATTTTTTTACAGAAAAATAGCCGTGATAAATTTTTTCAACAATGGACGGTAACAAACAATAAAATTCCCGAATTCTATAGCTAAAATCTTGATTATGACTGGTAAATGAATTTCTCCAAGTAAAACCCGTAGCTCTGTATGAGACTGTATGCAGTATTATTTCTTTTAAGGGTTGTAGCTAAATTAAACAGATTTTTTTACTTTTCACCCTGCACTGTACCTATCAAATATCTATATTGTAACCGAAAGCTTTAGGTTCATCCAAATATTTTTTCAAACTTTCTTGAATTAAAGCAAAAAAAAATCTATTGCACATACTGTATCCTCTTTGGAAGCGCACCTAATTTAATCAATAACAACAACCATCGATGTCAAATTAAATATATAGTATCATTATTTACATTTTAGAGCAATAAGGGATTCTGCGGGCTTAATTCCAATTTGGACTCTGTCCACCACTATCTCCGATCAGGCAAACCCCACATTCTTTCTCTGACCGAAACCCAAATAGCTCCAAATCCTCAACCAATCATCTCCTGTTTCCAGGCTATGAACTTCTGTCATCTTTTCGTCTTCATGGTGGGGTATGTGCCTACGTTCGCAGCAGTCTTTCTTGCACCAGACTCCCGAACCTGGAATCAGGCCAGCCCGATATCCTCTGACTAAAATTTGCCCTTAAATCTTCTACTAAATTTATCTGTTGCATCTATCGCTCCCCATCAGACAAATCCTACAATGAGTTCTCTGAATATCTCTCGGCAAAAATCGACCATCTCATCTCCGAATTTCCCTCCGCAGAAGTTATCGTCCTAGGCGACTTCAACGTCCATAGCAAGGAATGGTTAGGATCCACAAAAACTGACCCAGAAGGCAGAGCAGCAGAAAACTTCGCAATCAGCAACTCGCTCACCAATTTGATCAGAGAACCAACATACTTTCCCCGCGTCTCTACCCATAATGAAAATCCACTAGATCTTTTTCTTACCACCCATCCTGAGCCTTACTTAACATCTGTATGCGCTCCCATTGGTCATTCAGATCATGACCTCATTACCGTCTCTTGTTCCATACATCCCGAGTTTGCTCAAACCATGCCCGAATGCACGATCTGGCACTACAATTCTGCCGACTGGGATGGTCCTCGAAACTCCTTCTCTGCTTTTCCTTGGAATCCTGTCTGTTTTTCCACTCCCGAGCCCTCCGAAATTTGCTCTCATATCCCAGACATTATTCAAGCAGGTATTGAAGGTTTCATTCCACATACCCGCAAGAAACCTAAACTCCACCATCAAAAGCCATGGTTCTCCTAGGCCTGTGACAAAGCCAGGCTCAAAAAAGCCCAAGCTCACAAAGGGTATCTTCAAAATCCTACACCCGAAAATCGTCAAATTTTCATCAAGGCCAGAAATCAATACAACCAAACTATCTTAGAGTCCAAAAATGCTTTTAACAACCGCATAAAAGATAAAGTGCTTTCCTGTCCCAACGGCGGCAAATCTTTCTCGTCACTTGCCAAAAACATTAGTCAGAACTTCTGTAGAAGCACTTTTCCTCCCCTGACCTCTGACAACGAAGTTATCTCCACCTCTAAAGGGGAAGCAGAACTATTCGCCAAACAATTCGCTGCCAATTCCACCCTGATCCCTCCCCCAATTTCGCTCTTCCAACCGCTAAGTCTGTACCCCACAAAATGCCCGATATAATACTGAAGGTCAAACAAGTTCAAAAAATTCTTCTATCCCTTGACATCAAAAAGTCCTCTCGTATCAGTGGCGGTTGGTGAAATTTCAAAGTTGTGTATCTCTGTTCATACTTACAGGACCCGTACCAAATTTAGGGGTTTTAATAGTGAGCCCACTGGGAATGTTTTGGTAAAGAAAAAAAACATTTTGTAATTTGCGAAAAAAAGTTAAATTTTTGGTGCGGCCCACCCAAGAAAAAAATGAACACGTCTAGGTATTTGCTTTCCTTTTTTTTCTAAACAAATTTTACATCATTTTGTCGACAGGTTTTCAATTTTCAGAGAAAAAAATGTGTTAGGAGAAAGTTATAGTCATTTGAATTTTTGGTAACATTATATTTTAGGCTTAAAAAAATTCAAATGACTATAACTTTCTCCTAACACATTTTTTTCTCTCAAAATTTAAAACCTGTCGACAAAATGATATAAAATTTGTTTAAAAAAAAAAGAAAGCAAATACCTAGACGTGTTCATTTTTTTCTTGGGTGGGCCGCACCAAAAATTTAACTTTTTTTCGCAAATTACAAAATGTTTTTTTTGCTTTACCAAAACATTCCCAGTGGACTCACTATTAAAACCCCTAAATTTGATACGGGTCCTGTAAGTATGAACAGAGATACACAACTTTGAAATTTCACCAACCGCCACTGTCTGGTATGGATGGCATACCAGCAATTGTTCTAAAAAAATGCGCTCCAGAACTTGCACCCATCTTAACTCGTCTTTTCCAGATCTCTTATGACAAAGGTATCTTCCCAGATAGCTGGAAGACTGCTTGTGTGCAGCATGTCCCGAAGAAAGGTTCCAAGTCCCTTCCATCCAATTATAGACCTATCTCTCTTCTCTCCGTTGTCGGCAAAGTTATGGAGAAAGTAATCAACTTGCAAATTCTAAAATATCTAGGAAAACACAAAATTATCCATGACAGACAGTATGGATTTCGTCACCAAAGATCCACAGGTGATCTCCTTAGCTTTGTCACACATAACTGGAACAAGTCTCTTGAATTTCATGGCGAATCTCAGATTGTTGCTCTCGATATTTGCAAGGCCTTTGACCAATTATGGCATGCCGCACTCCTCAACAAACTACCTTCTTACGGTCTTCCTACCAAACTATGTACCTGGATCGGCAGCTTCCTCTCTAATCGGCGCATATCTGTTGTAGTTGACGGTCACTCATCTAACTTCCATCCCATCAATGCTGGTGTCCTCCAAGGTTCAGTCCTGGCACCAACCCTATTTCTTCTTCACATTAATGACCTACTCTCTTCAACTACCAATCCCATCCACAGTTATGCTGACGATAGTAAGTACTTTTCACTCCAATATTCATTTTTCCAGACAAGTTTCGAATCAGGAGTTGGATAATAGACTCAGATCTATGTACCTATCCCTTTCCCAAGATCTTTAGTTCATCTTAGACTACAATTCTGCCGACTGGGATGGTCTTCGAAACTTCTTCTCTGCTTTTCCTTGGAATCCTGTATGTTTTCCACTCCCGATCCCTCCGAAATTTGCTCTCATATCACAGACATTATTCAAGCAGGTATTGAAGGTTTCATTCCACATACCCGCAAGAAACCTAAACTCCACCATCAAAAGCCATTGTTCTCCTAGGCCTGTGACAAAGCCAGGCTCAAAAAAGCCCAAGCTCACAAAAGGTATCTTCAAAATCCTACACCCGAAAATCGTCAAATTTTCATCGAGGCAAGAAATCAATACAACCAAACTAGACTTAGAGTCCAAAAATGCTTTTAACAACCGCATAAAAGATAAAGTGCTTTGCTGTCCCTACGGCGGCAAATCTTTCTGGTCACTTGCCAAAAACATTAGTCAGAACTTCTGTAGGAGCACTTTTCCTCCCCTGACCTCTGACAACGAAGTTATCTCCACCTCTAAAGGGAAAGCAGAACTATCCAAACAATTCGCTGCCATTTCCACCCTGATCCCTCCCCCGCTAAGTCTGTACCCCACAAAATGCCCGATATAATACCAAAGAAAATAATAGCTACGCATAAGAACGCTCATGCCCATATAAACGCCATATACCCCTCGATGGATATTCTCTTCCGGAGAGAAAATCCATCGGAATTTGATACGTAATCGGCGGCCGCGTGCAGCCGAAATGCTATCCGTTGTTGCCTCGTTTCGCTTGCTGTTAAGTTGCTTGTTTAACCGCGCCGTCGAGAATTATTTAGAATTTAGAATATCTCTTGACGGTGGTTTGACCGTCGGACGGGATTTTGTGAAATTCGAAGCCTAAAAAGATGGACAAGTGGTAATATGCGTTCTTTAGACCATTTTAAATAGCTGTTGGGCTCAAGAAAATATTTGATTTAAGGGGATATACTACAAATACAAAAATAAAACCAAGAATACCAAAAAATAGTTTACAATTATTTTTTGGTACGTACACCATCAAAATTTTGCGTAAATGCAATAATGATATTAAAGAAAAAACCTATATTTTTGAGTTTTGCAAAAGATCGGAGGGTGTAGAGGTAAGATTTATTAGATATCCAAAATATTACAGATACATAGATAGGTAATTAACTATTTTTTAATCCTACCGAATTTTTCATAGCGTCGCCGGCGGTGATTGATTATAGAAAAGTATATATGAATGTACATATACGTTAGACTTGAAAAGTAGTATACAGGGCGGGTCTTGGGTTATAACCTCAAAACAAAAAATATCTGATTAATAAAAACTTAATCTACACACGTTCAGGAGTGAAATGTGCCTTGTATTTTGTATAAGGTTTTATTAAGAGCTTTTATTATTAGGTTTCACTAGGACTAGTAACACATACATATATAACAAAAACGTTAAAAAGTCCTTACTGAATAAATCCTCATCTTCGGCTAGAGCGCTTCCGAAAATTTCAGAAAAGCATATCAATCCCAGTGTATTTGAAAAGATGTCATGCTGAAGGTCACTTCAAATATTTTTAAGAACACTGACGGCAGCTGTTAGCAAGTGCGTCAAAATTAAATTAATTAATAATAAAGGAAGATCAGAGACAGCTGATTTATTTTTATTTATGAAAAATCTGAGATATTGGAATAACTCATACATTTTAAACGGTGACTTATTGACACTGACTTGTCAAAACCTAACTGATCAATTAAAAAATCTTAATTTAAACCAGTACTAAGTCCTAAACCTTTTTAGTAAACCTGAAAGTAAAAGCTTGGCACCTGTGAGCATCCGTCTTCAGCATATCTCGAAAACTGAAGAACTATTAGTCAAAAATTCAGTGTATGTACTATTTAAGTACTACATAAACACATAAAATTAAAATATTTAAATTAAGTTGTTAGTCGACGTTAGTCGTGTCAGTCCTATTGTTATTATTATAAAATTCAATTAGCGTAACCAACAAACCGGATAAAAACTAAAAATATTCTTTTGAGAATCTTGTCCCCCGTATATTTCCAAAATTATTAGCAGAAAAAAGTATGGAGACTTGTATAATATAAATTTAAAACTTAATTTTACCTATAGAAAAGATATATCCACTAAAATCAGTTCAATAATTTTACTGATATAAGGGTTAAAGATCGTTAGTACTGAAAATCAAAATTAATTTAATAAAAAAAAAGGTTTTCCGTAATGTTATAAATGTCGTAGAAACAATAATCGATCTCTTTTCTAAAATCTTAAATGTGTTTAGGAATTACAATTTTTTATTAGACAACTATATAATAAAAATAGGTGAATGTATACCCAACAACGTGGTTTTCTAAAACAACCAATGTTACTGAGATTATATTAACAATTAGATATTATTCTGGTACTCCGTAAAAACTTTATACATTTTTTTTACGTATGCACAAAAATATTTACCAAGGAGCCATTCATAAATTACTTAACGCTAATTTTGAGTAAATTTACCCCCTCCTCTCCTCTTGTAACGATCCGTAATTATTAAAAATCTGCAATAAGCGCATGAAGGGAAAAGATAGTTATTATTTGAACTGTAATTGGTAAAGTTACGTAACGGTGCCTTAAACACCCCCAGACCCCTCCGTAACGGCTAGTAACGACCATATGAACCCCTCCCCCCTTTCAGCGTTACGTAATTTATGAATGCCCCCCAATAGAATATAAATACATTTTATGTAATTTAAATTACATTTTAACATCCTTGCAATAAAAAAATTGTTTAGTTTTTATATTAATTTCAGCTACACTTAAAAATAAGCTGATTTAAATTTTACCATCTGTTTAAAGATTCTTCAAAGCTTTAAAACATTTATTTGTGCTCCATGAGGCCATTTGTTTCCGCAGTATAAAAACACCCTGTAAAAACACAACAAATTTATTTAAAAGCATACGTAATAATTTAATGGCTGGTGCTTTTAAATTACTGGACAAAATCATTCATTTTGATGTCATAAAAAAGAACTTTTGAAATAGATAATTCCTCATCTTCGGCTAGAGCGCTTCCAAAAATTACAGAAAAGCATATCAATCCCAATGCATTATTGGAAAAGATGTCCTGCAGACTGGCACTTCAAATATTTTCAAAAACTATGGCGGCAGCTATTAGCACATGCGTCAAAAATAAATTAATTAATAGTAAAGAAGGATCAGACACGGCCGATTTTATTTTATTTATGAACAATCTCTTTGATGCATTAAACAGTGACAAACTTTTGAACAAAAATTTATTCCGATGTGACGTAAGTTATAAAAAACCGAAACAATGGACCTTAAAAAAGGTAAAGAAATTTTTAGCTTACTAACTAAAGTTAGTATTACCTAAAACTAACAAAAACAAAACCGATTATCTGCCGAACTTAACAGAGACCAGACCTCCATATTTTGACGGAATTGTTCAAACAATTAATGGTATATTTGGACTGTTTGAGGAAGAGAAAAATGACGAAAATAAATTTTTATAAACAAAAAGGTTGAATCAAGATATTTTGGAAAATATGTTTTCTGCACGTGGATTCAGACCATAACCGGACTTTTAAAACCATCAAAATATTTAAACTGCCAGGAGGACTCAGATAGTTCAATCTTACTTCCATTAAATAGTTCACAAAAGAATGAAAATATCCACAAAACTCACATTGTTTTAGATTTTAGACGATAAACACACTCTTCATTAGTCTAAAGTCCAGAATCTGCTGTGAATAATATTCACAGAGGCAAATTAGTATGCAGGATATCTGGTCAAAAAACTAAAGGATAGGTTTCACTGCTCAATATGTTCTGATTTGTTTCATGATTCCGCACTAGATAATAACTTATTTAATGCTAAACAATTATTTTTGTTACAAAAAAATTATGGTGGACACGATAAAATGTCTGCCTACCGATGAAATTGCATCTTTGGTCCATAAAATATTTTTGACGTTAAAAAATTATTTTGAGATTATCAAACATTAGGAATCTGTTGGGTCAAAACTAAATAATAACCTTTTAGCAGAAAATGTGGGTTGGTTGGGGAATAGCGCAGCATGCCTACCATTTACATTTTATATTTTCGGTGTTCGTCAAAACGAAATAAAAGCTCAGCACTTATGTCAATCTGTCTTCAGCATATCTCGAAAACTGATGAACTGATTACTCCAAAATTTAATGTATGTACTATTTACTATATGCCCGTAAAATTAAAATATTTAAACTAAGTTGTCGGTCGACGTTAGTCGTGTCAGCATTGTTATTATAATTGAAAAATTTAATTAGTGTAATAAAAAAAACAGGATAAAAACTAAAAATAATTTTTTGAGAGTCTTGTCCCCTTGTATTTCCAAAATTATTACATACAAAAAAGTATAGAGACTTGTATACTGCCGTCCCAGTGAAAAACGCAGTAATTCTATAAAACATAGTTTCGAGAAAAACAGTGTCAACTATTCATGTAAAAATTATAGCATTCCGTTAGTTTTCTCACACCTTTTTATATGGGATTTCAAAATATAAACGCTAAACTATTTTTACACAACTATAAGCCAGTGATTTATGATTTTTTAAAAAATATATTTGAGTTAATGCGTTCTTATTTAGTGGATCGTTGTACTTAACTATAGAATTTCCTAGTGAAAAATGCAGTAAGTCATTGATTGAGCCGAATTTACTGCATTTTTATCTAGTTTCGTGTAATGTACCGCCATTGTGTAGATTGCAAAAATTGTTATATTTATTTCAAATTTTTCGTATTACTGATTATTGTTAATAATTTTTTTTAAATTCCTGAATAATATATTACGGAAACTAGATAAAAGCATTCAAATTTAAAAAAGCCACAATTTAAGAAAATATGACGTATCTAAATACGGCCGTTAATCTAAACAAAGTGTTACATAAAATGAAACAAGAATTGTTTTTAAGAAATCTAATTAACATTTAACTTTGCTAAGTTTACAAAACCGAAAAAAATACGCATAAATATAAAAGTATGCTTATTCAAATGATTCATTAAGATCATTGGAGTCTGCACTTTCAGCTAATTTTTCCCAAAACAATCTTCGTTCCTGGCTCATAAGGGGACACAATTTTTGTATTATGGCGTCTTTTTTTTCTTTTTTGATTCCCCTTGGTTTGGTATGAGGAAGAGGTGCTTCAGCAATCCCACCTTTTTCTTGTTTAACTTTAGAAAATTAAGTAGAATTTGGTTTGACATCTCATAATTGGTTGTGTATTTTAAGGAATAGTTTCCTCGTTCCGAAAGAATTGTTGTTATATCCGCCATATAGGGACGCGGTTGAATCTTTCTAATTTTTACTTGTGACGAGTAGTCTACCCAGTTGTAAAAGTTATTTGTTTCCATTTCAAGCACAGTGACATTTCCGGAGTTAGATGTTTGAACGGCATCTTTAAAATCTTTAAAGTCGCAAATGTCACCTTTATATTTCATCGACAGTTCTACCTGATGATGAAAACTGTCTGCGCTCATGTACGTGTGGCCAGGTTCAAAGAACTTTATCATGATTTTTTGTGCACTAATTTCTACCGAGTTTACGATATAAACCAGGAAAGAGAAAAAGCCCAGTTTTTGTTCTGAGCAGAACAATTGTCTAACCATAAAGTTATTCTGAGAGCATCCCTCTTGGCCAAAAAAAAAAAGAATAAAATGCGCTAATTAGGTCCTCTTTCTTTCTTCCTGCTATCCCTTCATGCCAGATGGCAGCAATTGGATTCAAATTATTTTGCTTTTTTGCAACAGGTACGAAAGACTCGTTAAAGACAATTACTCTTGGTGTAAACAAGGCAACTTTATATTGGTCTAGTCGAGGAAGCATAATTACTTTTTACAGGTCAGCTGAATAACAGACGTCATCATTGTTTCGCATAGCCTCGGCATCGCATCGACACATATTTCGTGAGTCTCCAGCTTTTTAATATGTAAACTAAATGTTTTGCACTTATCACAATTAGGCTGCAGATTTTCTTTTGTGTGATCATGGATCTCAAATGCCGCGCATGTCTCACATTCTTCATGACCTAGTTTCGTAAAAGATATATTTTTTAACTTTATTTCCATCCTGTATAGTTCGCAGGAACACGTAAAGTTTGGATTTTTTTCTAAAAAATCTTTATACATCAACGTCACTGAAATGTCACTAGGAAGATATCTTTTATTGGGCGCATGTTCCCTTCGTTAATGCGAGATAGATGGACGGACGCTCTCTATGTGTTGGTGTATGATGTCTTTATTGATTTTTACTTTATGACTGTTTTTACCTGAAAAAAGATATACACTTAATTAGGAGCTGTTTCACTTACTAAATCTTAATTTACCTCTCATATCAGGCGTAACTGACATGTGATCTCCGCTACTCGAGACTGTTTGCAGGACAAATCTGTCGTTCTTTTGATGGTAGCCAAGGGTAGTAATAAAGAAAGTTTTACAGGTTTGTATCCTTTTACCGCTTCCGTCTTGGAGAAAATACTGTACACTGTGGATTCTTTTTGAGTTTTCCATTTTGCTGACTGCTTCGCTTTGTCCGGTATTGCTCAAAATAAATCTTTTCTTATCTACATATCCCAGTTTTTGATAGTGTTCATTAATGAGCTGTCTTGTTTTTTCTGATATCTTTGTAGTGCATTTTTTAACACAGTTTTCAGCACAGGGAAGTTTTAAATGCATTTTTTGGTTCTTTTCCTGATGGCGTTCTTCCTTGCGTTGCTGCAAAGGGGTGGAGTACCTACTTTTTTCTTCCACGAACTTCTCCCTTTTTTGTGAGCGTGCCTATGGGATTTTCGCCAGGCATTTTAACTTGAACAGAATTATTTATAATAGTATTCAAAGGTTTTATAACAGAAACATCATGAATTATTATTTTGGGATTGGGAGCTTCTAATTCAATTTTATTAGTATCAGATGCAGCTAATTCATTCTCTTTATTGCCTGTTTCGTAAATACTTATGTCATTAAAAATACTACTCTTAAAAGATTTATCCAATATACTGCATTCTTTGGAATCAGAAAGGTAGATAAATTCATTTAAGTATGTTGGAAATGTCAAAATTTTCTTCAGGTACAGAATTAATATTTGATGGCAGTTTTTGCTGAACTTCATCCTTTACATATTTTTCTGCAAAAATGGAAACAACATTAGGTTAAAAAAAGTGTGTGCTTTAAATCAAAATGCGACGGGTTACATTCAAAAATGTTTCAATTTTACATGCTTACTATTATTGGTATTTTACCGTTATTTATTTCGGAATTATTATCGCCTTGTGGTCCTTCCTGCAAACTTTTGCTTTGTGGCCCTTCCAGTAAACCTATTTCTGCTACTTCCGGTACACTGACGGAAGAACAGGTAATATCTATAAGAAGACCAAAAACCTGTTAGTAAAAACTAACAGAATATATCTAATAATATATTATTTTATTTAGAATTTTTAATATACTAACCAGCAGTTTCAATTAAATGCTCATTTACTGAATTCTGAGAAGATGTCACTTTTAACAGTTGTTCTGAAAGAATATAAAAACAAATTTTAAATCAATAATTTAATGTAGTACTACTAACTAACCGACACCTTTCCCGTCCGATTGGAAACAAACATCACTGGGACCATCACCTGTTTTTCTCTTACATGCTATTGACAACATTAATTTAGTCCTTGATTTTATCTAAAATTTAAGTAGTTTGTTTTTATTATTACTAGCGTAACCTATTAGAAATGGAGTAACAATAGATGAAAAGTAGACCACACAAAAAAAATTAAGACACAAAAGGAGTTAACTCGAACTCTTAAATTACTAATATTGCCCCAAGCCTCTACTGTAGTTATTTTAACAAAAAAAAATTACAATGAAAATTTTGCTACTTCCCTTCATTTCCTATTTATTCATGAATAGACCAAACCTTTGATAATAACAAAATATACTGTATAATCTGGCAAGCCACAATCAAAATAGGATATATAATAATTTATGAAAAGTTTTTGCTTAAATTGTGGTGATACAAATAAAAAATACACCGCCAATAAAGCAGCAAAATTTGGATGAAAAAACAATCTGTTTTATTTAAATAATTTAGTAGTTTAGTTGATATACCACAAGGGCTATTTTGCCACTAAAAATTTTGTAGTTGGTGTTAAATAAAACACGCTTGTTGAATTCTCAACACAGACTAAAAACTATATTTCGGTAAGAAATAAAAGTATAAACACAAAACTGCTGACATAAACAATATCCAACTAATTGTAAGATAAGCTTCAGTGGTATGACAAATACAGAATAATCTTATTGGGCTATTTTTTTTTAACACTCCCACTAGCACAAAAATATTATTTCAAACATAATATACCTAAATCATTTAAACATTTATAATGTTTAACAGAACTTAAACCTTTTGTTAAAACATCAGCGGGCATGTTAGCTGTCTGTAAGTAATCAACTTTAACCAAATTTTTAGCAATTACTTCTCTAATAAAATGGTATCGCACATCTATGTGCTTTGATCTCTTATGAAACATGGGATTTACAGATAGCTTTTGTGCACTCTGACTATCATTTAAAAGTGTCACACAGTTTGAGTTTCCAGTTAACTCAGTCATTAAATTTCTCAAATAAATTGCTTCTTTTGAAGCCTCCGAAATAGCCATGTACTCGGCTTCAGTACTAGATAACGCAACTGTGTTTTGTTTTTTACATTCCCAAGAAACAGCAGAACCACTCAACTTGAAACAAAATCCTGTACTGTATATGATTTTCTATCATTTACATTATTAGCCCAGTCGGCATCTACAAAACCTACTAAATCTAATTTATCTTTATGAAATCGTAAACCATAATGTTTAGTGTTTTGTAAATATTTTAAAATCCGCTTCGCTTGCTTCCTGCTTCCAATGAGTTTCGTCATAACAGTTATTAAACTGACTTAAAAAACTAACTGAAAATGCTATATCAGGTCTCGTTAAAACGGCAAGATACATAAGGCTGCCAATCAGCTGCTGATAAGGCATTTTAGTTTTACAAACATTCTCATTTTTTCGAAGAATAACACTGTTCTCCATAGGCGTCGAAACTGATTTGCAATTTTCCATATTAAATCTTTTAATGACACTATTAATATATTGTTCTTGATCCAAAGTAATAGTCTTATCACTTTTATCAATTTTAACTCGCATTCCAAGACACTGTTTTACCTGACCCAAATCTTTAATTTTAAACATTTCTCCTAGTTTACACTTTAAAAAATTTGTTTCGGTTTCACTGTTAGAGAAAATGAAAAAATCATCAACATACAATGTTATTATAGTTAAACAATCGTCTTTACTTTTGGTATATAAACAAGGTTCAAATTCAGATTTTTTGTACCCTACTTGTTTAAGAAAGTCATCAACGCTAGTATACCAAGTTCTAGCAGATTGTTTAAGCCCATAAATTGCTCTTTTCAATTTTAAAACTTTATTTTCACAATTAGATTCTTGAAATCCTTCAGGCAACATCATAAACACATTTTCTTGTAAAATACCATTTAAAAAGGCTGTAGTTACATCTAAATGTGTTATATCTAAATCTAATTTAACAGATACAGCTATTAACAATCTTAGCGTAGAAAAACGCACAACCGGAGAAAATGTCTCATTATAATCAATACCGGGTTTTTGCGTAAATCCTTTCGCTACTAGTCTAGCTCTATAGCGCACTTGATTTTCACTGCCGCATTTTCTTTTAAACACCCACTTGCACGGCACAATAATCCCACTTTCAGGAACATCGACGAGCTCCCATGCATCATTGTCTTTGAAGGACTGCAGCTCTTCCTCCATAGCTTGTCGCCATTTTTCCTTATCAGACCTTGCCAATGCACTTTTCACCGTTATGGGATCACTTTCTAAATCAGAACTTTCTGGACACAAATAACTGACACAATCTTCATATTTTTTTGATTTTGATATCCTTTCTGACCTTCTTAGAACGGTAGGAACTTCTTCATTGTCTGACGAAGAATCGCCGTCATTGCTGTCAGGAATTTCCCAAACTTCTCTGGAGCTGTCAGATAAAATGTCCTCTTCTTCAATCTTTGTGTCTCCCACTGAAACTGTTATTTCGTTGCCGATTGATGCTTCTGTGTTTTCTTTGCTGTCTACCATTATGCCAACTTTTTTGTCAATATTTTCCATAATGGTTACGTCTCTGGTAGTAAACACTGTATTCTTGCTAGGATTGTATACTCTGTAACCTTTCACGTGGTCGTCGTATCCCACCAGAATACATTGGTCTGCCTTTTTGTCCCATTTTAATCTCTTTTCTTTCGGTACGTGTGACATTATCATACTGCCAAATATTCTTATATTGTCGACATTCGGCTTACTGCCTGTCCATAGCTCATACGGAGTTTTGTCTACTCCAGAACCTATCGACCTGTTTCTCAAATGAACTGCAGTATTGACTGCCTCTGCCCAAAATTTCTTTGACAGTTTTGCATCAAATAGCAAACACTTAGCTTTTTCAACGATAGTCCTGTTCATCCTTTCAGATATCCCATTTTGCTCAGGTGTATATGGTACAGTCTTCTGATGAATAATTCCATTGTTTTTTAGGAATTTTTCAAATTCGTGGCTTGTAAACTCTCCGCCATTGTCTGATCTAAATATTTTGATTCGTTTGTTTTTCTGATTTTCAACCATATTTCTGAAGTTTTTAAAACTGTCAAAAACTTCATCTTTTGTTCTTAAAAAATAAACAAACACCATGCGGCTATAATCATCTACAAAAATTAGAAAATATTTAGACCCACCAATAGAGACATTCTCCATAGGACCACATAGATCTGCGTGTATCACTTCTAATAAATCTTTGGCTCGAGTTCCTTTGTTTTTAAATGGCAATCTGGTCTGTTTACCTTCACAACATATTTCGCAATTTTGTTGTCCCACTCGTACAACACCAGGATAAGTTAGTCCATTAACAAGCCCATTTTTCATTCTGTTCAGAGATTCGCTGTTTATGTGTCCAAAACGGCGATGCCAAATTTCTCCTGTGACCGCTGTTGACGACGACAATAAACATTTCCCAGGATCTTTTATGTTTAGTCTATAAACCCCATCCTTTAAATCAGCTGTACCAACTAGCTCATTTTGTTTATTGTAAATTTTATAGCAATTGGCCTCAAATTTCACATCATTTCCATTTTTTATTAACTGACTTACTGATAATAAATTTGTTGTCAATTCTGGCACACACAAAACATTTTTAACAGTGATATCATATTTCTGCTCACCGACAATTGTTGTTATTTTTACATTTCCCGAACATTTAACTGGAACCTTTGTTTTATTGGCAACCATGATTTCGTGTACATCTGTTGTTGTACAAACACTATCAATCCAATCCTGATTAGTTGTTAAATGAAAACTTGCACCAGAGTATACACACCAGTCCAATTTGCTGAACGATCCATTTAAAAACACTGCACTAAAAGCACTCGATGATTTGCTTTTATCCTGTTTATTTTCTGTATTCGGACACTTATTCTGATAATGTCCAAGTTGTTTGCATTTAAAACACTTTATTTTCTTCATCGTACTGTCGTACCTTCGATGATTTTGCAAACCCAATTTCCTGGCAAACGCACTACCATTACTGTTGCCTACTTCGACTTCCATGTCGAGCAACTTGGTTTTAATGGAATCTGTTGTTATAGCAATACCAGAGTGTTCAATCGCCATGATCATTGGCGAATATTTTTCAGGTAATCCAGCTAATAACAATGACCCAATCCATTCGTCATCAATTTTAAATCCAGTTCCTCTTAATTTCTGACCTGTCTCCACAATTTGATTCACATAACTAGTAGATATACTTGGCCGGAGCATATTGCACCCCCCACCACTTTTTGATTGGTCGACCCCCCACCCAAGCCCCGCCCCCAAGCCCCGCCTCCAAGCATCTGATTGCTCGCCCCCACCTAAACCCCGCCTTCAAGCATCTGACCCCTTCCAGCAAGGCGCGCTAATTTCCCACTCCAAATTATGCATAGGAGGGGTGTGAGAGAAGGGATCGTAGCTTAAGAGCATTCATGTATTAGTCGCGTCTTTAGTACCACTGCAGCGCTGTCACAAGATACTAATAATATTTAGTGTTATGGATCTGTGCGGTATTTGCAATTCGGAAATTAGTATATTCTTTCATAAAGCTGTTAACTTGACTAGACTGCATTTATTAGAAGAATACGCAGAGCTGCAACATCAATACTTTGAAGATCGTACGAGTTTTAAATATTGGGAAGATTATTACGCATACTATTTTAATAATTATCATGTGAATTTTCAAAAGTGTATTAATGGAATTATGATGTGTGACACATTTACCGAACGATCTGTGTGTATTAGTGTTGTTGTAGACCAGCTACATCGTTTGGGATATGGAGAACTATTTCCAGTAACACTTGTCCAAGAATTCTTGACCAAAGAAAAGGGGGTTGAAGAAGTAAATGATGACTTAAATTGTTGTATAGTTAACAAGTTTTTTAATAAATTTTAATGACTTTTAAAAACATTGCTAAATATGTGTAATTACTGTGCCACCAAGTTTGGTGATATATACAATTTTAGTTTTCATCGAAAATTAAAAAAGACTATTAATATAGCTAAATATGTATCGTTAAGAACAATTTCTCATAACATAGTTCATGAAGAATTGTATGCAGTATGCAGAACTCAATTTCGAAAGGTATATGAGAATTCAGTAATAGAAGGTAGATTACACACAACCCCTCAGAGTAATGGTCTTGATGTATTATGTGCTGCAATAGGGATTAGCAATTTTAATCATATCACTAAACCAATTTATATTGAAATGTTAGTGATTATTCCATAAATTTGGCTAATGATGGTCAGCGTTATTTTACCCCCTCCCTAAGTTGTGAAAAGGTGGGGGAAAAGCTATATAATATATCGATTGAAAGGAAGCTTCACATTTCAGTTTTGCCGTAAACTTCTAAAGAGTCTTTAGCTTAAATAAAATGGATAATCATATTTACGATGAAATACTTGAAAAGCTAGAAATATCGGATTTGTTGAAGCTTTATGAATGCTCTGCAACTAATTTATTAGTAGTTGACTATCTTAATAGAAGACTTATTGATTGGAAGCGTATATCCAAATTTGAATGGCTGTCTGAAAAATTTATGGAAGAATTTCAAGACAAAGTTAAGTGGGAGAGAATTTCTCATAGTCAAAAACTATCTGAAGAGTTCATAAGAAAATTTCAAGATAAAGTTAACTGGAACTGTATATCTGCATATCAGAAACTAAGTGAAGAGTTTATAGAAGAATTCCAAGACAAAGTTAATTGGAAGCGGATTTCCCGTTCCCAAAATCTGTCTGAAGATTTTATAAGGAAGTTTCAAGATAAAGTAAACTGGAAATGGATCTCTCTTTGTCAAAATAAATATCAAGGTTTGTCTGAAAAGTTTATAGAAGAATTTCAAAACAGAGTTGACTGGGAATGGCTTTCTCCTTGTCAAAATCTATCTGAAGACTTCATAAGAAAATTTCAAAATAGGGTTAATTGGAAATGGATCTCTGCTAATCAAAACATTACTGAAAAGTTTATAGAAGAATTTCAAGATAGAGTTGACTGGAAACGAATATCACGTTGTCAAGATCTATCTGAAGATTTTAGAAGAAAATTTCAAGATAAGATTAACTTGAAACAGATTTCTGGACGTCAAAACATGTTTGAATTTTCTATAAGCTTCTAAGAGGGGAAGAATTATTTGTTATTGTGTTTATTGTTTATATCAATATTGCAAAACTATGTTTTCATTTAAGTGAAAAAATAACTGCTTAATAAAACACCTTAATACAATTTATTATGTTTTATTTATCATCCATTAAAAAATTATTATACAAATTAAAAACATTAGTTAAGGCGCAGATGCAATAGTCCTTTGCATGATAAAAGCAATGTGGTTGATCAGCTTGTATAGTTGGATGATTATCCAATTCAATAACAGGTTTGTGACTATATTTGCGAATGATGTCAGCCTTCTCCTTTCCTTTTACGTACACCAAATCACTTTTGAGTGTTAAATATTTAATAATATCGGAAAATTTGTGTAGCGGTGTAAATCCTTCGTTCCATGGAATGCAGTGATGGTTTTTCATCACCCATATAGCCTGTTTATGCAAATCTGGTGGTAGCAGATCCATTTGAAATGGTCGCTTAAAAATATAATGTGTGATATGATATCCATCATATGCTGCTAGCTCCTTTGTAATAAACTCATTATTTTCTATTTTAAATCCTTGAATATCAATAACAGTATTCATAGTTAAATCTTCAAATACTTAAACTTTCTAAACATCCTTCTTCTTAAACAATATCTATCAATTAATTGCTTTAGTTTATTTAATTCCTTAATGTGTTTGGCTAATAGTTTTGAATATTGCGTGTTCATAACTATCTACCGAATACTAAAAATCGTATATGAAATAAACTTATTATATAGAAATAATTGCGCATGCCTATTAAAGTTGTTTAACACTTTTGGTTAGTGGATTATAACTAAATATTTTATCATGTAACACAAGACAGTAAGCAGAAACATCATCTTGAAGGTCACTGTGTAATTCAAATTCTACTCTCATAACAATTGGACCACTTTCAATTGAATCTTTTTGATGTGAACAGTCAATATAGGTGATAGGTGCATAATCTTTAAATTCCTCTGGGGAAAAAATTGGTTCGGGTGATAGACCATAGTATGATTTTTGAAATTGTGAAAACATATCATATAATAATGAATACCTATTTTTATCAAAGTCTAAAAATAGATCGTTATATGGGTACCTTTCTGAATTTAAATATACTTTAATGTTTCGTAATTTAATATCAGTAAATCTGCTCATATCTGTTGTAACTTTATCTCGCAAATTTTTTTGAAAACAGTGCTACATGGCGAGGCGTATTCACCTTAGTCGAAGTTCTGACAGGCCAGTTGTGACGACTTGTTTTTGTTAATTCCGGATATTCTATTAATTCCCAACTTCTAAATGCAATTAATATGTTTGTATTTCTATCAATAAGTTTCGTAAGAGCTAATTCTTGTGGGATAGCTACTGATATGTGAGGCACATTCCAAGTTAATTTGGTGAGTTCAATTTTGGGATTTTCATTCCCATTAGTATTTATTGTAGCATTTTTGTCCGAATTGTCTCGAATTAAAATAAGTTCTTGTTTTGAATTCAATATTATTTTTTTATAATCTTCAAAAAAACCCATTAAAAATTTAAGTGGGATACAAACGCTAAATAACCCTGTAGCAGAATCGACTACCTTGGAAGCTTCTCCCGGAAACCAGCCGGCATTTTTTAATTTGTTGCACTCGTTTTTGTTATACGATAAATACCCTTTCATTGTTGAAGTTAATCCAACATCTCTAACCGAGTCTACCGTAACGCCATTTAACTGATAACGTATTTCCTTAAAAAGAAAAGCTATCCCGTTATTAACAAGTTTTAATGTTGTTGAAACTTTCCCATCTTCTTTAGTTAATTTACCCTCTATGTGAAGAAAGCTTTCGGAAGGAAGCGTATATTTTTCTACTTCATGAATAGGAATGATAATTTCATCATTATTCCCCAATTTTAATGGTAAATATGGTTCGTAAGCATGAAATTCTGAATGTGTGATTGAATTGTCTATGTTAATATTTTGTGATACATTTAGGATATCCATGTTATACTAATATCTTTAAACCCAGGGATTTAAGAAAAATTTTGTTTTCACGTGTTATCCGTTGTGTGTTTGGCTTTCTACTAATCTTAAATTTTAAATGTTTGTTCTTCTTATACCTTTTAACATTATTGTTTTTGAATAATTTATCACATTCTAAGACATTCCTATTATATAGTATAACCATTATAGTTGTTTTTTATGTAATCTAATTGTAACAATTTCGTTTCGAAAATTAACAAGTTTTAAGTTTTGATCTATTATTTTTACAGTAAGTTTATCTATTACGTTAACAGTAACAGGAAAATAAATAATATTTTGAGGACTTTCTATAATTTTAAAGCCCGGACTAACATTAGGAAAGAATTGATGAATAATGTGCACTGGCTTTCCGTTCAGATAGGATCCTTCAGCGATACTGCAATCAATACATAAAGAATTGACTTTTATAATCTCTGCAGGATTTTCTGACATTCTCGGTTTTCCATCACCAGGAATAGTGCCCTCTTGAAACCCTAAAAGTGTACCTATTGTTCCCTCCTTGAAAATAATATCTGTAGTGGATTTAATCAATGATTTTAGTGTGTTGTTATTTGCATAAAGATGAAATGAAATACCTTTCTTTTCAAACTGGTTTTGTAAATATTTATTAATATCATCTATTTCATAACTTCCTGGTGGAATTTGTAAAAACTCATTATTTTTTCCAAAATAAACTTTATTATTTGTGTCATCTATATTTGGTATGGCATTAAAAGTTTCAAAATTTGTTAGTCCGACAACATATGAGGAGTTAGAATCTAAGTAGATTGGAGGATGAAATACTGACTGTAATACAGCGGAGTCACCAGAAAGAGCAATAGTAAACGACATGATGGTTTCGAGTGGAATAAAATATAAACATAATTACACATTATTATAAATAAATTGTAAACATAATTGACCGCATGTAAAAGTGTCAAAAGACTGATATCTATTGTAGTTGTATTTTACGTTATTATGGCTACCATCGCTAAAAAAATAAGTTATTACTTCCTTTGGCGGTCTAAGGTTACCGAAACTATCAAAGTAATTTATATGTTTATTTCTTTTAATATAGGCAGTCCAATGTGTGCCTTCTCCCCTATTGTCATCCAAATTAATAACACCCCTTTCATATTTTTTTATTTTGGTTGGTAAATTTGTTCTCATAAAAACTCCTCTAAAATTCGGCAGTTTTAGCAATTTTGCATATTTGATTAAATCAAAATTTGTTAAAGGTTTGCGAGGTAGCAGTTTTAACAGTTTTTTGGATATGGTTTTAAATATAAACCACACCCTTTCTTATAAGGTTTTAAATAAAGCCCTTTCCCTATCGATATTTTCTCCATAATCCTATTGTGTCTCTTTTCTTCTTCTAATTTTTTTTGCGCGTTTTTAGCTGAATTCACTGCTTGTGCAATACCAGCAGCGCCGCCACTCAAAGCTCCTAAAGCAGATAATCCAGCAAAAAGTGGTATTAATGGTAAAATTCCTCCAGTTTTTGGAATTGGAATGATTCTTTGCTTAGGTTCTATAACTTTTAATTTCCCCCTTTTAATGGATGACAAAGCTGCGCTAACAGCATTTTTTATATTATTAAACTTCTTACCGATGATACCTTTACGCGCTTTTTTAACAGCATTATTAAAAGTTATCTGACCACCTTTCTTACGCTTTTGTTTTCTTTTTCTCCTCAAACCCATACCCAATTTTGTTTTAGCTTTCATTATTCCAGTCACAACCAGTGAAGATAACTTTTCACCTATACTAGAATTTTTGTCTTTGAATCGTTTAAAAGCTTTATTGGCTAAAGCCTGATCTGCTTTATGTCTTTGATCTAAATTAGAATATGTTGAATATGCTATATCGTGTTCTTTACAAGCTTCATCTAACTGATTAATACCTTTATCACCTCGAGCAAGCCTATTCTTTAATTTTGTACCAGGACCGCAAAACTTGTATGAAGGTAAATGGAGTTCTATGGGTAATTTATCTATCAAAGTGTTAACCACACCCCTACCTTTCCTCTTAACACTCTTAGCGCGACTGCTACTTAAAGTAATATGTTTAACCATTATATATAAAATGAGTAATATTTTGTAATGTTCTTATTTAAATAGTGATGTTGAAAGGATGAAGATTAAAAAGCAAAATATCTCTTTACCAATAAAAAATTTTGAGTTTACTCAAGATACGTATAGAAAACATGGTGAATTATTTGGTGGAAGTTGTAAACGCTGTTTAATTGTAGGTCCCTCAGGCTGTGGAAAAACTACCGTAATAATTTCGCTTCTGACAGAAGTTAATGGTTTAAGATTTGAAAACGTATATGTTTATTCGAAATCACTGTACCAACCCAAATATGAATATTTAAGAACCCTTTTAACTCCGCTAAAATTCATAGGTTATTTTGAGTCATCAAATGCTGAGGACATTGTACCACCTAATGACATAAAATCAAATTCTGTTATTGTATTTGATGATATTGTTTGTTGTGACCAAACAATTATGAGAGATTATTTTTGTTTTGGACGACATAAAAATACCGACTGTTTTTATTTATGTCAGACATATTCTTCTATTCCTAAACAGTTAATAAGAGATAACGCTAATTTGCTTGTTATCTTTCAACAGGATGCCACCAACTTAAAACATATATATAACGACCATGTGAACAGTGATATGTCATTTCAAGAATTTAAAGATATGTGCGCTTTATGTTGGCAAAAGTATTATGATTTCATCGTAATTGATAAAGATTGTCCGTTAAATGATGGGCGTTATAGAAAAGGATTTGATAATTTTATTTTTCTTTAGAGTATATAACAGTTTACTAAAATTTTTGGTATTCAGTAAACATCATAACTTTCATAAAGATGGATGAAAGAGCAATTAAAGAGTTAATAAAAACGAGAAAGGATGTTAAACAAAAATATAATGCTTTAAAATCAGATATTGCTGAGACTGAATTTCGTAAGGAAAAAGAATTCAAACCGATCACTCAACCTTTACGGGAATTAATTAAAACCATTAAAACGGAAGCGCACATAAAACCTGAAATTTCCTCAGTACCATTGTTTTCTACGCCACAAAAAAAGGAAATAACCAAAAGAAAATCTAATATTTACCAAAGATATCTGCCATATGATGTACCATCGTTTTTACAAAATGAAGAAGTTTTTGAGACTAGTGATGATGCATTTTTAGATGATAACGGATCTTTGTTAAGACCGAGATTAAGCTCTACAGTTAGAGAAAATCAAGATGAATCAACCTTGCAACCTACACTAGAAGATACAAGACGCGAAATTTTAGAACTAACTAGATTGCCATCCTACAATGAATATCTTGAAGCATTTCACCCACTAGTAAGAGCTTTTGTTGATGCGTCAGTTAAAGGCGAGCGAGATCTGGATAACACACACGGCCTAAGACATGATGCCGATGCTGAAAAATGGCAAATTGGAGACAGTTTGCTTGATTTTGATAAAGAGAATATTAAAGTTAAAAATGTGGCATATAATGGTACCCCTGGACTATATGAACTTTTGTTTTTTCAAGATCCCAAAGGTTTCACCTCGAACGATCTTAAAAACTATATGGATATTTTGACACGAACTAATGCTTACAGGAGAAATTATGATGCTAATGACCAAATTCAAGGCACCACTGATCCAAAGTATCTTACAATTATTAAACCATACTTAATAGAAAACAAAATTATTAAACCGAGAAGTACTTCCAGCACTTCAAGTATCACTAGCGTCTCTAGCCTGGAGAGATTACAACCTCCTCAAACGCGTCAAAGAACAACAAGACTTGGTTCAAAAAAGGGGGGAGCTATGTTAAATTTATCAAAAAAGAAATTAGATTATGTATATTATGACGATCCAAACGAAATCATAGATAGATTGAAATTGTTGATGTCATCGCAAATGGCTGGACATACTGGTCATCAAAATGAAATAATATCGATTTTAGAAGAACTACGAGAAGCAAAAATAATTGAATAAATACTTGTCATAATTGAAGTATTGTTTATTATACCGTTGACTGCTAAGATGTCTATTGATAAGTTTGGCTCCCACATATTTGGGAGGGATAATATAAACAGTAACTTGTCACCCAATTTTAGTAGGGAAAATGTTTTAAAAATTGTTGATATCAGTGATGTGAAATTATATTATAATTTGGTGCTACCTTTTATGGGAAATTACAATCTCTCAGATGGAGTTTACCAACTTTTACAAGACAAAAGAATTAATTATATTTTTCCTATAGAATCTGCTACAATAATTGGGGCAGAGTACCCAAAAAAATATATTTTTCTTAAAATTAATGGAAAAAAAGTTATTGACCCTGTCGGATTAAAACTAAAGAAAGGGGATGTTCTTTCTTTTCATCGTCCTGAAAGTAGCCATTTAGAAGATTTTTATGGGGAATTGTTAATAAAATGCAGTGTAGAAATAGAAAAATAAACATTTAGAAGTCATGAGTAGGCAAACTAACATCAAGGAAGAAGTTGTTAATGAATTACATAAACCAGCTAGAAAAAATTTTAAGCGTCGACGTGTAATAATTAAAGGATTAAATGACTTGTGGCAAGCTGATTTAGTAGAGATGCTACCCTATGCAAAATTTAATAAAGGGTATCGATATATTTTAGTAGTAATAAACACTTTTTCCAAATATGTCTGGACTCAACCTGTTAAAAGAAAAACTGCGCAAGACGTAACTTCGGCCATGGATAATATTTTAAAAGTAGTTAATAATATTCCAAAAAACCTTCAAACCGATATGGGAAAAGAATTTTTTAATAAGGATTTTAAAGAGCTGATGAATAGATATAAAATTAATCACTATAGCACATTCTCAAATTTAAAAGCAAGTATTGTGGAAAGAGTAAATAGAACATTAAAAAATCATATGTGGAAAAATTTTAGCTTACAGGGAAATTACAAATGGGTAGAGATTTTAAACGATATTGTGTTAAGGTATAATAATTCAAAGCATAAAACAATTGGGTTAGCACCTGATAAAGTTAATAAAAATAATGAAAAGGAGATTCTAAAACATATTTACACTTTTCCAAAAACCCTTGATCCCAAAAACCCAAAATATAAAAAAGACGATTTTGTTCGAATAAGTAAATATAGAGAGGCATTTCGAAAAGGGTATACACCAAATTGGTCTAATGAAGTTTTCCAAGTTAAAGAAGTAAAATTAACTAACCCTAGAGTATATTTACTGAAAGATGAAAAAAATAATGATATTCAAGGAGGTTTTTATGAAGAGGAGTTGCAAAAAGTGAAACATCCTGATGTGTATCTAGTTGAAAAAGTATTAAGACGAAAAGGAGACAAAGTTTATGTTAAATGGTTAGGAATTGATAAGTCACACAATTCTTGGATTCCGAAAACTGAAATACTAAAATAATATATACTTGTTATAGCTGTAATTCCTAAATATGAAATAAAACACACTACATTTATTTAACTGTTTTTTATTTTTATCTATTGGTTACATGTGAAACGTTTATAAAAAATTTTATCTCTATGTTCCCTACTTAAAACTTTATTTAAAATTGCAGCAAGGCGTTCAATTCTTCTTTTGAAATGGAATCGATCCCTAGCCAATTGTTCATACATATTCTTTCTAGCTTGTCTATAAGCGAAACTCCAAGCGATTATTGTATGAACCTCGTTTATCTTCTCATTGAACTGTACTTTCTTCATATCGTTAAAATTGTTTGATTTTGCGTTCAAGAATGGTTGGATGTGAAATAGCTAACTCCAGAATTGCACAAATATTTTCACTCGTGTTTTCCTGCCCAGCTAATACTTCATATATTTTATTTGCAATGTCACCTTCACAATTTACATAATTGTTTTTAAAGATTGAAAAATATTGTTTAAATTGTTGATTTTTAAAAAGAGTTAATCTTTTTTCTATCATTGGAATTAACTGCCACAAATTGCAAACTGTTTCTCTCCCTAGATAGATGTACAATCCATTTTTTTTAATTTTTAGGAGAATTTCATCTCGAATTTTTTTAAAGTGTAATCCAATGTTTCCGAATTCTAAAGGCTCGCAACGTATTTCTGATGAAAACAGGTTACTAGTTATTACACCTTGATAAATCAGGATTTCCCTCCACTCACTTTCACTTAAAAGAATTGAAATTCCTTTATTTCCCGACAGCTTGATACACGGGTTAAAATCTTCCACACTTAAACCAATGCATATATATTTATTGATAGACTTATTTAAAGGATGAAACCACTGTTGAAAAACACTTGGGTTTTTAAAATCACTATCACTACCAGAATTGAAAATGTTGTTTGAAGTTAAACTTGGAGAAAATGCTTCAGTATAATATGAATTTACTTTATTAGGGTGAATAGTGTTCGGAGTATTCATGTTTATACTTCTAACTTTAACGTCGCAACTACTGTCCAGTTCAGATATATTTACTCTTTTATACCATATTTCCCCCTCCATCCGGAGAGATCTCCCACTACATATCACTTACTTTTACTATAATTGATTATTATTAGTGTAAAAATTTATATATTTTCCACAAGAAAAATGATGTAAATAAATACATTACAAAAATTAAGATGAAACATGAAAGGGTTACGTATAAAATGGTAAAATATTCGCAAGTAATCTCACTTTGTTGTGACAGTACATTCCATTCTGAATTAATTATAGTTTTATTAGGATATATGTATTTTATCTTAAAATATCTTGTTGAAGATATATACTTATCATCGACTTGGTGATACCACATGGTACTACCATTTATATTAGTTATTTTCATTACATAACAACATTCAGGTTTATTATCTGATTTATTTGTATTAATACAAATCTCAGCAAGGTGAGTTTTCGGAACATAATTAACATATATTATATTCCCTATTAGAGCAGACAACACTAACACAGTATTAGCAATCATTTTTCTATAACGATTACCTAACAACTGACCTGCAACTATTATAGTTTTTCATTATATATAAAATAATTTTACATAAATTACATTATTCATCTTTGTTAACAATATCAACAGCTTTACACAATTCATGTAACTGTATGTCATGGTGACCCCAAGCTAAAGTTTTACTACTCCCAGGAATTAAATATCGTTTATCATCATCAGCAGTCAAGGCCAATTTATGAATTAATTCAGTATATATAGTATGTGAATGTGATCTAAAGGCATACATTGTGCAATACACTTTAGAATTTTGTTCAATTACGTTTATGTAATCGGTAATGGTTAATTGTTTTTGAATGGATGAGCGACATACACCCTTTGCTTTTTTAAGAACGTTATGTTCTGTTTCAACGCAGTATGCTTTCGCACCGGTCCCATAAAAACTTTTGATTGGTTCACCAGCATATTCATCTTTAAATTTACCAACCACAGAAATATTTTGAGGAATATCATAAATATTAGCTTTATTATAGTTAGATGTGTCGAATTTATCTAGGTTGTGTTTCATATCATCGTAAAAATTTTCGGTTGAAACTTCCAGTATAAGAGAACCGGTGTCTGTGTACAAAAGAGAAACATTTTCTCCATACCTTTGCTTAAGATAGTCATAAAAAAAATTATATATTACAGTCTTAGAAATATCCAATATTGAAAACCCTGCATAAATAGGTTTGTTATATTCAATTTTTGTTTTATTCATTTGTAAAGCTACTAAATTTTCTGAAAATATTTTGCAATCTTTATAATAAGGTTTTGCTATAAACATCTCTGCACAATTAATTTTATGACCAACTCTCTCCCAATGTGATACCAGTTTTACATCAACCCTTCTATCCACATTTTCCATAGTTTTGCCATATATGCTATTATTTTTAGTCTTATATAAGTTTTTATCAAATTTATTTTTTGAAGAATTTCTCAAATTTGTATTTAAGTCAATATATTCTTTAAGCCATGGTGATTGCGTGAATTTTATGGCCCTGTGTATTTTTGTAAGTTTTAAACCAAAACGCAAACATTGTTTTAGATAGATATAATGAATAACATATTTTTCTTTATTTCTTAAATTTGGTACTAATTTCGAATATTTTGAATTGGGAGGAATTAGACCTTCAGGACAGAATGGTAGATCATTGTGCTCATCATGCAATTCTGTGGGATATTCTAAATCGACTTCAAGAACATAACCCGTTTCTGCTGTATCAGATATATTACTAATATTTTGTTTAATGTTATCAATCTCTTCTTCAGACATCCAAACAAAATTTTTTTGAGGTAAATATTGGCTCATTGCATAACCATATAAATTGGTCGCATCCAAATAAATTATATATTTCGTGGGTTCTAATGGGTTAAAATTAACAAGAAACGGGTTATTTGCAATTGATTTTCGCTGTACGCAAGTACTAGCACCCCCTCTCACACCTTTTTTAAAAAAATGAAGCATATCAGGATCGGTAAGAAGTTCTAATTCAACTCCTGTGTGCAATAACATGGCATCCCAACTTAATCCCGGTGCAGTAAAATAATGTGCTGGGTCGAGTTTGTATGTTTTTAAACAAAGGTTTCTATAATTTTCAAAAACATCTGCTAACAGCAAAACATCAGATTTTAAATAAATGTCCGAATAATCTCCAAGTGTTTGACATTGAAACATATCCCAAATTTCCTTAACACGTTGATAATCCATACTTGAAATATGTTCATCTTTTAATTCATTATAAAATAATTCTGCAGCTGGTAAATTTGTTTCATCAAATTTTGAAATATCATCAATATATGAATAAGGAAATATATCTTTCTTTCTTATATTTTTAAACTGTAAATCATTTGAGAATTCTTTTCTGATTTCTAAACATTGAGAATCATCAAGTATACTTGATAAGTTATCCAACGACGATGGCAAAAACTGATATGAATCAATAAACCTGAGTTTTAAATACCTATCTCGTGTTCTTCCATTTTTATATTTTATTTTATGTACCCAGAGGTATTTGCTAAAGGAAATGTATTTTTCCTTATTCATAGGAATAACATCAATTTGCTCCTTATCTAAACACAATGATTTTATGAAAAGGTGGCTATCATAATTTTTTAAATTATGCATTATGACTGGAATAAAGTTTGGAATTTTGAAATTTAAATTACACACTGAGTGTGCTGCACCTCTGAATTTTCCAGTGATATGACAATGATCTTTCACCTTATCCGAAATGTTTAGAAAACTTTTTTTGCAAATATGACAATGTGTTGACTTGTGAAACATTTCCCTATCAGAATTTGTAAGTTTTAACATTGGTGTAATATTCTTTAAATATTTTGAATATATTGCTTTAACATCCGATTCTAAATCTTCTACAAATTTTTTGATACAATCCCTCCCTCGATATAAATGAAATTTTGAAACAGCATCATCAAATGAACATTTAATATAATAAGCAAATGAATGTGGTATATGTTCAAATTTTTTCAAAGTGTAAGTTTGTGACGAATTTTCATCATAATCATTTTGGATAGGTTTTAAAGTACATTCAAAGTCTGCATAAACGACAAATGGAACTTGCATTTGTTTTTCAATGTTTTGAAATTTTAATATATTTTCAGGCACCATATTGCCAAATTTATCTAATATATACTCTTTTGAAGGAAAATCATTTCTAACAAAGTTGCAATCATTTTGCATGTGTTGCTTAAGAATATTCAAAGTAGTAAAAAATTGTAAACAGCCATCACAAAAATATTTTCTATGTTCGTGATTAGTAACTTGACTGGAAACTAGACGAGAAAGATCGCTTATATAGCAGTAATGATTTTTAGTATTACCCATATCATCTAGTTCCGATAATAGTAATAAATTTATATGGGTATTAGATCTAACCTTGCAAAAATGTAGAGGACCAATCACTTCATAAATGTTTTTCCCATTCTTATATGCGACTTCTAAACCGTAAACATTTATCGATACATTATTTAATCCTTCAAATTTAGCAATGTCTTTAATAGATACTGGAAAGTCTATACCTTCAAAGTTGAATAACTCCCTAAACTGCGGATACGATGCTGGATTTCGGGGATCTCCATGGTAAAAAGCTGATACAACCGCATAACCAAAACAAAACTGATCACTATTTTGCACATTAACAACAGCCTTTTTCCATTGAATCTCCCTTGGAAGAGGTATGTATGATGAACTCCTCAATGGATTATACTTATTTACATTAACTTCAAGATGAAGTATTTGTTGCAGAACCCATCCTAAAATAAAATGGTTAAGTTTTAATATTTTTAATTTCATTGATACTATTTACAGTTTTTGAAAAACTAGTGAGAACGAAACATGTATAAACTTATACACACCTGAATCGCGTTCTGCAAATTCATCAAATTTTCCATGAATTATTCCCATTAATTTTTCATATACCATTATCAGATTTGTAGATTGTGTTACAACTTCGAAAACTGTATTGTGAGATTTAATTTCAGAAGTTCTAGAATGTGGTAAATAGTACAATCCAAACAGCTCCAAATTAATTTTGATGACATTGTGTTTCTTCAATTCATGTTGAATAACTTTAACTACCATATTCTGTACATTTTCTTGGAATTCTTGTAATTCAACAAAGTGATGGAAGATATTTTATATGAAATAATGCGGCATTGAAATGCGCTGTTTAGTATCTCTATACCAGATTCACTAAACTTGCAGGCTTTTAATTTGTGAGCATTTGATTTTAAATGAGAAGTCCAACATCCATTTGAGACGCAGACATCACAGTCCAGGCAGTGTCGAACTTTTTCTTGCGAGAAAAATTTTTTATTAACTAAAAATAATAATTTCCCATAAATAAAAAGAAAATGTTAAACAAAAAATAACTCACCATCAATTATGTAATCATCGGGATTTGAGACGTATGTATTTGATAAGCAAATTTCTTTGATATGTCGCACTACACCTCGCTTTTGCTTAAACTCGCGTAAACACAGTGTGCACAAGAAGGACATGTTTAATACTGAGGAAATAAAATGTTGACTTTGGTTTAAACAGTGGAACCGCGGGAAGGTAGTCAATAACTCCACCAGGAGAGGATATAAATGGAGTAAGGGAAATGGGTAATAAAGAAGTGGGGGAAAGGGAAAAAATATTTTATATATCTATTGATTCGAAGCATGACTCGAAGAGCAGGTTTCCGCATTTGGTTAGAAGATTTCCCTGCCTATTTAAAACTTCCCCGACAAAATTTAAATTTTTACAAGCCTCACCTAAGGACAAGTAGTTGTGGAATAATGATTTCATTAGTCCACAACTACGTCGCATATCCTTGCTTGATATATTTTTTTTAGGTTTAGCTCGTAAAAATTTATCAAGCTCACTCTTGTACGGAACATCGCCAGTTTTGTGGAATTTTCTGCAGGTTAATTTTGGTTCTGTTGTAATTTCATTTAATAATTTGGGGGCAGTTGTAGTAAATTTTGACAATTGGGAAGAATCAGCTTTTAAAGTATTGCTATTATTTTTATCCGCGACTAATTTTTCTAGTAATAAGCTGAAGTGGCCAGATGTGAACTCTCCAGTAAAAAGAAGATTAATGGTTTTTGAGTGCTCCATCGAACTTATAGTCGTGGGCTGAACATTATTATTAGTGTATATTTTAACGTTTAATTTATAAATATCTGAAATGGCTAAACATTCTATTGATGTTCCATAAATCCCATCTTGTGCCATTAATGAGCAATATGCATCTCTATCCATATTGAAATAAAATAAAAAATTTTCGAAAATATGCCAATTTTTACTGATATATTTTACGGCCTCAGCTCTGACCTCCTTAAACCCGTCTTGATCCCCATAAAGGAAGAAACTTACAGCTCTAAAGAGGCAGTTCCCATCCCCTGTAATACTTATTTTATTGAAAACTGTCAAATCACCGGTTAAAGTTGATTCTTCAATAGTTTGGTTCCCGTCTACATCCCGTTTGCCGATCGAATTAATTGTTTGTTCACCGTCAACAAGTTGCTCGTTTTCGTTGTCCGCCAGTCTGTCTGCCTGTGCGTCACATGTTAAGTCAACAATTTGCTCATTTTCGTTGTCCGCGAGTGTGTCTGTCTGTGCGATCGTCTCCCTCCTTTCTTCCAATAAAATCATTAAATTACCAATTTGCTCATTTTCTTTGTCCGGATGTCTGTCTGTTTGTACCGTTGATTCAGTCGTAATATTAACATTTTTATATATCTCAACAAACTCGGATTTAATAACATCCGTTAAATTTAAAACAGGTATTGCTGGATATATAAAAATCTCTTTATTATCCACTTCTGGAACTGGTGTAACAGGTGAAAATGTCGCACACCTTTTTGTTTGAGGCTCGCTCACACAATTTTCATTTTTTACATCACTAAAATTGACTGTTGATGCGTAAATTTCATTATAATTATAGGTTGATGCATTCTTTAAGCATGTATACAAATTTGGTAAAATGTCGGATTCTTTAAAATTTGGAACTATATGTGAGTGAGTTTCATCAGTTTCAGAAGTGGTTTGTTGCGCTTCGACATCGGAAATAGCATGACACGAGTCCTCATTACAATATTTCACTATTATATTATTAGACATGTTTTCTAGATCTTCACCGATATTGTTTATCGTATAATCCTCTACTTTAATATCACAAAAGCTTTCACTCGCAATACTGATCGAGTCAAGCGCAACAATTTGTTCATCAGTCATTCCACAAATCTGGCAATCCATATAATCATGAACATTACAAGCGAATGTTAAATCAAAGACAGTTAAATCAATTAAAGTCATACTTACGAAAAATAGATATAACAAAACACAAGGCACAAGAGAAGTGAACAAAAGATGTTAAATTAACCGTAGCGGAATGAACACTAAAATATATTGAGCGGAATGTAAGAAGGCACAACTGTATTATATCGAGCTCAAGGTACGACTGCAGACACTGAAGAATGCGAAGCGTGAAGAGAATATAAAGAGAATCCGTCTGGGGGCGGGACCTCTAGTACCAGGCAGTACCAGCCTGCGATTTTTTTTTTCTGTCTGCGTTTTTTTTTTTTTTTCTGTCTGCGAGTTTTTTTTTTTTTTCTGTCTGCGATTTTTTTTTTCTGTCTGCGAGTTTTTTTTTTTCTGTCTGCGATTTTTTTTTTCTGTCTGCGAGTTTTTTTTTTTTTTTGTCTGCGATTTTTTTTTTCTGTCGGCGAGTTTTTTTTTTTTTTTTTCTGTCTGCAATTTTTTTTTTTTTACATCTGCGCAGTAGACCAAAATGCGTACCACGTGCACACCGAGCGTGCTACGCATGCGCACGGAGTGTTAGGGGCGGTACTTTGGTGCGTTTTTTTTTCTGTCTGCGAGTTTTTTTTTTTTTCTGTCTGCGATTTTTTTTTTTTTTTCTGTCTGCGAGTTTTTTTTTTTTTTTTCTGTCTGCGATTTTTTTTTTTTCTGTCTGCGAGTTTTTGCTACGCATGCGCACGGAGTGTTAGGGGCGGTACTTTGGTGCATACATTCCAACCCACCACCCACTTTTTAAAATATATCTCCAATAATGAAGCTACAAATAAAAAACTTTGTTGTCGAGTGCATCCTTTCTCCCGCTTTATTATACATATGGGAGGAGCTTGCTTCACACTATATTGAGACGCGTGTTATCTTTCATTAGTTTCAACAACGCTCGCATTTTAACCGCACTTGTCTTTTACGTAACACGCTGTGCAGTACAATGAAATTCGCTATGAGTGAAGCTTTGCGCAAAAAAGTGTCTAAAATGAGTTTTCCTGAGTTTAGCGAGTTTTGCGACACGATTCATTCAGATACGGAAGAACTATTACTGGATTTGTGGATTTACGATATCCCGACAAGACCGAATTCTCCTAGCGGAGAATCCACCACGTTCCACCCTGATACACTGGGTGTCAATGCAGCAGAGAGCGACACCACCCTCACAGCCAACACCAACCCCAGAGCCAACACCACCCTCACAGCCAACGGCAGCAGCAGCAGCAGCGCGCCATCGAGTGAGTGTAATATTCAAGTGTTGAGGTGTGTGCGACGAAAACAACCGAAAAGGTTGTGTAAACGTATTTTTAATTATAGGTATAATTTTTAGTTTAATTTTTAGTTGTATATTGCTTTGTTTTTAAATATATTTTCTTTGTAACATTTTTTTCTTTATTATAATTAAAACAACTCCACGACAAGGTGGATTTTAAAAGCGAATTTTTACTAGCAATACTTCACTTCACTGCACACCATGAAAGAGTGCACTTCACACATTTTTATTGACATTCAAGGGTATACTTGTTCCTTTGGTTACGTTCCTAAAGAAGTGGCAATTTATGATGGATTTCGTCTTTCAACATTTTTATTTAAACCTCCATTTAAAAGAAACATGCTGTCTCCTGAAGATAATAAAATTATTACATGGTGTGAAACATATCACGGCTTAGACTGGGAATCTGGATACATTGACTTAAACGAGATTGATAATATTCTTAAAAATATATATATTTTATTTAATAAACCAAAAGTATATGTAAAAGGTGTTGAAAAGACAAAATTTTTACAAAAAGTTTTAGATAGCGAAAACATTATTAGCATTCCGACTTCTAATGAACCAAAATTAAGTAAATATAAGAAGGTTCCTGATTGTTATTTTCATAAAACGGTACAAGCTTGCCACTGTGCATTGGAGAATGTAAAACTATTATACAATTATAAGAATTGCTACCAATAAAATTGTACTTTTGATTAGCCTCTCTTTATCACCTGAATTAAAGAAATATGTTAGTAAAAACGCTACTGTGCGAAGAGTGATATTAACACACAGTATGAATAATAATTGTTAAACTTTATGCAGTAATAAATAAAATTTTATCTTGCATTACGTTTTTCATTTATCTATCGCATGAATATTAAGTTGGGTTAATGTTGAGGAAAATATAAACACAAATTTCCGCTTAGAAATATTTATTAAACTAAAACTATTAATTATCAATCCAAATTGTATATTTATAATGATCCAACATTTTTAAATATATAGTTATACTGTTTAAACAATTTTGCAGAGTTAAATCTTCAAAGAAGTCTTCACACGCTTTGTTCTAAGGTTGTTTTCTCAATTTTATGGTTTGTGATTTTCTGTACATCCGGTTTATTACACATTACACAGACGTCTGATAAAATAATCATATGTAGAACTTGCTCACACACTTTACATTTAATTTCATCTTTACAACAATCCATGGCACGCTTATAATGGGTGTTTACATGTATGTGTTTACCACGTTGTTGTTCTATGGCTAATAAAAAGTAACACTCGTGACACAGACTGTACATGCCACCCGCCATGGATGTGATTAATATGTATGATTGCATTAGGCACACTTCACGTTTTAAATAGTTCTCTTTCACAGCTTCTGAAGCGTTAATTTTTTTAATTTTCACTAACCCTTCTTCTCCACAACCACTCCCCAGAACTTCTTCCTCGGTGCCGGAGTCATCTTCATCTTCATCTTCATCATCATCATCCTCGTAATTGTAGCGGTCAACATCCACAAGAGTATTAAGTCTATCCTCAGCTAAAAAACCAGTAGTGTTTTGAAAATAAATTTTTTCTTCCTTATGAATCGATTCCATTTCTTCCCGTTGCCCATTTAATGGAGTACCATTATAAATATACAATTTGGATTGAAAATCCATTGTTTTATTTTATTTCAACTTTAGTAGAAGAACACTTTATTACTTCAGAACTAATAGCGTTTAACTGAAATTATCAACCTTTTATGCTGCAACCCCTTCTCTTCTATCCCTCCTATGCATAATTTGGAGTGGGAAATTAGCGCGCCTTGCTGGAAGGGGTCAGATGCTTGAAGGCGGGGTTTAGGTGGGGGCGAGCAATCAGATGCTTGGAGGCGGGGCTTGGGGGCGGGGCTTGGGTGGGGGGTCGACCAATCAAAAAGTGGTGGGGGTGCAATATGCTCCGGCCAAGTATATCTACTATAACTAGCCATTGAATCACTGTTTTCTAGACGTGTAGAAATTAAATTTCTTAATAAAGCAATTTTCCTTGCGAATCCATTATCATCGAATAATTTCTTTAATTTTTCCCAAAGATCTACCGTTGTGGTCGCCTCTTTTATGTGAACATATAATGAAGTATCAATGGTTAAAATTATCTTCGCTTTGGCCTTGGCATCATCTGCTTGAACTACTTCTGCTTCTGACACGCATTTGGATAAACCTTCCAAAATCAGAAAATTTTCAACTGCAAATGCCCAATCACTATAGTGTTCTCGCCCTTTTAACCTCGGAACGTTAACTATATAATTCTGAGCCATACTTGTGTTTTCACGAAAATTATACTAACACTGCGCGTAACTTTTATTTAGGTTAATTTTTGCGGCACCGTTGCAGTCTGGGCCCATAACCTGTTAAATAAAACACGCTTGTTGAATTCTCAACACAGACTAAAAACTATATTTCGGTAAGAAATAAAAGTATAAACACAAAACTGCTGACATAAACAATATCCAACTGATTGTAAGATAAGCTTCAGTGGTATGACAAATACAGAATAATATTATTGGGCAATTTTTTTTTAACAGTTGGTGGGGCAAAATAAGCGCCTTTCAAGGATTATTATTTATCTACAGGCCCCCGTAATTTACTTTGTACCACCCAGTGCATTGTTAAATATTTTATCCCGGTTATTGAATAAAATATACGCGAAATATCGGGCAATATTTGCATGTTACACAAATGGCAAACTACACATTATTTAGGTAAATCTTCAAAATTACTGAATAATTTCTTGCATGATATTTAACCTAACATGCAATATAAATACATTTTATAATTAAATTACTTACCTTACTGCTACCCTCCATTATCAAACAAAAATTAAAATTTTAATAAAAAGCACACTTGAATTTAAATCGCAGAACAACACTGACGATAATAATAATACCACGGTAGAATTATTAGAATAATACTGTCGACTCGACTTATAACTTTCGAATGAGAAAAACAGTTAAAATCGCGCGTTTTTCAGTTTACTGCATTTTACTTTGGTAACGCATGACGTTACCTTGCTGAAATACTACGAGGAATAGCAGTAACTTCTGTATTACTGGACCGTTACTGTATTTTCGCTTAGTAACATTCCTTTGCTGCGTTTTTTTTTGGGGAAATGCTGACGTTTTTAAATTTGCATACTTGGAGAAACTGTAGCAACTTACATTTTACTGCATTTTTTTTTAGAAATATAGTATTACTGCGTTTTACATTTGCAAACCATGGCGTTTTATGTTGTGGTTAAAGGAGTATGACTAAAAATACTGCATTTTTTATTAGAAATGGGCAGTCACTGCATTTTTCTTAGTAATGAGATTACGTATAAGTGACGACTTTGATACTGCACATATTTTTTTGGTGTTTTTAAACAAAAAAATTTTGCAAAAGCTGTTGTTGGGCAAGTAGGAATGATTTCAAAGAATCCAATTTAATTTAAATCTCAAAATCTGTAAAATTCGACTTTACTGCGTTATTCGTTGGGACGGCAGTATAATATCAATTGCAAGTTTAATTTTAGAAACGATGTATCCACTAAAACCAGTTCATTAGTTTTACTGACATAAGAGTTAAAGATCGTTAGTAATAAATCAAAATTTAATTTAAAAAAATGTTGCACCCTTAAGGTCCCCTGTAATGTTATAAAAGTTGTATAAACAATAGCTTATCGATCCCTTTTCTAAAATCTTAAATGTGTTTAGGAATTACAATTTTTTATTAAAATGTTTATATATTCTGCCCTAGATATCTACAACCGGCAAAAGAATTTAAAGAATGCAATGAAAGACTTAAAAACGTTACCAATTTGTTTGTAAACCAGATGTGGTAAGAAAAGTTTAAATCTTAACGGAAAATTAAAAAGTTTGGTCTGCAAACAAATGGGCAACGTTGTTTAAGCCTTCCCTTGCATGCTTGAAATAGAATATAAATACTCACACTATGTAATATATTTGTAATTTAAATTTTCTTTTCTTTATTCGCAATAAAAAAAAATTGTTTAGTTTTTATTACTAATTTCGGCTACACTTAAAAAGGAGAAATTAAAAACACCCTGTAAAAACACAACCAAATGAAATTGTCATCATTTTCGTGGAATAAATTAGACCATTTCAATAAATTTTTAGTTACCTAAACCTAATAAATCAACAGATATACCTACCTTATTAACGCGCTATGTAGACCCTGTTGTATTTCTTATACGAACGTATTAAAGAATCCGACAACGCTGTCCTTTAAATCGTCAAGCGTTCGAGCGCCGAAATCAAATTTTTCTGTAAAACTGCAGGTCTGCATATTTGGCCAGCGCCTCTCGCGGTCTACCGAATAGTCTCGCATGATACTTCTAATGCGTAGCTATTATTTTCTTTGATAATACTTAAGGTCAAACAAGTCCAAAAAATTCTTCTATCCCTTGACACCCAAAAGTCCTCTGGTATGGATGGCATACCAGCAATTGTTCTAAAAAAATGCGCTCCAGAACTTGCACCCATCTTAACTCGTCTTTTCCAGATCTCTTATGACAAGGGTATCTTCCCAGATAGCTGGAAGACTGCTCGTGTGCAGCATGTCCCGAAGAAAGGTTCCAAGTCCCTTCCATCCAATTATAGACCTATCTCGCTTCTCTTCGTTGTCAGCAAAGTTATGGAGAAAGTAATCAACTTGCAAATTCTAAAATATCTAGAAAAACACAAAATCATCCATGACAGACAGTACGGATTTCATCACCAAAGATTCACAGCTGATCTCCGTAGCTTTGTCACACACAACTCGAACAAGTCTCTTGAATTTCATGGCGAATCTCAGATTGTTGCTCTCGCTATTTCCAAGGCCTTTGACCAAGTATGGCATGCCGCACTCCTCAACAAACTACCTTCTTACGGTCTTCCTACCAAACTATGTACCTGGATCGGCAGCTTCCTCTTTAATCGGCGCATATCTGTTGTGGTTGACGGTCACTCATCTAACTTCCATCCTATCAAAGCTGGTGTCCTCCAAGGTTCAGTCCTGGCACCAACCCTATTTCTTCTTCACATTAGTGACCTACTCTCTTCAACTACCAATCCCATCCACAGTTATGCTGACGATAGTAAGTACTCTTCACTCCACTATTCATTTTCCAGACAAGTTTCGAATCAGGAGTTGGATAATAGACGCAGATCTATGTACCTGTCCCTTTCCCAAGATCTTCAATTAATCTTAGACTGGGGTGCCAAGAACCTTGTTCAGTTCAACGCCTCGAAAACCCAATCTTGCTCCCTCTCACGCAAAAAATATGGCAACGCTTACCCGATCCATATGAATGGCCAAGCCCTACAAAACAGCGAAACCTTCGATCTCGTCGGCGTCGCATTCGAACATGATCTCAGCTGGCACAAACACATTACTTCATCGGCAGCTAAAAAGCTTGGTTTTCGCTTTCGAGCCAGACAATACTTCTCCCCTTCAAACTTATACACTCTCTATGTTTCCCAAATAAGACCTAACCTAGAGTACTGCTCCCACATCTGGGGAGCGGCATCACCTTCGAGACTTAATTCTATCCAAACGACACTTGATTCTATCCAAAAGAGAGCCATTCGACTTATCAATGACCCAGCCCTCACGAGAAAACTCCCTTCTTTCGCTCATCGCCGCGCTGTAGGTGATTTATCCCTTTTCTACCGCTACATCCACGGATTTTGCTCTGAAGAACTAGCCGGTATTATTCCCCCCTTGAACGTCCCTAACAGAACAACAAGGGACGCGTTACGTATGCATCGCTTTACTGTCCAGCTACAAAAGCCTAGAACAGACCACTTCTCTCGCTCATTCATACCTAGGGTCTCCAGATAATGGAACAAATTGCCTGCAGATGTTTTCCCTTCCCATCCCAACCTCCAATCCTTCAAATCCCGTGTAAATAGACTACATTTCCCTTCTCTTCAGACACCCATGGTACGTTAGTACTTAGGCTTGATGTCTACGTGGGATGTCTTAGAAAAAAAAATCCCGAGTTAATTAAAATATTTAAAACCCTCTAAACGATGGATGTCCCACCTACTTCTCGAGAATGGCTGTTGCCAGGATTTCAGTTATGTATAATATTTGCAGATTGACAGACTCTACTAAAATAACGCAATTACTGTGGGTTAAAACTACTTATCTGCGGTCACTAAAACTACAGGCTAAAGCATATGACTAAGAATTAATAAAATATACCAATATACCAAAACTCTGTTTTTCGCAATTTATTAATCAACATGTAAAGATCGGAAAAAATCTGGAGAGGTGTTTTTTTTTACGAATACAATACTTCCTCTAGCAAAATATGCAAGGATTATAATGCATTTTGCATTTTTCACATTGAGCGTCCTTTTGATACACCCTTAGAACAAACCCCTCCATTTTACCAATCACATCTTTTAAAAGGAAATTTCGTAATGAGCACACAGTGAGTGCCAAAAATGAAAAAATATGTACAGCCAGATTCTTCAAAGCTAGACTGGTCTTATTTGACAACTAAAACTGTAAGAATAAGACAACTAACTTTTACACTATGAATGTTTTTCCAAGTTTTTTCGCAAACTTATAAAGGGAGTGGTAACTTTAGTACATTCTTTACACAACAATAGAACCAAATTTATTCTGGCGACACGTTCCGATATGAAAATCATTTGAAATCCAAGCAAATCGCTGAAATATTAAAATTCGGTAAAATGGGGTGAATAGGGTCTCGGGGGTGAATAGGGTCAAAAGTGTGTTCGTTACCTAAATCCAGTTTAAAAATAAAATGCGCGAATGGCGTCGATTTTCGAACATGGCTTTTACATGTTGACACTTGCCAACACCGGACGTGATATTTATGTGTGCTGTTATACAACCTGTAGCGGCGTGTTAGCCACGATAATATTCGTAATATTTAGCGGCAAAAAAGTTATCCCGTAAATTTATGTGTCCCGTCTTTTTGTTAAAATTAACGGACAAAGTTTTTGTGTTTGTGTAACTTAAAGGTAAGTGTCCCAAAGTTATATAATTAGTATTTTATTATGTTACCTGGTGTTTGTGTTAAACCGAATTTTTTTTTTTTGGCGAAAATTTGATATAGTTTATTGGCCATTACTGTATTGTAACACACTTGATTCGTAATATAGGTACGTTTAGAAACCAATTTGTATGTGCTATGAAAGTCCTTCTTTTTTATCTTTTGGAAATCGAATAATTTCCTCACAAAGAGGTGTCCAACAAGGGGACCCATTAGGTCCGCCACTGTTTTGTTTAGCTCTCCATCCAATAATTTTAAATATAAAATCGGAAATTAATTTATGGTATCTCGACGATGGAACCCTTGCTGGAGACCCAAAAATAGTTCTTCAGGATTTTAATTTTTTAAAATCATCTTGTTTAGAAATTGGCCTTCAAATAAATTATAAAAAATGTGAATTTTCCACAATATACGAGTCAAACAATCTTCATTATTCACATTTTCAATATGACCAAACTATTAAATTGTTTTCTAAAGTCGATCTGGAAAATTTAACATTGCTTGGTTGCCCTTTTAGTAATAACAAGATTAAAGAAGTTCTAAAATCAAAAGTTTCAATTTTTCAAAGACTGGCAAAAAATCTCTCATCCACTGATTCTCATATTGCTTATTTCCTTCTTAGACATTCTTTTGCAGTCCCTAGAATAACGTACTTACTTCGTTGTGCTCCATGTTGGAAAGTTTTCAACTGTCTTCAAGATTTTGATTTTTCTTTGAAAACTTGTTTGGAAGATATTACAAATTGTATGTTAAATTCTACTGCTTGGAGTTTATCATGCTTACCATTGAAATTGGGTGGTTTAGGGATAAGAGATTCTTCTACTCTATGTTTTTCAGCTTTTTTGGGTAGTTGTAATGATGTCTCTCCTCTTCTTTCTGCTATTTTGTCTCCTTATATCCTGTCCTTCCAAGATTCTGTTTATTATGAAGCTCTAAATTCTTTTAAAAATTTAAGTATTGTTTCAGATCTTTCGAAATTAAAAACACAAAAAGAATTCGACAATAAACTTTGTGAAGCTTCCTTAAATAAAATTCTATTAAGTACAAATTCTTCAAAAGATAGGGCGCGTCTTTTGGCATTACAAGAACCTGAAAGTTCTGCTTGGCTCAAAGCCCTGCATTCCTCTGCATTAGGAAATCTTCTAGACCGCTCTTCCTTCCGCATTTCTATTGCCTTACGGCTTGGTCAACCTGTGTGTGAGCCACATACCTGTACTTGCGGCAAAACAGTAGATATTTATGGCCATCATGGTCTCTGCTGCAAAAAAAGTGCAGGTCGTGTGGCTCGACATAGAATGATTAATAGCATTATCAGACGGACTCTAAATACTGCTGATTTCCCTGCAGTTTTAGAGCCGCCTGGTATATGTCGGGGCGATGGAAAGCGGGTTGATGGGATGACTTTGGTGCCATGGAGGAGAGGCCGAGCACTTCTGTGGGACGCTACGTGCAGGGACACTCTTGCAGATTCGTATTTAAATAAAACTTCACAAAAATCAGGTGAAGCTGCACGCAGCGGAGAACTACAGAAGAGAGCCAAATATAAAGAACTTGAAGATCGGTTTATTTTCGTACCTTTTAGTGTTGAGACGTTTGGTCCCCTGGGAGATGAAGCTAAAAAACTAATTGATGACATATGTAAAAACATTAAACAGGAAAAAGCAAAAAGCTTCATTCTCCAGAGGATCAGCATTGCAATACAGAGGGGAAATACTGCAGCGGTTTTGGGGACAATATCAGCTGAGTCAGATCTGGATGAAATTTTTTATTTATAATTATTATATTTTAATTTTTTATTATTATGTAAAATTTGTTTATATAAATTTAGTATAAAATAAAATAAATATATTGCAAAAAAAAAAAAAAAAAAAAAAAAAAAATTGTACTTTATTTACCTATTTAACCTATTTTTTACAATAATGTTTTTGGCTTTTTTAGTAGACAAGATAAACAAATATTTTATGTAAAGTTTATAATATATAACTTTTGTTACCTATGTTTGCAAAAAAAGCCAAAAATTATCTTTTTAAAACAGTTTAGCTGACCCTTTTTAACCCAGTAGCGGTTTAATCGTGTTTTAGATTAATTTTTAATGGGTCCCCGACTTTGGGGTGAATAGGGTCAGGACATAAAAAAATATATATATGCTGACTCCTACTGAATTTCTTAAAACTTATATGGTAGTTTTATTGTACAAGTAGGGACTCATAGTAGTAACCTATGTCCAAATTTTTCCGGAAAACGGTTTCAAAGTTATCGAGGTTTAAAGTTGAAAATTGACCCTATTCACCCCAGTTTACGGTAACTCACAAGTTTTTAATGACGACTTATTAACAATAACATGACTAAAACCTGTCAAAATCTAACTGATCAACTAGAAGATCTTAATATTTAAACGAGTAATAAATGTTAAACCCAAATAGTCAATATGAACGGTATATTTTTATTGTTGCTTAGGTTGATTAAAAGTAATTTAGTAATGAATTCGTTTGTACATGTTTTCAAAATTACATTTAACAACTTAAATATTTTTCTTATATGCAAATTGTATCTGGAAAAAATTAAAATCAGTTTTCTATGGATTAGTGTTAAGGGAATATTAGAAGAGAAAAGATAAATCCATGGATTTTTGTCGTTTTTGGGCGCCAAGAATTAATATGTCCGGAGCAAACTCAAGTAAACCTAAAGGCATAATCTGGAGTTGCCATGAAACTAAGCCAGTTTTGTGGATTGATGAATTATTATAGAAGACTGTAATAATCCATCCACCCACAGAACTGGCTGTTTTATTACAGGACCAGATTATGCCTTATGGAAGGCTGGAGAATACACTAGCTTGTAAGGCCAGCGCAAAATTTATTTATTTATGTATTTATACTATAGGCAGAAGACAAGTTAAAGCAAGCATGGATTTTGTATTGACCTACTGCATATTTTCAGTGTTGCAGTTTATTAATGGTAATTTAGTAATGAATTCGTTTGTTACTTTTAATAATTAAAATATTTTTCTTGTACGTAATTCGCATCTAGAATACAACAAAACCAGTAGTCTATGGATTACTGTTAAGCAAAATTTAAAAAGAAAGCACCAGAAAAATCCGTGGAATTTTGCACTGCCGCGCGTTGGGCGTCGAAAATTAAGCAAATATATATATATATATATATATATATATATATATATATATATATATATATATATATATATATATATATATACAGGGTGTTTCAATAAAAACTCCCAGGCCAATTATTTCGAAAACTAAAAGTGACATCTAAATTCTGTAAACGCCAGTTTTTAGCCTCTATGATTGGCTTCACAACTGTGTAAAAAATGTGTTTTAATAATACAAGATGTAGGTGGCGCCACGGTGCAAAGAATTTTTTCGATGACAGGAACTTTTAAATGTTGTGGTTCTTAAAGATAATTAATTTTTGATCAAATTATGTCCCATAACAATTTTTCATAAATCCAACATGAACGGAGATATTTGGGGTTAAGTTTTTTTTTTGAATAATTTTAAGGAGTATTTTAATTATAATTATTTTTAATATCCTTTAGCAGATTTTAATGTAATTTTGGTAATGATAATTTTAGTGATAAAACGCTCGTGTAGCGCTAAATTATTACGTCCAGTGACGTCTCAGGGGACACCTTAACAAATAATATTGGTAAAAAATAAGACGCCACTGAGTTTTTGGTAATTTTTATATTCTTTTCGGATTAAGCAACTACTTAATTAAAAAATTATTTAAAAATTAGACATTAAAGCATAATAAAATTAAATTAAAATATGTTTTAAATTTTATGAAAGAACTAATGAGAAATTCTACAAAATTATTAATGAAAATTAGAACATTACCAAAAACTAACTAATGGGGTCGAATGAGGTGTTCAAAATTATTGCCGTTTTCATACACACACATAGCAAATCGATATAATAATTCGGATCTGCAAACTCTCAATAGTGTATTTCGATTAATAGCGGCTATAGTAGCATACATTTTGTTGTACAGGTCAGCCATGTCTTCTATTGGTTCCTTGTAGATTTCATTTTGTAAGTAGCCCCATAAATAAAAGTCCATCGGGGTGAGATTAGGGGACCTTGCTGGCCATCTAAGATCCCCATTTGTGCTGATCACTTTTCCTGGAAACGTCACATTTAGATGATTCATAACGATATTGCTATTGTGTGCTGGGGCACCGTCTTGATGAAACCACATAGTATTTACGTCAATTCCTACATTTTGTAACAGCAAAGGAAGATCGTTTTGCAGGATATTTTTAGTTGATTAATCCGAAAAAAATATAAAAATTACCAAAAACTCAGTGGCGTCTTATTTTTTGCCAATATTATTTGTTAAGGCGCCCCCTGAGACGTCACTGGACGTAATAATATAGCGCTACACGAGCGTTTTGTCACCAAAATTATCATTACCAAAATTAAATTAAAATCTGCTAAAGGATATTAAAAATATTTATAATTAAACTACTCTTTAATATTATTAAAAAAAAAAACTTAACCCCAAATATCTCCGTTCATGTTGGATTTATGAAAAATTTTAATGGGACATAATTTGATCAAAAATTAATTATCTTTAAGAACCACAACATTTAAAAGTTCCTGTCATCGAAAAAATTCTTTGCACCGTGGCGCCACCTACATCTTGTATTATTCAAACAGATTTTTTACACAGGTGTGAAGCCAATCATAGAGGCTAAAAACTGGCACTTACAGAATTTAGATGTCACTTTTAGTTTTCGAAATAATTGGCCTGGGAGTTTTTATTGAAACACCCTGTATATATATATATATATATATATATATATATATATATATATATATATATATATATATATATATATATATATATTGTCACGCCCTCGTTTTATAGGGTGTAACTAGGGGCGTAGAGGTAACGGAACCTTAACTAAATTGAAACTAAACGTGATTTTAAAAACAAACTTAAATCATTTATTTACAATTAAATAGGAACATTAAAATGACATACAAAATACAGATTTATGTTATTACTCTCAAAAGACAACTTAATTTTATATTACTTACATTAAATATTTGAAGATCATTTCTTCTACAATCTATCACCAACGTATCGGACCGAGGATCGTGCACTAGTGTCCTTTCCCACTCTTGTCTTTTCGATCGCCCTATTACATAGTCAGCAATTCCCTCCTTTATTTGGAGCGTTGACTTTAGGCCGAAAACCTCGATAATGCTGACTAGGTAATTAGACGTCGTTTCAATAAATTATTTCGAGTAATTATTTGATTTTATAAAGGAACTAAGGTCCCCGCGCCAAACATGGCCAGGGGTCCCTATAAGGCCCAGGGTAAATGTTGGCAACACTGCTAAATAAAAGTTCATGTAACTTGCCCTAATCATTGCCCCACTACCGCCCGAGAACCAGTCAAAGTGAAAATCAGAGGAATAACTTGTGCATCGTGGTTAGTTTAACCGTCAAGTTGGCCTGTTATTAATGCAGATTATTAAATTGACCGTTTGAGTTTTTTGGCGTGATTTATTAATATAGGTAAGTTATTGATTTAAATAATTACACTTACGAATAAGCTAAAGTTTATGCTTTTGATTGATGTGTATATTTGTTAGAAATTTGGCAGCAGTAATTTTTTATAACGACTTAATTAACCGAAAACAAAGAATTCTTAAGGGACCCAAATAAAGCCCATAATTTTGGCCCAAATAAGGCCCACTCCATAAAGTGGGCCTTATTTGGACCCATTTATTATCCGCGTATATCGATCTTGATTTGTATGATTTTATTACAGCTAAAATGGAGAATACAAAAAAGAGGGGTCGTTGGTCTCAAGAACAGCTGCAAGATGCAATGGATGCGGTAAAACAGGGAAGTTCTGTGAGGCGCGCTAGTGCAAATTTTGGCATCCCCAGGAGAACTTTGCGGAACCATCTCATATCTGGAGTGACTTCAAAAACAATGGGTCGTCCAACTATTCTTACACCTGCTCAAGAGAAAGACCTGTGTCAAAGAATTTTTAGACTATGCGATATTGGTATGCCGCTAACATCGAAACTTTTAAAAAGATCAGTATTTACCTATTGCGAACAAATTGGTATTGCCAACCCCTTCTCTAAAACAAAAAAAATGGCCGGCAGGAAATGGTTTAGGCTGTTCCTTAAAAGGCATCCGGAGGTAGCAAGTAGAAAAGCACAACAAATGAATGCAGCTAGAGCAGCCAAGCTTAATCGATACATTGTAAAAGACCACTATGAGAAACTTCGTCGACTTCTTGAAGAAATGAAGATAATAAATAAGCCTCACCTTATCTATAATATGGACGAAAAGGGTTGTAGGTTAACTTTGCATAAGCAACCCAAAGTTCTGGCAAAGCGAGGCTCGTCAAATGTCCATATTATAGCCGAAGAACATGCGGAAAATGTTACCATAGTTGCTTGCGGAAATGCAATCGGACAAGTTATCCCCCCCATGATTTTAATGAAAGGTAAAAAAGTGAGGCAGGAATGGTCAGAAAATTTGCCAGCTGGTTCTGTCATTAAAATGACGGAAAAAGGAAGTATGAACACAAAAACCTTTATAAGTTGGTTACAACATTTTTCTCAGTTTAAGCCACAGGAAAAAGTGCTACTGATATTTGACGGTGCCTCATCCCACCTGGATTTTTCGATAGTCGAAGAAGCAGAAAAACACGATATAATTCTATACTGCTTACCAAGCAACACCACTCATCAGTTACAGCCCATGGATAAGTCGGTGTTTGGGCCCTTCGAAACATACTGGGACGATGAAGTTTTACTATTCTGGACAAATAAACCCACTCATAGAATAACCAAACTTAATTTTGGAACAATATTTAGCAAAGTGTGGTCAAAAGCAGCAACGCCGGCAAATGTCTCTGCAGGATTTCGGGCCACTGGAATTTATCCTTTTGATCCTAACATTATTCCGGACAGTGTATTCGCACCTTCTGAGGTTACAGTTAGACGACTAGCGACAATTGAAGAAAATGGTACTGGGAATAAAACAGAACAAGTTTTAAACAAAAATGTCTGTGAACAGCAGCCTTTGACACTATCCAAATCTAATACATCCAAAATTGATCAGCCAGGACGAAGTGGCCTGCAAAAACAGACGAAGCAGCGTCAGAAGCGCCCATTATCCACAAGTTCTTCGTCTTCAGAGAGCGATTTTTCTTTACGGGATTCATCTTCAGATGATGAGAGTTTTAGTGACATCAAAGAGAAATCTCCAGTTTTGGAAGAAAAATCAAATGAAAGTTTTAAAAAAGTTTTGCCCACCCCAGAAATTGAGGAAAAAAAAGTGACACCTAGAAAGAAGTCATTGAACTACAGAGCACAAAAGGTGACAAAGGATCTTTTCAAGGAGAAGAAAGAAAAGAATCAAAACATCAGCACCGTAGTCCAAGTACAGAAAAAACAAAACAAGAAATTTGTCGAGAAATGGTACTGTCATCTATGCGATGAAGATAGAGTCGCAGATATGAGACTATGTAATATGTGTATGAGATACATTCACGAAGATTGTGTAGGTTTAACAAAAAGTGACAAAGAACTGTCAGCAGCGTTCTGGGGTTAAATTGATAAATTTAACTACCCAGAAGTGCTACAAGTGCGCGGCAGCTTTTCGCCAGGAGCATTTATGGGCCGTAGGTTTTTTAATTTTCCCTTTTCCTCTTCTTTGTTTAGGTTTTCCAAGGCACTAGGGCGCCACTGAGTTTTTGTTAAAGAAAAATACGCTTACAGCTTAATAAACTCAGAACTTAAGCTGATATTTGATTTTAAAAAATGTTATAAAATTCTTTGCATGTGTTTTAGCAGGCAATAAAACAAACCATTCCCCAAAATAAAATATATTTATTCTTATTTTAGCAAAGCTTGTCGACAGCTAAAAGGATTTGGTCATTAATAAAATAATACCTACTTGAACATATGGGTAGTAGATACTTAAATTAAATTACAGTATGAAAGGTTATCAAATATTTTTAGTACCATTTTGGCAAGTACAGTTTAGTAAATATTAAATATACACCCTGCTACAAATAGTATAATAAAAATAGATAAAGTAAATCATCAGGTAACGCAACGAGGGTAGGTACCAAAAAAAATCATGATTCTTTTCGCTACGCCCTAAAGAAAATGATACAAAACTTACCAAAACAGTTTTATACACTCTATAAGTCAATATTCACTTGATAAGCCGTATGGTACCAAAAAAATATATATACAATTTTATATTCATCAGTAATCAAAAAACATAATACGGCAGATTTAAAATAGGGGTAATTACGTAATAATATTACCTTTAAATACTTATTTTTACAAAATTTACATTAGTTCACAGGAGACTTTATACTGCGATGCTTTAAATAAAAGGGATTATGTAATAATAATAAATTCATAAATTAACATTTTATATATGCAGTTATAACCAAAAATCGGCGTACAGGCCTTACCCAGAGACAAAATGGAGTACAATCCACCGTAGCACGCGGAACTGAGTGCTTAGGGTGACTATCCTGACGGAGGAGGAAAGCTCTGAAAAGCTACCTTTCTAGATGTGGATCGGCATGGTCCCAAGGTTGTATCGAGGTGATGCGGCTGGACCACCTGGAGTAAGTACCCCTTCAGACTCTATGGTGTTGACGATAGAAACTCATGAGAAGCCACATACATAGGGTTGCATCCATCTCGGGACATCTCTTCGCAAGGAGTAGCGGGAAAAACAGGTACGGGGAATTGCATCCGTCTCACAACATTTCTTTAAAAGGAGGGACAGAAAACCATGGACCGGGGGTTGCATCCACCATGAAACATCCTTTCAACTGTCGAAAATTATTCCGTTACCCGGAAAAAACCCTGTAATACAACAGTACAAATCACTCTAAGAAATTCGGGGAGAATAAAAGCTTTGCTTACCTCATCCCCATTGGAGGGTTTACCAAAATGAAAAAACGACCATTGTGGCTTTTGTCACAATCACAAACTATAACTAACTTCAATCTATAAAACGAGGGTTATAACTAACGGCCCTCTCTTGCCAAGACTGTTTGGCCAAGACTGTCCTTCACGACCACCTTGTCCTTCCTTAAATTCACCCCAAAAACCTCCCACGGCATCAATTTCTTGCCCCTCACAATTGGAACTCCATGTGTCACATTGGACCAATCAAAGCATTCGACGTCAGCCCGAATGTGCGCCGTTCAAAACTCGGCCTCTACATAATTATATTTTGGTTGTTCCCAAAAGTAAACACGATGTTTTGAAATGGCAATCATATTAGGAAATAAGAAGAAAAGAAACGGAAGATTCTCTGGACGTGCAGACACTGTAGCCTTAGAAAAACAAAGTATTCACTTCGTTAATTAGAATTTGTAATCAATTATTAATTAGTATTTTATTTTAGTTTACAATTAATCAAAATATACTATATACAATTAAAATGGGAGAAACGTGCTACAAGAATAGGAATTTTTTTATCAGGGCCAGTCGTTACGTAGTTCTTAAAGTACACGCAATGATATAGGTAATATTCTTAGGAAATGCTAAATTAAACAATGAATACAATACTGTAAATTGATCTTTTAGGGTGAATCAACTCAAGTGCAGAAATAAAATTAAGACATTCTGGACTCGCACAACATAGTGGGGTTGAACTATATAGAATAAAAAAAGGATGCCAAATTGCATAACCTATATCCTTGTAAAACATAAATGCTTGTTATTTGTGTAAGAAATTAATAATTTAATAAAATAAGATTTTATGAGATATTTAGTGTTTGCCTTAAAGTAATGTCAAAATTTTCTACAAAATCATCTTCACCATCTTGTCAAGAAAACCAAATGCACTAAAAAGTAATTTCAAAAACAATGTAGCATTTCAAATGCTACACTACCCCCTTCGAAAAATAAAAATATGTTAACTACAGTTAACATATTTTTTATCTCGTACACCAAGTTCTGGGTTGATATCTCACGCGTATCAAAACGTCCTACTGGAGTCACAGTTTGATAAGTCATAATTCGGGTACAGTCACAATTCGGCTATAGTCTTAATCGGTAAAAGTCTACCAAAACTTTAGTGCACGGATAAAACAAAATTTACAACAAGTTACTAGGTATTCAAAGATATTCGACAGTATTCTAGACATTTTTTTTTTCAGAACTACGTAAGATCTGCATTCCTGTTAATTTACAGAGACATCTGAATTAGAACCAAAATATGGTTTTAAATCTTTCACGTGCCAACGACCAGCAGATGTGCCGTCTGCGTTGCGCAATTCATAGACTAAACGAGAGATTCTTTTTTCTACGGTACCAAGAACATATTTAGGGGCTAATTTACCGGAAAACTTATTTGCTGCGTCCGATAAAACTTTGTTGCGTCGCCAAACCCGTTCACCCTGTTCAAAACTAGCATCTCGCTTCCGGAGGTTATAAGACTTGGCATAGCGTCTATACGCATCGTGCAACCGTTTTCGAACTTCTTCGAAAATATCCGATAAATTTTTAACATCGCCGACGTACTCGTCGCGATCTCCGGCAGTAATCTCTATACCTTCGGTAGAAGTTATATCCCCGTAGTAACGACCAGAAATAGGTACATAACGACCGTAATTTAAAAATGCTGGTGAGTAACCAGTCACTTCGTGTTTGGCGGTATTAATGGCATGTCTAATTTTGGGTAATTCTTTATCCCAGTCTTTATGTTCTTCAATGTAACAACGGATTGCGGTTCCGACAGTTTTATTATTTCGCTCGACGAAATTACAGTGGGGGGAATATTTAGGGCTATACCAAATTTTTTGAACATTGTATTGCTGAGAAAGCTTTTTAAACTCCGAACCGGCAAATTGTGAACCATTGTCACACAATATAAATTGAGGAACGCCTCTCTCAAGAAAAACTTCTTCTTCGATAAATTTTATTACACTCTTAGCTGTAGCTTGTCTAATCGGATGAAGGAGAGTATATTTAGTAAACCAGTCTCCCACGACGAGTAAATAAGCATTACCCTTGGAAGACCGGGGAAAAGGTCCCATTAAATCTACGGCAATAATTTGCCAGGGAAATTGTACGGATTTCTCAGCACCCATAAAACCCATACGCGGACTGTTAGCTAATTTTTGCGAAGAACACACCCTACAACCTTTAACATACCGCAAAATATCTTTTCTCATTCGCGGCCAATAATAATTATCTTGAACTCTACCTAAAGTTTTAAAGAAACCAAAATGTCCAGAAGTAGGTGGATCATGACAAGAACTAACTATTTTATTTCGCAAGTACTTTGGAACTAAAGTTTTCCACTCGTTTATATTAGTCTTTACTTTAGATCTAGACAAAATAAGCTTATAAATTATATTATTTTCTACCTTAAAATGAGGGTAAGAATCGGGGCTTTTAACTATTTTTTCTTTCAACGTAATATACCACGGATCTAGCTGTTCTAAGGAAACGTCTATTAAGGATACTTGTGGAATCCTGCTTAAAGCATCAGGGACTACATTAAAACGTCCTTTTCTATGAATTAAATCAAAATTGTACTGGCGCAATTTCATTGCCCATCGTGCAAGTCTTCCTGTAGGATTTTTTAGGTTGTTCAGATAAAGTAAAGAGTAATGATCGGTTATTACTGTAAACCTAACACCCTCTATCCACGGTCGAAAACGCTCTAAATTAAATAACAAAGCTAGACATTCCTTTTCGGTTACAGTATAATTACGCTCAGTTCTAGTAAGAGAACGACTCGCGTACGCGATAACCCGTTCTTCACCGTCTAAAATTTGGGTAAGCACACCGCCTAAACCCGTATCACTAGCGTCGCTTTGAACAGTAAAAGGCTTAGTAAAATCAGGTTGACATAAAACTGGAGCAGACACCAAGGCTTGCTTAATTCTCGTAAAAGCCTCCTCTGCTTCATTCGTCCACTTAATAGGCTCTCTTTTTTTCTTACCACGTAATAAATCGTTAATAGGAGAAGTCAAAGTAGAAAAGTCTTTAATAAAACGACGGTACCACGAACATAGTCCAATAAATCGTTTAATTTCGGTACTATTCGTAGGACGCGGGTAATTTATCATACTAGAAATTTTCTCAGGATCGGTACGTAACCCGTTTGCGCCTACAACATAACCAAGAAATTTAAGGGTAGTTTTAAAAAATTCACATTTCTCTATACTAATAGTCAAGTTTGCGTCTTTAAGACGATTCTTTACTTCTCTTAACAAAGATAAATGCTCTTCAAAAGTAGACCCTAACACTATTATATCGTCAAGATAGGTAAATATTTTAGGCTCGAAACGTGGCCCAAAAATTTTGTCAACTAAACGTTGCTGTACTTGCGCAGCATTACAAAGTCCAAACGGAACAACTTTAAATTGAAAAAGACCTCGACCGGTGACACTAAATGCGGTTTTTTCGCGTGACTTTTCGTCTAACGGTATTTGCCAAAACGCCTTGCGTAAATCTATAGTCGATATAAATTTTGCGTCCCTTAACATATTCAAAATACGGTCGATACTAGGCAAAGGGTAGGAATCGTGACGCGTCTGCGCGTTAAGCATGCGCCCATCATAGCACAGTCTATGAGAACCATTCGATTTTTTCACAAGTAAAACCGGTGCACAATAAGGGCTATTTGAAGGTTCGACAACATCTAAATTTAACATCTCGTCTAGCTCCTTATTTAAAATTTCTGACATATAAGGTGACATAAGGTATTGTTTTTTCTTAAATGGCTTTGCGTCGCCAGTATCTATTGTCATAGTAATTTTATCTGTACGCCCCAAACGCGTTTCACTAGAAATTTCTTGAAAAGAATCGATACATTTTTGAGCGGCTGCTCTTTGCTCAAACTCTAGTTCATCTAAAGTCACCAAATAATTTAAATTAGTTTGATTCGTGCTTGATATGCTAGTTAAATTATTCTGAGTATTCCATGTATTATTTCTAAAGTCCAATAATAGTGAAAATTGGCGTGCAAAATCGCTACCGAAAATAAACCCATGGCGTATTGAAGGTACAACTAATGCCCTAACTACACGACATTCATCGCTAATCACCACTGGTAAATCAACCAGGCCTATCACTTTTTGCGGCGAGCCGTCTGCAACGGAAATATTTTTTACACTCGCTGGGTTTATTTTAATTTTAAACTGATCTAAAATGTTTTGACCGCTAGCACCGATAATTGACGACGTTGCGCCGGAATCGAAAAGAGCAATTACTTCGGTATCAAATATTTTTACTGAAATATAAGGTCTATTGTCAAAATTTCTTTTTTCCAACATTGGAGAAATTTCATTCCTCACTACGGGAAATTTTAAGTTATGATAAAAGTTTTTAAAGAATTTTATATATTTAGTTTGTTCAACAGTAGGATAGCTTTTATTTTTAATTTTGGCCTGTTTATTTGCGACATAGTTTCGGCCGTAACGTATGCCGCTACGATTTAGTTTTTTTGAACACTTTGTACAACTTCTAATAGTAAAATTGGCAGCACCGCAACCAAAACAGAATTTATTTCTCTTTGCTTTGCAATTGGAGAAAACATGACCTAACTTACTACAATTCCAACATTTTATTTTACTGTTCCCTGAGGTGGAATTTTGTGTCGAAACGTGGCGTTCAAAAACACGAGACGGAAATTTTGAAATATTTTGTCTATTCCTATTGCCTGAATTATTATTATTATCCGTATTAATTTCACAGAGTTGAGAGGAAGAACGAGAAACAGAACAACGATTTTTATTTTTTATGTAATTAGCCTCCTCTAAACGTTTAACTAAATTTACCAATTCTTGAACGGAATCAATAGTACATAAAGCTAGCTGAGTAATATGTTCGGCTAAAAGGTTTTGTTTTAAAATTTTAACTTTAGTTGTTTCACATGGGGTTCTGCTTAGTCTCGAAAAAAGATTTTCTAGCTGAGCTACAAAAATTATGACCGACTCATCTTTGCGTTGCTTGCGCGATTTTATTTGTTCCCAAATTTCGTCTTCTACACACGGCGATAGAAAGTCTCTTTTTATCCTTTCTAATAAATCGGGCCAATTTAAAACAGAGCTCTTTATGCTACGGTACCAAACAAAAGCATCGCCCACAAACAATTCAACAGCCGATTTAAATAAATCGTCTTCAGAAACACCCCGCGCGTCCGCGACTTCAGTTATGCGTTCAATAAAATTATACACGGCTTTTGGATCCCCGTTAAATTTAACATTCCAATCTGAAAGTAAAATCTGTTTATTTTGACACGTTATTATAGGGGGTGGAACATTTACTATTGATGGTCTAGGAAAACTTTGGTTACTTGTGTTCGCGGTATCGGTAATAATTATTCTAGCATGTACATCTGCATCTAATTGAAGGCATGTTGCGTACGTTTCTTCTTTATAAAGTTTTACGTCTTCGATATCATCCCCTTCGGTAGGAATTTTAAGTCTAAGAACGCGGTTCGTAACATGAGCAATTCGTGATTTTATTCTAGCTAGAAGCGTATCTTCGGGATTGCCTTCGAAATCTAAGATAAGACCGGTTATATCGACAACCGTCGCGTTAATAGCATCGCGTTCTCTGTCAAAATCACTTATATAATTATCTAAATCAATTTTATCAGCTCCTTGGGCTTCTTTCTGCAAGAGTCTAGCTAAAATTTTAATTTTTTCGGAACGTTCTTTTCTACTTCTTACACCACGAATATTCAATTCATAATCAGTCTCAGGTAACAAAAGATGTCTAGGGGAAAATTGGTAATCCATTTCTATAAATATTTTCGGTACTATATTATTTGTATTCTAAATAAAATATTTCATAAATATCTAGTCAAAATCGCAAAGGAATGTATGTGTACCACAAAAAAGGAATTTCATACAGTCTAAAAAGAGTAGGTAAAAATATCAAGAATTTTGTTATCATTCGTAGATAAGAATAAGTTTGTTTATGCTACCAAACACATGCAACTTGAGAAAATAAAATTTACTTAAATGCCTGGAATTAAAAAATAGTTTAATATTAAATAATTTTTAACGTTCTTAATTTGGAAAATGGAAAATTCGGAGCCTCACGTTACTGGGCGCTATTTAACTTGCAGCGTTCTGGGGTTAAATTGATAAATTTAACTACCCAGAAGTGCTACAAGTGCGCGGCAGCTTTTCGCCAGGAGCATTTATGGGCCGTAGGTTTTTTAATTTTCCCTTTTCCTCTTCTTTGTTTAGGTTTTCCAAGGCACTAGGGCGCCACTGAGTTTTTGTTAAAGAAAAATACGCTTACAGCTTAATAAACTCAGAACTTAAGCTGATATTTGATTTTAAAAAATGTTATAAAATTCTTTGCATGTGTTTTAGCAGGCAATAAAACAAACCATTCCCCAAAATAAAATATATTTATTCTTATTTTAGAAAAGCTTGTCGACAGCTAAAAGGATTTGGTCATTAATAAAATAATACCTACTTGAACATATGGGTAGTAGATACTTAAATTAAATTACAGTATGAAAGGTTATCAAATATTTTTAGTACCATTTTGGCAAGTACAGTTTAGTAAATATTAAATATACACCCTGCTACAAATAGTATAATAAAAATAGATAAAGTAAATCATCAGGTAACGCAACGAGGGTAGGTACCAAAAAAAATCATGATTCTTTTCGCTACGCCCTAAAGAAAATGATACAAAACTTACCAAAACAGTTTTATACACTCTATAAGTCAATATTCACTTGATAAGCCGTATGGTACCAAAAAAATATATATACAATTTTATATTCATCAGTAATCAAAAAACATAATACGGCAGATTTAAAATAGGGGTAATTACGTAATAATATTACCTTTAAATACTTATTTTTACAAAATTTACATTAGTCCACAGGAGACTTTATACTGCGATGCTTTAAATAAAAGGGATTATGTAATAATAATAAATTCATAAATTAACATTTTATATATGCAGTTATAACCAAAAATCGGCGTACAGGCCTTACCCAGAGACAAAATGGAGTACAATCCACCGTAGCACGCGGAACTGAGTGCTTAGGGTGACTATCCTGACGGAGGAGGAAAGCTCTGAAAAGCTACCTTTCTAGATGTGGATCGGCATGGTCCCAAGGTTGTATCGAGGTGATGCGGCTGGACCACCTGGAGTAAGTACCCCTTCAGACTCTATGGTGTTGACGATGGAAACTCATGAGAAGCCACATACATAGGGTTGCATCCATCTCGGGACATCTCTTCGCAAGGAGTAGCGGGAAAAACAGGTACGGGGAATTGCATCCGTCTCACAACATTTCTTTAAAAGGAGGGACAGAAAACCATGGACCGGGGGTTGCATCCACCATGAAACATCCTTTCAACTGTCGAAAATTATTCCGTTACCCGGAAAAAACCCTGTAATACAACAGTACAAATCACTCTAAGAAATTCGGGGAGAATAAAAGCTTCGCTTACCTCATCCCCATTGGAGGGTTTACCAAAATGAAAAAACGACCATTGTGGCTTTTGTCACAATCACAAACTATAACTAACTTCAATCTATAAAACGAGGGTTATAGCTAACGGCCCTCTCTTGCCAAGACTGTTTGGCCAAGACTGTCCTTCACGACCACCTTGTCCTTCCTTAAATTCACCCCAAAAACCTCCCACGGCATCAATTTCTTGCCCCTCACAATTGGAACTCCATGTGTCACATTGGACCAATCAAAGCATTCGACGTCAGCCCGAATGTGCGCCGTTCAAAACTCGGCCTCTACATAATTATATTTTGGTTGTTCCCAAAAGTAAACACGATGTTTTGAAATGGCAATCATATTAGGAAATAAGAAGAAAAGAAACGGAAGATTCTCTGGACGTGCAGACACTGTAGCCTTAGAAAAACAAAGTATTCACTTCGTTAATTAGAATTTGTAATCAATTATTAATTAGTATTTTATTTTAGTTTACAATTAATCAAAATATACTATATACAATTAAAATGGGAGAAACGTGCTACAAGAATAGGAATTTTTTTATCAGGGCCAGTCGTTACGTAGTTCTTAAAGTACACGCAATGATATAGGTAATATTCTTAGGAAATGCTAAATTAAACAATGAATACAATACTGTAAATTGATCTTTTAGGGTGAATCAACTCAAGTGCAGAAATAAAATTAAGACATTCTGGACTCGCACAACATAGTGGGGTTGAACTATATAGAATAAAAAAAGGATGCCAAATTGCATAACCTATATCCTTGTAAAACATAAATGCTTGTTATTTGTGTAAGAAATTAATAATTTAATAAAATAAGATTTTATGAGATATTTAGTGTTTGCCTTAAAGTAATGTCAAAATTTTCTACAAAATCATCTTCACCATCTTGTCAAGAAAACCAAATGCACTAAAAAGTAATTTCAAAAACAATGTAGCATTTCAAATGCTACAACATATGCCCTAGTTGCAGTGACAAATAAGTAGATTTTCTATTTTTTCTTTTCCACCAACTTGTATTTTGTATTTTGTTACTAGCTTGGGTTCCTGTTTATTTGTATAATGTACTGAGACATATTTTTTAGTTTTTTTTTAGTTCCTATTTGGTTGTTATTTTCTGAAGTAGTTAGGAACATTATAGTTCCTATTTAATACTTACTACATATTTTTATGTAAATATTATCATAAAAGTAACTATTTAATAAATATAAAGCAGCAAAACATAATATTTTTTTATTTTATTAATTAATATAAGTAATTTTTAAGTGGGCTATAAATGGGCCCCCATGGGGGCCTTCTTAGGGACCGTGGGCCTTATTACGGGCCTGCATACGATGTTTAAAAAGTCTTACACAAATTACTCAATAAAGCATATAAAAATAGTATGAACTTCTATTATTAATTTATAGGGACTGGAGTTAACAGTGTAAATTTTTTAGATTTAAAATTTTAATAGAAATACATTTAATGACATCTCCAAATTAAGCTGGCCTTATTAGGCTCACCCACCTTATAATATTTCATAGTTGCAATTTTGATGTACCTATATTCAATAAATAAACTACATCCTGCCAATGTAGAGGGCAATAACTTATGATTAAGTAAAATAGGATTATAGACTACTTATTGAACTTCCAAATATTGATCTATGAAATATTATTGGTTTTTCCACTTGTGACAATATATATATATATATATATATATATATATATATATATATATATATATATATATATATATATATATATATATATATATATATATATATATATATATATATATGAGGAAATCCAAGCAAACCTAAAGGAGGCATAATCTGGAGCTACTATGAAACAAAGCCAGTTTTATGAATGGATGGATTATTATAAAAGACAAATTAAAGCAAGACAAAATTGTGGATTGTCTTGCCCTACATTGGGCTCCAAAAATAAAAAAAACGTATATTTTTATTGTTTCTGTTTATTGAAATGACCAGTATCATTTCCAGTTGCGACAATTATTAATGACTCAGGTATCACCTCTGTTTCTACACGAATTTCTTGTAAAGTTTAAGTCAGGACACCACCAAGTTTCGTATTAATGTAGTGACTTAAATCATATTGATTAGTGAAAAATATAAAATTAGATAGGATTTACATTTTGATTAATGTAGAAAATAATGTATAAATATAAGTTTTACCTTTAAAATATTCTGAAACATAAATATTCAGTTCTGATTAAAACACCAAGAGCAGGCCGTTCTTAGACGGCTAGTTTTATTTTGTTATAAATCTAAATAGGCTCCCGAGAATCGAGATATAAACTATGATTGTTTCTCTGTTTTTTTTTTGACTTCCGAGATAAACGAATATTATTAAATTTAATAATGTTAACACTTATGACTGATCATCCGTAATATATAGTACTTCCTGAGATGACATTTAACATATAGACAGTCTTTCAGGCACAACATTAATTATTCTGATCATATTTATTCATGAAGCAGACCTTTTTAGGAGGAATAATTTTTTTTTTCGTAAAATCAAAAATGATGTTAATCAAGTTAGGCCTTCTCAAATTTTTGATGATGTCATAATTTTGGCTAATTTATTACCCTATTTTTAATTTTTTGCTCTCTATGTTTTCAACTTGAACTGAAGCTAGCAGAACCAGGTGAAATTGCCACTAATCTAAATTATTTTCCTTTAAAAAAATCAGCTTTTCACTTTCGTCACATTAAGGAATCCAAGACTATAACCTAGAACCGCTTAGAAAAATTGTATAACCTGTAAGTATCTACCACGTTTTAGGACTAATTTATTGCTAATCTATTACCCAATTTTTAAGTTTTTGCTTTTCGTTTTCTTTTCTTATATGCACATAAATTTAGGCCAACAGCCACGCTGAATAACCACTAAACTAACTTATTTTCTCAAATACTTATTTTTATACAGGAAGTTTTGGGCAATTCATGGCCCTTGAAATATGTAGGTACTGAGAATGAGAAAAAAATAATGTCAAAAAACATTATTTTTCTCTTAATCTCTGTACATATTGTAGGGGCAATTAATTGGCCAAAATTTCCAATATAGTATTAGTATAGTTTTAGGAAAAGAATATAGTTTAGTGGTTACTCAGCGTAGCTCTGCTAACTTGAACTTAAGTCAGCAAGTAATTAAAACGAAGGTAATAAATAAGCAATAAAATAGCCAAAAATAATGACGTAAGAAAAAATTTGAAAATATCGAGGGCTTCATAACATAGGGGCGTATCTGCAATTTTTAGTAAAATAGGTTTTTTATGGCTTATGATAGATCTCGATGTGATGCATATTTTCACAAACAGGCGTACCTGCATGTATAATACTATTCGAAAAAAATTGAAACACATTTAGGCGTACCAACATACTAACAGCTTTGAAGTTTAACAAAGAAGCGTATGGTCATCCGCCCGTTTGTTATAACGGAAATAAAGAGAAATTATTTGGCGTATGAACATACGCCTAACTATTATTACCTTAGGTAACAGGTAGAAAATTTTAAGAAAAGGGGCGTAATAACTAATTTAATCTTAAAATTAATATTTTAAGCATTTTAATATTAGTAATAAATTGTTAGTTGCCTTTCACAATTATGGATTCTCATAAAACCTAAAATACGCCGGTTTTCTGATGACCAACATTACTATTTAAAACAGCACCAAAACATAACCTCAGGAATATTCATATTCCCATTCCACTTCTTATGTTCGTTTGTTTAGAATCATGGAACTTGTGAAGTGTTTTCTTATGCAGAAATGTTGTTAAGAACTAGAAAAATGGTTGCTGCGGCTAAAGAACTAGGTAAATATTTTAATTATTCTGTAGTTAGTTTATATTACAGTAAAACCTGTGTACGCCGGACGCTCTATAACACGGAAACCGGTGCATAATGGAGATTTTTAGGACAGTACATTGTTATAATTAACGTAAAAAAACTACCTATGGTAATGTATTGTAAATCTACACTGGGTATCAGGCATGACCTGTTTGAGCCGGAAAGTTTAGGACCGTGCGATTCCACTTTACATAGGTTTTACTCTATTACAATAACAAGTTAAAGTTACTTTATTTGTAATGAGATATTTTACATAACGTTTGTTTTTTTTTTTGATTTAAGGACCCGTCGAAACTGATTTAGATAGTAATAATGCATTTGATTCCGACGATTCTGTTAGAGATCCAGATTATGTAGACAGTGGCGAAGAGGAAAGTTTTGGTGTGGCTAATTTTGAAAACAATTGCCTGAAATAGAAAACCAACGAAGAAGTGAATGCTGAACAGCAAAATACACATTTTTGAAATTTTTCACGTCCGCGACCTCTATAGAAAGATTTGTGAAAAATTTATTTTCACAAAATACAAATTTTTTGGCTTTTTTTTTTAATTTTGGTGAGGTAGTTATAAACGTTAACTTGATATTTTGCCAAAATTTGTAGATTTAAAAAAATTATATGCCGTGAATGAAAATCACAGAAATTTTTCCTTGCAGGTAGCGGGTCGTAAAGAAATACAAAAATGTGTTTATTTTTTTGCTTATAGCTCGAAAACTAAGCAGAATAGACCAAAATGGCCAGCCAGAGAAAAGGCCAGCCGTACAGAGTACATTCTCTAAATTATACGGATTTAAGAATTTTAAAAACTATCGCGAAAAAGTTATGCCTAATTGTACAATTGCTGAACAGGGAGAAATTTTGAAATGGAAACGTAATGGATATAGTCAAGAGAAAGTCTGGCCGACCTTCCAAGATGCATTTTCATGACGAACATGTTCCGAATTTGTATACTAATCTTCTTACAATTAATGAAAAGAAATATGCCGACTTACAGGAATTGTGCCTTTTAACTCTTAGAAACAGGATAAGATCAAAAAAGCGCAGTAGCAGCAAAAATTAGTTCTTTTACGTTTTTAGGTTTAAGTATTTTTTTATGTTTTACTTTTGTGAGAATGAGTTGCCATTTTGTAAAAATAAATACTCTTCTTATTTACTTTATTTTATTTAATAAAGGCGTATCGACAAATATTACAGGCGTATCGACCAAATTTTATATTACGCCCTTTGTTAAAGTGTAACAGAAAGGCGTATCAACTCTAAACCTTGGGTTTTAATACCAAATGGGAAGGTTTGTATTGCTTTAGAATATCAAATTTATACTACGTTTGCGCATAAAATTTAAAAAATGCCTTTAAACTACAGAATTTTTAAATCGTTTTTTTCGTTTCCTCAACATTATTGATTTCGGTGATACGCCCCTATGTTATGAAGCCCTCGATATGTTGTGACTAACTGCTTAATAATTGATTCTCAAAAATAAAAAATATTTGTAATTATATATTTTGTAAAGAACTTTCCAGGATGCGCTGTATACGATTTTTTTTTTTTAAATTATACTTTTTCGGTTTCGTACAAAATTTCGTACTGTCGAATTTTTGTAGCAACAACAGTATTTTATAAAAGAATAGTATAAACATAGGCACTGTGCAGAAAACCAACTAACAATATTAATTTCTCTGACAGACTTGCTTAAATTTATGACAGTCTGGTTTTACTAATCTTAGTTTGACTAACATGATAACTGTTCGATATAAACAACAACTGGGTATTTACTATTTATTTATTGTTTGGGTGATCACTGATCATAAAGTAATAACAGATAACAACAATAACAAATGACGTTAAAGTTAAAAAAAGTGTAAATAACCGTTTAATACATGTTGATATGATAAGAACAGAAACATGTCAATATATCTCTAGTGAAAAGAGTACTTTTTTACCAGTAATGTTTTGTTGTGATGTGGAAGAGATGTAGTGGTTAGTTATCTTTTCTAAAACGTTTGGATTAACATAGAGTGCTTTTAAAAATCTAGACAGTCCAAATGATGGTAAGTAGGGTTGTCCAAGAAAATTCTTTATATTTTTATCAAAAAATTTAGTTCAAATAGGAGATATCTATTATAAAATTTATTTAATATATTAAAACCGATGAATCTTCTTGCAAAACTAAGAAAAAAATGTTGTATCAATAGGGGTCAGCAAATTCTTCGTTATCAAGACACGGTATTTTTTTATTGATTATTGAAATAGTTTCTTAAGAAAGCTAAACAGTTTTTCACCGTACTTATACTTTAACTTAGATGTGGAACTCTTCTGACAAGAATTCAATAATAACTTACAAACATTAGAGGATTCCATTTCCTTTAGAATTGTTTATTCAAGTATCCTAAGAGCAATGGTCTCCATATTTATTAATTAGCTGGCCACGTGGTAAAAATAAATCTAGAAAGATGTCAATGAAGTAGTTTTAAAGAATATCACATAAGTTATATCAATGTATCTTTATTTCTCGCCATAATAATTTTCTTGTCATTTCTATTACTATGTATTAATCCAGGTATTGTAATTTCAGTCCCGATATTGTCGGGGATTTTGAGTAATAATCCCGATCCGGATTATTTTGGGGATCGAGACTGGTATAAAAAGCGATATATTTATTTGAGAATTTCATTCACCAGCCAAAATCAAGATTTTAATAAAATACGAGTATTTTAATGTTTGTTACCGTAGCTGTATTCGTTGTTGAAAAAATTATCGCGATAATTTTTCTGTCTAAAACATTACCCGGTTAATTTTTCTGCCAAAGTCATATTCAGGAAAACACTAATGTAAGTAAATAGCTTTTTTTGTTTTACTCTAGAAAAAATAAATACAGCTATGTAATATACCAAACAATATTGATACTTATTATGTTCTGCTTGCATTTAATTTCGGGTGGTATAGGACAATATGACACCAGCTACGTTTTTGTGACAACGTTGTGGAAGTTTCACCTATACGTGGTGCCGCAAATTTGGTTCAAGAAATTCTCCCACGAATATATGCTATGCTATGAAAATTATGGGCAGTTTTTGGACGTGCACTCGTGCTTTTTCTGTTAAAATAAAAAATACTGAGTAATATAATGAATATAACATGTTGTCTATAATTAAATTAATTCTTTTTTCTTATTAAATGGCACGTAAAATCGTCATACAGTTGAATTTCGCAGCGGAATAAAAAATAATGATTTATTGATACTTTACTGTGTAATCCTAACGCCCGTGTTATAAATATTAGGTATAATTTAATCCCGATTGGATGACCTAATTAAAACTTATGTTTGTGTGATTTCATAGATTCAAAAATAATTTTATATTTAGCTATATATTGAAATACTAAAATTGCTGTGCCCCCACCTGATTGTTCATCAGAGGTCCGCTGAACATGTGCTGTCAGCTATTCAGGTGACAGGTTGGGTTTGCTTAGGTTAGTATCATGACGAGTGTTGATAAGATGGGTAATGCCTTGTGAATTGTTGCTTTCTGTTTAATAATTTAGTGAAAGAAAATAGTTTTCAGCGCTTTATTAGTGCTATTAGTATTAACAAAATATCGTACGCGCTTAGTGTTTTGCCTTATAAGTTAGTAAAACACATCATTTGTGAGTTTTTAGTTTGGTGTTACTTCTGGTTTTAACAGCTGTTCTCTGGATTGTTTTATTTGTGTTAATAGTATTTTAACTCTTTGAAAAAGAGTCAGTAGGATTTCTTTCTTTTAAGGTAACAAAAATACTATTTTCTCGAACTTGTTACATAGAATTATTGTTGAGAGGTTTTGCAACACAACAACCTAGCTTACTGTTTTGTATGGTCATGTGTTTATTACCAGTAGGGCGCAGTGTTAAAATTTTTTTATTGAGGGACGATATCTAGCTTATTATCGCGAAGAGCCATTTATGGCTGCTTTTCACCCATCTGAATTCATGCCAGGATTAACCGGTTTCGATATTTGCAGTGAATTTTATACATACTACATACATAATTTTATACATACATACTACTTTTTTGCGACAACGTTGTGGAAGTTTCACCTATACGGGGTGCCGCAAATTTGGTTCAAGAAATTCTGTCGCTATGAAAATTATGAGCAGTTTTTGGACGTGCACTCGTGCTTTTTTTTGTTAAAATAAAAAATAATGATTTATTGATACTTTACTGTGTAATCCTAACGCCCGTGTTATAAATATATATATATATATATATATATATATATATATATATATATATATATATATATATATATATATATATATATATATATATATATATATATATATATATATATATATATATATATATATATATATATATACAGTGACCGGCAAAAAGTTCGCAACATATGGGAAAAATTTTTATTAGGAGAGTATCGGAAAAACTTTCCCAGGGGATCGGTTCTGCATGTCCGATAACCTACAAATCGATTTTGACATACGTCACGTGACCACTGGTATAGCGTCAAATTAAAAAAAAAATTGTTAATTTACAAAAAGTGAGGTTAGTTGACGAGATATCAAAAAAAGTTATTTGAAAAAATTGCTTAGAATTAAATTCTAGGTCCTTGTGCAAAATTTTAAGATTTTTTTTAAAAAAATTGGAAAACTCAATTTTTTTTAAATATTTTTTTATCGATTTACAAATTTCCGGTTTTTTTCGTTTAGATAGCTTGGCTAATGTAAAGCCCATGTATCTGGATGAAAATAAACGAATGTAGTAGTTTTTTCTACAATTGACAGGACAAAATTAAAAAAAACAGGGTTTCGCCGGACGCTAGCTGTTGCAATGATTTGTATCTAGCAGCAGTGTCAAAATTTTAGAGACATTTCAATGAGATTACATTGAGAAAACCTTAATCGTCTTAAATATATCTGAAGTTCGACTTTTTGTAAAGTTAAGGGGATTAAAATAGATAATAAACAAAAAATTACCTGTTTATTTAATCGAAATTTTATAAACGAAAACCAATGTAAGAAAAACTTAAAAGTAGTCAAATTCTGTACTAACAACACAAAAAATCATTGTTTTTCCTTGGGTGCACAAAATTTAAAACTCAGTATGACCACCATTTCTCTCCATACATACTGTTGTTCTCGAGCGCAACTCTCGATTAACATTTCGGAGCATTTTACGATTTATTTGCAATACACAATTTATAATGACATTCTCTAAATTTTGTATATTCCTAAAGGGTCGATGTTTGTACACAGGGTTCTTTAGGTATCCCCACATAAAAAAATCTAACGGAGTCAGATCTACAATTCTACAATTGACAGGACAAAATCTAAAAAATAGGTGTTCGCCGGACGCTCGCTGTTGCAATGGTTTGAATCTAATGAAATGACTGTATCAAGATTTTATTAAGATTTTTCGCACATAAATTTAACAACCAGGTCTATTTAGTTGTACTTAAAACTACCAAAGCAGGCTCTGAAATTAAAACAACCAAATAATCTAGTAGGTTAAAAACAACAGAAAAATGTCAAACAAATTATAATTTGTTTGATTTCAACCTATGTCATTGGTTTATGTCTCGCATCTTACTAAGTTTGATATTTTACATAAGTTTATTAATATTTTATTCCTAAAAATGGCACCCACACTACTTCTTCAGGAAAAGATAGAAATTATTTTAATTTCTGGAGATAATTACAAAAGCCATAGAGAAACAGCAGCAATTTTTAATGAGAGGCACCCCGATAAATCCCTCCATTATTCCACAGTATCTCGTCTAGTCAATAAATTTAAAGAAACGGGATCGGTAGAAAATCAGTATAAAGTTTCCCATGAAAAACCGGTAACAGGTGACGAAGGTTCTCTGGATGTGTGTTTGTCGATCACAGAAACACCCCAATTAGCAGTTAGTCAAATATCGGAGATCACTAACATTCACGAAAGATCTGTGCGGAGGATATTAAAAAGAAACAAATTTCATCCGTACAAACCTAAATTTGTACAAGTATTAAAAGATAGGGATTATGACGCCCGCTTCGATTTTTGTGCCTGGTTCCAGGGTATGATTGAGGAAGATTTTAATTTCCCAAAGAACGTTCTTTTCTCGGATGAAGCTACATTTACCTCTAACGGAACCGTCAGTTCACAAAACTGTAGATGGTGGGCCACCGAAAACCCAGACTTTGTAATTCAGAGTAAAGACCAATATAGTTTTAAGCTTAATGTGTGGTGCGGAATTTTCAACCTCAGAATAGTGGGACCTTTTTTCTTTAGAGACAATTTAAATTCAGAACGATATTTAGAATTTCTACAAACTGAGATATCTGACTTTTTAGACAATTTGTCATTAGCCGAAAGAAGAAATTTATACTTTCAACAAGACGGAGCTAGCATTCATTCCACAAATGAGGTGAAGAGATGGCTGGATCAAGAATTTGGAAACCAGTGGATAGGACGGTTTTCTGAAAATCCGTGGCCTGCGAGATTACCAGATCTGACTCCGTTAGATTTCTTTATGTGGGGATACCTAAAGAACTCTGTGTACAAACATCGACCCTTTAGGAATATACAAAATTTAGAGAATGTCATTAGAAATTGTGTATTGCAAATAAATCGTAAAATGCTCCGAAATGTTAATCGAGAGTTGCGCTCGAGAACAATAGTATGTATGGAGAGAAATGGTGGTCATACTGAGTTTTAAATTTTGTGCACCCAAGGAAAAACAATGATTTTTTATGTTGTTAGTACAGAATTTGACTACTTTTAAGTTTTTCTTACATTGGTTTTCGTTTATGAAATTTCGATTAAATAAACAGGTAATTTTTTGTTTATTATCTATTTTACTCCCCTTAACTTTACAAAAAGTCGAACTTCAGATATATTTAAGACGATTAAGGTTTTCTCAATGTAATCTCATTGAAATGTCTCTAAAATTTTGACACTGCTGCTAGATACAAATCATTGCAACAGCTAGCGTCCGGCGAAACCCTGTTTTTTTTAATTTTGTCCTGTCAATTGTAGAAAAAACTACTACATTCGTTTATTTTCATCCAGATACATGGGCTTTACAGTAGCCAAGCTATCTAAACGAAAAAAACTGGAAATTTGTAAATCGATAAAAAAATATTTAAAAAAAATTGAGTTTTCCAATTTTTTTAAATAAAATCTTAAAATTTTGCACAAGGACCTAGAATTTAATTCTAAGCAATTTTTTCAAATAACTTTTTTTGATATCTCGTCAACTAACCTCACTTTTTGTAAATTAACAATTTTTTTTTTAATTTGACGCTATACCAGTGGTCACGTGACGTATGTCAAAATCGATTTTTAGGTTATCGGACATGCAGAACCGATCCCCCGGAAAAGTTTTTCCAATACTCACCTAATAAAAATTTTTCCCATATGTTGCGAACTTTTTGCCGGTCACTGTATATATATATATATATATATATATATATATATATATATATATATATATATATATATATATATATGTATATATATATAATAAATGTAAATGCGAAGATTTACTTCTTCGCTAGTGCAGCGAAAAGGCCGTGAATGAAAAATAAAAATAATGAGGACTATCTTTGATTCTGGTCTGGGTGACCTCCTGCTATCGATTTCTGGGCCCTTACCCATCAGCGGGCAGGCTTACACCCAGGGTGGCTGAAGACCAGACCACGATTTGACCAGAATCAAAGAGAGTCCTTATATCCAAAATGTTCGGAAAGGATGGGTAAGATGTAGTGGCTCGCGCCAACTGGTTCACCCAGTGTTGCTCCAAAAATGTTTGGCTGCTAACACAATAATACTCGAAAGTATGTCGAATGTCGATTTTCTCGACGTCGACGGTACAAATGCACCATTGTACAACAATAGTAGAAAAATGGAAGATTTCTTGGCCTATAGGTAATATAATAAATGTAAATGCGAAGATTTACTTCTTCGCTAGTGCAGCGAAAAGGCCGTGAATGAAAAATAAAAATAATGAGGACTATCTTTGATTCTGGTCTGGGTGACCGAACATTTTGGATATAAGGACTCTCTTTGATTCTGGTCAAATCGTGGTCTGTTCTTCAGCCACCCTGGGTGTAAGCCTGCCCGCTGATGGGTAAGGGCCCAGAAATCGATAGCAGGAGGTCACCCAGACCAGAATCAAAGATAGTCCTCATTATTTTTATTTTTCATTCACGGCCTTTTCGCTGCACTAGCGAAGAAGTAAATCTTCGCATTACATTTATTATATTACCTATAGGCCAAGAAATCTTCCATTTTTCTACTATTGTTGTACAATGGTGCATTTGTACCGTCGACGTCGAGAAAATCGACATTCGACATACTTTCGAGTATTATTGTGTTAGCAGCCAAACATTTTTGGAGCAACACTGGGTGAACTAGTTGGCGCGAGCCACTACATCTTACCCATCCTTTCCGAAGATTTTGGATATAAGGACTCTCTTTGATTCTGGTCAAATCGTGGTCTGTTCTTCAGCCACCCTGGGTGTAAGCCTGCCCGCTGATGGGTAAGGGCCCAGAAATCGATAGCAGGAGGTCACCCAGACCAGAATCAAAGATAGTCCTCATTATTTTTATTTTTCATTCACGGCCTTTTCGCTGCACTAGCGAAGAAGTAAATCTTCGCATTTACATTTATTATATTACCTATAGGCCAAGAAATCTTCCATTTTTCTATATATATATATATATATATATATATATATATATATATATATATATATATATATACATATATAACAATTGAATTTGTTGTAACGTTGCCAGACATATTATAAATCTTTAGGAATAATTTATTTTATGTTATTAACTGTAATTTTAAGAGGCAAGTAAGACAAATTTAAACCTTTTCCTAAGAAAAAACAAAAAAGATAGTAAAAAGACCACTGCAAAATCAATCCTTTTTGTCAGTAGCCTTAGTTTTAACTAATATTTATTACACCCTATATTACGTTATTAACGAGATAAGCGCCATAGATTCAACTTTCTGCTAAGAAAAAGTTACGATCAAACCGAAAATCCCTAACTGAGCACAACTACATAGTATTTTAAAATTATAACAAAAATTATTTCATTGCAGCATTTGTCAAAAAAAAAACATTATTCTGTGTCACGCAGCACATTTAGAAAGTTGTTATTCAACCTTTTGTTAAGAACATTATCATAACTTACCGATTTTTTTGAAAAGATCCCCTAAATGAGTTTTTCCGAAGTCCAGATGCACCCGCAAACGTTACCATAATATGTAAATATTATTAGTTTTCAGTTTCCAACCCTATTAGGCTAATTTAAGAAACACTAGGTATAATCAAACACAAACTAGATAAAACTGAGCAAAAATATTAGTTAACAACGGATCGACAAAAACCATTTTCTAGGCAGTGAAAAGAAATTACATTATTATTTAAAACTAACTTCTAAAGAAAAAATGTTGATAACATTCACTGTATGATTTTTATGCTTTTGTTGAAGGTTAAGTGGACTGGACTGTAAAAACTTCAATATGGATTGAGGAGATGGCATTCAGAATGCTTATTTTTCCATCTCTCTTTGTCAACTCACTTTCTGTCTTAGTGTCTTGAGGAAGTAGCTGGCGCAGTTTTGGAGCAAAAATTTAAATTATAACGCCTGTTTGTTTTGTTGCCTTTGTAGTAGAGTACTTTGAAATAAACAAAAACCAGATGTTTTATAAATCGGCGGATGCGCCAGAATACTAATGCAGCAATTATTACCAGAGAAAAATTAGATAGAGAGAATAATATCTCTTCTCGCTAGCTCGACAACGCGATGGCCTTCAAACGGCAACATCCCGAGATTGGCGCGTGTGATTCTCACAATACATCCCGACATCAGCCAGTGCGGTAGCAACACGGCAAGCAGAAAGAGTTTCCTGCGGCGCGTCTCAATACTCACTCTCACTGTGCTTTATAATAACCCAAAATCTGCAGTGCACGCCCGTGGCAGCTTATTTGAACTCGGTTTGGAGGTCACCGAAAGCAAATCGTATTTATGAATGAAATCGGTACGAGATACTATTCTCTCTGTCTTATTTTTCTCTGTTATTACTATTTGTAGTTTTTTTGGGTTGCATATCTTTTGTTACCTAGATTTTACTAGAAAAGTAACAAAAACATTAGTTTTCGTTTTTAGTAGGGCGGACGTGGAATATTTGTGTTTAACTTTTGTCGATTTTAATTATTAGTTGAGTGCTCTATTTTTCATCAATGCCTGTACTGTGTTGTTACCATTGAAATAGAATTTTTCGTTTCAGTGTTTGTTAGTGCTAAATATTTTAACCTAAAATATTTTCAAAAGTGTATTTTAAAGAGATTTTACTACAAGTCAGAGCCTCGTTGTGCGTCGTTGGAATCTCGTGGTAGTAAAAAACTTTTTCATTTTTCACGCTTTTCGTTTTTAAAGTTATTTTTTAAAGTTTTTGAATTTTTGTTTATCGGAAATGAGTGTAAATACAATGATGCATTTAAAACAACTTTTCCTTGTATCAAAAAATCTTATTGAGTATTTTTATGTTATCTGGTACTAACATAGACTGTGAAAGACTCTGGCGAAATTTAAAATTATTGGACAGATGAAAAAGTCGAATGACTGTTTCAACACTGAAAGAGGTTATGACACTCCACCTGTTTTGGTGAACAACTTCCCGCATCCAATGAGGATTTGTTTCTGACCTGTAGTGCATATTGTGCAAATTGACTCTACCACAACTAGTAAAAGTTGCTTCATCCGTCCATAAAATCAAGGAGAGGAACTGGCAATTTCCGTTGCACATACCTCTTAATCAATAACAATAATCCCGCCGCCTGTCAAAATCAGTATCTGAAAGGGCCTGGTGTAAAACTACATGATAGGGATGCAGCTTAAAATCCTTTAAAATTCGAAACACTGTAGTGCAACTTATACCTAAGTCTAAAGAAATGTTTCTGATACTCAAGTGCGGATCCAGTTGCACGTACGCGAGAACGTTTATAATATTGTCTTCATTCCTTACTGAACGTCTCCTGATGGGCACTGGAATGGGACGTACACTACCCGTTGTTCTAAGACGTATTGCCAACCGCCGAAACACATTTCTACTAACATTCACGTTCCGCAAGAGGAGCATTTTCAAAACACTGAAAATATACGGCAAGCATATCGTAAGCCTCGGCGTTGGTATATGCCATTTTTGAAAGATGCAGCACAAAAGTTGAATAACGATGAACTCAAAATTCACAGAAAATCCAAGATAAAATCTTGAGAGATACTTAAAGATTGATTAAAGTGACATTTCAATTTGTTTGTTTCCCTGACAACCTGCCGATTTTGTTTCATGGTTTACTAGGTAATTTTTTAATAATACGTCAGGTTAGGTTGGGTAGTAATGGAGTAAAAAGTGAAAAAAAAACACTTAATAAAGTTTAAAATTTTTTTTTATTTTCCATGGCACGCTTGACCACGGACCTATAAAAACAATTGCTTTTTTCAATTAACATGATATTAATTATTCTTTTGGCTATAACTCCGAAACTAATGAAGATATCGAATCGAATTTTTTACATTTTCTCTTGCAAATTTATTCTACTTTTCGATTATGATATAATAACTATGTCATTCCATTTAAAATTTTGGAGAAAAATTGGAAAAACAAAGAGTTTCTCAAATAACGCCCTCTAGCGAGTGCCGCGAAAATCAATGTAACACAGCCATTATTTTGTTTAAATTAGCAAGCCTTCCTTTCTTAAACGAGACCAAGTTCATCAAATTCGGTTGAGTCAAACCAAAGTTATGGACACTTTTATCAGTAGACTTTCCCCCTCCTCTTCCGCCCTAATTTTACATCTTACAGCAAAAAGTGTTAAACCAAAAAGATGTAGAATTCTAGTAGAATTATCAGTGTAATATTTTTTTGATAGCTTTTATAGGGATAATTTCCAGAAAAATGTCTTTTCTTACATGACCACAGCAATTACGCCCCCTAGCGGCAGAGTTAGGAACTTAAAAATTATTTCCAGCAATTTCTCTTGGCCGCTTTCCTTCTTAGGATTTTTTTCCAAAGCTCCTGGAGTATCAATTCCTGAGATATGGTACCTCATCACCCTTAATGAAACACTCTGTATATATATATATATATATATATATATATATATATATATATATATATATATATATATATATATATATATATATATATATATATATATATATATATATACAGGGTGTCCAAGGAGTATGTGGCAAAATTTAGGCAGTGTGTAGGTGAGGTGAAAATAACACCACAAGTTCCTATAATTTTTTTTCCTATGAGCCCTCCTTGTGTAGATACGGGCCCCTAAAGGACGCCAATGGAATTTAATTTTTTCTAAATAACTTTTAAATCGCCCGGTAGATTTCGATAATTTTTTAGTATGATATATTTTAAGATAGGCCCTTAAAAGTACTGCTGTAGAAAGCGTTGTAGCTTATTCAGAGTTTCAGGGACGGACTAGCTCAAACACACATAACCAATTTTTTTTTACACCCCGTACAATATGGACACGAAAACCATTTTTTTAGATACTATGTACCTTTTACTAAAAATTGAAACCGCTAAAATCAATGGTTTCCGAGAAAAATCATCTTAAACGCAGTAGTACCTTCGACGTGGTTAATTTCTAATACTGCAAAAAAAATACTGAAAAAGTGCAGTAGACCTTTTTTTTTTCAAAATGTGTACAGCTTTTGCAATCTGTTAATTTGAAATTAAACAAATAATGCATCTTAAAGATCGTTCACGTTATAAGTTGTACAGAGTGTTACGAAATTATGAGTAATTGCACAACTAAGTTTTATTGCCCGCTTTTCTATACTACGTAACTTTTACTAAAAATAATAACAATTTAAATGAGCTTTAAAAAATAATATGTAATCGTATAAAATTTTCCACATGCCGCTCCTCCCAACTTCGATGCATTTTTTTTGGTCTATGAATAGACTGCCGCTAAACTTTTGATGCATTTTTATTTTAAAAAAAGAGCAAGCCATGGAAAAAAAAGGAAAAATAATTGCCATATTTATTCTGGTACTGTCAAGTCGAAATCACTTGAGTTTTCAATCAGTTAAGGATAAATTTAATTATGGAGTTCACCTTTCAAGAACATGCTGACATGCATCTCATATATGGTCAAGCTTTAAGTAATTCATCAGAAGCCAGAAGGCTTTATGGTCAAGCTTTTCCAAATAGAATTTTACCTGACAGGAAAACATTTATAAATATTGATCGCCGTTTGCGAGAAACTGGTAAGAAAGAAAAACTGTGAGTTAATTTTGTTTGCAAATTCATATCTTCCTTTTAGGGAGTTTTTTACCCAAGCGTGGTGGTGAGGGTGGTCAGAGAACCGTACGGACCCCTGAAACGGAAGAAAGAATATTGGATGCTGTTGCCGAGAACCCATCGACTAGCGTAAGAACGTTGTCAAACCAACTTCATGTCACTAAATCAATTGTCGATCTAGTCCTAAAAGAACAACTTTTGTATCCTTTTCATATTCAGAAAGTTCATGCCATGACTGCTGATGATTATCCAGCGAGAGTTTGTTACGCTAACTGGTTTCTCCAAAAACAAAGGGAAACTAATAATTCTGTAACCAACATTCTATTTACAGATGAAGCAGGATTTGGAAGAAATGGCGTAATTAATTCACATAATCTCCAGGTATGGGATGAAGAAAATCCTCACGCGACAATCCAAACGAAGCATCAGCAAAAAGTCCATGTAAATGTGTGGGCTGGAATTCTGGGTAAACGCTTAATTGGACCATTCGTCCTACAACACAGATTAAATGGTGCAGGGTATCTGCAGTCCCTTCAAGAAAACCTAAATGAATTGTTGGAAGATGTACCCCTTGAATCTAGAAGACAAATGTGGTTTATGCACGATGGTGCTCCACCTCACTTTGATATTTTAGTGAGAGAACATTTGGATAACACATTTCCTGATCGCTGGATAGGTCGCCAGGGCCCAGTTTCGTGGCCCCCTAGATCCCCAGATCTAAACCCCCTAGATTTTTATTTATGGGGTCACTCGTCTACTCTACGCCGGTAAATAATCGGGAAGAATTACTTGCAAGAATAGCATACTATTCCAATAATATCCGAAGCAAACCAGTGAACCAGGCATATTTTTTCAAGTTCAGCGGCAGTCTATTCGTAGACTAAGAAAGTGCGTTCAGATTGGAGGCGCCCATGTGGAAAATTTGATATGATCTAATGTTATAGTGTTGAAAATTTATTATGCTTAAATATTATTTTTTAAAGTTTATCTAGAACTTAATTATGAGCAATAAAACGTAATAGTTGTGCAATTACTCATAATTTCGTAACACTCTGTACAACTTATAACGTGAACGATCTTTATGATGCATTATTTGTTTAATTTCAAATTAACAGATTGCAAAAGCTGTACACATTTTGAAAAAAAAGGTCTACTGCACTTTTTCAGTATTTTTTTTTTTGCAGTATTAGAAATTAACCACGTCGAAGGTACTACTGCGTTTAAGATGATTTTTCTCGGAAATCATTATTTTAGCGGTTTCAACGAAGAGTACTTTATTTTTAGTAAAAGGTACATAGTATCTAAAAAAATGCTTTTCGTGTCCATATTGTACAGGGTGTAAAAAAAATTTGGTTATGTGTGTTTGAGCTAGTCCGTCCCTGAAACTCTGAATAAGCTACAACGCTTTCTACAGCAGTACTTTTAAGGGCCTATCTTAAAATATATCATACTAAAAAATTATCGAAATCTAACGGGCGATTTAAAAGTTATTTAGAAAAAATTATATTCCATTGGCGTCCTTTAGGGGTCCGTATCTCCACAAGGAGGGCTCATAGGAAAAAAATGTGGTGTTATTTTCACCTCGCCTACACACTGCCTAAATTTTGCCACATACTCCTTGGACAATCCTGTATGTATATATACAGGGTGACGCGGATCTAAATGTACATACGATACCATAAGATAGAGACCACCTTGGGGGTTCTAAATCACCCACATTTAGTAGTCCAATCTCTAACCTTTACCGAGATACAGGGTGTTTTATAAGTTTTGCCTAAAATTTATTTTTGTAATATTTCTGTAAGCACTTGAAATAAAAAATTCATAATGGGTAAGAATATTTTGTACAATTTGTGGGTTTAAAATGCCATATGCAAAAGTTCTAAAATCCAGGTCCGTACTTAAAATAAAATTAGTTTTTAATTTTTTTTAAATTCAACACCCTGTATATCGGATTTTTGAAACTTGTAATTTCTACTCCAAACAAGCATAAACATATGATTCTATTGACATGGTTTTCAAAGTTGCCGCACTTACCACGAAGTCATAAAAAATAGGCGTTTTTAAGAAATCAATGAGAAAGTACATTTCAAATAAACAAAATCTGCTAAAAAATAGTTGGTAGCCTTAGAAAAGTGTCCATATTGACTAGAAATATTATGCACTTCTTATCGGATTAAAATGGCATACGAAAGTGATAGAATCCAGGTCCTCACTTAAATAATAGGCCCATTTGTAATTTTCGAAATTTGACACCCTGTACATCAAATTTTGAAAAACAAATGCATTTGGAACGAGCATAAAATCTGAAATTATTGACATGATATTCAAAGTTGCCACACTTATTACTTTATCGTAGAAAATAGTACTTTTGAAAATCTACATTTAGGTAAATTGTTTTATTAACAGTATTAATGGTTAAAAACAATAAGGATTGAATTCAAAAAATTGGGAATAAATATTAATACCTAGAAGTGTGAAGAAGTCAATGGCGGTCATTTTGAAAATCTTCTAAAATAATTTATTTTATTGTTAAATTATGTGTTTTTGAGGAACAGTATGCCTTGTACTATGTATGCATCTTTGTGTTATTTTAATTAATTGTTGTGGATTTAGGTTTATTTTAAGTTGTTCTAGGTATTAATATTTATTCCCAATTTTTCGAATTCAATCCTTATTGTTTTTAACCATTAATACTGTTAATAAAACAATTTACCTAAATGTAGATTTGCAAAAGTCCTATTTTCTACGATAAAGTAATAAGTGTGGCAACTTCGAACATCATGTCAATAATTTCAGTTTTTATGCTCGTTCCAAATGCATTTTTTTTTTCAAAATTTGATGTACAGGGTGTCAAATTTCGAAAATTACAAATGGGCCTATTATTTAAGTGAGGACCTGGATTATATCACTTTCGTATGCCATTTTAATCCGACAGGTAGTGCATAATATTTCTAGTCAATATGGACACTTTTCTAAGGCTACCAACTATTTTTTAGCAGATTTTGTTTATTTGAAATGTACTTTCTCATTGATTTCTTAAAAACGCCTATTTTTTATGACTTCGTGGTAAGTGCGGCAAGTTTGAAAACCATGTCAATAGAATCATATGTTTATGCTTGTTTGGAGTAGAAATTACAAGTTTCAAAAATCCGATATACAGGGTGTCGAATTTAAAAAAAATTAAAAACTAATTTTATTTTAAGTACGGACCTGGATTTTAGAACTTTTGCATATGGCATTTTAAACCCACAAATTGTACAAAATATTCTTACCCATTATGAATTTTTTATTTCAAGTGCTTACAGAAATATTACAAAAATCAATTTTAGGCAAAACTTATAAAACACCCTGTATCTCGGTAAAGGTTAGAGATTGGACTACTAAATGCGGGTGATTTAGAACCCCCAAGGTGGTCTCTATCTTACGGTATCGTATGTACATTTAGATCCGCGTCACCCTGTATATATATATATATATATATATATATATATATATATATATATATATATATATATATATATATATATATATATATATATATATATATATATATATATATATATATATATATATATATATATATATATATATATAATTTTGCTTCTCAATCTGTTAACTACAATAACAGAATTACGCAATTTCCTTTATTATAATAATTAAGAAAAGATCATTCGCTGATAATAATTAGCAATTCATTTGATAAGGTAAGTAATATCATTACGAAAATGCCACTTCTGCCGAACAATTTTCAATCATCGATCAAACCCAACCTGAACAATTTTTATTTCGTATGATGATTTTTCGGAACTAATTTCGTCATATAATAAGAAACTTGAAATTTTTAGAGCTTATTATGTTCTGTGTGTATCTTTTAGATAAAAATATAAGATAACTTAATACATAATACAATATAATGTGCCTTAGGGAGAAATAGTAGGGAAATACTGTTATATTTCGGTATATTAAAAAATATATCGTTTTAATATCCTTCTTAGCAAAAACAGATTGTTAAAAAAATTGATAAATATACGGTAAAGAGAGCTCCAGAAAACGTTCGATTTTTCAATATCAGGTTACAGTTTCCTTTAAAACGTGGTATTGGGAAAAAAGTAGATGGGGTAGGACTTAAAGAATGTCAAATGCTTATTCCGAGAATTGCTAAAAAACTTGTTTTTTGATGCAAATACGGACTTCAGCAATTAAACAATGTGACACGAGGCCATTTTAGATGTTTCAGCAGATTTATTTTCATGTTGCACTAAGTACTATCTGGTCTATGTAGGCACAAATACTTTTAGGATTGCTCAGATCTGCTCACGTTTTTCTCATCAGATATTGATAACATATTGTTTGCGGTCACTGGTGCCCCAAAGAGAATCCTATGGAACAATTGAGCTGCGATAAATCTGGCAATTACTTAAAGAGTTAGAATATTCAATACTGCCAGGCTTTAATTCTGTAGTGTCCCTAATATAACGGTCACGAGTAACGTATGTTAAAAGCAGTAATGGAGACTCCACTGGTGAAATATACTGTATAGATCCAGAAATTTAAATTAGTAATGAATCCTAATTTTTGATTAAATCGTTAGAATACACTAACAGATAATGGTTTGGATGGATAAGCAAACCCAATCACCATTATTCTTTTTATGGTTAAGATTTGAATTTCCGACTTTCTGCACATAAAAACTAAATCATTTAATACAAAATTAAAAAGAACTAAATTGTGTGAAAAAACAAAGAATATGTAGAAAGGGCCTATACTACAGAAATAGTAAAGACCCGATATAGGGATATCAATCCCGGGATCCCGAAATTCCGGGTCCCGGGATCCCGGAGTATAAACCGGACTCGAAAATCCCGGGATCGCCTGATATTTTAGGGAGTAATCTCGAAATGCTCTTTAGCGACACCGACAGCGATATAGGAGTCACTGACGGTATGGATAAGGTGGAAGTTTTGGAAGAAAAGTGAATTTTTGGAAGTAATCATTACCAATAGGCATGACCTCTGTGTGTTGATGTCTAGAGTTAGACAAATAGTTCGAACAGTTAGAAAATCGCCAGCTAAATATTATATAATACAAAAGTATATCAAGAATGACCATGGGACAGAGCTAAAAGTTATATTATATTCAAGACAAGATGGAACAGCTTACTTGACATGTTCGAGCATTTTGCACTATTAGAGAATTTCATAAAAAAAGATCTTATTGATCTAAACATAACACCAATTTTGGATTCAGAAAGTGATGTTCTCAAAGGCGTTGTTTTCCAACCAATAAAATTTACAGTTTATGCCCTATGCCGTCGCGATATGGATTTATATAAAGCAGATGCGACGTTCATGTTGAAGGAATTAAAGGAATAAGAGCAATGGTCTCCATATTTATTAATTAGCTGGTCACGTGGTAAAAATAAATCTAGAAAGATGTCAATGAAGTAGTTGTATCTTAAAGAATATCACATAAGATAGATCAATGTATCATTATTTCCCGCCATAATACTTTTTTTGTCATTTCTATTACTACGTATTAATCCAGGTATTGTAATTTCAGTCCCGATATTGTCGGGATTTTGAGTAATAATCCCGATCCGGATTATTTTGGGGATCGAGACTGGTATAAAAAGCGATATATTTAAAGCAGATGCGACGTTCATGTTGAAGGAATTATCCAGAATTAAAACAACACTCAGTACCGAACTACAAGAGTCAATGAGAACAAGGATTAAGCAACGCAGATCCATTTATTCTGACATTCTCTGCTATCTCAAAAATCCCGACATTTTAAACTCGGAAGATGACTGCTTCGAAACATCAAATATTTCCCTCGGTAAATCTAAATTGGAAACGGTTTTAATCAGGCTAGACACAGACAATGAAAGTAAAACAGAAATCAGCGACGAAGATGACACTCCCATTGCAGAAATTCTGAGAGCAGAAGAGAATGAACCATTCAACGTTAAACTGCAAAAATCATTATCTACTAACATGTTCCGAGCTATTACAAAAGCAAACCAGTAATAAAACCCTGATGTCCGCAATCCTTACTCAAGAAATTGATTTATTTGTAAATGATGGCAGCGGACGTAATCTTCAAACAGCCCTTTGAATACCTACTAACCATTCAGCCCACAAGCATAGAACCCGAGAGATCCGCAGGAATTTTCTGCAACAAAATAGGTTCTAGCCTGAAAGATGAAACTTTAGACGCCCTAATATTTTTGCGGTATCTATTTTTTTAGATAATTATAAATTTATACATATATATTTTTTTTATTTAGAGTCATTTAGGTGCTTTTTAGTTCATGTGTAAACTATAAATTAAAATAAAAATTTTAATATTTAAATCCCTTTAATTTTTTTTCGGGAGTAATCCCGGGATTAGACAACAAAATCTCGAAAATCCCGGGATTAAGAAAACCAGTCAGGATTCGCGGATCCGGAGACCATAGTAACAGGATCAATAATTGTGAACTTAAAAGTTTTTATGTTAAAATTATGTGATCCACTAGAGATAGAAACCAATAATGGTTTGTAACTGCAGAACGGGACAAGTAGAGTTTTCGTTGTCAATTATTTGGTTAATAAAAACGTTTTTTGAAATCAACTTATTTTACTAGTTCAAACTAAACTTCAATCAAAGAAATTCTAAGACGAATAATGTTAATAGGAATTTGGAACTTCAATCCTGCATAAAATAATCCAAAAATATGTAGACGATGAAAATGAGAAGATTGCAACAACTAGAATTTGCCAGAAGCAAGATCATTGGAAAAAGTAGCTACAAAATGTAAACGTACTTAAGTAATTGACGTCATTAGTTTGTAATGTTCGCGTCAATTTCATATCAATACGCCAGACGACAAGTTGGTTGAAAGCGGATTTTAGAAAAATTCCGAGAAAAATTTCGTTGAATACAATACTTCCTTGGAATATTACCAGCAAATCCGTTAAGTTTCCCCGAGGGGGGTCGAATGAGGTTGCCGTCGTTCCCTTTAAGGAGGATAGGGGATTTCATTCATTTTAAGCTTAAAATAAGTATGTAAGGTAAACTGTCCCACAGTGAATCACTTTTTACCTGGAAGGTTACTACCTCTCCATTTTAATGGAAATACATTAAAAATACATCAAACGGAATACATCACGTATTGACTTTTAACCTGTGTGATAATGTGACCACTCAGTACGTATTTTAATATTAATTTTTATATATTTGTTAAACTGCCCACATGGTTCACTGTGTACTGTGTTGTGGATACAGTGAACCACCAGCCAGTGCACAGTGAATCAATTTATTTCTATCATTTTTATAGAAAAGAAAATATAAACTAACATGGAACAAAAAACTTTTTATTCCTTAGTTAACAAATTAACGTTCATACATGTCAATTTTGACGTTTTAACAAAATCTAAGAACTACTATTTAAGGTAATTTTTGGAAAACAATCACAGTAACATCCTTTAATTTCACCTTTGAAGTATTACGAAACACAGAAACAAATTAAACAGTAAGATAAATGAAAATAAAAACATTGAGAACTAGCGAATATTAAGACCAGAAAAGTCTATGTTAAAGGAATAAAAAGAATTCTTGCTCCTGGAGGTACTGCCATGGTCTAAGGGTTTTGGCAAAATAATTTTGATGTCCAATTTCAGCACCGTAGATAAATCAGGATTGTCAGGAAGACAGAACATATATTGCGTTGAAGATTTTCTCCTCAAGAAACTCACTTCATATTCAGTGCCTTGGACTGTCAAAACTTTAGCTAGGTAGTAAATTGTATTCTTTTTTTTGCCTTCGAACTCAACCAGAACGAACTCCCCTTCGACAGGATCTCTTGTAAGTTGCCCTAACTCTTCTTTTGCACTTTGCAAATTATCGTCATCTGAATTTTTATCTGTCATAACATCATCACTTTCCAATATCATAGAAGCATCCGATTCAGACGTAGAGCTATCCTGTAATACTTTTCTAATAGCGTTTTTTTCCTTTTTTATGGGCACTTGTTACTTTTTTTTCAATTTGTCGCTTCTTTGCTTGTTTTTCCCTTTCAATTTCTTCTTTTTCGGGAGTGTCTGTTGCTATCATACTTCTACCCTTTTTTCTATTCTTTGTTAAATTTTTTCTTGGTTGTGCTTTTAACGGTGCACGGAATTCTGCCGGATCTATGAATTGTTCATTATTTATTTGTGGAGATTTATTAAATAAAACATTAATGATATCTGTTGAATTTTTATCCGCGTTTTCTTTTTCTTGGGACTCCATATCTCTGGATGTATTAGGAAGACTGCGTTCGTCCGTCGCGATAATATTGGGATTAATTTGTTCCAGTTGCGGGCGATCAGTTACTGTGCTCGACAAGAAGTCGATTTCTGTAAAAACGGTTCGATCGAAAAAAAAATTCCTGTTTTTCTAAAGCTATTAGTTATTGAGGTGGGTGTCATAGCTTTTTGATATGCCTCACCGACGAAAGCGCCCACATCATATATTGATACAAGTTGGCCGGGATTTCTCATCATCCAAGAATCCATGCTAGAATTGTCGAAGCTTTTGAAAGGTTTAAACAGTCCTACATCAAGGGGTTGTGTTTTATGGGATGAATGTGGAGGCAAGGTAAGAATCGTAACTCCGTTAAATTTTGCCAATTCTAAAGACTCGACTGACAGGTGCGATTCATGATTGTCAAGGATTAAGAGCGATGGATTGTCCTTTGAAGAAGAACTCCATTTTATAAAATGTTTCATAACTTCGGGAAACAATTCTGAATTCATCCACCCGCTTGGTGCAGCCAAACCTAGAGTGCCTGGGGGTGTGCCCTTAATCATATAGTTCTTAAAGTTCTTTCGAGGAAAGATTATAGCCGGGGGAAGTGAATACCCACTAGCACTAACTATAGCACATGTTGTGCATAACGTTCCCTTCTCGCCACTTGTGACTTTCGAAATAATTCTTATACCTTTCGGTGCCAGCACTTTCGGAGGCTTTTGAACAGTCGTTGTAGACGTTTCGTACAAATTATACACACGTGTCCCATTAGCGAAACTTGGATGACGTTTTAGAACATCTTCGAGATTTTGGAAATATTTGTCAACGTTATGACTATTAAAACCTGTTACTCGAGCCAAGCTACAACTTTCTGGTGCTCTAAGGGTTACATCTGGATGACGCACTCGGAAAGATCGAAGCCATTCAATGCCTGCAATTTTATTTTGTTTCCAGGATTCTGGAATGCTTAATTTATTAATCACTGCTGTTTCGTATGCTACCTTGCGACAATCGTTATTTGTTAGGCCATAAAAAAGGTATGCACAATGTTAAAGATATTTTTTCAATGCTGTTTCCTGTTCTGAATTAAAAATCTGATTAACGTTATAGTTAGGAACTAATTTGACATTCGCTCCTTCGCCTGCATTTTGAGTTTTCAAATAATATCTTCTAACAGTTGGGTAAGGAATTCCTCTAAGTTTAGCTGGTTTTCTTATCTTTACGCCACTTCTAATAAGCTCTAGAGCTGCTGTCATATTTTCTTTTGTGTGGGTTCCTATTTTACGTGGCAGTTTCTTGCGAGCCATGCTGCAACAAAATAAACAAAAATATTATTTACCCTACAACCAGTAAATAGTACACAGTGAACCAGTGATTCACTGTGTACCATATTGCTTTGGTTCACTGTTGAACACCAGGTACATAATTATTTGAAGTTTAGAAACCAAAACTATTCACTTTTATAGCCAGTAATTATCCATTGATTACTATTCAACATAGAATAATATTCAAAATTAAATCTTAATATTACCACTAGGTAATGTAGTTATGGAACTGGAACATAAATAGTAATAAAATATATTTTTTACTCACCTTGCTAAATACTTTATTTTGTAACACACACCACTCCGTCAAACGTCAAACGTTCGAGCGGCACTAAGCGGTCGATCGGTGGTGCGGTGGGAGACACTTCAACTACTGCGTTTGTTTTATTTATAGTGGGGATAACTGAATTGTGTATGCAAAAAGTTCACTGTGGGACATGGTTCACTGTGGGACAGTTTACCCTACCAATTAAAATATTTAAGTCATCAGCAAAAAACTGACCTTTGGATATTTTACGCCAGATTCACATTTCCTGGAAAAATTACGATCTAAAGATGAACAAAATCTAAATTTAACTTATAATAAAATTTTAACTAAAAGAATATGGTTTGTAGTATTCAGTGATAACAGCTGATCCCGTTACCTTTTTCAACACACACAAATGGAACAAGTCTTTCGAATTTCATGGCGAATCCCAGATTGTTGCCCTTGTAGGCGTACCCCAAGATTCAGTCCTGGCACCTGACGATAGTACTCTTCACTCCAACATTCGTTTTTCCAGACAAGTCTCGAATCAAGAGCTGGATAATAGACGCATATCTATGCACCTATTTCTTTCCCAAGATCTTCAATTAATCCTAGACTTGGGTGATAATAAATAGACTTGGTATTTTGTAGTAAATCAGTTTTATTTTATGTAATGACAATAACATATCAAAGTCAGATATTCTAACAAACCTAATACCATGATACAGGTAACGGTAAAATACATAATATATAACAATCCTCCCCGCTATATTTGAAACTATAGATTAAGTCTTTGAACAGGTTTTCTTATTCTTTCTGATCTTCTAAATATTCTGTTTTTACACTCATTTTTCTTGTCATTCTCTTTCTCATATGTTTCTGCAGAAATTATATTCCTATCATTTGTACCGTTTTGAACTTCTGTAAAAGTATTTTCATGAGCAGAAAAAATAGACCCCTCTTGTCTATTTTGTGAAAGCATAGAACTCGACTGGTCTTGTATATAATAAGAACATGATGGCCCACTTTGTAAATTAGAATCTTGATGGTAAGGATCACCTTCAGTTGAGGTAGATTCTAATAAATGACCCTTATTATTTTTATCTGGTACATTTGCAGCTGGAAATTCTGGTGGAATTTCTTGTAATGTAACTTCAGTTGCAGCTATTTGATCCATATGTCTTCGCCAGATTTTATTACCAGGTACCGTACTTAAATAATGTAGTAGACCTTCCCTTTGGAATACTTCTCCAAATTCCCATTTTTTACTTGTATTGGAATAATTTCGTACACGCACTTTATCGCCAATTTGAAATTCTCGTAAAAAGGTTTGATGTTTTCTGCCGTAAACATCTTTCATTGTACTTTCATTCTGTCGGACAACATTCCTCCTGTGTACTTTTATTTGGTCTAACCAGGTCAATTCTCGTGCGTATATCATAATTCATTAATAAGGTACACGGTGAAACTCCTGTAGCTGCATTTGGTACTTTTCGGTATTGTAAAAGAAAATTTGAAAATTTAAAATTTATATCACCAGCTTCTTCAGACATTTTCTTTAGAGCATTTTTAACCGTTTGTACAAATCTTTCGGCTTGGCCGTTAGTGGCGAGATGGTAAGGAGCAGAAAAACGATGCGTGATTCCATTGGAATCCAAAAATGTTTTAAATTCTAGAGAAGAAAAAGTTGATGCATTGTCACTTACTAACACAAGAGGTAAACCAAAACGGGCAAATATCTCTCTTAACACTGCAATTGTTTTTGAAGTAGTTATGGAATTCATTGGGACTACTTCCAGCCATTTTGAATATGGTGTCAATGCAAGTTAGAAAGAATTAGTGGACTGTATTTGGACGAAATGCACCGACATTTAAGGATTTTAGAAAACTAAGAAAAACGACAACATACAAAATCGAAATATATGAAATGGCACATACCTTGGTTAGGGGGGTTGAATTTCTCGGTCAAAATTGGAACCATCGACACAAAACTGCCTCAAAACTGCCTCACCAGAACACGCGTGGCGATTCTATTGTGTACTTCTCTCGATCTCGCCTGGTTTCGTGCGCGACAGTACTACGCGCACTCCCCTGTGCCAGTAGAAAAGATTCTGTATGCTTTTAGCGCGAAAATGAAATACTTTGAATTTAAAAGTAAGAGTTGCATTAACATTTTCCGGCCGCCAAAACACACTGTGTTTTCACTATATTAAATTATACCGTAAACGAAGAAGAAGAAGGAAACCAATTGAAACTATATAAAAATTATAATATTCAAAAAAATAAGTACTTTTCATACAATTTATACCCATCACAAAGTACTGTAATCCAAGTGAGAAAAAAAACAGAAACAAAAAAATAGATTCTCTTAAACTAAAGTAACTAATTATGAATAATCGAAAATTAAAAATAAGTATTATTTTAGGAAATTGGCAGAGGGCACAATTTAACCACAGGTCGACGAAACGTACCTGTAGCCGTTTTAACAGTAACTACACGAACATACCCATCCGAACCGGGATGTAATTTTATAACTCTGCCTAATGACCACTGCATTGGTGGTTTAAGTTCATTTTTTAGAACGACAAGCGTATTTTCTTGAATTTTTGTGGAAGGTGCGGTCCACTTAGAACGTTGTTGTAGGGTGTTGAGGTACTCTAAATGCCACCTTTTCCAGAAATCACTCTGAAGCCTCTGCAACAACTGCCATCTGGTTAAGGAGTTTAACTCTAAATGTGATAATTCAGGTTCTGGAAGAGAGTTCAAGGGTTCTAACGTAAGAAAGTGGCCGGGAATAAGGGGAAGAAAGTCATTAGGATCAAGACTCTGAGAATATAAAGGTCTGGAATTAAGAATTGACTCGATCTGACACAAGAACGTATGAAATTCCTCATAAGTTAGCCTTTGCTCGCCAACTACACGTAATAGCTGAGTCTTTACAGACTTAACTCCAGCCTCACTTAAGCCATTGAAATGAGGTGCTGCCGGTGGTGAGAAATGCCAGTTTATACATAGATTTTCGCACGCATTTTGAGCGTACTCCGAGAGTAATCTGCTCGCTCCAACGAAATTAGTGCCACAGTCGGTATAAACGTCCGAAACTCTACCTCGTCTAGCCACAAACCTTTTGAAACAAGCAAGAAACGTCTCCGATGATAAATCTGAAACCAACTCTAAGTGAATTGCCTTCGTTGCTGTACAAACGAAGAAACAAATGTAGGCTTTGGAAACTTTAGCACCTCTATACTTTCCCATCGTTATGAAAAATGGCCCAAAATAATCGATTGCGACATGTGAGAATGCCTTTAATTGAGATATTCTGTGAGAGGGTAAGTATCCCATGTACGGGACTAATATCTTGGGCCTAATACGAAAACAGCGAATACACCTTGATACAATCTGCTGAATTACGCGGCGCGCAGATAATATCCAGAACTATTGTCTCAAAAGATAGTGCAGAGTTTTTATACCTGGATGAGCATAATTTTTATGTGTAAACTCAACAATGAGCTCAGTTAAGCGATGTGAACGAGGGAGTAACAAGGGATGCTTAGCACTATATGACAACTCTGAGTGTTGAAGACGACCTCCAACTCTAATGCAGTTGTCCCCATCAAGAAATAAAGCTAGCTTGCGAAAAGGTTTGGGAACAAGTTGATTGTTTTTCAACTTCGAAATAATATCTGGAAATGACGCATTCTGAACATGCCTAACAAGAACGATCATAGAGTTTTGCATCTCCTGATCCGAAACGACAACGGAACCATCAGGAAGTTTACGAAATGTAGGAAGAAATCTAAGACAATACGATAAAATTCGTTGAATTTTTACCAAAGAAGAAAACCTTTCTAATAGTTTATGAAGAAGATTTTCTTCAACCAAAAGGGCTAGAACTGTTTTTCGCTCTTCAGGCAAATTTTCATCCTCTTGTTTGAGCAGTGAATAGTTGGGGAAGGAAGCCCTAGTCTCTCGAGGCAATTTTAAGAAAGCAGGCCCGTTCCACCAAAGGTCGTGGCTTAAAAGTTGACTAGGAGTTAGACCTCGAGAAGCACAGTCGGCGGGGTTCTCAGCAGAAGGGATGTAATGCCATAAATTTCACTGTAAAGATTCCTGGTATATGCTACCCTGTTTGCAACGAAAGTCTTCCACCTATGTGGTGACGAAGACAACCAAGCTAAAACTATTTGCGAATCTGTCCAAGCCGAAATCTCATCAAAGGTCAATATTCCCGAATAACCTTGTTTTACAAACGTAACTAAACCAGCTAAAAGCTTAGCTCCACACAGTTCTAGCCTTGGTATTGACAAAATTTTCAAAGGTGCAACTCTAGCCTTTGCAAATACAAGAAAAGTTAATATTTCGCCAAGAGATGTCTCTATTCTGAAATAAATAGCCGCTGCGTAACCTATTTGCGACGCATCGCAGAAACCATGCAGTTCACAGCGACTAACATTGTCAGGTATGATGCGCCTGGGCAAGCTCAATTTTGAAAGTTCAGGGACCTCACTTTTGAATTGAGTCCATGAATGAAATACCGACTGTGGAGGAACATCATTCCAATCTGTGTTAGAAGCCCAAAGCTGCTGCATCAGATTCTTGGCGAAGAGAAGAATTGGCGAACAATAACCCAAGGGATCAAAAATACGTGCTATTTGTGATAAAATAGTACGTTTCGTACATGGGTTTTCGTCAGGACTATAAAGGTATGAAAACGTATCCGAAATGGGATTCCACTGTAACCCCAACACTTTTACAAAATTTGGTTCAGTTCTGTCAAACGACAGCGGAATTTGGACATCCGATATTGGAAACAAACGCAACAAATCAGATTTGTTACTTGCCCATTTCTTAAGCTCAAACCCACCTCAATCAAGTAGTGAAATTAATTCATTTTGAAGTTTAAGAGCAGAGTCAACGGAATTACTACCTGACAAAATATCATCAACGTAGATGTCTTTCAGTAATACCTTAGAAGCAATCGGAAATCGGTCTGATTCTAGACGCGCCAATTCTTGCAACGTTCGGATCGCAAGATAGGGAGAAGATTTTAAACCATATGTAACAGTTGTTAGCGAATATGTTTCAATAGGATCATCTGCGGAAATCCGCCAAAGAATATTTTGAAAACGAGTTTGTGAAGGAGTGATAAGGATTTGTCTAAACATTTGTTTAATGTCTGCTATAAACACCACAGCATGGATACGAAAATTAAGAAGAACTGCCCAAATATCATTTTGAAGTTTTGGACCCGCAAACAAGGTATCATTTAAGGACAGGCCTCTCGGACCTTTAGCCGAACCATCAAATACTACTCTCATCTTAAGCTTCAATACACTATGGTGTGGAATAAAATACGAAGAATCTAGATCCCATTTTGACTTGGGAGTAGGAATCAACGTCATGTGATTACATTCCAAGTAATCTTTCATAAATTCTGAATTGGATTTTTCAACAAACGAGATTCTAACAAATTGAAACGACGCATTGCCATAGGATAAGTATTACCTAAATTAGGTTCTGAATTTTTAAAGGGAAGCGATACGATAAATCTACCAGACTCATCCCGAGAAACAGTTTCAGAGAAAATCTTTTCACACTTTTCATCATCAGGGCACTGCGGAGGCTCGGCAAAAACCTGTTCAGTTTCACAAAACTTCTGTAAACAAACATCAAGGGAAGGGTCTAAATACGTGCAGTAGGTAGAAACTGAATCAGAAGCAGAGCTAGAATTTTTGATTTTTCCAATTAAAATAAATCCAAAGATTGTGTTAACCGCACTAGCCTGACCGGCTTCTCCATGAATAACACCCTCCCTCAGGATATGAGGAAACAATTCACCACCCAAAAGAATATCCACGGGACTAGGAAGATTAAATTTTTTATCAGAAAGAGGTAGGTTTTTTTATGTGTCTCCAACATCTGGCATCAATTTTTATGGAGGGCATATCTGAGCACAGTTTTGGCAACACTATAGCTTCAAAGGTGAGAAAGGGTTCTTCTTGACCTTGGGGCTTTATAACGCACTCTGCTAGTCCATTAGAAGAAGTAGAACACATTTGATTTAAACCAACAATGGGAATAGAAAGGCATTTTCTTGACAACCCCAGACGGTTCAGACATTTTTCGGAAATAAAATTAGCCTGACTTGCCGTGTCAATTAGAACTCGAACGGGTTGAAAATTTCCCCTACAATCACGAATATCGACCACGGCCGTGGACAAGAGAACCGTAGTTTCTTGAAGAAGGGTTGTTGCCAATGATTCGGGGGGTGTAAGGCTAGAAGGAGGGTTACTTTCCGTATTACTATTAAGAATGTGAGAAGGATTAGCTTGACGCGAACTTGAAGAAGGACTATTAGAAAGAGATCCAGATTGGCCTTTTGGTAGATGTAATAGCGTACAATCGTTTAAAATGTGTCCACGGTAAAGGCAGTTTATGCACAAATTTTTTTGTTTAACATAGGAATATCGTTCAGAAGGATTTTTATTTTGGAAAACTGGACACTTCGACAGAACATGGTTTGCACTACATAGTTGGCATTTTATGTTAAAACTAGAAACCGTATTAACAAATGAGGAAGGGGATGTGTATTTATGACTGTCAGGTGGGTTTCTCCCACCACGAGAAAAAGGAACAGTGGCTTTAGCAGGTTTATTAGATGGCAATAGCTGCAACGACTCCAAAGCCTTGCACTGGTTTTCCAAAAAAGAATAAAGTTCTTCATAAGTGCGAATTTCTTGATTGCTAACCGAAATCTCAAAATCAGTACGAGTTTTTGAATCTATTTTTTGTAACAGCTGGTTGAATAAAAGAAAATTGCAATTGTATAAATTTCTGAAATTCTGTTTATTGGAATTTTCCTTCTTTCTTCAAGCCTTTTCACCTTAGACATAATGGGTATAAAACGAATTGCTCAGTTATATTACGAAAATCTCGATATAATTCACTTTTAAAAAATAAATCGGCTTGTTTACAACTAACACTTTTGTTTAAACCACTCGCGAGAACTAGAAAATTGATAAATTTGGAAAAAATGCACGATACTTTGTTTAATATCGATAACGGTAAACCATAAATAATTAAATTTCATTAAACACAAAGTTAAAAACTGTGAAAATGAACTGTTTTAGTCTATAAACAATATAAACACCAATCTGTCAAAGATTTAAAGTAAATAATGTAAATAAACATCTATCGACGACAAAAATGCGATCGAAATACGTGCTGCCAAACTAGAATTTTTTGTTGTGGTACGGCAGATTGAGTCGCAAAAAAATCAATGGAATTTAGAATTTAATTACTTGAATATTCAACCCAAATGTGTATGAAAGGAAAACGATTAATTTAATTTTAGGAATTAATTGAAATTAGCTGGAATGTATCCAGGCTCGTAGGAACCAAAAAATGTCAATGCAAGTTAGGAAGAATTAGTGGACTGTATTTGAACGAAATGCACGACATTTAAGGATTTTAGAAAACTAAGAAAAACGACAACATACAAAATCGAAATATATGAAATGGCACATACCTTGGTTAGGGGGTTGAATTTCTCGGTCAAAATTGGAACCATCGACACAAAACTGCCTCAAACCTGCCTCACCAGAACACGCGTGGCGATTGGCGATTCGAATTAGGGAGCTTGCAACGCTGTTTGGCCAACTAGCGGCCGTTTTGGTACCAGTAAAAGGGGCAATGTTTACAATTTTTGAGCCGTTTTTTAATCTTCGAAATTAGTTTTATTAAGTAAATTATTGATGAAGTGCTAAATAATATTTAAATATAGGGACGAACTGCAACAAAATCAATAAAAAGAACAAAAAATCATTTTGAAATAATCCTACCGTACAAGCAGATTTGTAACTCTTCATTCGGCGAATTAATATTAGTGTTTCATTGATGCAAACGCATAACATCCCTCTTGGGTTGCAGAATCCTGTGCGCTGATTGTTTTTTCGTGTTTTTTTAATAGTTATGTATAACAAGTTTTGAATATTAAAAGGTTTTTTCCTAAGCTCGTCCTGAAACTCCATCGATGACCATGCGCCGCCTACGGCCATAGCACACAGCTGATTCTGTACTCTAACCTTAAATTTTTATCACAATTTTATTTATGTTTACATCCGAGAAGACGGGTTTACATTTTGTGTTTAATAGTTTTGTATCACTTTTAAGCTTTGATATTAGTTTTATTTCATCAATTTTTTACGAAATACTAAAATATATTTCAATATAAAGAAGAACTACATCAAGAATAAAAAGCAAAGTCAAAAATCATTGTGGAATAACTATTATAGTACCTATGCAGTTCGATTTTTTCAGTCATTCGGCGAATCACACTTAAAATACTGTGCAGTGTCTGTTTTTACCTGCTCGGTTTTAGTGCAAACTTGGAGTACAAAAACATTTTTTCCTGGGTTTTTGCAATATTGCAGTGACTACGATCGTGGGTTTGATGACCTAAGTGAACAATCTGACTGTAGAAAATACCTTCGGAAATGTGTTTTGTCGTGTATTACGAATAAAATTCTATTTCAAAACATAAGTTTTTATCCTTTTCCAAAAAAAGGAACAGCATTAAGTGGTTAGATGGTGATAATAAAATGATGTGTGGGAAGCTTGAGACTATGCCTAATATAAGAAGGTTTTCCAACAAATGGGTGACAGTGTATTCTCTTCATTTTACACAGCAAGATTTTTTGTTGAGCCTGGTAGAGGTAGGTAGGTATTCTTTTATTAAAAGTTCTAAAACTCTTATTAGATATATTTTTGTTAATGAATGTTAAGTCTACCAGTGAGTTTTAAAAGTAATGAACTTAAATGTTCTGTTTAGTTTTTAACATTAGGCACACAAGAATTTTTTTAGTGACCATTGATAGCATTATAATTTCTTATAAAATGTGTTTGGGCAGATCTAGAATTTTTATAATTTCAGTAGTTAACCTGTACGTTTTGAAATTACTTAATACTAAATAGAATTTAAAAATGCTTTCCATAAGATGGCCAATTTAAGAGTTCTACCATTCTCCTTCATCTATATCCTTTTTTTAACAATATCAGATGTAATACTTAGTATATTACATAATAAGTGTTGAAAGTGACATTTTTCACACGAGTGGGAATGTTGATAATCCCACGAGTGTGCGAAAATTACTTTCACACGAGTAATGTACAATATTTTTCCTATGACCACAAAAATATTTACCAAAAAACCCCCATTTCCTGTCTTTTATACCCCCACTTTTCAACACGTGTGCTGAAAAACTTTTCAACACATGTGCTGAAAATAAAAAAAATGAAATTGGCCCCATCTGTTCAAACGTCATGTTGAAAAGTACTTTTCAACACGCGTGTGATATAGGGCACTTTCTAGCCAAGTTAACCGTGCTTTTTTTCACACTTTCATAGGTGGTCGTAGGAAAAAGTATTATCTTGGAACAAAGTACAGTAATAATGGTAAATATAAAAAGCTTTATAAGGACTGTTGATAAATGTAAACCGTTGTTTTTAAATTTATTTTAAAAACTAACATGATTTTTTTAAAAGGGGACACAGGAGGACAATGCACCCCTACTCTCCTTTTTTTCAGTGCCTCTGCTACTGAAAAAAAAATTCTTAAAATTTTTGTAAATTATATAAAAATGTCTGTGTGCAGTTATGACATTGGAGTTATATTATATAAAAATTTTCCTGTTCAGTTATGATATTGAAGTTAAATTATATAAAAATGTTCCTGTTCAGTTATGATAGGTATTGGAGTTAAATTTTATAAAAATGTCCCTGTGCAGTTAATTTATAAAAATCTGAGTTAGATTTAGTGATTATGTCAAAATCGGGATGACACATGCACTAGAATGGTTTGCTTGGGTTTGCTGGGGAATAAACTCTGTTTATTTTAGTGTTTGTTAAATTTTAGGTAAGCACCACTGCATAAGAGACTAAAAAGGACCACAGTTCCGTCCCAAAATTTACAATTTAGGATTTCCTTGCAATGCAGTTCTACTGATGCTGAGACAAGGATGGAATGAAGCACTTGTAAGTATTAAATTAAAATTTTTATTAGAAAGAGGTGATTGGAGGAGACAGGCTAGTTCTATGCAACTAGGGTCGCGGTTACAATTTCGAAAACCACAATTTCGAATCTTTTTTTTTCGAAAGCACTTTGTTCGAGAACATTTTATTCAAAAGACATTTTGTTCGAAAGTTAATTTGTTCAAAAGCATATTGTTAGAATGGCATTTTGTTCGAAAAAAAAAAACAGGTAATATTTTCTATGGTACTGTACATACATCAATGGAAACTGAGTAAACCTGAAACTGAACACCTTTGTTGGTGTTCTGGTTTGCTCAGTTTTCATTGATGTGTATATACATATATATATAATATATATATATATATATATATATATATATATATATATATATATATATATATATATATATATATATATATATACTAGCGGAAACAATTAAAGGATCAAAAAAAACATCTCAATTTTATGCGATTTTTCAAATGGCTGGATCTTTGGTAAAAATGGTCATATTTGAGTGAAAAAAAAAGCTATTTGAAGCTTGAAGTGTCTAGTTTAAGGATCTTGCGATAAAAAAAATTTCCAAGCAACAATTAGCGGAAAATCCTAATGAATATCATGGAAAGACAATTTTTCGAAATTTTTTGCAATCTTATTTGTCGTGTACGGACTTGAAAAAATTTGTTCAACCTAACCACTATATGGATTGGAAGGTTCAATTAGCTTCAATTTCTTTTTGTGTCGGCCTCGATACGACCATTCCTCGCTGAGTTATCAGACTTTGAATGAAAATGCGTCATTTTCTCTTCTCTCATCAATATCTCAGGAACCAATGGTCCCGCAGAAAATGGAAGGGGGGTTTCGGAAACTTGGATCCATTCTCTACAATGCTCTGGCATGTTTTTTCAGAAAAAAAATTTTTTTCATCCTTAACTTGACTTTGAAAAATTGTTAAAGACAGGACATTTTCAGGTCTTTTAGAAAATCACGTGCCACATTGAGAATATTGGGAAAATGACTAATGTTAAGTGTGCATCTTACAGGCCACTGTACCCCTAAAAGCCCTACAGAGTTTCAGCCTGATCCATCAAGCCGTTGTATTGTTGCAGTCGATTGAATTTTGGAAAAAATTGAAGGATCGCTTTCCTTTGCCTTGAGAGCTCATAATCTGTAAACACATGGAAAAAAATGTCTCCTAATTTTTTTCCACATTTGTATTGCGGAAAGCGTTTGGAGTCATGAAAAGATTTTTTTTTCTAAAAAAGTAAAAAAAAACATTGTTTTTTGAAAAATTGGAAAAAAATTTGTTTTCGACAAATCACAAAAAAAGTTTGTGTGAAAAATTCAAGAAAAAAATTCTCTGTTCTTGACTTCAAACGCTTCCCGCAATAAGTGTGTGACAAACAATCAGGAACAATTTTTTTCCCAGTGTTTTACAGATTATGAGCTTCCAAAGGCAAAAACCGTGATCGTTCAGTGTTTCAAAAACGGCTTGATGGATCAAATTGAAATTTTGTAGGGCTTCTATGGGTACAATGGCCTGTAAAATGCACACCCCACATTAGTATTTCTCTTGTTGAAGCGATCTCCACAAATTTTGCAAAACCACCGGCATTAGAGTTACCCAAAGCGTACCAGGTGGAGGTCGCACGGTCGGATTTACGCTCCTTTGTGTGTGCGTATTCCCTTAAGAGAAATGAGACCCAGTGGTTCGTCATTTCCACCTGATTTCATGACTCCAAACTCATTCTTTAAAGAGTGTGTGTTTATGTGTGTGTATGTTTTAATCCGTTCAATATCGGGTTTTGCCGCCCCTGCTCTCTAACAGCCCTCAATCGTTCGGCCATATTGATGCATCGGGTTATTTCGGGTTTCTGAATGGTGTTAAAAATTCACTGAAGTACGCACTCTAATGTGGCAATGATATGGAAATGTTTATACTCCCTATGCAATCAATAGAGAATATTGGGAAAATGACTAATGTGGAGGTGTGCATTTTACAGGCCATTGTACCCATAGAAGCCCTACAAAATTTCAATTTGATCCATCAAGCCGTTTTTGTGTTTCATTCGATCGAATTTTTGAAACACTGAACGATCACGGTTTTTGCCTTTGGAAGCTCATAAGCAGTAAAAAACTGGGGAAAAAAAATTTGTTCCTGATTGTTTTTCACACACTTATTGCGGGAAGCGTTTGAAGTCAAGAACAGAGAAATTTTTTCTTCAATTTTTCACACAAACTTTTTTTGTGATTTGTCGAAAACAAATTTTTTTTCCAATTTTTCAAAAAACAATGTGTTTGGACTTTTTTAGAAAAAAAAAATTCTTTTCATGACTCCAAACGCTTTCCGCAATACCAATGTGGAAAAAAATTAGGAGACATTTTTTTCCATGTGTTTACAGATTATGAACTCTCAAGGCAAAGGAACGCGATCCTTCAATTTTTTCAAAAATTCAATCGACTGCAACAATAAAACGGCTTGATGGATCAGGTTGAAACTCTGTAGGGCTTTTAGGGGTACAGTGGCCTGTTAGATGCATACTTAACATTAGTCATTTTCCCAATATTCTAAATGTGGCACGTGATTTTCTAAAAGACCTGAAAAAGTCCTGTTTTTCACAATTTTTCAAAGTCAAGTTAAGGATGAAAAAATTTTTTTTTCTGGAAAAACATGCCAGAGCATTGTAGAGAATGGATCCAAGTTTCCGAAACCCCCCTTCCATTTTCTGCGGGACCATTGGTTCCTGAGATATTGATGACAGAAGAGAAAATGACGCATTTTCATTCAAAGTCTGATAACTCAGCGAGGAATAGCCGTATCGAGGCCGACACAAAAAGACATTGAAGCTAAATGAACAACCTATCCAATCCATGTAGTGGTTAGGTTCAACAAATTTTTTCAAGTCCGTACACGAAAAATAAGATTGCAAAAAATTTCGGAAAATTGTCTTTCCATGATATTCATTAGGATTTTCCGCTAATTGTCGCTTGGAAATTTTTTTTATCGCAAGATCCTTAAACTAGACACTTCAAGCTTCAAATTGCTTCTTTTTTCACTCAAATATGACCATTTTTACCAAAGATCCAGCCATTTGAAAAATCGCATAAAATTGAGATGTTTTTTTTGATCCTTTAATTGTTTCCGCTAATATATATATATATATATATATATATATATATATATATATATATATATATATATATATATATATATATATATATATATATATATATATATATATATATATATATATATATATATATATATGTTACGGTTAATTTGGTTACTTGGCTAGTTTACAAACTAACCAGCTAATTTGCAAACTATAACTAAAGACACTAAAAAAACAGATGGTTTAGAAACTAGTTGACAATGCAATATAAAAAAAAGACTAAGTAAAAGTGGGTAAAACCTGAACAAACCTGAGCCAACCTGAGCAAACACGGCTGATTCCTCTAAAATAACAGGGTCTTTAGTTATAGTTTGCAAATTAGCTGGTTAGTTTGCAAACTAGCCAAGTATATGTGTCTCATAAGTCATGGTCCAAATGGAAGGAGGTGTTAAAGGAGGTCATTTGTGATAAAAAAGTTCAAAGCACAAAGGGTCCGATTCCTCACCGTTTTCGAGTAGGTAATTTGTATTTGGGTGATTTTTACCAAAAACTTGATTTTTGTACAAAAAAAAAATATGGTACAACACCCAAGGACATTTTAAATTATTGTTTGTTAGAAGTAAATAGCAGAAGTGGTGGTCTTTCATTTGCAGTATGTTTGTAAAAATTTCACGGTTTTAAAAAAAAATAGGAGCTTAATGTATTTTTTAAATTTCTGTTCTTTAAGACGTAGCAATCCTTTAAATGCGTATAACTGAAGCCAACAGAGTCAAAAGAGATATCCCTTTTTGTAAAAAAAATCCTACATTTTGTTTTAATAAAATAAGATATTACGTTATGCAAAACATCTTGGTACTTCAGTTTTTTAATGCAATTTATAATTTTTTGTCAATAATATTTGCATCTGTACCCCAGAATTGTTAATTAGGGTATAACAATGTAGAATGTTAGTTTAATGGAACATGGTGGAACAAATGAAAGACCACCACTTCGGCTATTTATTTCTAACAAAAAATAATTACAAATGTCCTTGGGTGTTGTACCATATTTTTTTTTTGTACAAAAATCAAGTTTGTGGTAAAAATCACGCAAATAAAAATTACTCGAAAACGGTGAGGAATCGGACCCTATGTTATATGAACTGTTTTATCACAAATGACCTCCTTTATCACCTCCTTCCATTTGGACCATGACGTATGAGACACCATGTATACAGGGTGTCTCATACGTATGAGCAACAAGAATAGCAACATCATCAGGATTTTCTAACAATACGGACCTGGGATCTTCCATGTTAAGGCACAATTCATAACCTATCGCTATGGTTTGTGGTTTTTGTGGTTGTGAAATGGCGCATTTACTGCAAAAATGCCAGGTCCGTACTGGCAGAATATCCTGATGATGCTATTCTTCACCAAAACGTCGAAAAACATAATCAAGTGATACACAGATGTAAAGGGTGAAGTATTATTTCAAAAAATGCAACAAAAAGTCCAGGTTCGTATTTGAAAAAAACAAGTTAGTATCGGTAACTTAATAAAAACAAATGATATAAACAAAACAACAACGTTACTTTAGAGAAGGTAAAAAATCGTGTGATTTTTGTTAAAACAATTTTTTTCTAACTATAATAGTTTTCGAGATATTTAAGAATAAAATGTTTGACAATTTTTAAAAAATCCCCTGTAGATAAGAAACTATAGAGAATTTGGCAACTTCGTAAACGAAATATGAGTAGGGACTAAAAATGGCACATGTTCTCTAATTTAACCGACCTCGTATCTTTTACCGTTTCGGAGATAGCAATAGTGGAATCACCTATTTTAGACACCCTGTATATATACCCAGTGTGGTCAATTAAATGTGCAACAAACGGGATTTCTTTTTATTAGTTGTACAACCGAAATACAAATACCGCCAAAGGTTGGTGCATGTCCGATAACCATATTAGGTGCACTTAGAATGGCTTCAAGTCAAACAGCATACAGGCAGGTCAAAAAATATAAAAATTGTTCAAGAGTAAATAACCCCTATTTCGAGAAATACAAAAAACGTTATTAGGAAAAGTTGTTTAGAATTAAATGATATGTCCAAATATAAAATCATAGCCTTCTATTCAAAGAAAATATATTTTTATGACAATTTTAAATTACCCCCGTATAATGATTTTTTTATATACAACTAAGTATTGACATTTACAACTAAGTACTGACATTTTCAAATTAACCACAATCACATCACTTCTACATAACCTTCATCAAATTAAAGCATTTGTAAAATTTACTAAGATTTATATTTTTTTGAAGTAACCAAAAACTTCATGTCTGTTGAAACGATATTACACACAAGTTTCGAATTTCGAAAATAATCTTAAAAATAAGGCAAATACATGCACATTATTATTAGAAAAGGATTTGCCTTATTTTTAAGATTATTTGCGAAATTCGAAACTTGTGTGTAATATCGTTTCAACAGACAAAGTTTTTACTCAAAAAAATATAAATCTAAATTTTACAAATTTGTTTCAATTTGATGAAGGTTATGTAGAAGTGATTTGATTGTGGTTAATTTGAAATGTATTATAGTTGAATATAAAAAAATCATTATACGGGGGTATAATTTAAAACGTAAAAAAAATATATATTGTCTTTGATTAGAAGGTTATGAATTTGTATTTGGACATATCTTCTTATTCTAAACAACTTTTCTTAATAACGTTTTTCTGTATTTTTCGAAATAAGGGTTCTTTACTCTTGAACGATTATTATATTTTTTGGCCTGCCCTGCATGCTGTTTGACTTGAAGCAGCACCTGACATGGTTATCGGACATCCAGTATCCATAAAAGAAATTTTATGGAGTAAAGTTTTAAGTTTTTAGACAATCGATATTTAATCTGCAATTTTTGATGTTTATTTTGTTATGTATCTAAGAAAGTAATTAGTAGGGCTTGCAATCTCGGGATCCCGAAATCCCGGGATCCCGTTAAAATTCAGTCCCGAGAAACCCCGGAATTGGGCACTTAAGTCCCGAAATAAATAAATTATAAAATATGTTAAAAAACGAATTACCTAAATTAACGCTTAAAGCACCATCGCAGTATTTTTCCTAAAAATAATGTTTAACGTGTGATTTGGCAACCCTAGGAAGATTAATTTAAGTACTAGATAGTACTAGTACTAGTAAAAGAATTCAAATTATTCTTACTTCTCATACTTTTGTGTCCTCAGTATAAACTTTGTTTTGTTTTTATTTTAAAATTACAATAATATAAATAAAAATAATTTACGTTTATTAGTGCTACGATTTTTCGGGATCAATCCCGGGGTCCCGGGATTTTGTTTCTTCGATTCCGAAAATCCCGGGATCCAAATATATTTACGTCCGGGATAGCAAGCTCTAGTAATCAGCTACACTGAAAAAATCGTTTGGACTTTTTTTCACACAAAATTGTTGCAAAGTCTTTGTAGAGCAATTTACTCTAATTGGATTATTAGTAACAACAGTTTTTATACATTTTCATACAATTCTAGCAAATTTTGCTACAAATTGGTCTTGGACGTTTTTGAGAACAAATTGTTGGAAAAATTTACACAATTGTAGTGAAATGTCCCACAATGTCTTTTCAGTGTAACATCCCTGTTTTGTTGGTTTTTTTAACATTGTTGCTGCTTAGTTATTTGCTATAAAAAAACAATAACTTTCCGTGGTTGATACACAAAAAAACATAAAACTCATGAAAGAAGTCAAAATGTTATTGTCTACTTTTCCCTTCAAAACTTAACATGCAAAACATCGATATGTTTATCGAATTTTTGGTTTGATAAAATATATATGCCATTTTATGTGTCTACCCCTATCGTCATTGGCATTGTTTTTTTATATAGAAAATAACTGAGTAACAATTTTAAAACAATGAAATAGCAGTATTGTTAATTATTAGTAGCTAACATTAGAGACCATAATGATTCTTTTTATTTATTGTAGATATATTCATACGGTTACTGAAAAACCAACCATGGGATAATATTGAGGGGTGTCTCACTTGCTTTTTGAGCATAGACGTCTAGCCAAAAGTAGCGTAATGTAAAGTACTTCCACGTACTGCCCCAGTAATGCCAGATACTTCCAAGTACTGCGTCGGTAAGGCCAGGTACTCCCAAGTACTGCGTCTGTAATGCCATGTACTTCCATGTACTGCCAAGTACTTCCATGGAATGCCAACTATTTTCGAATTAAATTTTTGCTTCCAAAACATTACATTATGGAAAGATACATGAAACAGGATGACAGTTATTAAAGACTTCCAAGAGAATGCCATGAAATTCCATAGTAATGCCATGTACTGCCCTAGTAATGACATGCACTTCCAAGTATTGCCTCGGTAATGCCAAGTACTTCCATGTACTGACACGGACTTCCATTGTAATGCCAACCTAATGTACATGTATTGCCAGAAGTGAGACACCCCTTGGATATCATATAGTGGAAGAAAATGTACGAACGAATTGCTGGGAAAATATTTGAGATGAGTATATCCAACTTTAGATTATTTCGGCACGTATTTTTTAACTTCCAAATGATAAGCACTTTGAGACACTTAGCGGAAATGATTTAAATTTTCGATTAGCATCTGCTTATCGACTAGTTATAACGTTTTGGGAAGAGCACTCGGCGTTTTTAAATAACTACCATCGTTTTACAGAACAAGGAAATAGATGGTTTGGTTCTTAATTAAATTTACAGCAATTGAGTCTTAGAAATTGGCCATTTTTTTATTGTCAAAAAAGGAATCATATTTCAACAATAGATAAAATGCCGAATCTGTGTCAGATTCATAAAACACAAAGTGTTTTTTTTTAACATTTGGCACAGCTCAGGTTTGCTCAACTCATCGAGAATCCAAGCTTAACGATAAGCAGGTGCTTATCATCATTTACGCTAAGAGTCTCAACTCAACTACCCTCACAGTTAATTAGTTTCTATTTTACCATCACTCTTGTGGTATATTGGCTTTTGGCAAGTTATTTTTATTACAAATTAAGAAATTAAATGAATTAAGAAGGTTAAAAAGAGGCAAAAATTCTTAACAATTAAGTTGGTTACATTTTAGTAACAGTCTCTGCATAAATATTTTAATGAAAAATTAATTGTTAAAAAACATGACTTAATCGGGACATAATTTTGAGATAGCTCAATGAAAGCACAAGTTTAAACTTAATGACAAATTATTTAATTTTTTTTTAGCAATAAAGATTCTTATCGACGCGACGCAAAGCCAAATTATTGATACAGAAGTTTATATTTGAAAAATATTGCAAATTTTACATAACGTGATAAAAATTGAACCTTTCAGCCAAACCCTAAATTTTAGACTATTTTATTATATTATAATACAATTTCAATAAATAATGCAATGTCTAACATGTCTTTTATTATTAATGTGTATTCCTAATTCTTAAAGTATCTTAGAGTTGGTATTTAGTTAGTGAAATAAAACAGTAATAATTATGTATTATTTTATTCATCAGCAGTTAAAAAATTTACAAGCACACTGATTTTAACCAAATATAAAATTGCTTATTCCTTTAAGGCCTGGTTTACCAGTAATCTGTTAAGAAGCAGTTAGAAAAAATAAATCCGTTTGTACGAGGAATAAACTGCTGTTTGTTTTGTTTGGATATGCCTACTGTCCAAGATATCGCCAGAGTTTAGTCCAGGCGAATATGTTTTCTAAACCGTTTAAATAAATAATAAATTCGTTATTTGTACAAAATATTGTTTAAATTTATTGCAAATTGTGTATTTAAATTAGCTTACACCTTTTTTCAGGCCTTTTGAACTTGCAAGAAAAACTAAACAAATACAATAATCGAAAAATAGAATTCATTGAATATATGCGCCCGGACTTATCTCAGTTGGCGATTTTTTGCTCGGATATGCAAGTTATTTTATAGCAATTGCTAAGAACATGACTTAAGGTACAAATTCACGATGATAAATTTTTCTGAGATTTTTGTGCCATGATTTTTTTATCATACATGATACATATAACAAAAAAATCATGAGACAACAATCTCGGGAAAATATGTCATCGGGGATATGTAACGTTATAGTTTACGAGGATTATAACTAAACACTTGTAATGTGACAGCCAATATGTTAATGTCATTGCCAAAGGTGGGTAAATGTTAATTAAATGTATTACTTGATTCAATAGTTTGCGAAACCGCCTGTGAATAACTATACTGTTAATATAAAAGCTCATTAAAACTAATAGATTTTATTTATATGCCTAAATATTTTATCATCACACAAATTTAATGACTGTACTAGGTAAGTACTAATTTAGCATAATATATAACCATTAGGCAGTAACAGTTGGTGAAATTTCAAAGTTGTATATCTCTGTTTCTATTGACTTACAGGAAAAATTTAGGGGTTTTAATAGTGAGCCCACTGGAAATGTTTTAATAAAGAAAAAAAGCATTTTGTAATTTGCGAAAAAAAGTTGAATTTTTGCTCAGCGTCCACTGGGAAAAAATGAACCCGTTTAGGTATTTTATTTATTAGTTTTTCTAAACAAATTTTACATCATTTTGTTGAGCATTTATAAATTTTAAGAGAAATAAATGTGTAGTAGAAAGTTATAGTCATTTGATTTTTTAAAAATTATATTTTAGGTTTAAAAAAATTCAAATTACTATAACTTTCTACTACATTCTCAGTATGCTCACTATTAAAACCCCTAAATTTGGTACGGGTCCTGTAAGTATGAACAGAGATATACAACTTTGAAATTTCACCAACCACCATTGCCATTAAGTCCAGTCTCACTTGTACGTTTTTTTTTTTTTGTAAATACAACTGTACCTAATCTAAGGCAGTCTAAAAAAAAAAACTCCGACGTAGCAGGAAAGTTAGAAAAGGCAGAAGTGACAGTGTCATAAAGTTGGAAAACTTCGCATTTTCCCAAATAGCCTGTATCATGGTTACCTCTGGGCGCTTAAAGTGTTGGCCTCTGCTGGTGTTACTGACTTTTCATCAAGAAGAGTTCTATTAAAGAAAAGAAAATGTTAAATCTTCGTTTTCCAATAATTTACATGAAATAAATAATACCCAAAAAACTATACATATAATATTAAAATATTAGATTTATTGTTTTATTCTCAATATTTTCCTATCTTGATTAATAAATAAAAATACAATAATAATTATGGATTCGGCCATACACAAATTTATTTTTTCATTGATATACTGTTTTAGGAAGTTAAAATTAGATTAAAATTTAGGAAAAACTTGGGCTAAAAAAATAATTGAAAATGAATTTTCAAATTTTAAAAACCCCTTCAAATACAAAAGAGAAAAGTTTAAAACTAGATAGCTTTTGTTAAAAGTAAGAGATTTTATGCCTTGTTTTTTAAGCAAACCTTCCTAATTGGAATGGAATACATACAGAATTTTTACCTTAGACTTCAGAATTTTTTTTTATCTTCTATCTTTAGAAAATGTACTTCAGCTAATTATTTATTTTACTATTAGAAAAGGTGCATTTAAGACAGAAATATAAGTATGTATGATTTTGTCCTTCAAATCAAATTTTCAGTTCATGTTATTTATTGGCCTTTACAAATTTACAATACAAAGTACAAGCAGCGGAAAGAGTATAAATATTAAACTACAGTTCTGCAGATTGTTGGATAAAACTTCAGAGAATGGTTTTATGGGCGCTAAAGCTAAACAGAAATATTGTATAATTTTTTGTTAGATAAAGTCCTAGTGTTAGTTTTAAATTTGAGTCCATTTATATTGTAAAGCACACCAGTGATATCTATATGTAGCCAAAACTTTTAACTTTACTTTCTACTTCCAATTTTGAAGGGAACATCATATTTTAAGTGAGATGAGAGGGTGTAGGTATACAGTCTATACTTAAGTTCTATACATATGGAAAACTTTTGTATTGTTAATTTTATGAAAGAAAGTTACTCTTTATAAAAAGTTCAGCTTACTAAAAAAAAAATAGTATTAGACTATTTAAACTTGAAATAGCATGTACAGAGTGTCAGAAAATGGAAAAATTTATAATTGACGCAAGAGAAAAGTGCCCTTAATTTTTATTTTAGAGCAAAATGAAATTAAAAAATGTTACTTAGAATTAAAAATTATATCTAAGCCTAAATCCACTGCTTTCTACAGAAAAATAATATTAACAATTTAAATACCTATGTAAATTCTTTTTTAAGTAACTAAAAAATACATGTAAATATGCAACTCAAGTTAATAATCATAATGAAATTTTGCTGGTATCTAGGTGGCAAGACATTGGTGGTGCCATTAAGAATTAACATATTTAAATTTTTAAAATTATTTTTAAATAGAAAGCAATGGACTTTAACTTAGCTATTTTTAATTCTAACATTTTCTTATTTCATTTTGCTCCCCAAAAAAAATTAAGGGTAATTCTTTCTTGGGTCAATTATAAATTTTTCTATTTTCTGACCACTTTGTACATATTATTTCAAGTTTTAATAGTCTAATATTATTTTTTCAGGAAGCAGAACTTTTAATACAGAGTAACTTTTGTTCGTAAAATTAATAATAAAAAAGTTTCCCATATGTAGAGAACTTAAGTAGACACTGTATATGTGCGGCACTGAGTCACCACAAATGTACACCTTTCTGCATGTCACGACTATTAATTTAATTGCTGTAGTGTTTTAAACCACTTTTATTTGTCATATTTGCTTTTTAATCAATATACTGCATCCTAAAAATAATATTATTTTTAAACACTTGCCACTTGGAACAACATCCCAAATTTTCTTTCATGATCTACAAAATTGTTCATAAGAGAAAACACTCAACAAATCAAAGTATCCCTCTGTACTGAAGTGAATCGAATAAAATTTGCGGCGTTTATGCTGTTGGCCCAGGAGCACCTCCCGCTTATGCAAGGCTTCAGCTCTGCCATCTTATATGAAAAAATAAGAATATTTCATACATCCACAATGGATTTTTGATTTACTTTTTTTCTAGTCACAAAAGTCTTAGTCACATCCACTTTTCAGACCCCTGGACTGGTGTTAGTATAAAAGTCTTTCAAAAAATACCTACCACTAAAAGCAATGTTAACTTTTTTAATTTCTAGTTTTAATGATACATTTGTTAAAACTAGTTAATTTACCTTTCCCCTAATGCCATTTATTTAATACAATATATTGAACGGAGATTTAAAACAAAAAAAAATCATTTGGTTAAATTTTCTGATTAACTATTTTCAAAATTTTATTTAGGTGCATTTTTTCTTAAATTAGGGTTACATGCACCTTGCATATCTACAGTAAACAAAATAAATTTTGCTAAATATAATTTTTTTGGAATTTTCTTATCGAAGTACTTTTATCACAACCTGTGTGGAATATGAACGCTTTTTTATGACAATCCATAAATAGTAACTTTTAATAAAAAGAAAATGAAAATTTGACCACCTGAGTAAAAACTATAAAGTACAATATAACTTTAAGTAAAGTGTTTTTCTATTCTAATAAATAGTAAAAATGTTACCTTATACATTCAAATTCTGATTTTGACCATGGTGCATAACTGGAAAGTGAAGCTCCCTTTCTTCTTATTCCATATACTGAACATCAGTTGAAGATACCTCTTTTATGTCCATAAACAGATAAAGAAAGCACAGGAACAAAAACTAAAATGATTAATAATAATTGATATCATTTATCAATGTAATGCAATGTAACATAATTGCTGCTATATGCTTGCATTTTACCCTAAGCCAGCCTTACAGGAACTTCTCATATTGCTAACTTCTAGTTGATCCTGGGAAATTTGAAAAGCCAGTAATTTCATGAGGTTGAGTTGAGAGATGTTTGAAGACATAAGTAATTTTAATGAACGAACCTAAAACAAAAATTTCAAAAGTTACAAAATGTGTATCAGTAGGTACTTGAATAACATGGAAAAAATGTGAAAATATGTCATTAACACATTGATATTTTGTCCCTACAAAGTATGTTACTAGCAAGCCCAAATGCTTTAGGTTTCTCATCTTTATTCCTACAAAATGTTGGCAAGCCTAAATGTTTCAAATAATACTACCTATGAATTTCCTAAGATAATTGATTTAAAAGTCATTCCATGATCTATTTTAAGATAGAGACTTCTGATAGAAAAGTAAGTACTTAAATAAAGGTTATTATTTACTTTACAGACATTAGATGTAAATATAACATAATCATCCCTCGAGTCAACTTTTTGTTAAATGTTATTAGTTTTGTATAATTGAAAATTTTTAAGTTAATCCCTTGATTATAAATATACTGATTTTAGTTAACAATTTTTTGTTTCCTGATATTCCCAAGAGTAAACTACTCAAAGATTATCTTGCCTTGCATAATGTACAAATCTGTGTAATGACTGTAAACAAAACTCATTTTAAATTCCGCTTTATGTTATGACTAGTATTAATATTTCTTTATATAGAATTACTTACCTTTTTTTTCTAAAATCCCATGTACCTATTTATGTGTTTGGCGTTTAAAAGTTTTTCCCTCCAATCACAGTCCTAAAGGCAGGGGGTTCCTCAAGAAATTTAAAAAGAGTCAAAAGGGTTAAAAACATGTAGCTACAATATCGAAACTCACAAAAACTTTTAAAAAACAATAGGATTTTCACTAATAAATACTAATAATCACGAACTACGAGTAAAAACCGCACAGTTGTCAGTAACCTAAAAGTAAGGTTAGCTTTAGTTTGACAATCGTCACAAGTCCGAATTACCGCACAGGTTCCTGTAATTTTTCATCTACATTGCCATGTTTGGCCGTTAAAAATCAGCTGATCGAGGAGGTGACAACGCTGACTCTCTTAATTTGAATCGCCAATTCTATTGTGTACGTCTCTCAATCTCGCCTGGTTTCGTGCGCGACAGTACTACGCGCACTCCCCTGTGCTAGTAGAAAAGATTCTGTATGCTTTTAGCGCGAAAATGAAATACTTTGAAGTTAAAAGTAAGAGTTGCATTAACAATGAGTCTACTAGAATTAAGAAATACTTTCCCAGACTCGGTCCAGCAAAATCTATGTGTAATCTTTGCCATGGTAATTTAGTATTTTCCCAGTAGTGTACCGTTTTATTCGGTTGATTTTGTGTCATCTGACAGCTCATACAACTTTTAGTCATTTTCTCAATATCATCATCTATATTTAGCCACCAAACGTAAGAACGTGCTAAATGTTACATTTTTACTATTCCTAGGTGGGCCTCATGTAATTCATTTAGTATTTTCTTTTGCAAATTACGAGGTATGACTACTCTTGTACTCTTCATAATAACTCCATCAGCCAAAGAAAATTCGAAATCTCTTCCTTTAAAACCATTCTCTTGAATGTTCTGTCCATGTAGTAAACAGTCATAAACGTTCTTTAAAACTTCATCTTGTCTAGTTTCTTGCACACTTTCTGAATGGGTTACGGGTAGTCTTAACAGTTGTTGCAATTGATAAGCGTTTACTGAATCGCATATGTAGGCATCGTCATTTTTTGATCTAACTGAGGTAATCGTGAAAGAGCATCCACATTTGCATTATCTGTTGTTGTACGAAAAACCATTTCTAAGTCAAATCCTTGTAAGAACTGTGCATAATGTAACATTCTGGTTGCAACCATGGAAGGCAAATGTTTTTGTGGGTGAAATATGGATACTAAAGGTTTGTGGTCTGTGATGAGTTTAAATCTTCGTCCATATACATATTGAAAAAAATTATTTAGACCCCAGTAAATTGCTGTGGCTTCCTTGTCAATTTGACTGTAATTTCTTTCTGATTTATTGAAACATCTTGATGCAAATGCAACTGGTTTTTCCGTTCCATCGGGAAAAGTATGTGATAATATTACACCCAAAGCATAAGGGCTGGCATCCGTCGCTAAGCTTAAAGGTAAATTTGGGTCGTGAGCACACAATACTTGATCAGAAATAATTTCACGTTTGATTAAATTAAAAGAATTTTCAGTCTTTCGACCAGTAAAAAGGAACATCTTTTTGTAGTAAGTGGTAAAGCGGATATAATTTTGTAGCAAGGTTTTTAAGAAATTTTCCATAGTAATTTACCATACCTAACCAACTTTTCAGTTCTGTTATATTATTTGGTCTTCTTGCATTTTTGACAGCTTTACTTTTTTCTTCAGATTTTTTTAAACCATTTTCTGATATGTTGTGTCCTAAATATGTTATTGATCTTTCAAAAAATTTACATTTTTCTATTTTAATCCTCAAACCAACTTGTTGTAAAGGTTTTAGAACCATTTCAACTCTTTTCAAATTTTCATTAAAATCACATCCTTGAATTTTGACATCGTCTAAAAATACACATACTCCAGGTATATCTTCCAAAGTTCTAGATATGTAACGTTGCCATATTGCAGGTGCTACCTTGGTGCCAAACATTAGTCTGTTTACTTTATAGTTTCCCTTTGGTGTAGTAATTGTTTGAATTTCTGCACTTCTAGAATTCATAGGCATATGTAGGTATGCTTCTCGGATGTCTAAAGTTGTAAATACTTTACCTCCTAACATGGTCTTCGCAAAAATGTCCTCCACATTAGGCATTGGATAATTGTCATCTTTTAGTACCCTATTTATTGTTACTTTGTAATCTGCACATAATCGTATTGACCCGTCTTTCTTGATAATTGGAACAATTGGTGTACCCCATTCGCTGTATTCCAGTTTACTAATGATTCCGATTGTTTCGAGTCTGCCAATTTCTCTTCCCACCTTCTATTCTATGGCATACGGTATTTTTCGAGCTGGTACATAAATTGGCATTACATTGTCTTTAAGGTATAAATTTGCTTCAAAATTATTTATTTTTCCTATTTCAGGTTTAAAAACAGTGTCAAATTTGGATTGTAAACTTTTAAGTATTTCACTTTTTTCTATTTCGTTTATTTGATTTGTTTGAAAAAATTATATACTACATAACTGCATCCACTCTCGCCCGAAAATTGGGTCAACTTTGCCTGGAATTATATAAAGATTACCAAAAAAATTTCCTTTGTCCAGTTTAATTTCCATCGTAGAAAATCCAATAGGATAAATTACTTCTCCTGTATATGTCCTTAAAGGTAGTGTAGTGTTGAAAATTTGTTTTTTAGGAAAAAGTTTTTTAAACAATTCACATGACATGATTGACATGGATGAAACGGCAGCTCCGGTGTCATACTCCATGCGAACGGGTAATGAATCCAGATTGAAGTTGATTAAAATTTTTTTTGGTTTTTGTCTGTTTTCAGGTAGAAAGAAATCTTCGACAACATTAATGTAGTAAATTTCATCATCATTATCTTCCAGTTCTGAATTAGTAAAATCTACCTGATTTTGATTTTTTGTGTTCGTCTGTATCTTAGTACAATTTTCTTTCCAGTTTTTCATACAAACTTTGGCTAGGTGACCAAATTTAAAACATTTTGAGCAGTTTGAATTAATATGAAAACAGGTGTTAGCCAAATGAGATTCGTCGCCGCATCGGAAACATTGTTTTCTCTTATATGTCATATTGCTGTTCTTTAGAAAATTTTGATAACCCTGTACCTTTTTTTGAGTTTTAACTTGATTTTGATCTGGTGAAAACGACGTTGTTGAAGAATTTTGAATTTCCTTAGTTTCTTTATAGGCAGATTCCATCGCTAATGCAACTTTGACACATTCAGAAAAATTGTGATCAGGGGCTTTTAACTGGATAAGTTTTTCGATGTAATTAGGATTTCTTAAACCACTTATAAATTGCTGTCGTAAATGAATATCGACCGTAGGCATATCACAGTTTGTACATTTGAAATTTTGAAAGTTTTTTAAGATCTGTTACATAGTCTGAAATGTTTTCAACATCTCGTTGAATTCGTTTAGTAAAACCATTTTGTTCGGTAATGATACATACTTACTAGATGTAGGATTTAAATGTTCTTTAACTAGATTGACTAAAACATCATAAGATTTTGTTTTCGGATCCTCTGGACTGGTAAGATTGTATAGTAATTGTAAAATTTTAGTTCCCATTGTATATAATATCCATTCTTTTTTCCTAATATCTATTTCCGTAGCCGTACCTGTGATTTTCTTCATATCAAAAAAATTTTCAAGCCTTTTTATAAAAATATCCCAGGTTTCATTTTCTTCATTAAAAATTTCTACGTGAATGTTTTCATTTCGAACAGAATTGTCATTTCTTGATGGTTGAATTATTTTAGCAAGGGTTTCCATTAATGTATTGAATTGTTCTGCATCCATTTTGAAAGGTTCGTTTCTTCTCGTCGCCAATTAATAAATATACTTGGTATTTTGTAGTAAATCAGTTTTATTTTATGTAATGACAATAACATATCAAAGTCAGATATTCTAACAAACCTAATACCATGATACAGGTAACGGTAAAATACATAATATATAATAGGTGACAAGAACCTTGTTCAGTTCAACGCCTCCAAAACTCAGTCGAGCTCGCTGCCACGCAAGAAATCCGGAAACACTTACCCCATTCACATGAATAACAAAGCCCTACAGAACAATGAAACGTCCGATCTTGTTGGCATCGCTTTCGAACGTGATCTCAGCTGGCACAAGCGCGTTATTTCAATAGCCGCAACAGCAGCTAAAAACCTTTCGAGCCAGAAAATACTTCGCCCCTTCCAACCTACACACTCTCTATGTTCCCCAAATAAGACCTAACCTAGAGTATTGTTCCCATATCTGGGGAGCGGCATTACCTTCGACGCTTAGCATCCTTGATTATATCCAAAGGAAAGCCATTCGACTCATCAATGACCCAGTCCTCACAAGAAACTCTCTTTTCTCGCTCATCGTCGCTCTGTTGGGGATTTATCCCTTTTCTACCGATACTTCCACGGATTATGCTCTGGAGAACTAGCTGTTATAATTCCTCGCTTGACTGTTCCTAACAGAACAACAAGAGGCACATTAAGTATGTATCTCTTTACTGTCTAGCTACAAAAGCCGAGAACATGTGACAATTTAATTTCGGCCCCAGTATCAGAGTTTGTTTTAAGGGTAAGTTTTGTTCACGAAGGCCTGTTTAGTTTTATTTTATAGTTTACCTTAATGAAATAGTTGTGTCCCCACACGTACACGTTTGATCTGCCCTGTTCCCAGGCTAGTTTCTACGGTTTCTGTTCTGGCTAATTGCTGCTAGCTGTCCTCAAGTCAGCTGTCCTTCGTTTGAAGCTTGTAGATTTAACATCTTTCTTTCTGGTTTGGGCCCTGAATTTTCGCCTGGCTTAAAGTTCACCCTGTGTGTATAGACAAGTTGCCCTTAGTCTATTGAGCTAACATGTTTAAATACTAGTAAATTTTGAAGACCAACCTACCTTTTAGAAATCAGCTGGTTACATTCTCTGACAACATTGGGACACCCTTGATCTGTGGGTTATGGATCACATTGCCTGTACTGCCCTAGTCTCTGCCTTGTTCTTGGGCGTTCTGGATTGTTTAAACGGCATACGTTTCTTTCAGATTTTGTTTTGATTTCTTTAAAAAAAAATAGTCATTGTCAGGTTAGAATTTATGGTTGACAGCTGGCACTGAGTCTTCCAGCGTTGCCGCTTCGTAAATTTGCAAATTTGTCAAATAGCAACTAAGGCATTCGGCCAGCCCGGTCATTCGACGCTCGGTCGTTGAAGCCACAGGCTTGTAGCGGAAGATTTTCCTTGTTGTTTTACTGGTTGTCCGCGCAGGACGGAAATTCTTGAACCCCATTTTGGTTATGTGTTGGCAGTGGGGAAGCAAGTCATTTCCTTCTTCGCACGAGGCTCCACTTAGATCCTGCCTTTCGAGGAAGTTGCCTTGCAGTGTCGGATTTAAAAGCTTCATTTTGGAGGCTCAAGTTACTTGGATTAAATTTTCGGGACTGCAATTTAATTCTTTTGTTGAATTTTTGACTGCTAAGAGCAGCGTTTTTGTTTTGGCAACTTCATTCGTTAAATCAGCCATTACATCGGCCTGACGATCTGGAGACCGCTGGTAGCTGCCCCCGTTTTTGGTGTTTTGTATGTGGAGTCTGGAGTATCGAACCCTCCTTGCTTAAGGGGGTCTTTGGTAGGGGCCACGAACCTCCCTACTTCTACCGCAGGGGCTAAGAAGCACCCCTATTACTTTGTCCTCCGTAGGGGCTAGAAAGTATCCCCATTGCTTTGCCTTCGATAGGGGCTACGAAGCATCCCCATTTCTGTGTTTCTGAGGACAGACTTCCTCAGGACGTTTATTTCATTTTTATTTAATGTAACTTTTTCTATCTTGCGGGGGCAAAAAATTGCCCAATTTTCATTTTTTTTTGTGGGTACACCAACTGTAAACACTTGTATTATTTTTTTTATCTATAAATATATGTACAGTGGTAAATGTATTCCGTTTTTTTCTTTTATCCAGCTCACTGCGCCCTGTGATTTAATTTTCATTATGAATAGCGGGATTGTTGTGTGAGAAGCAGGTCCCTAGACCAACTAGGCGACTTCCAGTTTGCGTCGGTGTGAAAACTGGTGGCGTCCAATAGAACCTACCCAGCCTAACTGAGCTGAGGGCTAATTTGCAACGCGCTCTACTACACCTGCTTCCCTCAGAACACCCTGTTGTTCCTGTGTTTTTCTCTAGAGTACCTTTAAGAGTTATTTTAAAGTTTTCAAGTTAAGCGGTAAGTACTTGGTCAATGATACTCATCATAGTATCTTTGACGGTTTTTTTATCAAACACTTTTTATTGAACAAAGTGCGTCGCAAACATCCCATTTCTCTCGCTCATTCATACCTAGGGTCTCCAGATTATGGAAAAAACTGAAATGCAGATGTTTTTCCTTCCCCTCCCAACCTCCAATCCTTTACATTCCTTGTCAATATATTACATTTCCCTTCCCTTTAGACGCCCAAGGTACGTTAGTACTGGGGCTTGAAGTCCATGTGGGCTGTCTCAGATAAAAACAAAGCCTTTGACCAAGTATGACATGCCGCACCTCCTTACGGTCTTCCTTCCAAACAGTGAACCTGGATCGGTAGCTTTTTCTCTAATAACTGTCACTCATCTATTCCATCCTATTAATGCTGGCTTACCCCAAGGTTCAGTCCTGGCACCAACCCTATTTCTTCTTCACACTAATGACCTGCTCTCTTCAGCTTCCAATCCCATTGCTGACGATAGTAATCTTTACTCCAACATTAATTTTTCCAGACAAGTCGTGAATCAAGAGCTTGATAATCAGCAGATCCATGTACCTATCCATTTCCCAACATCTTCAATTAATCTTGGATTGCGGTGTCAAAAAACTTGCTCAGTTCAACGCCTTCAACCAAAACTCAGTGTTCCTCCCTGTCACGCAAGAAATCCGGCACACACTCCGCAACACTTATCCCATCCACAACATGATCTTAGCTGGCACAAACACATTACTTAAATAGCAGCTAAAAAGCTTGGTTTTCTCTGTCGAGCCAGAAAATACTTCGCCCCTTTCAACTTACACACTCTCTATGCTTCCCAAATAAGATCTAACCTAGAGTACTGTTACCCCTTCTGAGGAACGGCATCACCTTCGACACTTAACATCCTTGATTCTATCCAAATGAGAGCCCATTCGACTCATCAATGACCCAGTCCTCACTAGAAAACTCGCTTCTCTCGCATATCGCCGCGCTGTTGGGGATTTATACCTTTTCTACAGATTTGGCTCTGAAGAACTAGCCGCTATAATTCCCCCCAGCATGACTGATCCTAATAGGACAACGCGCGCAACGCATGCATCCCCCTACTGCTCAACTACAAAAACCTAGAACATCCCACTTCTAATTTATACCTAGGGAATGGAACAAATTGCCTGCAGATGTTTTCCCTTCCCCTCCCGATCTCCAATCTTTTAAATCCCGAGACAGTATTTCCCTTCTCTTTAGACCCCACCGCACGTAGGCTAGTCTACGTGGGGTGTTCCAGAAAAAAAAATCCGTTCAAAAACTAATTGGTGATCTCTTTACCCCTTACCGACTCGCATCGTTCTTGCTTGAGGGGCTAAACTTAGGGACATTTCAGTATCATCCTAAGGAATCATTTTATAAAATAAAATTTCTTCCCGGAATTCCTCTCATCACAGAATACCTGACATTCGACTGTACTGGTCTGTAGCTCAATATTTACCAATTCTTGAATCGAGTCAAAGTGAGATTGGCACCTCTGATTTTACATATTTAATCACTTTCTACTTATTTATAGTAAATTAAATGGATGAGAAAATTGCAACGCTAAGATTTACCTCAAAATGAAAATTTTCAAAACTTATCTCAGGTAAGTATGAAAAGTTATTTCAAAGGTAGACTTTTTAAGAAGGGCGTGGACTGAATGATTACTCAGGAATCCTTGGGCTGAAGCTCAGGTTTACTAAGAAAAGTAATCCTTTCTTTCTTAAATTTTTCTGATCCTGTTCGGCGCGCCAAGCTAACAGATAATTTAAAATGTTGGCAATCTCCATGCGTACTGGTGTCATTTAGACGGGTAAATCGTGTGGATCTAATTTAATTACGACGGTAAGATTAAAAATAGCAATATTCCCTATATGGCGAGCGCGTGTACAGTAAGACGAAATTATGAGATGATGAAAATTATCTTGAAGTGGTCCAACGATTACACTGAACAACGTAGTAGGACACATCATCTTATCCAAGAAATGTAGTAAGCGTGTGTAACAGAGAAGCGTTGTTGCCAAGTACACAGCGAATATTGGGAAATTATGACGTAGTTTGTTTTACAAAGCCTACAACATTTTTCTATTACTGAGAAATTTGAAAAAGTTAGGTAATAGGGTTTGAAAAAAAAAGTGTTCATTGGTATGATTTAGCGGCACTACTAATTGCACACTTAACTGTATTAAGGGTGGCCTTAGATGTACCCAAGTTTGTTATTTCATGTAAAACTCAAGTTAATGCCACTTGTACTAAATTTCCAAAAAACCCTCTTTCTCTTCTGTTTTCTAAATCTTTTCTTCCTACTCAGGGTATGGACATTCTAAAAAAAGTGTTCTATAAATATTTTAAGGCCGCTTAGAGCATTCTTTTCAAAAGCATCCATTATAGCAGAAAAACTACACAAAAACGTTTATTTTGTTGGTAGCTAAATAATTTTTATACCAATTATTATTAAACCATATGGTATTGGCGTCCCTTTTTTTCTCCTACCATTGACTTTCATTGTCACCGCCCTTCCACCGAAATACTCATTGTACCCAAGTAACATTTTAACGTTGGGTCAACGTCGGTTCCGTCGTTGGCACACAACGTTAACGCGACGTCCTAGCGACCTTTGTTTGCACCAGTTTGGGGAATAAAATCTAGGTTGTTACAATGTTTCCCCCGTCTTAAAGTTATTTTCGGAAAACGTAAATTGAGTCCCGCCTTCATATTTTTACGTAAATTGAGTCCCCTAGTCAAAATAATAATACGTAAATTGAGTCCCGGGTTCCAACAAGAGCTTCGTAAATCGAGTCCCGGGATTTTTAAGTATCTATACAGTGTTTCAATTAAGTACTTGTGAAAAATTACACATTTTCATTTCTTCGAAAAACCGACACGCCATATGAACTTTTCATCTTAAAATTAGTCAAAGAACCACCCTTTAAAGTTTGTACAAGTACATAATTGAAAACCTGTATAATAAGAGAGGTAAATACACTACCATTAGACACCCTCAAAAATTTTATTACAAAACATTTAAAATAGTACAAGAATTAAGAGATTATAAATATACAATTTATATCTATATAATAAGAGGTGTACAAATTTTTATTAAAAACCATTTAAAATACAATTTATATCTATATAATAAGAGATGTACAAATTTTATTAAAAAACATTTAAAATAGTACAAGAATTAAGAGATTATAAATATACAATTTATATCTATATAATAAGAGAGGTACAAATTGCATTAAAAAACATGTAGAATAGTACAATAATTAGAAGATTATAAATATACAATTTAAGAGATATTTATTGGAAGGAACTTGAAAGAAACTTTCTTTACAAACTCGAATAAGGAAATGTGACAGTTGCATAGGTCAGCTATTGCTTCCCTTAAAAAGATTTCCTTCTCAATAATAGTTTTTGATTTTTTGGTCGACTTGCTTCTAAGATGAATATAAGTTTCACTTTGAATTCCTTTTAAAACTTCAATAAATATGGAAATATTGGGATGTGGAGAATTAAACATTCTATTAAGTCGAGCATGAAATGATTCACAAGAGTTAGTGGTTCCATTAGCAGAACATGAAAATTCGGCCCATATCTGTGGAGGAAACGGCGCTTCTTCTGATATATAATTTTCGGTGCCGTTCTAATATGCGGTCTACCGTCCTAACTCTGTTCTAATATGCGGTCTACCTTAGTAACGTCTTAGTATGTGGTCTACTTTAACAAAATAAAAGTATTTAGATGATACATTATGTTTATTTATTTATAAAACAACAAAAACATACTAAAAAATAAAATTTTATGGGCGATAAACATTTCGGATATCACTTAAGAATTTGAGAAATAAGTCTTCATTTTTATTTATAATTTTCCAACTGATGTAATCTAAATGTGACTGCATATGTGCTACGGGGACACCACGCATTTTCTTCAAGATTTTAATTTTAGCATCTAGCCAAGAGCGCTCAATTCCTTGTGTGTGAGCACCTGTTTCCGGGTCGACATAATTTTCTTGGTGGTTAACGGTGTCATGTATGTACCCCAACTGGTTCAATCGGTTGTATGCTGGCCATTCGTCTGAATGGATAACAGAGTTTTGTTGCACTTCTCGTTGAATTATTGGTACCAGTGTGTTAGCGTCTCTTCGGCCAATTACAAAATATCTGGCTTCAGTTCTGTTCCGTAGGCCAAACACCCATGGGCCATCAATACGGCGCCCGTGATTTCTATTATTGGCAACGTTGACGTCTACACATAGACTGTATGTAGGACGGTAGACCGCATATTAGAACGGCACCTAATTTTCTAATACATAATCGCAAAATTCAGTTACCGTTTGATCATCTGGAAGTTCTGCCATTATATAATCAGTAAAAACAGTTGAAACGTCTTCAGGTCTTAGAAAGGCAAGTCCAAAGAATGACTTTAAAAAATTTGCCTTTTCTGATTTCGATGCATATACCCGAGCTAAACCAATAGACTGAATTTTGCGATACCAACTTTGGCCGAGATGAAAACGACATCCCTTAATTTTTGTTTCTGTGAGCACTGATTGAACACTCACATGTATGGCCTTTTCAAAATCAATAAAAATATTTTTCGGTGAGAATCTCAATCCTACATTTAAACAGGTGTTAACTAAATGCCTAAAGCAATTTTCATAACATTTCACAGTTTTGTTGGGAAGAAGAAAAAAAGCAAGGGGTACATACGAATCATAATGTAAGGCATGAAAAGTGAACAGTTGATAAAAATATTTAGGGCAACTTTTAAACGTACCATCCACATAAACTGTATCTGAACGGCATAGCGCTTCTAAATTTTTCTTCGTAGAAAATCCGAGAATCTTACTTTGGAGATCGTTGACGATCACAAAATCTTCATTAGCATTGGTCTTGATGTCCATATTTCCAACAGCAGAAAGGGTTTCTTCAGTGGATCTGGGATTCACGTGTTTCGACTGTCGGGCGTTCAGCATGTTCCTTTTGATTAAGGATATGTCATTCCTTGTAAGTGTCTCTATATCATTGTTTTTTAGAGCTAGGTGAATAAGCTTAGAAGGTCTTGCACAAATATCGTCGGAAGCTTTACGTTTTAATCCGTTGCTTAACTTCTGACGCTCTAACTTGTTTTCTTCTAGTGGTTCATGCGAGTGAGGTGATGGTCCTGCCAATACTTCTTCATTTTTTCCCAGTTTTAAGAACGATTTACAGGTATTTTTACTACACATCCATCTTTCGGTGTTATTCGCCAACGTTTTGTGAAAGCGAAATTTATATCCATGTAAAACCAAAAGATTTCTGCCTCTTTCACTAATTATAACTTCCATATTAAAATCAGTCGATACTACTTGATGCTAACGCGAACAAATACTAAATAATGTACAGACAAAATCATTGAATAACCCCAATTTATAATAACACCGCAATAAATTACTTAATTGCTTTTACCTGATTTTATGATAGCCGGACGGAATTTACGTAGGCCCATAAAACACCCGGGACTCGATTTACCTACCTGTAAAAATAATTAACAAATAATTAACGAATATGGGACTCAATTTACACCGACCCGTTATTTTGTTAACCATTTTTAACGTTAAATTGAAGCAAGTTCTTGAGTTAAGATTTATCTCTCATTTAGGTTATTATTTTCTAACGTCAACTGTTTTTTAACTTTAGGTTTATTTAATTGAACTATACATCGGAATTAGTGCAGCAAATGAGTCTTTGAATTTTAAGGAGCAGAAAGTGTATTAGTCTGCTGTTACAGTTTTTTCTTATATCAAGTAAAATGCCAAAATGTATTTAAAATGACAACGACGGCCACTATACTGTTAAATATTAATACAATACTTCCAGAATTTAGGGATTCAACATAATGATTTTTAAAATTTTTTAAATAAAAATGGAAAAATGTTAAAAGCAAAAATTATAGCTATTGTTTAAATTTTGAATTTAAAGTAAATCTACATGAACAGTTGTCGTTTTAAATAAGGTTAATATCGTTAAAAACACTTATAAACCAGGAAAATTTCATAAATTTCAAAGTCAAAAATGGCGACATTTTGACCTCGGCCTTTAAGAATTCAAAATGGCGAGGTCCGCAATTCAAACTAAAATTTGACCCATTTTAACAAGAACACGACGAACTACGTGCCAATTTTGCTTGTGCCAAAGAATGTTTTATGTGGCCATGACGTGCCAACAATACGGGTAACATACATATGGATAGGTATTACACTGTGATAATCTATAGTACCTCAATCCATGCCGTGCCGAGAATATTCTAACGCGTGCCATAGGTTCGCCATCCCTGCTCAAGAGTAATGAAACAAGCTACCTAATCAAAATAAAAAGGTTAAACATTATTAAATTAAACTCATCTTAGACTCGATGGATTATTCGTATTTAGAATTTTCCCAATAGGCAACAATATTGCGACACATATCTAAGTTAAACCGCCGCAGTTTAACAACTAGCGCATGCACACACAGGTTGTAAGAAATGCCGAAGGTCACTTGACATGATCCTTTCTTCCCACTAGCTGTTTATGGTATTTTATATATTTGATACATTTTACCCATATATTTCATTTTGTCCATATCTCTCCTATATATAAAGCTGACAAATGAAATAGAATAATATGTTCCTCATTCGTGGGAACAGGATGTTGTTCTTTATTGGCCTCCAACGAAAAGTGAGGCGAGGACAATACAGTGGGATGCTACTTCTGTTCCAGATTCATCTAAATGGACCAAATATTCCTGCATAGTAAAAGCACAAGGCATAACTCAGTTCTCAGTTCTCTAGTGCATCAAAAACGACAGATTTATTATGCCAAGAGCAGTCTTCAACCACAAGAATACTTAACAATCAGAAGGGTAACAGAGAAGGAGGTCCGATAGTCAGGTAGATTTTTGGCGCTCGTTCTTTGGAAGAACGTATCGGTCAGTGCCGCAGCGACTATTGTAGCAATAAGTTGTTCTACCAATGTCATAGTTTTTTAAAATAGTGATTTTATGACAAATTTATATTATAAACTTTGCAAAATATATTATTATAAACATGGAGAACAAAGCCAAATCACACAATGTTTGTTTAGTGAAGAATTGTGATAATAAAAGTTACAATCGCCAAATCTAAGTTTTTTTATATTTCCAACTGATCCCAATACACATCCATGTACACAAAGTACATGTTTTCCAACAGTACAAAAATTTAAACCGACACATTAGCGGATATCTAATTAGAAAATCACTAATAAAACACATCTGTGAAATTTGCGAAAGTTACGCAAATGCACACAAATATATTGACAGTACTTCAATTTTTTGTCATTTAAAAGCTTATGAAAATGCAAACTTGGACTTTTGCTTGGAAACCTCATGATGCCCAACGACAATTTTGTTTATTTTGTTTCCAATTTAGATATAGTATTTATTGACAATTTTGAAAAATATTGTAAAACGTCTTGTTGAAATAGGTAAAAACATAAATTACATTCACTTGTCCACATTTCCCCCAGGAATATATTATTACTTTATTTATGCGAGTGAAATTGTTGTACACCTTAAAATATATAAATAGGGACTTCGAAAATATTATTAAAAATAAATTACTCGTTTGGAGACATTTATAAACATTTATTTGTAGGGTATTGTATATATTTTAGTATGTAGTATTGTATACACAAGGTAGGAATATGTATAATGTGCCATAGTTTACATTTTAATATTAGCCATTTCTAACTAAATTTGGGGGTAAAAACATGTGAGTAAACAATATTCAATCATCTAATATGTATTATTTCCCTATAATGTAAACCCTACGCCGGCCCTGCAAGGCACCGTTTCAATATTGGGTAATATACCTGAGCTAGCCCCGCTTTTTCATAAAACCCTACCGGCCGAGGTCATAGCAGATGGCATCGGATCTCTCTTTTTGTTACTTTTCTGATTGTTAAGTATTCTTGTGCTTCAACCGAAGATGCAGAAACAAATAAACAAACCAGTTTTAAAAGAGCCTCAAAACCTCGCGCTAAGCTGTTCTTGGATATGCTGGCTCAGTTTAATTTTTTTTTCTGTAATATGTCGACGAATATTTAAACCATTTTGTTTATGGTCTTTCTTGGGGGCTGATTTAAGGGAGAACTTAAATTGTCGATATTTAACGTCGCGGTGCTAAACTAAGATATATTAACGTAAATACGGCGTTTATACAACGTCGGGTAGCGTATGCCCTTTTGGCAACCATTTTTGGAAACATAGTAACGTTAAATTTTGTCAAAAATTAGTCGCAAGTCGGCAGATTACTAAAAAATGTTGCTTGGGTATCTTCTCTTACCATACATCGCAATGGAGCTTCATCTCTTGTATTTTGGCCAGGACATCGTGACCATTTCCAAGAATTCCTCACATAATCTAACTCACAGTGAACCTGACCTGACCTAGATATTCAAACTCGCAGTGAACCTAATCTAACCTAGATATTATTTCCTTTTTACCTACTGCCAGTCTTGTTTCTAATTTGTCTACAATAATATAACCTTGACCGTAGGTGAACCCTAACTGACACGTTTATTCTCGACCATGTTGTTATTTTAATTATTACTTATTATTATTAAACACGTCCACATTCACTGACTTTAGACCTGTATTCTTATTCAGCCTTAACCCTAAGGTTAACCTATATCTACTATTACACCTCAGTGGAAGTATAGGAAAATATAGGAAAGTAGATCACAGTGCCCAGCTACTATTGTCACTCACTCATAGATTTATCGCTAAACACATTTAATACCTATAGTCAATGTTTGCATTTGTTGCGGCTATTTTCAAGAGAGAGAATGTGCTCTGCTGTCTGTTGTTCTACATTTCTTCAGGCATTCTAACTCCTTTCTTTCGTTTTCCCTTTACTGTATTACTATGTAACATCTTTCATTTTATGTCAAAACATTCTGTATATACAATATTATTCATCCCATAGTTTTATTTCATTCATCCTGGGTACGAAATCGTAACCGTTTCCAGGAATTTCTCATAAGAACTGACGACGCTGATACGATTAACGCAGTTGAAGGACAGATATATTGTAACGACTTGTAACACGATTTCCAAATCTGCAATTAAATTTAGGGTGCGTACTAGAACATTAGAAACAGACCATAATAATTGTAATAAGTGATATGAGTCGGTCATATGACCGCGTCATTTTGTGCGGTCATGACGTCATGACCGTCACGTCACATTAATAAATGACCATTAGGACATTAACCTAACCTTAAATTTGATGTTTAAAAATCAAGCAACAAAAAGTCACGAGCGTCACAGAAATGAAGACATTACGCATGCTCTGTCGCGTTTTAGAATATTCCTGGCTTAATTCTAAAACGAGACAAAAACGAAATAAGTGACGAATTTGCATATGACGCCGAAGAACATGATGAAACTTAAGGACATGCTTTTCTTTTTTGAATTTTGTAAGAATATTCTTTTTTAGCTACAAAGTATTTTTTAAACTTTTAGTTTTATGACTAATCTAAATTAAGGGTATTTTTTATAAATGACCTATATGACCGTCATATGACCGTCACATGACGGTCATTTATCATGAATGATAAATGACCGTCATTTTACATCACTGATTGTAATATAGATTAGATTAAGTATTCTTAGTTGTTTTTCTTTCTTTACAATTTCTAGTATGTTTCAAAATGTTTGTTGGCTGTTCTCCTTTTGTCTTTTCTCTGTTCTTCGCAAATAACCTGTATTGGTGAACCTACTTCGGGTGTTGTTCCTTTTACTCAAATTCAATTATCTAGGAATATCGGCCTTTCTTCTAGTCTACCAAACCCGTTGTTAGGATAATACCATGGACCGTATCCGTGGTAACCCTTTGCTTGGGGTACGAAACCATAACATAGCAGTCGTCGATGTCATGGCAATCGATTTACTAAAAGAATTGTGTAAAATAATATTTGAACCATTTCCGAGGTACTTTCGGCGCTTTAAGGACATTGATAGCGACAATATCGCCTATGCACGCATACTAGGTATTTCAAAGTATTTCTCTGGCACTCTTTTATTCCTTATATACCTCCATATCGCCAGCTGTCTTACTTTCAGAGATTTTTTTAGGATAATACCTGTTATTATTTAATTTTTGTTGGGTGCTTTTTCATGGTTGGGCCATTTTACCTGGGATTCAGTTAATTGTCCTTAATCCTACATAACAGTTGGACCCGATATATACATATCCCTTTAATGAGTTAACATTATAATTATTTATTATGGGTGGGTATACAGGGTAAATAAAAAACTTTTGAAAAACTTAAATTTTTATTTCCCAAAAAATACACAGTAATGTCAAAAATTGATAATATACTACTTACAAGTATTTTATTACATATAATGTGATTAATCAACTAGGCGCATACTCGTAGGAAACACGTTTTATAAAATTAGTTCTGTCGATTTCATTTGACATAATGTATATTTCTGTATTTTAGTTTCTACAAATTCCTTTTTCTTTTTTATACCAGCTCTCAGAGCTCCTGGAAATTTGTTATAACTCTTTTATTATTATAAATACAAAGTTGTTTAAATTAGCAAAGTAGTAGCATTTTTTCTGCTGATTTAGATGGCGAAAGCAGAAAAACAATTAATTTAACATAGCGTTCCTGAATAAATGAAGAAAATGCAATTTTTTTAAACGGAAATCGTCTATAGAACAACAAAGTTTATATACAATACTGACCTAAAATTGAAAATAACCGAATTATTTCAATATTTATCTTTTAGACAAGTTGGCTGGGTATTTCTGAAATCAAACTCAATTTTCTCTTTATTACTTTATCTGAGCATAAGAATTAAAAAAAAAACCTATATTAAATGTGCAAAGACATCACCGTTTTGTTCAATACATTTTGGGGCATTACTTGGTACCTACACGTTTTGTGGGTTTTAAAATTATTCTGCCGTCGACGGATGCTTAATGTGTCTAGTGCTATCTTGAAGTTCGGCCAGGTTCGCATACCTCCTTTTATAGACTTCGTCCTTGGCATAACCCCAAAAGTGAAAGTCTAATGGAGATATGTCAGGAGATCTTGGGAGCCAACTTATCGGACCATTTGGTGCTATCCACATATCTTAGAAAGCCTTTCTAACATCCTCACAGTCAATTTGTCTAAAAGGTAAATATGATAATAATTTTCAATTTTAGGCCCATGTTGCATATTATAAACTTTGTTGTTCTGTAGATGATTTGCAAACATTACGGTCAAGATTATACAGGGTGTTCCATTTAAAAAAAATTGTATTTTCTTAATTTATTCGGAAACGCTATGTTAAATTGTTTTTCTGTTTTCGCCATTTTAATCATCAGAAAAAATGCTACTACTCTGCTAATTTAACCGATTTTGTATCTATAGTAATAAAAGAGTTAGCAATAGTGCGCACTTAATTTAGTACATCCTGTATATTTCGCTTTGAAAATTTATCAGCATTACAAACTAAATATGTTGGAATGAGAATGGTAGAAACTATCATTAAACTTTGAGTGAAACAATTCATATTATGCATTAGTTGTTCGATACAATGAAGATGAAAGATTTGTCAAAATATTAGGCGGAAATTGTGAATCTTCAGTTATATAATTATCTACTAGACACAAAATTCTTTTAATCTCTCATACTCCGGTAAGTCACTTACTAAGTCAAAAGTAAAACAATCACCCACTTCACAAGGTTCTAAATTGAAAACCAAAAAATACTTTCTTTCCAATTTCACCATTGTTTTTGTATTCAGTACTTAATATAAGTGATTGTAATTTTATGAACCATGCCTGTGACACATGAAATCTACAACCTACAATAATTATTGATTCAGGACAAGTAAAAGTTATAGCATTATGAATGGCTACCTTCACTAGGTACTTATATCAAGGAATATACCTACCAGGTCTTTTCCAGCGTGATAACAGCATTATTACCCTCATTTACATATCGGGGCCCAACTGTTGGGTGTAATCATCAGGTTACCTGTAAAAGGGCCCAAATTGGTAACGCCCACAATAACTGCATCCTGTCACAATTTAAAATTTATCTTCTTTTAGTGATGTTTCCTCAATCAATCTTCGTTTTCCATAATATCTGCTTGCTTTCTTATAATTTAAGTTAATTTTTGGATATTCATTGTAAATAGGTAAATTAGTTTCCTGTTTTCCCGACCTTAGCATTTTAAAACTATTTTTAAATAAGCTGAGCACTTCATTTTTAAACAATTGCTTATAAATTTATTTCACATCGGCAACATCGCAACAGTCCACGCCACACTCTCCACTCCACGCGCTGTTACGTTTTTACCGCGACGTCGCCGGACAAAATGAAAACCGCGCAACACACCACCAAACATTTCAGTCGAAATCGACATTTCACTTGGTTGAAGAGAAATCTTAAAACCAAACTCATTTTAGCAACTTTGTCGCGAATGGGTTTTCGCAGTTTTACCACAATTATCAGTCATAGGATGAAAATTTATTGGAAAAAGGTGAAAAAGGAACACACTTTCAAAAGACAGAGTTTTAAATTTCGCGCGCTTAAACACGTTGCGCTCCCGTTAATCTTTGGTTGTCGGCACAGCCAGTGTAATTTCGCCGCCGCTTGAGGTAGAACCGCTTTTTCGACCGCGTGGTCTGGTTTCTCGCGTGATTCTTTCAATTTTTGCGGGTGGTTTTTCGTTGAATTAAGCTAAGAAACAAAATAAATACAATGGGTAGTGCGACTGAAAATGTTGTGGCACTAGGGCCGGCAGTCCTAACAGCGATTTTTATCGGACTTGCTGTGATTATTTTCGCTTTTTTGATCAAATGGATTAAACAGGAGGAGTCCAATAAGGGAAATGCAAAAAGTAAGTCAAAATTTTAACTTTTTAATTTTATGTAAAAGTTAATTACTTAATAGTAATATAGTAAAAAAAAATGTTTTCTAAAATGCATACATTGCAACACCGCCTGTCAAACCTCACGTGCTTTTTGCTGTCTATTTTTAAATCCCATTAACTTTCAATTGCGAATTGTGGGTGGTTTAAAATTTAAATCGCATGGTAAAAAACATCTATTTAAAAACAATGGAGCAGGTAACCAATATTTTATTAAAGATACCACTTATTTTCTATTAAATATTCACAACACAACGATATTGTTTAAATTGTCCAGGCACATGTTTTTATAGCTTCTTTTCGGACGTTATTAAGAGGCCTCATACAAGTATAAAAAACATTTTGCTGTTTTTGAGGTTAGGGAGGAAGGCTCGATAATGTGATTCATGCATTTCTGCCACCCGCGCTTGTTACCGCGCCCTTGAAAGAATTCCATGTGGTCCTTCTGCTCCTTCAGTGATGCCGGCTTTTAAATTTTCTCCTGAAGTTTTTCTGGAATCTCCGGACTCTTACATTTTATCAAGGGGTTATTTATAAAATTGTCAGTCACCGCTGATTTTGGAGAAATAAATGATGAATTGTCTCAAAAAAATTTAGGTAGATAACCGTTTGTTGTTTTCTTATGAGACTTATTGTAAAAAGTATGTTAGTGGTTTAAAAATATATACTTATATATTAGTATGCATGTTCATATGTAGGTATGTGCAAAGTTAACACCGAGTTTGTTGTTGGATAAACGTTCTTTTAGTTTCTTATCGTATACATTTTGTAATGGTAGGCTTTATACAGGGTGTAATATAATTTATGTCACATACCTTAGAATAATTAATATTTCTTAAATAAGAAAAAACCTTATACTTAATACCTGAAGGTCTGAAGAATGGTAAATTGGTAACAAGAAGCCTTTGCTCCAGGGCCGACACTGTGTTCTTATAAAATGCACAAATACTTAAGCGGTCTTTTCTATTTTAAGCATGCGTTTATTTTAAATCAAGTTTTAAACATTCAAGACCTCCCACGAGTGAAATTTAAGTAGGTACTCGTGGTTTGAGGTTACGAAAATATACCTATAGTCTATAGTTGCGTAGGAAATAGAAGCATAGTCAAGGCGTTAAAAAACACGACAATTTATAGCTTGCAAAGTTCAACATTGAAGGAACCACCCATAAAAAGTAAGGCTAATTAATTAAAATATCTGAACGAGGACTATCAATACATATTTTAAATAGGCACAGTGAAGTCAAAATTTTTGTATTTTTATTTTTTGACAAGGTTGACTTGTCATTCACATGAACACGCACAGGGAAACAGAGTACTATGCTGAACCCCTAAAGAACAACGACTACTTAGAACGCTTTGAAGACTGTTTAACTAAAAGATTATTTCTTTGTCTCGTATACCTACTGGCTGCATGCGTGTGACCATTGTGACCATAATTTTGTCGAAATATAATTCCGGATTTTTTTATTCTCTATCTGAAGTGCAGGACCAGAGCACCCACTCGATTAAAAATAAAATCTTTGAAGAAAAAAGACATATTTTTGTCAGAATACCGAAAAGTGCTTTTCGAAAGTTAGACTTACCTGCTTGTGCTGGCAAAAAAGTTTAATCCTATTTCAAGGAACAACTTGATTTACGTTTTTGTATTATTAACTAACTCTTGTTTCATCAGAATCAGTCAGAAACTATCTAGGTAGTAACTTTAAAGTGGACTGAGATAGAAACACTGAGCGCTTAAAACACCTTTTGTAAATAACTGGATAACCCACTAACACACCCAAGTAATTGGATGACACATATAAAATGTATAATATCTAAACTTATCCCGAACTATGACAACTTCCCGGCAGACTTAACAATTGGGGGATCGCAACTAACTCAAAACTGGAGTCACTTCGACAATAGAAATACATAATACCCATTACTACCATCAAATCACTGTTAAAATCATTTGCCAAGAAACAAGCAAGAAGGAGAGAATAGGAAATGAATTAGGAAGACATTATTCTGGTTTAGAATCTGCATCGACCATTTATGAAAAGTATGTAAGTTGCAGTGCACGTAATACATCTAATCCTCTAAAACTTTTTAAATGACAAGCTCCTAATATTCCTTCAGAATAATACGACGATGACGAACCTGTAGTCAGCAGTAGTAGTAAATTTAGCTTTATTTATTTAGCAGAGAAGGTTCAGATATTACTAGAAACCACTCCAGGAGGACCAGGATTCGAACAGTGGTCTTGTCAGGGTTAGTATGGCGATTATTCTCATTTCCCGATATGTCCTTCTTGGCCTAAACTAAGATAATCCGCAAGATGGCAAGATATTTGACAAAAATCTAATTTGGGTCATAAATGAAAGTCCAGAGGATGCACCAAGGCCTCCCCTTTAGTTAGTAGATTATGTCTTCCTTACAAATAAACTCGGTATTTTAAAGAATTAACATGTGAGGGAACATGTTCCATGTCGGGGCACGTTCGGAAATTTTAATGCTCATGTATGATGTATATTTATAAAGCAACCTATGCAATCGAATAGCTTATTCTCGTAAACTTTTTTGTGTGTAGTTTTACGCAATTTGGAAATTTTAATTACTGTACTATTGAATTAATTTAAGAATGAATCATATCAAATTGAATATCAATGAATGGCTGAGTAAATCAGTTGTAAAATAAATAAATGTAGTAAGCATTTCTACGTATTTTATGTAATTAGTGACCAGTCCATGATACAATATACATGAACAAGAAGATTGCTTTGGTTCTGGTAGTTAACAAAAACCAACAGGCATTGGTTTTTAAATTATATTTTCGGTAATTTTAAAGTTTGATTGCTTTAACTTATGGTATGCTAAACCAGCACTAAATCGTCGTCGTCTTCCCCAGTGCCCCTATTCTCAACATCAAGTAACGAGTACACCTGTGATATTGCTAAAATAGGCAACATCCAGTCGTAGTTGTCATACCTTGGCAACATCACCGAGGTAACGTTTTCTTTAATTCGAGAATAGGGCTGTAGATATTTACAGGCTGGTCGACGGACAGCTGAACGGCACCAAGTATTGGATTCCGTTTAGTCTTTTATAAAGGCAAAACCCTAAAGTAGTTTTCAGAAGGTAGGTATGAAGAATGGCCAGAAAGAGAAAAGGAATTTTAAATGTTCAAATTCTAGTTTAATTCTGATGGAATACAAGTATGAGTATTTTTACCTGCGATAGAAGAAGTAGGTAGTTAAAATATCTAATTAAGGTTAAATTTCTACATTATGTTTTATACTATTTTACAAATGCAGATGCAAATATCATAAAAGTCGCTTAAGGTAAAATACCCTATAGTTGGCACCTCACTAGTAGTTGGCACTTTCAAATAATTATGCATATAATAAGCATGTCCTGCCCCTGAACTAACCTAATTCTAATAAATATACACTACACGCCATCTACCTTTTACTAGCTATAAATATAGTGAAGACATTTACTAACAGAACAATATGGCAACAGCCCTATTTTATGTCAGCAGATGTAAGAAGTATTTTGGTTGCTTCTTTACCATTTTTCGTTAGAGGAACGGTTTAAAAATTAATACTGATATCGCCAATTTTTAGTGTGTTTGTTAAGTTATTGCAATTCTTGGACACTATATTAAGTAAGTATTTACTTTATATGTTAAATTGATATGTATTTGGCTAAAAAGACTTCTTTGTTTAAGATGCCAACTACTAGTCTAAAGGCGGTTTTTAAAGTTTTTAACTGGTAAAGTTGTCTCTCTTTTCTTTATAAAGTTTTATATTTACCTCTCTTTGTTTCATATTAGTAGAGCGATCTGTTCCAGTAGTTGACACCATTTGCCATCCACTAAATTTTACCTGCCAACTACTGGTTTTTTTTAGAGTTTTGCCATTATGCCGCCAGTTAAGGGCAAAATGTTTTGCTATTCCGAAGAGCAAATGGAAAAAGCCATCCAGGAGTATCAAAAAGGCATTCCTTTAGCTACAGCTGCTAGAATGTTCAGTGTTCCGCGATCAACACTTGAAAATAAAGTTAAAGGAACAAGACTCGTAGAATGACGAATGGGCCCTAAAACATATTTAAGTAAAGACGAAGAAAGGGGGCTTGTAATGTGGATAAAGACAATGGCACTATCAGGGTTTCCAGTTAAAAAAGATCAGCTGTTGGACAGTGTAAAAAATATATTAGATAATGTTCCTAGAGGTGAAGATCGTGAGATACCTTTTGTTAACAACTGACCAGAAAATACGTGGTACAAATTGTTTTTAAAAAGAAACCCCGAAATAGCGCACAGAACGGCTCAAAACCTGACAGTAACCCGGGCTGCTGTCACACAAGAAAACCTTACTGGTTGGTTCAATGAAGTATTCTCATATCTAGTTGAAAACGGATATGACGATGTACTAAAGGTAAACTGCAAAATGTTTGTTTCTGGTGTGCAATTTTTATTTAAGAAATACTGCTTATTTTTAGGATGCTACCAGAGTATTTAATGGTGATGAGAGCGCCTTTTTCCTCAACCCGAAAAGCGGAAAAGTGTTAGCCTTCAAGGGAGAAAAAAATGTTTACCAGCAAATAAATTCGGATGAGAAAGAATGCTTAACTGTTCTTGTAACAGCTAGCGCTGCAGGAAATATTGTACCGCCTATGGTAGTGTTCAGATATGAAAGAATACCCGGTGATATAGCCCTTAGTGTCCCACCATCATGGGGAATAGGCAAATCTGAAAACGGTTGGATGACCAGTGAGACATTTTTTGAATATATTACTAATATTTTTCACCCTTGGCTTATAGAACAAAAAATTTAACTGCCAATAATTTTGTTTATGGATGGTCATTCCTCACATTTAACGCTACACACAAGCAAATTCTGTAGTGATAATGGTATAATTCTGATTGCATTATATCCTAACGCCACGCACATCATTCAGCCTATGGATATAGCTGTCTTTCATACTCTAAAAGAAGGATGGAAAGCAAAAGTACACCAGTGGCGACTAAATCACATTCACTCACCAGTTTTAAAAAAGGTTCACTTCTGTCCATTGTTACAGGAAGTTCTACAGGAAAGACTACAGAACAGTAATACAGTACAAAACGGTTTTCGAAAAGCTGGATTAGTGCCATGGAATCCAAATATTGTAAGAGTTCCAGGTACAAATATTCTAGCTCCTAAGCCTGACATAACAGAAGAATTAAAGGAACTTCAAAGTGGAATACTTTTCTTGGAAAAAAGCATTCAAGAAGAAAAAATAAAGATTTTTAAGGAGAAAACAGTTTGGGAAGATGATGTAAGAGACACATCTCTTTTCCTGTTATATGATAAATTGAACAGAAGTTAAATGACCTTAAAAAAATGCAAGAAGAAGCAAAGAGAAATGAAGTTAATACTAATCAAAATATAAACAGAGTTGTAAATGTTAAACAAAACGAAAATAAGACGGAAAGTGACAATAATTTACCAAGTATTGAGGCTGGGGATGTCAGTGTAGGACGAAATATTGAAGAAAATAGAAATTTAGAATATATAGATAAAAACGAACATGTAAATGTTTTACAAAACGCAGTTAACGAAGTTAACGAAAAACATTTAATTACTACAAATGAAAATAAAGAAGGGTCGAATACTGAAGAAACATCAAATTTGGGAACTGTAGATGTAAGTATAAACATGAACGCACGACAAAGCAAATGTAATGGGAGTGGTAAACAAAATCTTCAGATTATTGAAATTGGGAATCAAGGCAATGAAAGTCAAAACCTTGAAGGAAACGAAAATTTTCAACAAACAAATGATACAGAATCGACGCCAAATAAAAAAATAACTCTTATACATCAAGACATCATTGTACCATCTCCATGTAAACGTATTTTATATTGGCCAGAGCCAAAACCACCGAAAACAAAAAGGATAAGAAGGGAAAAGATACCAGCAGTAGCAACTGCAAAAGAATGGCAATTATACCACCAGAAAAAGGTAGATTTAAAGAAGCAGACAGAAACCGAAAAAATCAAGAGAGCTAAGGAACGGCAAGAAAAAAAAGAACTTAAAGAAATCTTAAAAACTGAAAAAATGAACAGAAAGAAGAAAATATTAAAGAAGAAAACTGACTTTTCATCCTCAGAATCAGAAGAATGGATACCTTCGGACTCTAGCTCTGAAGATGCTTGTGAATCCGATGATACAGTTCATAGCTTGCCAGGTCCATCTACATCAGATAAAACCTTTGGTGTGACAACAACTTTTAAGGAGGGTGCATACATTTTAGTTTCTTTCCCAGGAAAAAAAAATGACTCACAATTATGTCTGTGTAATACAAGAGATTTACCCTAAAGAAGAAGAAGCTGAAGTAGTTGGTATGAAGTGCTGCAATGAAGAAAAAACCATTTTTAAGTTAAACCAAAGTGATGTTAGCGTCGTAAAATTTACACAGATTTTACAAATATTGCCCTTTCCTAAAATATCACCCTCAGGAGACCGATTAAAATACGAGTTCGATGAATGTCCAAGGCTAACTTTCTTTGTTTATTATAAAAAAATGTTCAAATATTGTTTTAAAGTATCAAATATAAATTGTTTTAAAGTATCAAATACTTTACCGAGTACTTTACTGACTAGGTGCCAAGTACTAAATTTTTATATGACAACCATTGGCTATCTTAAAATTTTTATATGCCAACTACTAGTTTTTTTAACAGTTATAATTTGTTTTTTTCTAAAACCTAAAATAATGTTTTTTAAGATTTTTCTATAAAATCATCATGATCTGAAAAGTCAGCACTACTGTCTTTTACCTGTTTTACAATCACCACTGTTAAACTGTGTTAAACATGGTTCTGTCTAAATTAAAACTTAAAAAAAACTGTTAGTGGTGCCAACTACTGGGTCGTTTACCTTACTGGATAATAAGGTGAAGTGGGGTAAGTGGGGATCTGGGGCAAGTGGGTTTTTCTGTAATAATTGTGAAAAAAATTACTTTAAAAAACTAAAACTACAATAAAATGTGTTTTTGGACCTTTATAGACCCCAACATATTGTTAAGAACTTTTGAATATTGTGTTTCAGGTAACACTGCTTGATGTCAAATGTGTCTACACTGCGTCTATTGTTACAAGTTACGGCAAAAAATTTCAAAAAATTATATCTCTACTATTTTAGAACCTAGGATCAAAGTTTTTCCATCCTTAAAGTTGTAATCACTTATGTTATCGCTTGTATTTTTTTAACACTTTAATTTTTCAGGTGTTTAGTTTTAGGTCCATAGTTCCCACTTGCCCCGCGTTTTCTGTAAGCGGGGTAAGTGGGAACTATTGCTGACGGGAAAGTGGGAATTAGTTCCCACTTGCCCCAGTTACATTTTTAATATTAATAAAAGGCAAAGTGAAGAGTTGTAAGAAGTTAAAAAGTGATCATTTGCATAATCTGCAAAGAGAAACTATAAAAGTGTAAAAATAAAAACAATAAACAACAACAGTGCAAGAGACAAAAATTACAATGTAAGTTCAAGTTGTTTTTAATAAAATGCATTCTTGACTTTTAGAGTTAGGTAAAAATAAAAATTTTGCTCTCTAAGCAAAGTTTCACTTTTTTGTTTAAATTGAAAGAAGTTCTTTTTTAGTTTTTTCCTAATAAAATGCATTATAATCTAAGCTAGATCAAGCTTACATTTTTGTTGTTGTTTTGGATAAGTAAGTAAGTACTTATACATAAACTTTAAGACTTAAATTTGAATTATTCCTAGGTATATTTACTTAACAAAAAGCATTTTTACAATTAAGTGTTTTTTTCCTTTTCAAATCCCTAACACCTTAGACATCCTCTACGCACTTATTTTTATGAATTTTTTTGACCTGAAAAAATCCTGTTGTAGATGAAGCCATCTTATATTAACCCACCTGCCCGAGTTGGGTATAGCGTTGCTTAAATGCGATTTATAAATTGAAAACCCACTTACCCCAGTATCTGGGGCAAGTGAGTACTATAGGTATATTTTCACACCCATTTCTTTTTTTTATGAAATTCTTGGGTAACCAATTAACTAATTTCAGAATATATTGTAAATATCACTAAGTACTTCCTGTCAAAAGTGCACCTCTGTACCTCGATTTTTCATCGTTATGTGGTTTCAAAGGCGGTCTTTTATATTTTTAGTCCCCGCTTACCCCACTTCACCTTAACAGTTTTATAAAACAAAATAATTAGCTAAAAATTCCTGTTGGCTATTTTCCTCGTACCATACATCCTAATTGAAAAATCCAATTTATCGTAAAAATTTATAGGTACAGGCAAAAATTGCAAATACTTAAATAATTTCTATAAATTAATCTATGACAAGAACTATTTAATAATATACCACCGAACAATAATCAAACTGTACCTTAAATTAGTAGTACTAATCTAATAAAGGTGTGCTCAATAGAGAGATAATAATAATAAACAAAAATCACATCTTAATGTTGTGAAGAATCTTGATAGTACCTATTACCAGCAGGGAAGACACTGAAAGGACAGTAGAAAGCTGGAGGATGTCCCTAGAAGATTGACGCTCACCAATTTGTAGAAAGAAAACTAAATAATCACATGTTGCTCACAGGAGGCAGAAAATGCAAAGAATTTTAAATATTTATATGAAAGGTGGAAATTACATTTAGATGTGATAGAAATGTTGGGTAACAAGGACAGGCAAATTTAGAAATGAAAGAAAAAGGGCATAGAGAACAGATACAGAAAAGCAGACTAGAGTGGGACGGCATCTGATGAATACAATCTGCAAATGGTAATGCCGATGGCTGGGTCCAAAGCAAAGATGAATGAGTGAATGAAAGTCGGCTCCATGTAAAGTTCGAGTCTAAGATAAGAACTATCTGTCTTACGACCCTTATCGTAAATGGTGCCTATAATCTTACTCTATACACGTTAAATAGCATGTCAATTATTCCCAATGTAATAGCTTTTTTTCTGCCACACAATGTTTAAAAAACATAATAAAAAAAACAATTGGATATTTCAATTGATAAATAAATCATTAAAATACCACGCGCACAGTTAAGTAAATAGATCATAAAATTTTTATTAAAACAATAAAAAAAAGTCCCAACCAAGGCTCACATAATTACTTTTAAGACTGGAAGAGCTCAAAACACCGAGGGTCAAAATATTATAACCTTCAAACTCAGACAACAATAATAATACAATAGTACGTGTGGGCGGACTAAATTTTATTGTTTTATGCTATGTATACGAGTATAATATCGAAGGACATTCAATGGCTTTTAAAAATATCGAGAAAGCTATAGGGAGTTATTATGGAGCGGCGAGCACGGGGTCTAAACTGGGCGTAGAGCAATGTAAACGGAAACCTTGGTTTCCATTTGAGGGAAAATATTGTTTATATCCTTTAATCTCAAGAAGTTTGATTCATTTGCAAATTTGGCTATAACAAAGCGATTACAGTTGCAAGGGATTTTTAAAATTTCGTTTCAGTTTCAATGATCTTCATTAGACGTTTATAACTTTTTCTTGCTTCTTTGTATTCGTACCTACTTAACAAGGTCAAATGAATCTAAGCTTAAGACCAAACATGGTGCAATAATTTTGTTTAAATGCTGGGCTTCCAAGATGATTTTCACTTTTTGTATGTGTTGCGCCATAACAATTACGTGTTGTGCAAATTACTAATATTCCCTCGTTATTTGTTCATTATATTAGTCACTATTAAAAACTGGTATTGAGTAGATCATCAGCCTTTCATACAAATTTTTAAAATGAAATAAAAATACCCATAAGACCGTTTATAATTTTTCTTGGTTATTATAGTGATTATGTCTATCTCCCATAACGGTCTAAACTGTAAACGACCAAAGGCGAGTGAGTTCAACCACACTTTACTTCCTTGTTTGCTTCATTTGAGTCAGTCTTATTGCAGTAATACTTTTTAAAAAATTAAGGTAACTTGTTTTCTTGCCCTCAAGTGTTTTAACACTTCACATGACATTTTACTGTCAACAGCAAGTTGTTCTATTCGTGTGCCATCGTTTAGGAGGCATTAACGATAAATACTATCAATTTGTGACGTTTCGGCTCGTGTTTCGGTTTGGAATTAGGGACGAAATATTTTTTTGGCATTTTGCAACTGGTTTTACGTTACCTGTTTTCAAAGTTATCTAGATGTTCATCGATGAATAACAAATCTCTTGTAAAATCACGTAAAGGTAGGAAAGCAACTAACATTTTACCTTGAAATCGTTGAAAATCTTTTTTTTTTCAAGCTACCTTGACTCTTACCTATTTTCTCTTCTATGTACGTATGTAAAGATGTAATTGAAAATTTAAGTGCCACTAATGTTTGACAGGTTTATTTTGGTACAGCCAATTGTTATTATTGGTACGTAAAGGTTTTATAAAAACTACTAATATATTTTTGTTATAACGTAACAGTAAGCTGGAGCAGTCTAGAATGTTGTTTGTATCATCCTAGACAAGGAATCCTAATGAACCGAGTATAAAACACCTGTACAAGCAGGGTTACGTCAACGTGCTAAATTTTGGTGAAGATTTCATCAAATACGGAACTCAAAGAGAACGTCGAAATGATGATACGATTGTTGTTGGTTTTATTTTGTTTTACCTTTCTATTTCGATGCAATCAACAAATTGCTGTTTCTTCACCTATAATTATGGTTATTTTTTGTTTCTAATAGTACTTTTGACATTTTTCCAGTAATTTTAACCTCTTTACTGTCACTTAGATTAGGTAAGTTTAATGCTTCCTTATGTTATGAAGTTATGAATATACGGGGGTTTTAGGAAGGTAATAAAAAATTTAATTCTGCTGTTCACCAAAAAGGTTTATTAAGTGCTTGTTTAAATTTAGAAATAATTAGTTGATTTTGAAAACGCACATCTTACACAGAAACTTACAAAAAAATATTACAAATATATTTATTTTATAAGCCCTTCTGCCGAGTGAGTTAAAAAAAATAATAGAACCAGCTGTTGAATTTTTTTGAAGTATTACGTTTGATTATTTATTGCCTTTTTTCATTGGTTGGTAAAAGAGGAACAGATCAGGCTGACCACAAATTCCAAATATAGACGTGTATTTATAGAAATGCCTGTTTTGGGTGGCATACGCTTTTGCACAAATTTATTTAATCATTATTATTTATTAGCAGATGTAAAAGATGATGTAAGGTTAGATACGTAAATAAGAAAATAAGTTATTGTTTTGTCGAGGTTTTATAATAAATTTTGTCTTTCTGTATTCAAAATGATAATTTTCGTAATTAAATTATGCAAATACCAAATCTGCGTAAACAAGGAATTAAATTAAATTCCTTTATTTAATTTTGCGGTTCTCTAAACTAAGAATTTTTATTGATTATTATTATTTAGCCAAAAAAAGTTTCATTGTCACGGTGCACGAAGGTCGAAAGGTTTTTGCATATTTAATTATTATTTTGGTGGTTCTAGTAAAAGACAGTTATTGACGACATTTTAAATTTAAAATACTTAACCTTAATTTGCCGCACTTGAGTAACTTTTATTAGCTACTAAAAATGGTTTTGAATTTACTGTACCCCAAATTTTGTATCTGAATCAATAGCTTTCTTTATAAGCAAATCGTATTTATCTTTCGTGGTAGACGTTCAATCATCTAACTTCCATCGAGTCGATGCTGCGTAATCCAAGGTTCAGTACTGACACTAATCATATTTCTCCTTCACATTAACATCCTACTACCTTGCATTACCAATCTTATCTATATTTATGCTGACAATAGTAATTTCCAATGCAAATCAATCTCTCCCAAACTAGTCCCAAAGCTTTTGCTGGATTGCAAGCATACGTTTCTAAATTTTAAGATCCTAGTATGTTCACTGTCACACAAAAAAACTAATACTGACTTCATTCATTCGTATGGATGCTCTGTCGCTTTACCAAATAAAGTCATTGATCTTTTTGGCAGCATTGACTCATATGGCACAAACCATGCACGAACACAACACATTCGAATATGTAATCATACTTTTAGTACAAGGCGCGACCTCTACTGAGCAGACGTATCAAAACGGGAAGCCGCTAACAATCTTAGGCTAAAACACATAGAAAAGCAATACTAAAAGTCATAAACATCTAGAGTACCAATGTTCAGTATACTACAGTACCTATTTTATGTTTTTCGCGGTGTTTATTTGTAGGTAAATAGTTTCTTGAGTTTGATCCCAAGCAAAACTAGGCACATTATTAAAAAACCTTCCTTAATTAAAAAAGTGTATTTTGCTTGTTGCGTTGATATCACTAGTTGCCCACAAAATTTTGACCCACCTGTAAAAAACTCACGGGCCGCGCCTGCCTCACATATCCACGTTAACCTTCTCATACCTGCCACATTTGCTATTTTTGATGCATCTGTTGCTTCTAGTAAGTATTTTTACCGATGTTGATTTCGAATATTATAGGTATAATGATTATATTAAAAATAACAAAGACACAATTACCTACATATCGAGCAGCAAGACAAGACATAAGTCAGATTAACGGCTTTCTTTTTGGGTTAAAATGTCGAGATTTAAATGTTAATTATCTTTAATTTGTTAAAATACTATAGGATTTAGTTAAAAAAAATAGAAAATTATTATTTGCATGTTGATTTAACACCTTTTTAAAAAATATACTACCTATATAAGCCCTGTTTGTAAATTTTATATCGTTCCGTAAAAATCATGATATTTTTAAGCTCAACTCGGATTTATTCAAGCATTGGTATTTTAAAAATAGAAATAGAAGTACTTACTGGTAATTCTTTTTATTTTTGGGTCACAGTGTCTAGGTCAACTCGAGAACCGTCAATTGTTTCTTATTTAGATCCTTAATTTAATTTACAGGCTTTTGTTAGCAATAGTTTGTTTTTAAGGAGGTCCGAACAAGAAAATGTGTTAAAAAGTGAAGTGTGATAATATATTCCATTATCACTACCAGAATAAATAGTTAAAATAACAAAATTTTACTTTTTGACGGTTTATCGAGGTCATTTACGTAAAAGTAAATAAGTAGTTTAAAATGATGTTTCGTTGGCATATACCTAAATAAGTATGTAAAAACAAATAAAGACTCGATAGGGAACAAGAATTTGAAGCTTGATTTGTATGAATTTACTAGATGCTGAAAGTGGATCCGTGGAAATTTTTCGAAATCATTTGTGCGAGAAACAATTTTTAGTATTCTTTTTTGAACCACACTTATTTACAACTGCATTAGGTATTTCGAAAAGCATTTTTTTTTCAAAAATACATTTTTTCAAATATCTACCTAAAGACCCACTGTTTAGAAAATGTAATTTTTTAAAATGCATTTTAACACTTATATACCTTTACTTGAATTATTACATATTTCCCTAACATTCCCTTATTCCTTAAATATTCCTGATCCTTTGTGAAACTGATGGTGATGCCATTTTAGGTCTTAAGCCCATTCATATATTTCAATAGTTTTTAGTCAATTGCTGTATTTTGGATCCTACTTTTGCGATTTGCCCCTCTTCATTATTTTTCTTTGGTAAAACTACATTTAAATTTGAGAGTTCATCCCAAAACGTTGTTTACCTTCGATCTTTTAACAGCTGTAAATTTAAGGTTATAATTAATAATTCCATATTACCAACTGACATCGCTTTTCTTTCACAAATTTTCGACGATATTAAATTCAGTCTTTTAGTACATTTTGTGGTTTCGTTGTGTTCCAATTGAATGCGGTCGTTTTAGGACGGCTTGTTCGATTGGTGAGTGAGGGAAAGCGATTTGTCATCTGCAGCTACTAGAAAATAGGAATCTCAGTATTTTAGTTTCTCGAACCGTAACCGAGATGATTTCGTTTCTGTTTTCTGAAATTTAGTAAATTAATTAGTTATACGCTGAGGTCGGTTGTAATGCTGTCTTTGTAGTTTTGGTTACGACAACTTTGGTTTGAGTTTCCGATTAATAGTTTGTTTATTTCTTGTCTGAAGTCAGTAATCTTTCAAGCTTTTTGTTTTGGATTGGTTTCTTTAGTAAATTTGCAATCTAGAGTTTGGAATTGAAGGGAAGTGAGGGTTCTTGTCATTATAAAGTAGAGTAAGGGCGCCAAATATCGAACACATTTTTATTTACTTTATTTTGTCCTAAATTTTTAATTAAATCTAGTTCGGGTTTTGGTAATAGGATACGATAGCTAGTAATTTGAAGCGAAATAGGCTGTCTTTGTTATATTTATTTCTTTAAGGAAGGTATTACAAAATTAAAATAAACATTCATTTTTAAAGAATAAAAATTGGGAGCCTAATTGCGAACACAGTCGGTTCCTTTTATCGAAATTCCTTATTCCTACAAGCATTAACTGCGGTAGCCTTTGCTGGATCCCATTTCTGAAGACAGCTGAAAAAAATATTCTGATTAATGTGTGTGCCATAATATCGAACACCTTGGTCGTAATATCGAACAGTGTTCGATATTTGGATTTATTTAGTTTTAAAAAAAAATACCAACAAGTACCTATTGAGTTTATCAAAAACGCCAAGACAACTAAAACATGAAAATAAACCAAAAATCAAGGCAATTAAAAAAAAAGTTGGTAAAAAATTATACTTACATTGGAAAAATCACTCATTTAATGTATTATCGTTAAAACTTAAACAAACAAAATGCACGTGGCACTCGGCTACTTCGTTTGTTCGCGAGTGGTGGCACTGTATGTCTGGCTAGAGGTGACATGAACAAGGAACCACGTTGCCTTATCATCCGTTTTTCATTTATAAAAAAACACGTGGTTGAAATAATTCAGTGTTCAAAATTAGAACACTATTCGATATTTGGCGCCTTTACTCTACCCTTTGAGCAAGCACCATCGATCTTTGCTTACCTGAACCACTACAGTAATAACCTTCCTTTGTAAGCAGTTGGTGCCTATGGTGCTTAAAGTCGTAGCACCTTGCGACTTATTATTATGCGACCACGTGATTTTTTTGCGAGTGAATTGGAGAATTTGAGTGCTTGTTGAAAGTAAGAAGGCACTAACCTCCATTTTCCCTGGTGGTTTTAGCCTGAGACGCTTGTAGTCGACATGCCTTGGAGGCACTATTAGAATCTTGAATGCGACTAAATATACTCGTATTTCTTTTTTTTTATGGTTTAGTTACCTTATAAAATAACTGAGTTATAGTCTACTGGTTAAGTTTAATGTGTTCAGAATACCCCAGTAAACCAACGGCAGTCGGGAAACAGTCGGCCGCCTGTCGGCACTGGTGGGAAGTCTGCGGCTCTTTTGCCATTTTGTGACTGCATACGGTACGCGCGTGTTTCTCCATGCGATGAATTGCAATGCCTTCAACCTAAAGCGTTATGGGCTCGGCACACCAGAAATTTCAGTTTCGAATCAAACGCGGTTATGATTCTGGCAGCCCACTTGCGAAAATCAGCATTCGGTTCTTAAGCGGCTTTGTTTGAAATGGGTAACCGACAAGTTACCGCGATCATTCCGCTTGTTAATGAGCATGCGTGGTAGTAAATTTCCGAGTTTACAGGACTGCACGACTCGACAACATGAACCGACATTTTTTGTGGAAGCGTAGGTATGTTGTTCAGTCTTCGCCGATATTTTTTTTTGGAATGTGTATTGTAGCATTTTCAGAAGTGATATCGTTTTTATTTTCCTTGTTTTGTATGTAAATATGTTTTTAAATAAATTTGTCCACTACTTTATAAATTATTATACTTAAATAATGTTTTCCTTATCTTCTGCCATTTTACTACTTTCCTAACTAGAAAAGTTATAAACTAGTTTAAAGTGCTGAGTTAAATTTTACTATTTATACCTATCTCGTCCAACAAAAATGAGCAAGGTTTGCTAATCTGCAAATAGCTATTTAAATACTGGAAGCAGAGATGTTCAGCACGTTTTTATAAATAACAAAATTACCGGTATATTCAAATGTATGTATACATATAATTTAAGAGGGCGAACATTGGTTATTCTAGAAACATTTTTACCGAGATTTTTACAGAAAAAAATAACTTGAAATTTTCAAAAATAATTGCATTTTAGCCCGGCATACCCCAAGTTTAGGGACAAATATTTTGAATGCATATTTAAAATGTCTGGAATAGAATTGATGTAACAGTAAGTGCAATTATTTTTGTTAATTTTCAGTGAGTATTTTTCTATAAAAGTCTTTCTAAAATGCCCAATGCGGACCATCTTAAATTTGTATTAAAACCACGCAGTAGGTACTACACCTAGCCGTGCTATCCACTGTACTTGGCTAATCCACCAGTGGATGGACAGCGGGTCTTCAAGGGTACTGCGCCCTGTAGTGTAATGCCCCCGCTCCTGGCCCATAAGCGGCATTACGTTCCATGGGCCGCCAAGGCAAAGAGGACATGCCCGGTCTACAATTCGCGGGGTTTGCCGAGTTTCGGGCCGGACGCGGCTTTCGGCAATGCGGTTTCTGTCCGCTTCTGGAGCAGCCACCTTGTGTTTACTAGGACATCCTTGGAGTATCAGACTTTAATAGTTTAAAAGATTTGTTTGGGATCTCATTTCCAATGAGAGTAAATAGAGATCACTGAGTTTTGTTATTAGATTCTTTTTGTAGATACAACAATTAAGGAATGACCTGACAGGTCGAAACAATTTTGATAAATTTTGAACTGACAGAAATTCTCCCTTCAAAACGTAACCAACATAACCTAAAAACATGTCAAACATGCAAAGGGCAGAAAAGTTGATAGAATTTTGACAGAGTTATAGAAATTTTACGATCTTACACGAAGTACGTTTCTATAGCCGATTACGAATGAACAGAACAGTTATTCGTCTTTGGTTTTATAATTAAAACGTCAGCGGGATCCCATCCCTGTTTTGCTTATTTTTGATCAGGTTTTGTCAGAATTTTTTTCTGCCATTTTCTGAACTAGTAGAATTGTTTCCGGTAGAACGTGTTGTCGAAATATTGTATTTTCGAAAAATATGTTTTCGACAATTTCGCATCTACATATCTAATGGTTATGGAACCACATATTTATTACTTTAAATTGATAATTTATTTATAATTAGGTGTGTTCTGCAGAAGTATATTATTTACCTACTAGAAGACTTGATAATGGTAACGCGGGAAAGTTTAACCTCAACAAAATTTTAAAAATAAACACTGTGGTGTACGAATGATTAAAACAATGTGAATGATTAAAAGCTTAAAATAGATGTTTTTGCAGTACTAACAGTAAACAGCCATGTACTTAGGTGATAAAAACTATTTTTTATCTGGCTTTGAGGTGTTAAATGTAAGAATTTAATAATGCAACTCATTTCTAAGTTTTTTCTTTCATCCTTACGACCGATATATTGGCGCATTGTTCCGGCACTGCCCTTGGATTGCACTCATGGAAGCTATTATCCCCGGGTTTCGTTTCGTAACACACCTGAACAAACCTTCAGCCATCTATGCAGTCAGTCTGCCGACTGGGGATTATTAAACGGAGATTTTATCCTACGAAAAATCCGGTGTTACCCGACTTCTATAGCCAGCGAGTGAATAGGACAATTTTGGCGTCGAATCATTTTGTACTGTCACTCCACATACGGTGCATTTACACTGGGGATCAGCAATTATCCATAACCGAAGTGACATTCGAACCCACTATCTCTCGCGGTGTACTAAAAGCGCATTCACGTCGAGTTCCCGTTCATCCACCGTGAAAAGCATGCCACGTGTGTGTCACTTAATATGACACTGTAGATTGACCTGTAGTTCACGGTCGATCAACGGGATACCCACGGGAAGGTACGCTTATATCTCGATCACCGAAGAGTCCTTTTCTTTAATTACTGATTCTAGAATTCGTCATAATAGTTTTTATTATAAATGTTGTGGGGCTCGAAACAGGTTGTTGTTGTAGAAGAACATGGGTTGTACTTTCTCCATTCGCATTAAGACTTTCCAAAAAGCCGCATCACTCATCACGAATATGAAGAACGATTTTAGCATGAAACAAGATACTGGAAATAATGAAACTCTTTAATGGTTACGGAATATTGTTGGGTTCTTCTCAGAGACGATCCAAGTTATTGATATGGAATCAGATAGATACCATTTACATTTTAGAACAATGAGGGATTCCTGAGTTATTTAAAATCCGCCAAACGATATGGTTCCTCACCTACTCAAGAATGACTGCCGCCAGGGTTTTGGGTATGTAGAATATTTGCGGATTGATAGACTTTGACTTTACTAAAATAACGCAATTACTATGGGTTAAGACTTATCTGCAATTATAAATACCACAGGCTAAAGCTAAAACATATAACTAAGGATTAATAAAATATACCAATATACCATTATTTTTCGTGGTAATACGTTTTTGGTAATTTATTTTCATTGCATGGTGAGGACATTTATAGTGAAAGTGGAAACCTCGCTTCACGGGGCGTTGTCTGCTTCATTGAGAATCTGAATGTCGTAATTTTGTTTGTACTCTTCAGCAGGGTTGCTCTGATTTAAATCAATGTTTTAAATCGCAATTTAAATTACATGATTTTTTCATAATAATCATTGATTTAAATCAATTTTTAATTTTCGTCATAAATGTCTCTGCCACAAGCACATTACCTACAAAATTTACCGAATTTACCTATGGTACTGACGCCGATTCTCGCAAATCTTGCCTACATTCTTAACCCAAAAATGCCTCGAGATTAGCTATATCAAGAAGAAAAGTATTTAGCATTAGAATTAATCAAAATTCACTACAAAAACTTAAAAAAAAACTAATTTGTTACAAATTATAATAAAGTTACATGCTACAGCAGCTCTATTCAGTGGCACACTGTTTTCTGAAGGAGTTTTAGAAACTACCGATGTAATTAATTTGTGGAGAGCAATTCATAAATTAAAAAGTTGTGTACTTAACTGAAGAAGAAATAAAAATAACCAAACAACGGCATACTACATCTTCGTCTTCGGCAGGAGTAGAACGAATATTTTCATCTTTTAATTTAGTACACAGTAAACTGCGTAACAAACTAGGTACCTAATGAAAACTCTGCAAAACTCGTGTTTTTGCTAAAATGCTTTAATCGTTAGTTTGCATTCGCATCTAAGCCCCGTTTTTTTACTGTTAATTATTTGGTTTTATTTCCGAATGTCAGTTGATTATGTTATATGATATGAATGTTAAATGTTTAAAGAATAAATATGTTGAGAATAAATTCGAATTGAAATTAGTTACATATTCTTGTATTTAAATCAAAAAAATCCGATTTAAATTTTAAAAATCCGGTTTGAATCAAAAGAATCTGATTTTTTTGATTTATTCCAAAAAAATCAGTCATCCTGCCAAACCAGTACTAAATCTTAAACCTTCTTAGTGAATCTGGACGTACAATTTTCCTCTTCACAGAATATTAGCGATCACGTCATGTTGGAACTCCAAGAATATTACGTCTTATCACCGCATAATAGACCTCTTTGCAGCTCAAGTTTGAACCGTCACCATTTAGTATTTTACAAAATTCCATATAATTCATAACATTCATGTTTCCAATAATTTACTCGTTTGGTAAGAGCTGCGTGATAGTTTCAAAAAATTTTTCTTCGATTCTCGTTTTCTTGTCTTTACTGAATAAATTCGGGACATCCTGTATGACTAATTACAGATAAATATTAATATAGTTTATACAGTAATGCGGAATCTGAAGGAATTTCTGTACTATTGTCTCACAATATCTTATACGTTATAAATAATGTATGTATATTTCTCATTAAATTAATTGTTTCCTCTCTTTATCAAACTTTTTATAGTACCTATTGATCATATTAATCTTATTAGTTACCTAATATGCAAATCAGTAATTTCTTCATAATTCTGTATTTTCCCTGAATCATTATAAAACCTAATTCTTTTTTTCTATTTCCGGAAAAAGACTGACCTGTTAGGGAAAAACGTTAGATGAAAAGACACAGTATTTCAAAAAATGACTAGTTGGCATTTTTACACTTTATAGTAGGTACTTTTTTATATTGATTGTTTTATATAAGTTGTAAATTGTAAAATTTTCGTCATCGTGATCTAAATAGCTCAGATATTTTAAGAATGTGACTTGAGGTAAGGTATTAAGTGATAATAAAAAACGATAATCTGGAAATATTACAAAATATAAAGTATTATATAATATGTCATACACTACTAGATACTCTAAGTGGTGAAATGGTAATAAACATTTGTTTATTTTGTTACAATTAATGTATTTGTAACCATCATAATATAACATTTATAGTCATTTGTATTTTTTTCGCGAAAACTAATTCAGGGATTGACGAGAAAGCTTAAATACTTAGTACTGGATTAAATTTTGATCTTCCATTTGATCACTTAAGTTTTGTCCTTTCGTTGTTACTAGGTATTAATTTAAAATTTATAAGTTATTGTAGACCGCCAACGGCGGTCTATATATCCTGTGGTGATTTTAAAAAGTATTACGTCTGTTGCCGTCCGTTTTGACATTTTCACCATTTCAATTTTTTTCTCGAGAACGGTCGGAGGGGGAGCAATTGAATTTTCTGAGTTAATAGAGGGACAGTGCGACTAGCTTCAATAAGAAGATTCAGTTGTACAGGGTGTACGGTTTCGGAGCTATTAAACATCAAAGTCGAAATTTACGCGCTTTCGTATGGAATCGATTACAGGTCGCAAAAGTGAATTAAATCGATTTAAATTTTCGGAGGTTGTAGAGGACCGGGAGCTTCAGAACCTTATTGAAACTGGTGGTGTATGGAAAATGGGAAGTAATTCGTTTGAACTTTTTAGGTCAAAAATTCCATTTGCAGACTCCTTTTTGGTAGGTACTTAATAAATCCAAAATGAAAGGTCGGACCGACGAACGGATTCATACGTGAAACTTTAAAATCTTAAATACTTTCTTTTTGCAATACATGTACCTATACCTAAAACCAATGGAAAATGAATTTTTTGGAGACAAACTGGAAATTTGGATTTTTGACCCAAATTTTTCACGGTTTTTATTTTTTTTTTCTGACTTAAAATGGGATCGAATTCAAAATCCCATATACCTCGCCGGAAAGAGCTCGTCGAAGTATGTGATATCCATATTTTTTAATTTCTTATAAGGGAGCAATCGACGATTCAATTTATGTCTCCGTACGGAAGATAAACTTAATTGAGTCGGATTTCAAGCAAATCGTATATATTTGTATCTCTATATGTGGGTATTTGTATATACGAATGGTGGTATATTCTCGATCATCAGACTGAAGGAGTGATATCTTCCTTAATACGTGCTCTAGCAACATGAAATTTTCTGTGCATGACAATGATAATATTGCCGACCTCATAGAGGGGGGGGGGGGCGATTGGGCGGTCTACACCCTACTTCTATGATTTCTGCTATTTGCTTAGTTTCCAAATAATTTTTAACTTGTTACCTACTTATTTGCTAAAATGAATTTAATTCCATTACTGTGGACAGAAATGGCATTTTTCTTAATAAATTTACCAAAACAATCATAGTAATATACGCCCAGCGGTAATTGACACTCGGAACGAAAGGACAAAAAATTCCTGTGCGCCGTTGTTAACTTTTAAAAATTCGGAACGCTAAAAGACTATAGGCGTACGTGTACTACATAGTTTTTTAGTATTCCGAATTTTTAAAAATTCCCTACGGCATCATAGTGATTTATTTTTCATTCCTTTCGAGTGTCAATTACCGCTGGGCAGACTTTACAAAACTTAACCGTCTAATTTTTACACATGTCAATTTAAACCCTTGATTATCAAACTAAACCGGTGTTAGAAATAGAAAATCTGTCCGTAAGGCTTTATTTTATAATGGGTTAGAATTATCGCTATGAAAGGAAATAAATGAACATTAAAAAATATTTTTAACTTTAAAAAAATTAATACACGAAAGGTAATATACAGGGTGACAATTTGAAAACGATCCATGGGCTATAAGTTTTGAACCAACAAAGAAATTTCAAAACTCTTAAAACTGTTCTCGTAGTATTAAGGGGGAAGTAAAATTATGTTATTTTCATTGTGGTAGAATTATCCCCTAAGCCGTCACATCCATCCCTTAAAAATCTTAAATGGAAAGATAGGTTAAGTGGCACCTTGCTTGAAAGGCCTCTCAATTCATAATCAATGTACATACATTGTTATGCTTAGGTTTCTCAAATTGAATAACCTATTTGTGATGCAGGTTAGAACCAGTTATATCTGGTACCAGTATTATATGTTTTGTTAATAGTTAGTTGGAATTATGTCAGAGATTTGTCAATAAATAATAATTATAAAAGATTGTATTTCAATCATAACATGGCGCAGTCGGTATATTAAATCCAATAAATTAAGTAAGAAAATCAGTAAGAATGCCTAAATCAAAAAAGACGGCTAAAACGTTGGAGAATTCCAGTCAGGAAGACCAAATTTTACCTTTACAAAATACTATTGTAGAAACACAAAATAGTTTAAAGGAATTGGAAGATAGAACTGGAAATGCTCTAAGAAGTCTAGAAGAAAACTTTTCCGTGCAGTTGGCAGATTTAAAGAATATACTGTTAGGTGTGTTTGAGAATAAAAATAGTAATGACAAACCAGTGGAAAAAGAGAGTGTTCCTGATGAATATCAAATGAAAAATAAATCGTTAAAATATTTCACAAGGACTACATATTTCCAAAGGTGTTCCAGGGAGAAGAAAGAAAGCAGTAAAGGGGGAGATGTGATGCAGGTTAGAACCAGTTATATCTGGTACCAGTATTATATGTTTTGTTAATAGTTAGTTGGAATTATGTCAGAGATTTGTCAATAAATAATAATTATAAAAGATTGTATTTCAATCATAACATGGCGCAGTCGGTATATTAAATCCAATAAATTAAGTAAGAAAATCAGTAAGAATGCCTAAATCAAAAAAGACGGCTAAAACGTTGGAGAATTCCAGTCAGGAAAACCAAATTTTACCTTTACAAGATACTATTGTAGAAACACAAAATATTTTAAAGGAATTGGAAGATAGAACTGGAAATGCTCTAAGAAGTCTAGAAGAAAACTTTTCCGTGCAGTTGGCAGATTTAAAGAATATACTGTTAGGTGTGTTTGAGAATAAAAATAGTAATGACAAACCAGTGGAAAAAGAGAGTGTTCCTGATGAATATCAAATGAAAAATAAATCGTTAAAATATTTCACAAGGACTACATATTTCCAAAGGTGTTCCAGGGAGAAGAAAGAAAGCAGTAAAGGGGGAGATGTGATGCAGGTTAGAACCAGTTATATCTGGTACCAGTATTATATGTTTTGTTAATAGTTAGTTGGAATTATGTCATAGATTTGTCAATAAATAATAATTATAAAAGATTGTATTTCAATCATAACACTATTGGTGAGTTATGCGCGCGTTATGGCGATTGTATACCTAAAGTAACGAAAAATATCGATATTAAATAAAGAACTCTTAGATACGATAAAACAGCAGTGAAGTAATGTTATTCTCATTGTGATAGAGTTAGCCCCTAAGCCGTCACATCCACCCCCTTAAAAATCTTAAATGAGAAGATAGATTAAGTGACACAAGTTGAAAGGCCTCTCAATTATGAACATTGTGGCTCTTCGGTTTTAAAATTGAGAGGCCTTTCAAACACGGTGTCACTTAACCTATCTTCCCATTTAAGATGTTTAAAGGGGCGAATGTGACGACTTAGGGGGACATTACGTTACTCCTGTTTTATCGTATCTAAGAGGTCTTTATTCAGTCTCGATATTTTTCATTACTTTAAGTGTAAAATCGCCATCCGATCTTAAATAAATACATTCCAAAATATTTCAATGAGCATAACTCATCAATGGGTTTATTCAGTTTGAAAAACCGAAGCGTCACAATGTCACAATTGAGAGGTCTTTCAAACAAGGTGTCACTTAGCCTATCTTTCCATTTAAGATTTTTAAAGGGGTGGATGTGACGGCTTCGGGGATAATAATAAATTTGACTTCACCCTTCATATTACGAGAACGGTTTTAAGCGTTTTGAAATTTCGCTCTTGGTTCTAAACTTATAGCCCATAGATCGTTTTCACATTGTTACCCTGTACATATGTACAGCACGTGTTAAAACGAGAGTGGAATGTTATAAAAGCATTTGATACTTGAATGCACAAAACATAATATATATATATATATATATATATATATATATATATATATATATATATATATATATATATATATATATATATATTATATGTATGTATACATCATACATCACTTTAGAAAGAAAAAATTCCCGGTGAAAATTAACATTAACTTCTAGAAAATATGTTACATCTGAACCGAAAATATTCACCTTTCAAATGGTTTTAACACGCTTTCTTAAAATCTACTCGCACTATTAAAATGATATGTTGCATTTTGCCGTACCGCCAGTGACGGAATATTACCGCCGATCGTACACGAGTGACAAAAATGTCTTTTTGTAGAAGGTTAGAATTAGTTTTATGTTTTATTTTTCTATTATCTTAGTCTAGAGAAACTAATACGTATGTATACTTACCTATACTCGATTTGAAATTGGTTGATAGTAATAAATCATTAAAATCCGTCAAACACGTACACAGAGTGGTCCACCTAAATTGCCAAGTTTTAAATAGTATATACATTGAAAGTCTAGACCCTTTTGCATTTATTAAACTTTCCATTCCTATAGATCTGATAAGGGCGTCGAATACAAAGCTTAACCCGAGGCTCGAACAATAAGCGGTAGTATTCTACCTGTGATGTTTTGCACTCATGCACGTGCTTTCGGGTGGGTTTAAGTTTATATTAAACACAATAATTATATAATTTAGTGAACATTCGGATGTGTGGCATAATTTGTTACCCTTGTATTTGAATAAATATAATACTAATAACAATAAAGCAACTAATAAACAAGTAAATTTGGAAAAATGTTTCTATTTGAAATTCTATAAAATTTATAGTAAGTCATTACAGTTCTTCGCTTTAAATTAATCATCATCAGAAAATGAAATATCTGAGGGACTGTCTTCTTCCCCTAAATTGATAATAAGTGGTTCGACCGTTTTCTCCAGTAAACTATCCAATTGCCACATTTTTTCCTCCTCCTTTAGTACATGCTCTATACATCTTTGCCACTTCCCCGCGTTGACTTCTTGAAGCGCTTCTTCAAAGAGTTTTTGAACATCACTCATTTTATAAGTGGTATTTTTTCTAGCCACATAACCTTTCACATGAGCCCATACCAGTTCGATCGGATTTAATTCGCAATGGTAGGGGGGGAGCCGAAGCACTATTATATTTTGTTTTTTGGCCATTTCGTCAACAACATATTTTTGAAACCGATGTTTATGGGTGTTTACAATTGATAGCAACTCCTTTTTAACCATATTGTCCTCAAATTGTATTTGTTTCTCCACAAGCCACTCGATAATTTTTGCTTTTCGCCAAGCAGTTGTAGGCATCTTCTCCAATCTTCTGGAGTGATACGGAGCGTTATCTAACACAATGACGGAGCCAGGTGGAATCAGCTCTATCATTTGTTCGAAATACTCCTCAAAAACATCAGCATTCATATCCTCGTGGTAATCGCCTGTACGAACTGATTGGAATGATAATAGTCCACCTTCTAAAAATCCATTGGAGCTACCGATGTGAGTTATAATTAATCGTTTTCCTTTTCCAGAGGGCGGATTTATTCCTGTTGATAGACCGTCTAAAAATGCTTGCCGGTGAGAAGTCACATTTTTGTCTGTCCATATTTTTCCAACTGTGTAGCCTTCGTTCAGCCATGTTTCGTCCAAATAGAAAATTGTTTTGTTTTCATTGCGAAATTTTCTTATTTTTCTCAAATAATTACGTCTCCAACATACTATTTCATCTTTTTCGAGCAAATGAGACTTCCGACTATGTTTTTCCCATCTAAAATTCATTTCTCTTAGAACTTTCCATAGTTTATCTCTCTTGATTGCAGGAAAGTCTTCTTTTACTGCCCCTAAAACTCTATCCAAAGTAGGGATCTCCTTATTGAAATAGAATGAATGCACCTTTCGTCTTATGATGGCCTTTTCGTCCTCATCGATCGGTATTGTTCGCCTTCCTGGAGATGGTTTTGGTGGCGTCACGGTTCCTGTCTTTTCTTCCCGCATCAGCCTGTAGATGGTTGCTTTTCCAATACCTGTCATCTTTGAACAAAGTTCCACTGCAGAATCGATACTTATTGCACTTTTTTGATATCTAAGTGCATTAAATACATTAAGCACAATAATCTTTTCACTAATGCTTAGCGCTGATTTCGCAGCTCGCTTAACTGGAATAAATCCTGAAAGACTCTCCATTTTCAAAAATTACCCAAATGTGTGTCCTAGAATACTCGCATTAGGTTTGTTCGCTCTTAAAATGACTCACAGTTTTATACCAATAAGTAGAGGTACCTAATTTTTCGTAACTACCTGAAAAGTAACATTGGGTATTAATTGTTCCCGGAATTCTCGGCATAATTATTTTTACCTGTTATGACAATAATGATTACTAAATTATTCGGATAAGTAAATAGGGTTCAAACCGGCACGTCAGGTAGGTGCGCCTATGGAATCGGCTGCTAAAAATGATTTATTACTATCAACCAATTTCAAATCGAGTATACATTACGAACAGTCATGCAAATTGGACAATGATGACATTGGCCGGCCAATCTTAAGCACGCTGTGCAAGTTTCTTCGGATTTGTTTACGTTTTGCTCAGGATTCTTTTTTGTTATATCAATAAAAACAAAATCTGACCAAATAATACTGAGCAACGCTAAGTAAACCTCCACAATAGTGTGTAAGGTGAAAGTTTCAATATAAGTGCGAATTTATTACTACAGTGGGCGTTGTGAATACACTTTATTCAAAGTGCGAATATGTCATTTTATAGGTGAAAATCTTAAAGATTGAGTATGCCTTACTCAGAGTGCGAATGTTCCATTTTATAGTTCATTAAAGTTAGAAACATTTTCCCAAAATGCTTTATATATTAGCCTTACTTTGCTTTTATTTAAAGGTCTTAGGGCCGGTACTTTCACTTACGATCAAATAAATTTATTATGCGATCAACCATAATCCGACCTTTTTTTGAAACGCGGTAAAAAAAATAATCAACGATGTTGGGTGTAACCCTCATCAAATTTGACGGCGTGTTGCAGCGCAGATTAAAGGTAGGCGCATACTATTCACACTGCACGGAACGGACGGAACGGATGGATCGCATTTTTGTTTGCCGTCCTACGTAATAATATACGGTATCGCATACTATTCTCACCGGAAGGATCACATCGGCGGAATTGCGAAAGAACATCGTCAATAGACCAACAAATCCGTCCGAATCGGTGTGTGTTGATGACTCATTTGCATTTCCGCACACTATGCGACCAACGCGCAAAGCCCCTGCTAAGTTTTGAGTCCTAATTTCGACTGTAATTTTCATTTTTATTTATCAAGCAGCTTAGTACTTAGTTATTAATATTTATTAGCAAAATGGACGATGTTATCCTAATTTCTGTCATACAGCATTATGAAGAATTATACAATCTAAAACATCCTCATTATCCTCATTCTGTAAAGTCAAACTTAAATTATCTAGTAAATAACAGAACTTTTCATAGGTCATTCTAAAATACTTAAAAACTTCGCATCATCTTCAACAAGCTGATTAAATAAGGTATGAATTTCACCATGTAACTGTCTACCCATATTTATAGGATGGACAGAAAAACGCCTTTTACGTTTTCTGAGCTGCTCTTCTCTTTCTTCTTCTTCCAGCAGAGCTGCTATTAAAAACAATTTTTCTTCTGAAGTCATTGCGATACTTAATTTTATTTACTAAAAAAACTGCGGATGCATTAACGTGACCGTGTGAATAGTTGGTTTCGTACTGAAATAAATCCGTTCCGGTACGAAATTTTGCGAATAGTATGCGATGTAGCCAAATAAAATCCGTTCCGTCCGCTCCATGCGGTGTGAATAGTATGCGCCTACCTTAAAGACTAATTTATTTTTTTAACCTTACTTTTTTGCTATAAATGTTACATTTTACGCGGCCAAAGATTTTTATGTTCGGTTTTTTCATGATTGTACACATTTATTATAATCAACATGCATAAATTATATTAAAAATGGATAGATAAAATCACTTTTGTGTTCACGTTTCACGTTTTTCAAGTATTTTGTTTGCGATGCCCCCGAGGATCCGTTAATTTAATTTTATTACTTTAAGTTGTAGCAAAATACAATATATACATACAATATATCAATAAATTTATTTCGAATTTGCGTTTCTTGTTCTCATCCATTTTTACAGAACTTGCAAAAATCACACAAAACGTTATGCCGGTTATTTTAAAAAAGCACTTCTGACTTGACATAGCTACTTCTGTTAGAAGTGCATTCGTGACAACTAGCTAGTCTATTTATTTAGTGATTTTGTGGCAATAGAACTACGGGCTACATTTTTAGGACATATGCCAACATAACAGAAGAGAAGAACGAAATTTGATTAACTAACCCCTGTCCTTAAACTGACTGAAGGGACCGACAACAGATAACCAAGATTTTTAATGCTGGTTAAGATTTGATAGCCGGTTACGAAATCAGATATTTAATTATGTGCGAAAGTACCTGCCCTTAATGCCACTGAAAGGATATCTCTTAATCATAACGACAATGCCAATTAAACCACCACCAAAAATAAGAAAATAAATAGGTTTGGAACAAAGACGGGTGTAATACTTTCTGCGGTTGTGAAGGATTTTTTTAAATGTATCCAAAAAGCTTAAAAGGCAACGTCACCATATAGCGCTTTTATCTGTTAATTTAATAACTAAGTCCAGTTAGTTACTATTTTTACACATTTTTAATTTTAGTTGTGTTTGGAAGTGTTCGCATAGTTCAAGATGGTTTACAACTCTAAACAAATTGTACAGTTAGGAAAGAATGAAAATTCCAGGCTACTGGTAGAAAGCGACATCGTCACTAGACAAGTCTTACCGGAATGATAATTGGTAAAGCGATAATTCAGAATAATAATTTGATACAGAAGCGACAGTCTTGTCGCTTCCTCTGATGTAAGCAGCACCCTATTTTCGTGACCTCGAGTAGCTTTTACTGCCTCTTACCACACTGAAAGAACATGAACGAGACGTATAAAGCAGTACAGCAATCAGAGCGGATTACTTATCGGTACTCAGAATCAAGTCGATTATTCGTAGTTAATTATATAATTTTAATAAATCTGTCCCGATAACCCTCGAACAATGTGCGGCTGCGCTAAACATCAACAAACAAGACTCGCAGGGAGCTGGAGTCCGAGCAACTCGTGCTATCTATTGTTGGGCTACGCATGTGCACTCGGAATCGGGAACCAAGAAACCAACTTACTGTCACTTCTGTATGACATTATTTCTTCTGGAGCGATAACGTTTGTAAAACTCACGGGAAACTATAGTTGTGGACATAAGGATATTTCTAAATGGTAATCCAGTGGATTCGTTGACTTTTAATAGCAAAACTGTGCCGAGTTTTGATATACGTACACGCAAACCTGAACCTTTCTTGAAAATCTATGTAGTTGTTCGTGAAAAACCTTCAGTATCCCGTACTTATTATATAATGTAATTTGTAAAACAAAGTTTAAAACGGTTAATTTTAACTATAATTTGCGAACATTATGACATGTTTCACGCTTCCTGATTTTTTTAACCAAACGATTCTTGTAGGCTGATAATGTTTATTTGTGTTCATTGCCGTAACAAAGTTGTAATCATTTGTATTTATAAAAAAACTGTTATTTTTTGTTGTATGATTAAAGCGTTAGTGGAATATTTCTATATTTAATGTGGCATGACATCAGTCATTATACTATCCGCTGTTGGTTTATGTAGACTAATGTAGTTTTTCCTATCATAGTGGGTGGGTGTAGATAATTGAAAAATAAACTCAATAAAAAAGGCAAAATTCGGCTGAAAGTTACAGTTCGCCCCTGACCTGCTAATTACCGTTATTCTGTAAATTCATAGCAAACCTACGTTCAATATGTGTAGTGTTAGTATGCAAAATTTCAAGTGTTAACAAGTTTGTTATCAGAAGGCGCAGTTACGTAAACCAATACCTTTAGAGTAAATATTAAAATGGAGAATGTCCATTGTCCAGTATAGTGTGTACGTTAAAAATATCTCTGGAAAAACAGTATAATCCTTGCTCAAATTTAGTAAGAGCTTAGGGCTAGTTTAAGAGTTTGTTTCATATGAATCTGGAACAGCAACCTGCATTTAAAACTAACAAAATATATACGTAATACAAAGCTTTCAGTCGATGAAAAAGTTGGTGAGCATCTGCGTCTTGAAGAAGTTGTGTTGTAACCAGCAGAGATTGGAGGGTAAAGTTAATGTTTCCTCTAATAAGGATAATAAACAGCATGTGTAGCAATTGCTATGCTACAAAGTAAGATAAAAATTTTAGCGAGTGTTTGTTTCAAATAGTTCGTGGTGTAATGCTAGAGATTGTCATCAAATTAACTCATAATTATTGATCTGGGGCCACTTTGAGTATCTTCAGGCCAAACCCAATAGTCATATACTTCCTCGATTATCAGGATGCAAAGGCATAAATGGTAATGAAAACACAGACGCCTTGCATGACGAGGATCTGCTGCAACGTTTACAGGCTACGAGCCTGCATTTGGAGTACCAAAAATCCTGCTTTGCGGCAGTGTGGCTAGGTGGATTGAGCTACAACACCAGTGTTACTGGAACCGCATTCTGCAGCAAAGCAAATCAATGCTGAATTCACCAACCAATTGACTACAGAAATCCAAAAATTCAATAGGAACCAGCTAAGGCTTGTGAACCTTAGGGCAACATCTGCACACAATTGGCCTCTATCAAGAACAACATTTGTGCAAATTATGTAGTGAGGACAAGGATTCTCTCACATTATACTTACGTGAATGCGCCGCACTAACTGGTTGGAACCTGAGGGATCTAAATAAATCGATACCTATGCAGAGACCTCCTTCATGAGATAGCTATTTAAAGGATCACTGAATTCGATCTAGGTGACAAACCTTCTTAACTAGGCCCAGTATAAAGTCTTATTGACTATGGTGAAGACGATCTACGAACCTCAGCTTGTTATACTTTTAAAAAAACAAGCCTGAGGGATCTGCTCCTATTAAAGGGATAACTGGAAGGTGGTAGAGGAATTCTTCCTCGACCGAGGTGGTACCACCCCACACATCCTCTTAAAGGGCTGGTGAAATCCCTATGGATGTTTCCAGCTCTGGATGTGTCAGTCGGATTTCCCCAGTACACCCACGGTACTTAGACTTGGTCTTCGTGGGGTGTCAGAAGATAAAAAAAACTGAACCTGATCAATACGACAGAACTAGGCCCAGTAGAGCAGGTATTATATTATTGATTGTGGTGAAGGGAATGTACAAACCTCAACCTTTTTTTATATTATCAATTTAAAATAGAGATGTAACTCTTATGTAACCATGCGTGACTGATGAGTGATCAAGGCCTTTACTTCAAAATATGGGCAAAATATGCATTACAGACAGCCTAGTTCGAAAATTGCTTAAAACCATTTGTTATGAAGACTGCGTCCTCGGATGTCTGTTCATAACATCTGGCTAGAAAGCACCAGCCGCCTACACTCAACCGTATTGTTCTTAACATTAAACATTATAAATACCTTTATTCCTTTTAAAGTACGTTTAAAAAGATTTCATTATCATTTTTGATATGAAATCAATAAATCACTGTAAGAATAAATGACTCCTATGCGAACCACTATTGTGATGCTGATGACTCACATCATAATATTTACCTTCCTAGTAAGGAATCTGGTTGTAGAGATATACACATTTAGTAATCTTTTTAAAAAGGTAGTATGACTAATATAAATTAGTAATGAATCAAAAATAATGAAAAAAAAATTGTTTTGCTTCTGAAGTTAAAACGTCAGTATCCAATAAGAATGCGCGTTACAGTAATTACATGATTATTGATGTTTAGCCAATGAAGCAGCAAACCTTTGGTATACTGACTGCAAGATTGAACATTGCCATTTATCAGCAGATGATGATTGGGGTTTTATATCCATTAGATTTGTGTTACATTTGCGCTGGATTAGTATTGGTAGAGCAGCGGATCTGCAGTTGAGTGGAATAGCAGAGCTAAGAGTGGACATTCGCCTCTCAGATTTTAAAAATAAATGACTGAAATATAGAGATTGAATTGACATGTGAGGAGAATTAAGAGGTCAGTGCTTCCCAGCTAATGCTGACTATTATTTTTTTATGTAGGAGTTAGCTTTTAATGGATTAGAAAACATTGATGAGAAACCGAACACTGAGAGAACCTAAAGAAATCTTACCAAACCCGAAGAAGGTGAATGTTTGCAGGTTTGCTCAGATTTGTTTGGGTTTGTTCTGGACCATTAGAGGTTAAAATTCGCTTCTGGAAAAAATGTATTTTCAACAAATTGTTTTCAATCACAGGTTTTTTGGAAAATTTTCGCAGATCCAAAAATGCTATGGTTTTTAAGAAAATATAACCATCCCTACAGTCCCAATCCAGCATCTAGTAATATTTAAATGGTAAAATAATTGTGAAGACAATATTTATTTCATTGTTTTGACACAATACGAAATCTATTACCTACTCTGCGAGTTCATATCGCATTTGAAACACGAAAAATCTATACCTAATTAACAAAATGAAACGTAAAGTAATGTAAAAGACAGATAAACAAAGGAATTGCACAATAAAGAAAAAGTGGAACTTTATCGTTTTTGTTGCAATTCGGTGTACAACGAAATTTCTCCTTTCATTTCAATCAAAATTAGCATACTTCCAACCGATAGTTTTCGCCAGCTTATGTTAAAGTGCAATTACAGGTATCAAAGTACGACGTTGATCAATTCGAGAAAAAACTCCGGCCATATAACCTGTCTACGTTTCACTTGGAAAGAGATTAATCGACGCCGGCTTTTCTACTTTTAATAGGTAAAAGGTCAACGACCTGGTGGAATGTTGTTATCACCGTATCCCTCGCAATATTTAAATATGCGGTTTATGAAATTTTCGTTTATGCCTATAGAGTTTCTTTACTTTTACTGGTAGAATTTAGGCCTGAAAAATGTGCGACTAAACTAAAATAAAGTTTATATTCCAAATTCCTATATAAAAGGTTTAAATTTAATTAAATTACGAAAAATTTTCGGAAAACAATTTTTCGAAAATTTTTTGTATTTAGGAAAGTACATTTTTTTTATTACAATTTTGACAAAATATATATTTTTCTGAAAACAGTTGTTCGAAAATAGAATTTTTGTACATAATAATATACACACACTTCCTTATTCTGTAAAAATATGTCTTTCGATAAAACTGTTTTGAAAAATTACATTTTCAAAACACGTAAACTCAGGTTACTTGCAACATTTTTTTATGTTTTATAATTTTTTTATTGTTTACATTTTTAAAGCGTCCTTTATGACAAAAGATTAGTCTTTTGCCCCATTTTTGGCTTTAATTTATAAACTAGCACAAAACATATTCTTATTCCTTTTAAAAAAAAAAATGTTGGTGTTTCAAGTTAAAAAGAATTGTGTTTGAAACTTGTGTTTTGTGCATTTTAGGCTTGGGTTTGCTTGGGTTTATTGCCAAAATAAAACACACTTTGGGTTTTAAATAATCAGAAAACATCTAAAAGGATATCTAAAGAGAACTCACATTTTAGTAATACGTATTTTTATTAGAAAACATACAAAAACTTTAACAGAACAAAAATGCAAAGCTTTCTTAAACTATTTCTGGTGAGCATCCCTTAGACCAGGGGTTTGAAAAATTTTATCGAAGTCCAGAGAAAAAAAAAGAAAAACTTCAAATGGACCGCAGGTAATTTTTGTTTCTCAAAAAGGAACGTGGCTTATAAAAACTCATATTATTAGTTTTTAATTATTGTTTTACTCTTAAACATGATATTTTGGTGGTCCAGTTTTCTACCTTCTGCGGTCCGGTTCCGCAGTCCGGATTCGCATCGTGCTCCTCCAGTTGCCGGCCAATGCCTTAGACCCTTAGTGATATATCTTCCAATGCTCGTTTTTACATTTTCTTTGGAATAGCTTTGATAAGTTCGTGATCCGATTTGTTTTTTATATTAATTGGTCATGCCATGCATACTAAAAAAAATATATTACAAAAAAAAATTAAACAATAATGGCAAAAGCTATAACTACATGATGTAAAAGAGGTTAAGTTACTATAAGGTTTGATTTTCTGAGAATTTATACCTATAATTGAGACAGCTCGAAAGATAAGTTATAATATTATAAATTTTTGACAAATTTTCGTAAATATGTAGTAGGAATGTGCCAGTGCCAGTTAATATTAAAATATATTTTGCTTACTTTAAAACTCGGCAGATTTCACGCTTAACAATTGAAATGCCAGAAAACGTAAAATTCTTCTTGCTGGAAAAATTTACGCGGGTCGATTTACACTAATGCGTTGTATTTGTTGAATACTAAAAGCTACAGAAGTTAGTATACCAAGTTAAAGCCGATCTTATTGACATTTGTAAGAAAAAATAAATCAAGCTTAGGAATTAATTTATGAAGTTTTGTTTTAAAGTTATAAAGAAAAATATCTAGTAAATTGGTCCCTAAAAATATCTAGTAAATTGGTCCCTCTTCCATTTCCTCCACTTCATACTGATAGAATTTAAACTAAAATATGTTATTTTCCTAAAAAAAACCTAAGGCCGAAACTAAGACTGATGCAAAAGAAATTTTTCACTAATTTATAGTGGTCTAAAATTAACATGGATCCTTAGATCCGTTCCATCAATAAACTCAATATTTTACACCGCATATACTTATATTTTTTTTAAGAATTCGCAGTTTTTAGTTCCACTAAACACTTATTTTACCAAAATAACTAAACCATTATTTTCTTTCACATACAAGAAGCTTGACAACAGCGCGTTGTTAAAAATGGGGTTTTTAGATCTAAAGAGAGCGGAACAAAATTCCAAAATTGTTCACTCGAAATCGCAGGTTAACAGCATTTCAAGACGGTCAAACCTTTATCTTGTTTGTTTCTCATAAGTTGGAGAGTTTTCAAGTTGTCGTTACGCTACGACACGACACGAAAAGACAATCAAGTTTGGCATCAAATGTTACTGCAGTTCATAGCACAAAGTTTTTAAAGTCTGTTCACGAGACTTGTTACACAAAAACGTAATGCAGAAACTCACTTATTAAATGGGTCTGTTGTATTACGCTGCTAAAAATTGTGATAAAGAGGTTTTGTCACATTTTTTTTGGCAATGTATACTTGAACAGATTATAGTTAAAGATTATTGATAAATAAATAAGGCGCGCCACTTTCGGTTGACTCGTGCTGTCGGAGTAGCCGGTATCTAGGCAAATAAAACGAACGAAAACAGGTCAACGCAAAGCTAAGTACATATTGGTCGGAAACGAATATAAATTATTTCATGTCATTAATATAGAACCATCGGCTTTCTTCACAAATATGACAGACGTCGATTATTCGTCGTTATAATTCCTTTCTTTTGAAGTTCGTAATTCAGTTTACCCATTTTGAAAGTTTGTATTTATTTATCGTTACGCTAACACATTTTTAAGTAAACAGGTTTTGGCGGCAGAGTATTGTATTTTTTTATTAGTTGTCAGCATTGTGTGAATATGGCTGAGAAACAATAGTTAAACAAACGCTTGTGTAGTGTTAAAAAATTAATTACGGATTTTCCAGATTTAAAGTACAATGGCTCACACGTGATATATTTAACATGTAATAAAAAAAACTTCGCTGTTGGAAGAGGCAAATATGCACTCGCCATGTAAGCGGTACAGCTCACAAATATAAAAAAGCGGTCAAAGACCTTATGCCGAGGGGTCAACAGCTGACCAAAATGTGTACACCAGAAATCCTGTTTTGTGATATAAATCCAAAAAATCCATGGACATCTAAGGAAATCCAAGGAAATTCACGGAAATTCATGAACATTCACAGACATCTACGGAATTCCAGGGACATTCGCGAAAATTTCTAAATCTGAATATCGCCTAAACGGCAACTGTAGGCGGTAATTCCTCGGGTAATATAATAAAACTATTTTATTTCCTATTATGTGAGTATTTGTCAGCTTCTTAAGTATGATATTATGTAATATTTTTGTTAGGTTTAGCCGAAGCAAAACCAAATAATAAGCATGTGGTTATAAACATAAATTATACTAATCTAGGTTTTTGTTTACACAAAAATATGTGATTTTCCTAAAAAATAAAGCCTAAGGCCGAAACTAAGAGTCATGCAAAAGAAATTTTTCACTAATTTATAGTGGTCTAAAATATCCACAAAGCCATGATTTTTTAACGAATTATGCTGACCAGATGCCTTATTGCTTTTCGACTTGGTATTTATGATGAAAATTGGATCCATCCTCGACAAAAATTAAATCACCATTCATTTAAATCCGTACTTTTGTCTCCAAAAGTTTGGAATTGGGGGGTAACGGAAATAACGAATGGCCAGGTTAGCCTTTTAAGAAATATTAAAAAAAACCGAGTGCCTATAAAAGAAAGATATGTCACAACAAGTTTCTTTTAAATTTATGTAATCTTCAGATTTCGTTACTGATATTTAGTCATGTAATTTAAGCGAAGAATCTTTACCAATATTCCTAAGTGAATATTGGCAAATATTGTCTCAGTATTGTCATAGTAGAGAGTTTATGCTAACCGCATGTTCGGTAATTTAAAATTCAAATATCTCGAGACTTTTTTACAGAGATATAAACATATATACATAATAATAGTATTGTTTTTCCTGACCGTTTAATTACAATATATGGTTTTATTTTTCCATGGGGTTGCGGTCAAAATGTTTACATTAAAACAATAGTCATCTTTGACGTTTCGGTTTATTGACTGACTAAACCATCATCAGAAAGTTAACTACAAATTTTTAAAAAGAACTTATTTTATCAGGTTTACTAATAATAACACAAATAGACATACCTTTTAACTATGATGAACAATCTTAGCAGTAGTAGTATTAGTGCTAAGATTGTTCATCATAGTTAAAAGGTATGTCTATTTGTGTTGTTATTAGTAAACCTGATAAAATAAGTTCTTTTTAAAAATTTGTAGTTAACTTTCTGATGATGGTTTAGTCAGTCAATAAACCGAAACGTCAAAGATGACTATTGTTTTAATGTAAACATTTTGACCGCAACCCCATGGAAAAATAAAACCATATATATACATAATATTTCAGGATTACCACAAGCTTTCAAGTTTTCACTGATATTTCTACGTTGGTAGGTCACGCTATTTGATAGCAAAAATCCAGTAAGCGCGTAACAATAGAAAATTTAACCTTCATTTTAATCAATGAATTTAAGATATTATATCGAATTGACTTCTATTTTCTTAAATAACAGGCCTGTTATAGATGTTTAATAACCCAAACCCATAGTTTAAGGTAAGTAAGAAAAACACTGAATATAAATACAATAAAGAATACAAAAACCGATTCAGTTATAAGAACTTGTAGGCAGTTTCAGGAACTCTCACTTCGTCGTCGTCTCCTTCGTTTTCTTCATCGGTAACTTTTTCTTGCCAGTATTTTTGCTCTTTTCATTGTCCAGTTCCATTTTCTTGAAATTAGTGCATACACTGAAAATAATTTTGTGTGAAATTACTGTAAAAATTATTAGTTATGGGCATTGATTGAGATACAATTGGAACATACTATTGTTTACATTTTAAAACAATCAGATATTCCAGATCTATACGTTTAATCTGGTCAACTACATGGTATCCCACCCACTTTTTGAGAATGGCATATTAATAATAAATGCCACGTCCCATTTGACGTATTACAATCGAAGTGACGCATTGCAAAAACTAAATAAATACGTAACTCGATTTTTGACCGTGTGCTTCTTTTCTTTTTTGTTGATTAGTGATTACTCTTTGTACGTCGACTTAACTTATACAATATGTAAGCCATAACCAGAAATGTAGGTTAACAACATACGGGATTAAAATAATAAGAAATAAAGCAATAAATTTTTAGTGCCACAATATGTGTATCTGTCGATACATTTATTTGTCTTGGACAGCCCACGTAGAGTTCAAGCCAAAGTCACAGATTCTGTGCCAAAGTACTAACGTACCGTGGACATCTGAAGAGAATCTAGTGATACGGCATTTAAAGGATTGGATATTGGGAAGGGAAAGAAAAACACCGACAGGCAATTTGTTCCATAATCTGGAGATTCTAGGTATTAATGAGCGAGAGAAGTGGGATGTTCTAGGTTTTTGTAGCTGGACAGTAAACAGCATATGTGACACATTTCTTGATGTTCTGTTGAGAACGCTCAAGGGGGGATGATAGCGATTAGTTTTTCTGACCATAATCCGTGTAAATATCTGTAGAAAAGAGACCAACAGTGCGGCGATGAGCAAGAGAAAGGAGTTTTCTTGTTAGAACTGGGTCATTGATAAGTCGAATGGCTCTCTTTCGGATATGGATGGACTTATCTCAATGAAACCATCTTGTGCTTGAAAAAAAAAAGGAACTATGAACAATGACATGGGGTAGACGAGACTGCGGAGCAATAAATTTACTTTTTGAATGTAAAGCACCCGCCCACTAATGACCGTCATATCTTGAGAAAATATTCTTGCATCCAATAATGTTTTATTTGCCTCGAGAAATGTGGCAAACTTTGCAAGACATTTAAAGCGTAGAAAGCAAAAATAGCCAAAAATATTGTGTATAGGTTACGCCGAATTTGCGTAATTGCCGATTTCATGTAATCGGCAAATTTTTACCGAATTCGTGAAATAAGCAACCGGGTTGCCCATTTCATGTAATAGGCAAAATAATGTCCCAATACATGAACTGGGCACACACGCCTTTGCCGATTACGTGAAATAGGCAACTGCACAAACTAAATATTTGATTTTTTAAACTAGAGGCTATCGGAGGGCACCCTAAGGTCGGAACAGGGTTAGCACCTGGTTAGGAGCCCTGACAAGTCTCTTTCCTCGCAGGCGAAGAGACTTGTCAGGGCCCCTAACCAACGGAAAAATGCGGTCGGAACCTGAACTTGAGCTTGCCTATTTCAAGGAATAGGCACACAGTTCTAATGCGCTAATCGTACAGGTAAATTGGGGCCTGCGAGGAAAGAGACTTGTCAGGGCCCCTAACCAGGTGCTAACCCTGTTCCGACCTTAGGGTGCCATCTGATTCGCTTGGCCCCAATTTACCTATACGATTAGCGCATTAGAACTGTGTGCCTATTCCCTGAAATAGGCAAACTCAAGTTAAATAACTGCCTATTACATGAAATCGGCAACCCTGCTGCTTATTTCACGAATTCGGCAAAACTTTGCCCATTACATGAAATCGGCAATTACGCAAATTCGGCGTAACATATATATGTATATATATATATATATATATATATATATATATATATATATATATATATATATATATATATATATATATATATAATACGTTCTAGGTTAACGTGGAAAGAGCTGAACGACTCCATTCCTGACAATAGAAATAAACTAGAACCAGACGGGTATGGCATAAATGGTACATGATTTACCAAAGATCTTTCAAGACGATTCTAAAGGTTGACTTTAATTGACAAATACTTTATAAAGTGTGGGTGGGGTACGCTGATCCATTTTAGGATGTTTTATTTATAGTTGCTTAGGAGCTGTTGTGTTAAAACTGCTTCATTATTAAAGAACGCTTTAGTATAATTAGAATAAATATTAATTGCCTCTAAGATAAGAGCATTATCTAAAACTAATAATAATATTAATTTTGCGTCTCAATTTCAGCGAAACGGTTTTGTAAGTGTTAAACTACTGATTGCCGATAATTAAATCAATTATTGTTTTCTTATTATCGTCATGGAAAAATATAAAAGATTAAAGTATGTATGTTTTTTACTATATACATACTATGTACTAAAATCTAGGGTACTACAAAATTTTAAGACTGATAATTTTTTTCAATTGATTGTCGTCTAATCTCGGGTTTGAGTTTAAAGTAACTAAATCCAGGATGGTTTTAAAGTCATTTATTTCAAGTTCTTGGCTCGGTTTTACGCAATAGGCTTGTTCGGCTATTTCGCGTTTTCAATAAATTTGGTAATATTATTGCACAATCAGTCAGTCAAAACACGCACACAAAAATTTTGTCGGTTGAACGGATAATAAGAAAATTATTAAGGTTTAAAATTCGACCAAATTCAAAAAATTCAATTTCCCGCCTGACGTCATCCTACGAAAAACAACTGAACGTAGTGAGCAATGTGGCGAATTAAATTAAGGATATGACAACACCGCCATGTGCCCCTTCGGCCGTTTTGGTACTAACCGGGAATGTTTATATTTTTCGTAACTTTCGTAGCATTTTTTAATCCTGGAATTTTATTTTATTTTGGAAGTTTTTTCGGAGTGCTTAAGTGTATTAAAATATAACGAGGAACCAGTGGCGGATTAACCCTATGGCACACTAGGCAAGTGCCTAGGCCCCCGATTGGGCTGGGGTCCTCAAATGATCCCTCAACCCCGAGTTTTTTTACACTGGCAGGCATTATTCACTGAATTTCATTTCCAGCGACGCGACGCTAGACTATACCTAATAAAATAATTTTTACAAATACAAACCGATACCTGAATCTATAAATTTGTTGCAATCTGGCAATGCAGCTTAGCTTACTGGTTAGACCGCGAAAGCCAGAAAAGTTGTTCTTTAACAGAGTTCCTTTGTTTTGCTATCTATGCGTTTATTTGTATTCGTTGTCTTTTTTCATACGAAAATAGGGTATTTGTTATTTATTACGTACGTAACGAAGCTAAAAAGACGTTCTCAAAGTATGCCGTAGAATCAATCACACATGTCTGTACTCTTGAAACATAGCATAGGTAAAAGGTATAGGTGGACGAAAAATAGAACTGCCAAGTTCTGAAGTTTTTATTTTTAAGAAAATTAAATATGGTAATCACGGCAAAACAAGAAGCTTTTAGGATCGAAAGTTACTTTAGAAATGGTGGAAGGGTTGATGGCCAGTGGGTTTATTCAACACGGGACGCCATTCAGGATTTTCAAACAGAGTTTCCACACATAGTCATGGATTTCGACTAGTTTCTCCAAAAACAGGAAGTGTGAATAGAAAGAAAGGCGGTGGGAGACCCAAAGTTCGCACTGCACAAAAAGTAGAAGAATTGAGGCAAATTGTTAATGAACACCCACAAACCCCTGTTCGGCGTTTAAGCCAGCAAGTGAATGTATCCTACGGAACCTGCAATACAATCCTGAAATGTGACCTGCATATTATGCACGCTTATCGTCTAAGCTCAGGTTGGGTAATCCAAGAATTGTCACCAAACGAGAAGCCGCAGCGAATGCAATTTTCAGATTGATTTATGGGTAATTTGCATAATAATGAAAGCGTATTTAAAAAAAAACTTTTTTACTGACGAGGCATGGTTTTATCTCTCTGGTTATGTAAATTCTCAACAAATGAGAATGTGGAGTTCTGAAAATCCACATTGCCTTATAGAGAAGCCTCTGCATTCACAGAACGTTGGCGTCTGGGCGGTCATATCGAAAAGAAGGTTAATTGGGCAGATATTTTTTAAAGGGCCTCTCAATTCGGCGCGATACCGTAATGAAATTTTCGAAAATTTTGTAAACGCATTAGACCAGCGTTTCCTAAACTGTGGGTCGCGACCCACTGGTGGGTCGCAAGCTGATTTTTGATGGGTCGCAAACAGTGTTCAAAAATATGTTTTTAAATCATTCTAATCAAAAGCCTGTTTTTTTTATTCTGTGTTTTTTTGCTTTAAAATTCAGGTTGGTAACAAGAAATTATCATTTTTTGGAAGTGGGTCGACAAGCAAAACACTTTGGCAAGCGCTGCATTAGACGATAAAGAGATGCGACAAGGCTACTTCCAGCAGGACGACGGCGGCGCACCAATTCACATAATTCTTAATAATTTAAATTTTTTGGAAGAATAATTTAAATTTTTTGGACCGAATCATTAGTCGTAATATGCGACTTAGGTGGCCACCACGCTCCTGCGATCTCACGCCGTGCGACTTTTTTATGGCCACACATTAAAAACGCGATTTTTCGAAACCCCTTGTGAAAATTTAGAAGACCAGGCTAGAATTACAAATAAATTTCAGGAGATTAACAACCAAAGTGCTCACCAATGTTTCTGATGCTGTAAAAAGAAGAATGAGAACATGTTTGGAAGTAGAAGGTGGACACGACTCTCATTTGGTTTAAATTTATAATTTTGAGGTTCTTTGTTGTATATGTTTTTTTTAATACTGTATTATGCAATGACAATGAGAATAATGTAATTTTCTTAAAAATAAAAACTTTAGAACTTGACAGTTTTATTTTTCATTCTCCTATACCTTTTAGCTGTGTTACCTTTCAACAGTAATAATTGAAGGCATGCGTGATTGATGGCACGGCATACTTTGAGGAGTTTTTTTTAATCTTACGTTATATATATATATGTACTAACGTTTGGTAATTTTATTTTCTCGGTAAGAAGTTTATGTTGTTACTGTTTAAATTCATTTTTTATTGTATACGTCAATAAGTGTTATTTGTTACCTAAGTATACATACTTAGTACATACATTAGTAGATAATGTCTGTTTATTTTATTTTCTCAGTGAAAAGTTTATTTTGTTACTTTTTAAAGTCATTTCATAATAAATTATGAAAAAAATGCTTTTTTGCCATCGTTTAAAAATTAAGCTGCGAATGTCAAAGGATGGCTGTATAATTAGGATTTCAGGCTTGATGGTTCAAGGGGTGAGGGGCCCCATCTCATCAGTTGTGCCTAGGGCCCCCAAATGCCTTAAGCCTTAACCCCAAAAACCGTTGTGGAATAACCTTAACGTGTAATAGTTTTTAGTCGCCGTCATTCAGTGAATTATGGTATTTCTTTAATGCTCATGCGTAAATATTCTTTTTAGGATATAAAATATTATGCGCAGTGTTGCCGCAACCAATTTTGCTAATGTACCAAAATTCCAAGCGGAAATGTACCAAACAATGGCTGCGTTCGGCCGATGGTCAGCGGTCTCAGGAGTTGGTCAAATTTGATAGATGGCATGTGACATGTCTTCAAATTTGATATAAGTAATCACGTGATCGCTGCCGAATCCCACCAACTGCTGAGACCGCTGACCATCAGCTGAACACATAAGCCATATTAGCATGACCATGACGTCCCTATTAGTGCGAGTCCATACCTGAGAAAAACAACAGAACGGAGCAGAAGAACAGGAAATGTAGCGTTCTGATTGGCTAATGAAAAAATACGACGGAATTCAAGGTGGCTCCGTCCGAGAGTTAACTTTTTCCGTTCCGTTGTTTTCCTCTGGTGTGTGGTGGACTCAAATTTCGATAGGACTTCGTCCAGCTAGAAGATCACGGTGACAACTTTATCATCACTTGCACAAGTGGGCATAACGCAATTTAATTTGGACGTCATTGGCATAATTTCTGTTGGAAAATAAATAAAAATAGCAGAAGGTATATTTTAACTTTAAATCTAAATTCTAAGGTGATATTGAAAAATCAATATTAAAAATGTTAAAAAAAAACAATTTATATTCATATTTTATTTTAGTACCTATTTTGGTTTTTAATATTTTTATCGTTTTTTAAAATTTATTTATCCAAACCACGAAAGCGTACGAAAAAATCCCCATTCGATTACAAAATGTGTCTTTGTACCGCATCAACGAAAATATAAGTATCAAATTTGGCACAGTTGTACCCAAATGGCAACGACTGTTTTCTCAGTTCTCTTAATATTTCTGTGTAATAGTTCATTATAAATTTCGAATATTACAACGTTTCTTTATAATTCAGTTTAATAATATAACCTCTATGTCTATTGTAAGAAAACCAAAATCTTAAAATGAAATGGAAAACATCTCCTTTATTACTACATTCAACAGCTCAACGTAAACTAACTCGTCTTAAACAAAAATCTATCTTCTCATCGATACTGCTTAATCAACAAAAATATATTATTCCTTTTTAATAAGCCAAAACCGAATGCCGACATTGCTGACGCTGACAATAACATTTTAAACACATAAACTCGGCTTAGATAAGAAAAGGTATTCATACAGATCATATTTGTTTTGTTTTCGTTAAGACAACAAAACACATTAAAATATAAAGTCCTTAATATTATTTTCTACATTTGGCCATCCTGCGTCACGGGGTGTCCACATCCCGTCTACTTCTTTTGGTGATGGCTACGACCATCTTACCACTTTTGCAACGACCCTACTAAAAAGGCTACAACCTTAGCACGTAAAGCTGCAACTTTACTACCATGGCTACTACTAACTACAGATGGCTACAACCTTCTCTGTTTGTGGGAGCGACCCACATTTACCTTATTATGGCGGCAACCATAACACATCACAGGGCTACAACCCATAATCTCTCCTTATTCACATTCAAATATCTAACTTCAATAGGGCTACAACCCTCAAACATTTTGACTTCAACCAAAGTCTAACATACAATTAAACGTACACTAATTACTAATTACATCGGCACTGTAACATTTGTTTGTTTCTATCTTTGGTCTAACACATAACAATCCATGGCTTCATCTTATCAAACGCTGCGACAGCTTTTGCATTACGTCTGCCTTCACGTAGATCTTCAACCTCGTACCGATCATTCATTAACACTTTTGTTACGCGAAAAGGACCCTTAAACTTTGGAAGTCGTTTTTCGCTGACCCCTGTATTTGGTTCGCTGGTTATTAGAATTAATACTAATTCGTCTTTTCTATATTGCTTGGCTTCGCTTCTCGTTTTATCATATCATCGTTCTTTTTGCCGACACATTGTGATTCAGTTATATGTGTTTCTAAATATTAACTTTCTCAATTTCTTTCTGAAGAGCGTTTAATAAGGTAGCTTCTGCAGCCGGCATCAGCTGATCCTAAAAGAGTTGAGGCTTTTATTATGTGCGGTGTTTAATGCACTTTGTATATGTTTTGTATGGGTTGTATGGAACGGGATTGGTGTCTTCTCTATCGGTTGTAATTTTCCTTGACATTTTATAGCAGTATTTTTGTAATATGAGCTATTTAAGCAAGCCTTAACGTACTTAGTTACGAATCGACGCATCTTTGCAAACCAATAATTCGTCTGAATTCTTTGGACAGTTTGCTCCACCCCAAAATGTCCTGCCAAGTCATAGCATAGTCTACATATTTGCCACCTGGCGGCCTTAGGTACTACCCACAATTTGGTATTATCTGGTAATTTACGATATAGCTTACTATTTTAAGTTCCTACTCAGTCAAATATTTTCGTGGGGCAACATCATCAACTCTAGTTTCCAAAATTGTCCTTATTCTTATTACCTGATCGTCACGAAGTTGAGCAGACAACAATCATTCACCTTCTGTAACATAAATCTGATTCACTTCTAATTTTATCGGATTTCTGCTTAGGGCATCTACATGACGCATCCTCACACCAGGTCTATACTTAATTTCAAACGTATACTCTTGTACTTCCAGCCACCATCGTGCCAATCTTGGAACCAAATCTTTTTTGAAAAAGCTGTACGTAAAGCACTACAAACGGTAAATACGGTAAACTGAATACCTAACAAATATGTTCAAAACTGCCTCATTGACAGTACTACTACCATCGTTTCTAACTCGTACTCTGCTGATCATCGGTTGTTTGCTCAGTAGACGTGCAAATTCCATTTTTATATTTTTCTAGTAAATTACGGTATTCAATCTTATATTTTTCGGAAAAGTCTCCAATTTTCGGCTCGTCAATTTAATAGTATTAATATATAAACAGGGATCATCTTTTGCTGAAGCTACACGTCCTAAACTTTTGACAAACACGTAACTTCCAAATTTATAGAATACTACATACGGTAAATTTAAAAAGTCACTGCCAACAATACACTCATGCATCATTATTTGATCCTTGTCTACCACTATCACCTTTAACATTGCCATAGCCTCTCCAATACGTAATTTAACATTTACAACCCCAGAACTATAAACATAATTGCCTGAAAATCCACGTAAAATGTTATTATCATCACTATACTCTACTTTTACTTCCGGTGTCAATTAAACAATTCATTCTAACATCGTTGATAGAGACAGACATAATATTAGGGTTGGTCTCACCTGATATCTTTACTTATTTTGCTTACTCCACTCCTTTGCACTTAAAACACTCCACAATAGGTTTGAGACAAACTTTAAAGTTTCTTAGGCACTATTTACTCAGTTGCTAATCTGGACACTACTCAAATACGACTACAGTTCTCCTGTAGAAGCGACTCTTAATGATCTAGTTCTTTCAATGTGCTCATCTTTTAATCGCGACACGATTTCATCAACTAAATATTCCTCAGGAATGCAGATTTCCAATGCAATTAATTTTTCCAGCTTATGGAAACAATATTCGCTTAAATCTTTCCCCGGAGATGACTCATAAAGGGCAGCCTCCCTTATAATCTTCCAAATGGTAAAGGTTTCTGAAACTGGAGATTCAGCAACTTTTTCAATTGCCCCACCTGGCATTCAACTTATCTTGACTGTCATACCATCGTCGAGCCACGCCAGTAAGCCAATTTGCGACTAAACTCATGAGAGTCAAATCATTCCAGCCATAATGTTTAGCTACTTCATCGATTCGGTTTATCCAAGCCTCGACCGAGCGTTCCGATTGCGGGTCAAATATTGGAAACAAGACACCTCGTATATGAGTGTAGCACTACAGTACAACACTACAACACACCGTATAGTACAACTCTTACGGGCAACCACGGGTACTTTAAATCCCACTTCTGACTTTGTAAGAAAACCAAAATCTTAAAATCAAATGGAAAACATCTCCTTTATTACTACATTCAACAGCTCAACGTAAACTAACTCGTCTTAAAGACTATCTATCTTCTCATCGATACTGCTTAATCAACAAAAATATATTATTCCTTTTTAGTAAGCCAAAACCGAATGCCGACATTGCTGACGCTGACAATAACATTTTAAACACATAAACTCGGCTTAGATAAGAAAAGGTATTCATACAGATCATATTTGTTTTCGTTAAGAAAACAAAACACATTAAAATATAAAGTCCTTAATATTATTTTCTACACTATGAGCAACCCGCCAAATTTTTGCAGCGTTGCCAACGTTTAATATATTTCTTAAATTTGAGTCGCCCATCGTGGGACTACGTTACCAGACGTCATCTTTCTGTTTTATATGTTTGATCGCTATTTTCAGGGTGAATACATTTTTTGGGGATTAGCTTTTAGAATGGAGTAGTTATTTTTAATAAATTTTCTTGTAATGGAGCCGGACCTAGACCTCATGTAATTAATAAGAATGAAGGCAAAACGGAAAAAATTTAAAAGAAATTTAAAACCTGCTCCAATTTAAACCAAATACTGCGCAAATCGATTTAAAAATTTAGACAATGTCTAAATATAAATAATTAAGATAGTACTGAAGTATTGTCCAATCAGAAACATGTTAAGAAAATAAAGATGTTCCTTTAACATTTTCACACAAAATATTTTTCCTGTCGGATTACTAATTGATTTCTCCTCTATTGCAGATGAAAAGCCCGAAAAAGTTAAAGGTACCTCCTCTGACGCTTCTGGTAAGCACGGTAAGAAAGAGCAGGCCGGCACGGTGAAGCAATCATCTAAGAAGAAGTTGACTGAGAGAGAAAACAGAAGAAGTGCGAGGGCTAACGAGAAAGGTAAGATTTTTTAGACTTACCTTCAATTTTAAAATAATTTTGTGGAAATCGACATTTAGAACTAAAATTTTAGAAGAGACGAGACTAAATATATAGTTAATTAGAAAAATATGACAGTTAGACTAATAAATTAGTTTCAATATTAAAAAAAAAACTTATTTATCCCGTATTGCAAAAATGTCTTTTTTTTACTGCACTTAAAAGGTCTCAGCTTTTTTCTCTTTTGTGCATTTGGTAAACTGCAAATAAAATAGAAGGGAAGTCCCTTTATAAGCAATTACTTTGGATATTTATATTCACAACATTTGGTTGAAGAACACATTTTAATAAAAGTAACAGAGCCAACTCGATCCTTTTCTAATTAACTCTGTTCGTTGAAGAATCACAAACGAGTCCCAGCCAATCAGATTTAAATAATTTATTAACGTGATCATTTTCTAATTGGTTTCTAGTAATATGATTGGCTTTGACTGGTTTGTAATACCTCTAAGAGGAAAGCAATTCTATCTATGTTTCTTTTTTGTCAGGATTTAGCCATCCTTGGTTATTAGCAACCTTAAAAGGACACAGCGGAAGAGTTTTGGATATGGATTTTTCCGCCAATGGAAAATATTTAGCTTCTTGTGGTGATGGTAAGTAATAAAATTAAATATTTACCTATACATGCACAATGGGCTTATCCAGCAATTTTTTTATTTCATAATACAAAAGTACTACATTTGAAAAGCTTATCCCCAAAAAACTAGAATTTTTCTGATCAAATTCACCTTAAAAATAACGAACAAACATCGCTCATTATAAACAAAAATTATAAAAATACCAACCGTATTTCACCGAATGACGGGCAAAAACTACTACGCGATGATGTCTGGGTTTTACTATTATTTCTGTTGTAGTTCATTGTTATATTTAAATACACTTAAGCACCTCAAAAATGTTTCAAAATAAAATTGAACTCGAAGATTAAAAAAATGCTGCAAAAGTTACGCAAAATATAAACATTATCTGTTACCTTTTTATCCGGTATTTAAATGATAAAATTTTATATTTATGATGCCTCAATTCGCATTAATATAGGCAATAATTTATCAAAAAAATATCCATTGCTGTGTTTTTTTGACAACTAAATATGAACAAACCAGATCAATGAATTTGTAAAAGTTTCTGACTGGTGACGTAAAAGTAAGTGCCCAATTCGTTTATTTTTTTTCAATGTGTCCCCGAAAAAATCACAGAATTTTATAATTCCAAAAATTTTGACTCTGCCCTCAAAGGCAATGGACTTACGCCGTACGCAGTGTAAAAATGATACTTTTTGGCGTCAACTGTTAATAGTATACAATTATAATAATTGTTGTGTGAAAACAAACAAAAATCAAACATTTCAGAAGTAAGTAAAGTCAAACACCTGAAATTTGCAAAAATAAAAGTGTATGACAGTTGACAGTAATTGCTTTGTGACAGTTCAATTTTGTCACAGTGCTTTGCCTATTTTCACTGATTACTCTTATCATAAATGCCTATTGCATTCCTACCTTTGTTGTACTGTTGTGTCTTCATGCTATTAGGCTGTATAAGTTTTTGCCTTGTCCCCAATTTAGGTCCTAGGTGTTTTAAATTAATTGATCGCCTGGTATCTCGTCTAAGTCTCCTTGCTTCCTTGTTTTAGTAGCTTGCTTTAGGGGTCTATAATTTGATTTAACCTTTTTTCCTGTCCCTGGGATTTCTCCATGTTTTGCTTGGCCCAAGTTTACCCTGTTCGATAAAAGGTTGCACTTAATTTGGTTATTGCTTATTGACTAGTTTCACTTACCTTTTCTTTCCTGAAAATAGTTAATATTTATGTTTTTACTATAATATGTACTTTTGGCACTGTCAGCTTTCTGTAGCCTAATTAAATTTTTAGTCTTGCATTTTTAAAATTACTGTTTTTGACAGTTATTACCATGTTGCCAAATCAAAATCTTCGACAAGTAAGACAAGCATGATTTTCTTGACCACTTACTGAAATCAAATATCATATAAAAATAATGTGGAACTATGTCTCGCTCTTTAAAAAAAAACTACAACAGTGAATACATTTATTATTAATTCTTAATAGTAGGTACCATCCCTGTTTTGTGTAAACAGTTAAATTGCACAATTAAATTTTCTTAGTTTGGATATTCACTGGCCAATAGTCACTAGACATCTAATGATCACAAGAAAATATAAATAAAATATGCTAGAGGTGTTTTATGAGTATTTTAATTATTTAAGGCCTCAAACTCGTCTAATTTTCGCTATTAAGAAGGTGTGCGGGCTGTGTTATGCTGAACTTGACCTAGTATACCAAGAAATACTTACATACAAATAAATTAAATTCATTGAAAATGATATCACCGTATTTTCCTTTAAACTGGCCGTCGGCAACACCGTTTGTTTCCGACTAATACCTTCACTGCTAACATTCTGTCAACAACGCTTATCATCACAACAAACGTGTCGAATCTCCTGACGCCTCTACAACGGGGTTGGCTGAATCGATAGGCTCGCCCCGACCATAGACAAGATATATTTAGACCATCACAACCTATTCGCGACACCAGCTGAATCCGTCCAATGTATGGGCGAAAAAGTGCGTTTGTACGCAGTCAGATTTTTAAACGACGGTCCACTCGAAGCATGCGCACTCGGGACGTCTCGTAAAAGTGGTTGTTGAACTCAATGACGCAACGCGGCGATCAGAACCGGGCCGAAAAAATCTCAGTCATTTGTATGTTATGGTATTTTTGGTTGGGGTGGCGAATATAGCGAACCTCTGAAGCTTGTTATTTCGATACAAAAATAGTCTTTACAAAGTGTTACAGACATTTCATATGTTTCGCCAATTATGTATCCAACTTTTAAATATAAGGAATTATTTCGTAGTCTATTTCTTACAAGTAGTGCATAAATACAAATAGTTTAATTCCAAATTTAAATTATATCAATATGTGAAAGAATAGGAGGTAAAAAATATAATTTATCTTAAATGCACTCCGGTGTTGAAGTGAATACACACACGGAGAAGTAGAAATATTTGTCAGTGACGTATATTGAGTGTGGTCAAGGTGTCAGAAAGGCACTGATGGGGTGTGTGTGTATTAGGGACATTGTATAAGGGGTAAGATGGTGTAAGAAGGTCATAATATATAGTGTCAATGCCTCCTTCCCCTATATTGCATAAGGGTGAGTGTGGCCAAAAGGCATATTTGCGCTTTCGCCAAAGGGGCACTAAAAATACTAGTGGATTAGGGTAGAGGGGAGTATTTTAAACGGGATGGCGAAAGAAAAAAGTGCTTTCGCCAAAGGATCGCTAAGATATCAGTGGATTAGAAGGGTGTGTCCAAAAGGCATATTTGCGCTTTCGCCAAAGGGGCACTAAGAATACTAGTGGATTGGGGTAGAGGGGAGTATTTTAAAAGGGATGGCGAAAGAAAAAAGCGCTTTCGCCAAAGGATCGCTAAGATATCAGTGGATTAGAAGGGTGAGTGTCCAAAAGGCATATTTGCGCTTTCGTCAAAGGGGCACTAAAAATACTAGTGGATTAGGGTAGAGGGGAGTATTTTAAAACGGATGGCGAAAGAAAAAAGCGCTTTCGCCAAAGGATCGCTAAGATATCAATGGATTAGAAGGGTGTGTCCAAAAGGCATATTTGCGCTTTCGTCGAAAGGGCACTAAAAATACTAGTGGATTAGGGTAGAGGGGAGTATTTTAAAAGGGACGGCGAAAGAAAAAAGCGCTTTCGCCAAAGGATCGCTAAGATATCGGTTGATTAGATTGACATGGGGCCGTAAGTAGTAGCGCTTTCAGCAAAGTATCAAGTGCACACACTGTAAATAGGTGTAAAAATATTTACATCTTACCCTAGAACTTGGTTTGTTCAATAATTATACAGGATGGGATGCTAATCCAATAAAATATGCACATGTAATTTTTTTGATTTACTATTTTACTTCTTAAAACAGTTGCATATTTTATTTCTATTGTTTAGAATACTATGTTTATATTTTATTTCAACTTTCAATTTTGTAAGTGTAACGTTTAAAAAATTAAAGGGGGGGACATTAAAGAGACGCACTGTATATATATATATATATATATATATATATATATATATATATATATATATAAACTGAGCTATTTTCGAGGAATTATCGACAGTTTTGTATAGCAAGAAAACTCAGATTTAAGCCAACAAACTATACACTTTTTGTTAAAATCTCACTAATGGTTACATTTTTATCATTAATAAAAAGAATAATTACAAGTAATATATTTAGCATTTATTACTCGATAAAAGATCCACGTCATGTGAAATAATTTTTGAAGTACGTTCCTGTCTATCACAAGGCAAACGTTCGACAATGCGCAAGCCCGCAGAGGACCGTCTTTGTTTACGGATTCAGCTCGGTAAATTTGCCGCATTCGTAATTGACATTATTTCTCTACTATATATTTTCTCTATGGCCCCGACCGAGCGAATCAAATCGTTTGTGTGCAGCGTGTTAATTAATACAGATGCCTACGTTACCGTTTCTCAGACAGATGTGCGTATGACGTCACTAATAATTGGAAAATTGCCCGCAAATTACAGCTGATGTGAAATTAATTTGTTTCGAGTTATTATTGTGTTATGTAGTTGTGCTTAACGGACAGCGACGTCTAATTCGTGTTTTGATGTTTTAAAATAGTTTGGCAGCTTATTTTTCCGATGACAGATATTGTAATAAAAAATATCGGTCTGATAATGTATTTGCAGAGGATGTTTGTCCCGAATGCTATTTTTATGTATTTTGATTTTTTTTAGGCGGTTATTGACGTAAAATTGTATTTTTTAAAAACAATACATCATATACGGTTCAAGGAGTTTGACCGCTACATAACATTTTTTTATTATTGTTTTGGTGGATTTTATTTAATCCCTATCAAATGAAACAGAAAATATAACAATAATAACCTACATCAAACAAACGAGAAAAAAAATCCAAATATTAAGTAATGTGTAAGTAAAGCACTACAATATTATTTTAGCAGGTAACAAATTCAACCTAAAATTAAATGGGAGAAACGTTAATAATTTGTCTCCTAACTGATAGTAAGGAATTATTAAAAATACCAATATGATTGAAAAAATTATTATAAAGACTTTGCGGTTGACATAATGGAGAATTTCTTGCTGAATTAGTGTTTTAAAACTATGTAAAAAGAGGAGCGGAACGAGAATGGAACTCTTAAACACTAAAATTTATCTTTTCAAGAACAAGTTTGCAATCTACGCTCCCCGCTAAATTTGTACAAAAAGTAATATACGTAATATTTCTACGAGAACACAGCCTTAACAAGTCTTATAATGCTTCAAACCAACCTCATAACCTAAAGTAGACAAAGCTTAGTTCAAGGGAGCCAGTTAAGGTGAACCTAGAACCAGGAACTACTTTTGAATATATTCTATCCTATTGATAATATTGTTATGCTTATAATACAGATGATTCCAAATAAGGCAGCAATATTCCAAGTGGGAACGAACCAGTGCATTATACAGGGTGTTATTAAAGTATGGGGCCAAACTTCAGGGTATTATTCCTTGCATAATTTTAAGACAAAAAGTTCATATAAACATAGGTCCTAAACGACTTTGTTTTTAATACACAGAGTGTTGAATTTTTTTATTTTTCCTAAATAAGTAGAAGACGCCAATTTGTATCAAGTTAAACTTAGTGACAATTGCACAAAGAGGAGTATTGCTAGTTGTCAGATTTGTTTAGAGAAGTGTTTATGTTTCCATAGCTCTCTTACTTTTTTGTTATTTTCGACAAATTACACTAATAATAATGTTATGCATAACTTTACATTTTTTCATTTTTATCGAAAATGGGTAATCTGAGCGAAAAATTCAAGAGATTGTTTTTGTGTAGTTTTGTTTGCTAAATCATATGAGATTAAAAAAAAGTGGCTTACTTAGGTATATATATTTTTCAAAGTGCACGCCACTGGTAAAATGAGAAAAACAGTTTTTGCTTAAACGACTCCTCTTTAAGCATGTAATGTCACCAAGTTTCAACTTCATACTAATTTGTGTCTTCTGGATATTTAGGAAGAACCTTTAAGAAAAATTCAACGCCCTATGTATTAAAAACAAAGACATTTAGGACCTATGTTTATATAAACTTTTTGTCTTAAAACTGAGTAAGGGATAATACCCTAATGTTTGGCCACATACTTTATTAACATCCTGTTTAGAAGTATCAAATACCTAGTTACCAAGTTTGTGCGGTATGAACTGCAATTATTACTTCCCTTCGTTCTTTTTTTTAATCAAAATGAGTTACGTAATACGGGTTTGTGTAATAACCTTGTTACATGGCTAAAACACTCGTCAAAGAAGTCTTAGATAAATGTAAAACTTATGTCTTAATCTCTTGTTTCTGCAGTTTGTGGGAATGCATACTCACGTTGATTGGTTATTACAAAAATTCCTGTTTATTCGTCGCTCTAGTACCTAAAAGTCTAAAAAAATGGAATTCTGTGTTAGGACATTTTGTTATGGTTTACAAAATCAAAGTTCACAATTTGGGAATAGATCATTAGGATTTTAGGCCATCCCTTATTATTAAAATTCCGTCATAAAAGCTTTTTTATAGTACACAGGACAATCATATGGCTGAAAGTCCTACCAAGTTAAAAATGGGACAGCCACGAGTTGGGCAATGCGCGAAGATGTGACCTCAAAATCAGTAGCGGAGATATACCACTTTTAAAGACAATTTAAGGCTATCACTTCTGCCACCTGTAACAAGGTTATGGTACTGATTCGCTTCAGCTGCCTCGTAAACAAAGCACTGCGCAACTTGACATGGTCACATTTTGAACTTGGTCGGACTCTACACCCTAATTATGTTTAACAACATTTTGACCTGGGATCTGAAAAACAAAACCAGTATCCTTATCATAAAATTTAATATGTTTCTTTAAAGATGAATAACTTGGGTACACAATATTAATCCGTTTCCCAAAAACTAATAAAATCCCACTTATCCACCAAGAAATAAAAATTAATTTTGATTTGACAATTTAAACATAAAATACCTGTGAGTCACCATACCAGTTTCGCATTTTTTTTATTCCCCTTAAAGAAGCAGATAAAAACTTTAGATAAAATTTGTCGGTCTATTATTATTAGTCACGATGACTAGTTTATAAAAGTTGCATCACCTTATTGTTAATCGGTAATTAAAATTTGCACGATACCGAGTGACGTAAAAAAGGTAGGATTTTTCAGTTGATGTAATTTTTAATAATTTTTAGCATGTCACCTCTTATAGCGTTACGTTGCTTGCCAAATAAGTTATTGCTTCTGCCTCTTTAGGGGCACATTTTACCTATATCTTGTAGAATCCGCTGTTTTTAAATCAAAGAAAGCTACCTTTTTCTTTAAAATTTCATCAAAAGCGGTGTTAAAAGTTTTTGTCTTGATAATATTTAATATTTTTTTCTTATTTTTAAATCTTGACTTTTGAAAACGGACGAAACAAAAGGCTAGTTATGAATGAATCGTGGCGTCACTGTCGTCGTCTCTTGCTAAAGGTCAGTGGACTGTACCAATATTTAAATAAAGTAATAAAATACCCCAAAACCCAAAAAGAAGAAACACCTTTGTTTGCAGCCACAACAAACCTACAGGGTCGATTTAAAATTTTAAATAACCGTGCGGATTTCTAGATCTAAATTCACAATACTATACTAAAGGAAAAAATAAACATCTCACTTCGTACATTTATTTAATTCAAATTAAATAAGATACATTTTAAACAACACTGTCAATATAAAATAAATACAAAGGTACGAAGTCGCTAATAACACTGATTATATTTTTTTTAGTTTTTGATACACCTTAACTTTTATCAGTTTCTGTCAGCTAGTAGAATAAATTATTTTAATGCATATTTTTTGATTTTTTTCGCCTTCTGATAAGGCTCGTAATGTTATACATATATACAGCGGCAAGACTTACTATATAAGTAATAAGATCTGCATTAGGGTTTCTGAAAAAAAGAATGGATATTTAAAATAAGAAAATGGAATAACGTATATAACAAAAGTTTTCGGCTTCCCAACCACTGTCGTAAACCTTTCTACTCAATATTGCCCAAAAACCTTCAATAGGTCTTGCTTGAGGAACATTTGGGGGATTGTCGTTTTTTGGTACGAATGGGATAACTATCCCATTCGTAAATCCCCCAAATGTTCTTCAAGCAAGACTTATTGAAGATTTTTGGGCAATATTGAGCAGAAAGGTTTACGACAGTGGTTGGGAAGCCGAAAATGAACAAGTGTTATGACGCAAAATATTTCAAAAAATTCGCGAAATAGAAATTATGATCCTCCAGAATATGGTGCGACAGGTTAAAACAAAATTACATGCTATTGAAGATAATGGACTTTTAAGTATAATTTGATTTGTGTTTTCTGTTAAACAAATATAATGTTTTAAGTTCCAAAATAAATTATTTCAAAACAATGATTTGTTGTTTCTATACTGCAGAAGAAAAAAATTCCGAAAACTTTTGTTATATATACGTTATCAGTCCTATTTTTATGCAATTTTTCTTTGGTAGCCTTACCTCAAGTTCATGGGGAAAAACTTTACTCAGTTTTTTTGATCATATTTTTGATCATGTTTTGCCACACGTTATATGACTTAAAATGACCGAAAATTCGTATAGAATTTTTTCGGAGCACTGTGATAATTATGATAAGTATCTATTTTTGCGAATAAAGTTTTTATAATTTTCATTTATTTTCATAATATTTTACTAGATAGGGCTATCTTGCCTTTTACTGTGAAACATTACGTCATGCATATGCATGTATTCAAAAATCAATCTGAAATATTTTTTGTACAGTAAATAAATTAAATATTTATGGCAGTCGTTTTTAACCATTTACTTTGGTGTTTATTAACAAATAAAAATATTTTCTAATACACATACAAAATTCGAAACGTGCAAAACGTTATCCTATTGGTTGTTACGGCACATGCCATGTAAATAAAAGTGGTATTATGGCTGGTGTACTATAAATTCGATGTTTTTTTTTTTGATTATTTCCGGAAGATGAGATTTCCTGGATAAGAAACATTACATTTGATTAAAACGATTGTTCAACAATGGCCACAAGGACAATTAGATAATTTGCGGGCTAACAAGGCTATTCTATTTTCTTCGCTGCCGACAGTTGATTCATTTATTGATGACTGCTTATTTTTCTACAAATCCTGTTTACCTACATCTACAGAAATTAAAGGCGTAAAATCTTAAAGGTGTTTTTAAGATAATGTTATGTGCTAATAGGCTCCAAATAATTTTTTATTTTTATTTTTTACGCTGTATTTTGACAGTGGTAAATCATAATCTCAACATTTAACAACATTTGTTAGAATTTATTGTACCATAAAAGTAATTAAAAAGCAAAATATGCTTACTTGTATTTGGCGATACTCTTAATAATATCTATGTAAAATTTTTAATTAACTTTGCACTACTTTCTTCTGATTTCGGTTGTTCTTGGCACACGAACAAAGAGTTTGTTCGGGGCACTTGCAGTGGCATATTTGCATTTTGGCACAATTCAATACTTATGGGGTAGTTTTGAAGAAATATCATTGTTTAGTAAAAATAATTACATACAAGTGACACCATACTCATAAAACGAACTGTACGCAAACAACAAATATTTTCTATTTACATCACAGATGGACGATATGGGCTAGATGTGGTGAGTACAGGCAACTGAATATACACTCGAGATCCTGCTCTTTATTTTTGACAGGCACGTGACTAGGGTTGCCACCTTTTTCGATTTTGAAGTAAGGACTGTGACTACGGTTTAAATTTAAACAGATCGAATCAGATCGACGGAACGGCGCACAGTGGTCATAAAGAGACATCTGAGCGATTGAAATTATATTTTTATAGAAAACCTCCTGTCACATTAAAAAATCTTTTCAGTACGTTCAAATATCCTATCCTATATAATTTTAAAATTTATGCCTAAGCGTCTGTACAAAACTTTCCTGAGGGAACAAGATATATAACATTATTTTATTCAGGCGCGGCCCGTGAAATTTCAAAGTTGCATATCTCTGTTGCTACTTATGGGATCCATACCAAATTCAGGTTTTTTAATAGTGAGCCTACTAGGAATGTTTTGGTAAAGAAAAAAAATATTTTGCAATTTGCGAAAATAGTTGATTTTTTGAATTGACCCACCTGGGTAAAAAATTAACACGCTTAGATATTTATAGTTATAGTCATTTGAATTTTTTCAACCGAAAACTAATTTAAATTTTCGGTTGCAAAAATTTCAAATGACTATAACTTTCTACTAACACATTTTTTTCTCTTAAAATTTAAGAATTGTCGACAAAATGATGTAAAATTTGTTTAGAAAAAATAATAAATAAAATATCTAAGCGTGTTAATTTTTTACCCAGGTGGGTCAATTCAAAAAATCAACTTTTTTTCGCAAATTGAAAAATTTTTTTCTTTAAACGTATGAATGAAAGTCTACTTGTCAGGGGTACATATAAATATGCAAAAATTGAGAATAAATTCTCTAACCACCTGAAAATTCCTTATACAATAAGGATTTCAACAAATAATGGTAAAACAGCTATTCTCCGGGCTATATGCCCCTCCGAGCGCTGAATTACATACCAAAATTTGCCGTATTTTCTTCTAACACAGTTAGATAAGAAAATACTAATGTATCAAATGCAAGAAACTACCAGGAAGAAGGAAGCTTTTTCTTTAGTTAGAATGTCGTCACCTGCAGACCGGTTTCGAACTCGTTGGTTCTCATCAGTACAGGATAGACGAACATACCAACCTTCCGAAAAAGTATTCCCTTAAAGCTACAACTGTCGTACTGCATAAGCAGTGAGACACAGGCAGCGCCATCCGTTATCTAACTGTGTTAGAAGAAAATACGGCAAATTTTGGTATGTAATTCAGCGCTCGGAGGGGCATATAGCCCGGAGAATAGCTGTTTTACCATTATTTGTTGAAATCCTTATTGTATAAGGAATTTTCAGGTGGTTAGAGAATTTATTCTCAATTTTTGAATTTTTTCTTTACCAAAACATTCCTAGTAGGCTCACTATTAAAAAAACCTGAATTTGGTATGGGTCCCATAAGTAGCAACAGAGATATGCAACTTTGACATTTCACGGGCCGCGCCTGATTTTATTCCTAATACAACTACATAAATTATAAAAACTAATAACATGGATTTCTTTGGAATATGGGAATCTTCAGTATACAACTAACCTAATTAAAATCACTATCTCTGTTGTCATGAAACAAAAGTTTTTCCGGTAGTGATTGGGGGCGACGAATACTTTTTGTAATTTGCGTTACTCTGTGAGAAGTAGAGGTCACTTGTTTCACAATTTCGGCGGCATGTCTTTTCCCCTTTGCACGTAAACTCATACTTGTAGCATATGTCAATTCTTCTTGGTTGAATGTATTTAACAGCTTCTTGACTTTTCTTCTCTTAACAACATCGCTATATCCCACAAATTCTTTTATGGGTCTTCCAGGAGTACCCAGAGAGTGCTTTGCTTTCCGACCATGAAATCGTACATTACTTACGAGCCACTGTTGGTTTTTTAATACAAAATGCGTAATGTTTCGAGATGATTTTTGCCACCTTTGCGCGAACTGCCCACACAAATTATTTACAACCTTTGCAACTGCGCACTGAGAATGTTCACTATAAGTATAAAAATCGGTATTGTTTTAGATAAAGGTAGTAACAGAACGAATTTTGAGTTTAAAGTCTTTTTCATTTTTCCACACATCAAATAATGTTCTTCGATACACACCTCCAGCCAAAGCTGAAAAAAAGACATTTAAAAAATAAATCGCAAGGTATAGCACTTGATTTTAGAATAAGGTTATTCTTAAGGGCGCATTTAACTAAAAAAATTATAAATCTCAACCAATAGTTACCAATCCGATTTTTTCTGGTTTAAACACTGTGATTTATGAATAATGGAATCTGCTAACTAGTACATACTATTTTTAACCTGCAATTTAACACTTCTAAAAGTATTTGTGATGTATTATTTATACAGGTTATAAGGCCCTTACCTATCTTATTTACGTCCATAATACAAACAGAAAATAAATACTTAGGCAGACACTGTACAGAGCATTGTTTCGATGTCAACTAATCGGTAAGAACGCACACACCCAATGATATTTGCTTCAACTACCCCTGTTATGAGTTCCGCGAAATGTGACGAATTCATAAACAACAAAGCGCTTCTGGGCATTAGATTTCGGGGTGTTAAAGGATCATTTTAGCTGGTACCGACGTTCATAGAAGATATTTGGTTTTGACGATTTCGATCGCTCAGATGTCCCTTTATGACCACTGTGCGGCGGTTACTTTCGCCCCTTCATTTTACAGACATTACAGAGAAACATCTTTTAGAGAATGCTGAGCTGGCTGGGATACTAAGGAGGAGTGATATAATGGAAAATATGTTTTTTGAATTCTCAATTCCGATTTCATGAAATATATATTTCCATTACTAGTACTTAGTTTTAAAAAATCTGTCCCTTGAACTAAAATAAATATAATTTTCCAAAATTAGGGAAACTTCATTAAACAAAAAATCCATATTTATCTAATCTATCTAAATTTGGATTATCAATTTTTAGAAAAACTTTTTCAAAATCGTCGTCTGTACGAAACATACCTAGTTTTTAAATTTAGCTGTGAAATCTGAGAGCAAGCCAATTTTCTCCAGAAAAATCAAAATGCCTTTCTAGGTACCTACTCTAGCGACTTTTTACAAATAATATTGAATTCACCTTGCAATCTAGTTTGTGACTCGACACTAAGTTGTTGTTGTATTTTATTTTTGTTTCAAATCCGTAAAACTTATTTTCTATTCTTGATGTAATTTTTCGTTTTAAGTCCGTCATTATTATAAATAATATGTCAAGACACGTGTTTTTATTTGATTCAACTATTTTTATTGTTTCCTGAAAAACATTTAAAATATCGTTACAAAACAGCAAATATGTCTCTATTTCGCTAGGTAAAAAATCAGAATTATCATTAGAGTTCTAAGAATCCAAGCTTCTTCACTGCTCTTAGTGTTGTTTGGCAAAAAATCACTAATTAAAGCAAAGAAAACTTTTCCTTACGATTACGAATAACGGACTGACGAGCGGACCGACCTAGAGTCCGTCAGTCCGAGTCGAAAAATCGAAGCAAAACGAATAGAATCGTTCGCCGCCGATGATGGGCCGACTAGATGACGTAAAAGAACTATAGTCTATACGAGCAGTGCCTAACTCCGCCCGCATAATTATTCCAAAAATAGTGATCTCTCAGGTATGTTAATCCTGCACCCCAATTCCGCCCCGAGCGTATTTACTTTATTTTTGCGAGTTTGGGAAAATCCGATTAGAGTATTAAAGTAATAAAATAATATAAATTGTGTTTACTGCATTTAAAGAAGATTACAAAATTATTATATGCATATTCTACTTAATTGTTAAGGAGGAAGGAAGATTGTTTCTTACCAGTACAATCAAAGTGTAAATTTGTAATTTTATATACATTAAAGGTTCCTAATTGATTTGTTTGTTTTATTGTTAGGGAGGAAGGAAGATTGTTTCTTACCAGTACAATCAAAGTGTAAATTTGTAATTTTATATACATTAAAGGTTCCTAATTGATTTGTTTGTTTTATTTCGCATTAAGGATTAGGAGCGGAGTTAGGTAGTTAGATAAGGGAGCGAAAATATTTCGGGGCGGAGATGGGTACTGTCTGTCCTCGTGTACCTGGCGCCGGGCGGAGTTGGGAATCGCCCGTCTATACACCGAACGTACGGAGTAACAAAACTACCTGATATTCAGGTTCAGGTAAAATCAGGTCAAATTTTCGGAATTTAAGCGGTCCTCTTTACACCCTACAATATTCAATTGGTGCGGGTGTTTCATTTATATTCTGAGTCCTGTGGCGTACGGTCTATAATTTTGTTTGTTGGTTGAGTGATTTTTAAAAATATTGTGTTGCTTCTTTTTTCGGTGTGCTTTCTTTAAAATCGGGATATCTGGCAGCTCTATTTGAATAAGTAACATTCACTATGAATATCGTATTGAATGAGCCTCAATTACCACCAAAGAAACGGATAAAACGATCTTTGTCCGTTTATGGAAAAGGGAAGGGAAAGGGAAGGTAGGAAGATATATTACCTAGACGAGACTTGGGTCAATGCGGGACACACTGTTAGTAAAGTATGGGTGGATGCTTCAATAGAGCATCCCAGGCAAGCCTTTCTGGAAGATCTTTCGACAGGATTAAAAAATCCTTCAGATAAAGGGAAACGCCTGATTATTTTACATATCGGATCCGATGGCGGGTTCGTAGAAGGCGGCTCATTAGTTTTTGAGTCAAAGCAGATGGGTGACTACCACGCAGACATGAATGCTGATTTATTTGAAAATTGGTTCAAAAATATTCTAAGTCATCTAGAAGAGAACGCTGTCATTGTTATGGATAATGCTTCGTACCACAGTAGGCGTATTGATAAAGCTCCGAACACCGGAACAAGAAAGTCCGAAATACAAGAATGGCTAAGAAGGCATATTATTTCATTCGAGGAAGATATGGTCAAGGCAGAATTATTAACTCTTGTTAAAGAAAATAAAGGTGCTGACAAATATGTCATTGATGAATTGGCCAAATCCACCAATCGCAGAATTTTACGCCTGCCGCCGTACCATTGTGAATTTAATCCTATCGAGTTAATCTGGCATCGTGGCACAACAAAAGTCCACAACACAAAGAATATCATTTCAATTATTCAGCCTGCTTAGTTTAGTAGTAATGTCACTATTATAATATTAACCATTATATTGTGGCAAACCTTCTAAAATAAATTAATATATTTTCATTAATTTACCTATATACTACGCCACTGATGATTTTCGCATTATCACTTCTGCAAGTACTTGTGCAGTGTAAACCGGGCCGTCCGGCACCGCCTTGTCTGCTCGTGATTACTCCGTACGTTCAGTGGATAGACTATAGGAATGAACGACTCTGTCGGATTGTCGGAGGGTTTACAAGTGTACGTCGTTGTACGTACCTAGGGTTGGTGTACGTGTACATTACGTTATCGAATACAAGATGCGAATACAGATGTAAGGACATTTTCGGTTAAAGTAAGGACGGAAGGACGTAAGGGTCAAAGTAAGGACTGTCCTTACCAAATAAGGACTGATGGCAACTCTACACGTGACTAATAATTGTTGTAAATAATACGATTGATCACATGTCTGTTAAAAATTCCGAGCAAAAAGATAAAACTGATTAGATTTGAGAACGTAGCTCGAAACATTGTGAGCGCGTGCTTTAGACAATTATCTGACGACATTTGTCATTGAGCAAATGGCTACTTTTTAAAGTAAAAAAAAAATTAATTACCAATATGAAAATGAATTACCAAATGAATTAACAAGTGCCATGAAAATTATCGATACTATTTGGGAAATTTTTTCAGTTTAAAATGCATAAGTGCAAGTAAGTATAAAACTTCAATTTTACAATAAACGTCAAAGAAATGGCAAACTCCAATAACCAGGGCTTCGTTGTCATGTCACAAAAGACAAATTCTTGATTGTTATAGTCATTTCCATAAAAAATAAATAAAGCAATACAAACACTTAACAATTTTGAACGCCCGCATCTTTTTGAAAATTTTGTGAAAAATGCCATTTGGAGCAGCAACGCTAAAAGAAATTAATGAAAACATTTAAATTCTTACCCCAAAAACACCAAAAGGTCTCAAGCTTCTGTTTGGAGACAATTTCAAGACTTCCTTGCTGAAAAACTGTACAGTCTGGACAAGACTACATCAATAGAGAACCGATTATCGGATAATCGCACTAGTGCAGGATTATCGCGTAATCTTATTCTGATTGGTTTAAATGAACAATTAATATCTTAATATAAATATTAATAAATTATCTTAGTAATTTTTTCAAAATAACATTTTCGAGTTTAGAATGACATGCTTGAATAATTTATGCAATCAAAGAATACATATTATTCCCTATTATCACCGAACATGTCCTCTTTGTGTGTTCACAATGGACAATCATTGGTTTTTGATAGTAAATAGCTGAGCAGCTACAATGTTACAAAAATCAAAATAGTTGAAATAAGAACATAGCTTCTCTTTAGATATCACAGTTTCTGAGTTGAGATAGGCCCTTCCGTGTGTTTTCTAAAAGAAAATTATTATTTTGCAGGTACTGTATTACCAGGTACCAATTTACTTATGACGACATTTTTGCCATGCCTAAATAAAGTAGGTACCTACCGCCATTAAATGTTTTAGTCTACTATTAGGATTCAGTCTTAATGAGTATGTATCTCTGGTAATTCTCGGCATCAAAATTAAGTTAACCATTTTGGTTAATCGCACTCATAAACTTATTTAAGTAATTTTGCCTTTTATTGTTTGCCCCCACCCGGTAGGTTTTAGGGCTTCTGGACTGCCTGTTAGACCTTAAACTACTAAAGTCCCTTCAACCACGACCAACTTACCTTCACAATTTGTGCAGTGCATAGTGTTTTCTTGAAGTGTGTTTGTTAATGCTGTTTGTATCATTGTATAAGCTGCGCCTTTGTAGATTGAACCACGATGTTCGGAAAGCGTGTAAAAGGCCATCTTGTTACATTAAACAGCGAGTATTCGCCATCTGCAGGTGGCCCAACTAGGAGGATGTATGGTAGTCTTCGATTTATGGAGCCAAATTTCTATTGTTTCCTTCCAGTTTCTTGGAAAAACATGTCCACTTTTTTAACTACCACTGTTGAAAGTCTGAACAAAAACATTACCGTGCCTCAATTAGCTTACTCCTTTTTCCCCGTCCACGTGAACTTTGCTAAATTTGGTTTTCCTAAAGTTCTTTATGCTGATCGAGAGATTTCAGGTAATTTTTCGATATCAATTTTAAATCTTCAGTAAAAAAAGCGAGTCATAAAAATTGTAGTTATTTTGCTGCATGTTTATTAAAGCCCATAATTCAATCAATTATTATAATGTGCGAAAGACAGTGCAATATTCTGTACGTAATGGGCCAAGCTCTTTACGAAATTTTGCATGAGAATTGTACGTCTTATGTTCATTTTCATTGTTATTTAATAGAAAATTCATGAGACGTCAGTGCAGAGGATTTTTGTCTGATATACAGGGTATTTAAAAAAACATGTGCATTCCCTTAAATGAAGATTATTTGGAAGAAACTAAGGCAAAAGTTTATATAAACATGGGTCCTCAGATGATTCGTTTCAAAGATACAGTGTGTTAATTTTTATTTCAGTTTTTTCCAAACATTTTCAAATTGGCTATAGCAATTTTGATGAAAGTTACGTTGTATAAAGTACTGAAATTAAGCATAATTCTGACTATGATAATACTTTGACAGGTCCACCGGAGGCGTGCATATTATATTAGAGTTTATTTTTAATCAACAATTATTATTGTTAGAGTAAATTTTACCGTAAGCAACAACTTTATTTTAAAAAATGTGGCACGGGTTTGACAAAATATCGTATGTTGCATTATTTTAAGAAAATATAAGATTTTAGGTATTTCTCTTTTTAAGCTATTTTTCGTTTAAAAAAACGAATATTTCATACATTTTCAAGATTCTATCTTTAAAAATTAAATTTCTGTGGGAAAAAATAGCGTCCTGTAAAATTTAAGTTTTGTCGCTTAAGATGTTTTGTCAAAAACCAATCGTAATGTATGTAAACAAAAATTTTTGGTTATTCTGTTGGTTATTGCTAAATTTAGACCAAATTTTGTCATAGCTATTCACATCATGCTCATTTTCTATAGCTTTTGATTTGGGTTGTTACAGAAATTTTATTTTGATTGTAAAAATATAATTTTGTGAAAAATCAGAAATACAAAGGTTTACTAAAATAGTGACAACTTTATATATGGCACTCTATAAACGAGACTATTTTATCATATTACATTACATATTATAACTGTATACTTTAACAGGCATGTTAAAAGTTTAGTGCAAAGCTAAAAAATATGCATAATATATACAAATTTTGTTTGAATATCACCATAACTTATAAGTGAGCATGTTATAATTCAAAATAAAAAAATTATTAAGTATTAGCTAAATAAAAAAAATGACTATTAGCTACCTGAATCAAGTTTCGAACATCCCATTTCGTTCCCTGATGCACTGTCATTACACTACAATCTGACCATATTCTACATTCGGCAACATCGGAGGGGCACTCGCTATGATAAAAGAAACATGTTGATTGGATGGATTTTACATCGATTCTGATTTGGCCAAAGCGAAAATCGTGCAGCGTTGCCAGTTCATTCAGCACGACTATTTTTATCATAAGAATAAAGAATAATTCATAACACTCTGATGCCCACTTTGCAAAAGATGAGAGAGAAGGAAATATTTGCGGTCCCTGTCAGTTATGACGCTCGTAACTTTTCTTGCTTGATTCTTACTTTACACAAATTTACATCTTTTAATATTATATAACTAAATTGTTGTATGCAAAAAGCACAAAAAATTTCAAAATCGCGCAGTTCTGGAAAATAGACAAAAGACGAAACATCATTTAATTCTTTATACATTTAGATCTCTTCTTTTTTTGTAAATAGTTTAGCATACTACATAACATTTTAATCATGATTTCACAGCTATGTTTAGTTATCCAGATCTTTTCAAAAATACACAGTGATATATTTTTCGCTTCACCTTTTACGCAATATGAAAATAATTTGGATAATTTGTAAATAATATGTTTCCTAATAATGTTCTGATACAAATTTTCATTACGAAACCGCGTTATTAGCCAATTTGAAACCCATACTTTTTAACCAAGTGGCCCCTTTTTAATATAAACGATCTGACTTTGACAGTTCTTTTACTGAAATTTGCATATTCATTAAAACTTTTAAACGTATTTAAATTAGAAATTATGTCAGATTAGTATTAGTAATAGTGAAGAACATAATTCGTTTAACTGTTGCTAAATTAAGTAAATGTGGTTCAGTTTGTATTTATTAATAAATAGCCGTAGAAAAAATAGGGTTTGCAACTCTAATGTAATGGCCATTAATACACTCGCATTCGTAACGACACTCGCCAAGGCTCGTGTCGTTACTTTATGCTCGTGTATTAAAAGCCATCATTACATAATCGTTGCATAACATACTACTCTGTACAAAAGTGATGTAGTAATTTGGTTTGGTGTGTATCAATAATAGACAATATTATTACTATTAAACCCAACGCAGTATTTTAACCTGTCAATTTACACCATAAAGCATGTTTGTCAATAAATATACAATATTTCAAGTTTATTTAAATTTGCAACGTCAAGATCGCAATAATAAACAACTACGTATCAGTCCACATGTAAATCCACTAAGCACGATCAAAAATTAGCTTGTCAAAATATTTATTTCGTTAGCAAAGAACAACAAACAGTTGAAATATCAACATTGTTCAATAATAAATTAACCCACGATACATTAAAAAACTAAAACGTCATTAATCATAAATTATATTTATATGCATACGTAGATATAACTATAAAACTTCTAAACGTTTTCTTTTAATGATAATGGCAGCGAGAATTTCCATTTGAATAACTTTATTTGATATATTGCGAATGTATACGCATTTTATTACTATATAAGATTGTTTAATAATAATTACTCAGAATGTCGACAGTTTTTCCCAATCTACGCCGACAGCTTTCCATATTAACTCACAAATCAGTTTATACGTGTATCTTAACCTTAGTGTATAAGTTTTAGTGCATAAGCTAAGTAGTGTTAGGTGATGTCATGAAGCCAAAAAATACTGAACCTATTTTTTCTTTCCCAGAAGACCCCGACCCCGGCGGCCTCTCCTCCACAACCACTGACAGTTCCTTCAGTTCCTCCGAGAGCAATAAAGAAAATAGTTTGCCTCCTAGCCAAAACCACAGTCCTATAATGCACAAAGGCCTCAGCAGGAGGCAGAGAAAAAATAGAAAGAGAGAACACACTGCAGTGGTAAGTAAGACAGAAAAGGAGGAGGTGACAGAACAGAGAGATTCTAGCAAGAATCCAAAAAAGAACACAAAGAATATTCTCAAAAGCGGGGCTGTGGCGATTATGGGTTTAGGGGTGAAACCTCAATACCAGAGACATACTCAAGGGGACAAGGGAATTAGAGAGTATGCTCAACTTGAGCTGGAGCCTTTAGAAGAATTTAGAAGGCTAAGGATATCCGAGGAAACATTTGCTAATCTACTGGCCACAAAATATTCTCTCAAGCCGGAGGATATGGCTATTTTGGGTAAGTAAACAATTATGTCATTAAATTTGTTAAGTAACTAGTTGACAACATATTTGCTTATGACTTCGGTTTATAGCCTCATACAAACTTTTTCACCATTTGTCAATGACTATAAAGATTTAAAAAAATAAAGTTAAATGTAAGGAAATCGTAATTAAGGCTGTTACGTTGCTATGTATACAATTCAGAATATTTTAGAGTTGTTTTGGCTTGCTGGTTGAATTAAATACAACAGCTGTACGGCGGCCAGCAATCCTGAGGTAATTTCTAAGCGCAATTAATATACACCCAGATTTGAAATAAAGGTGTGATAGCTTCTTTTTAATGACGGTTTTGTTAAATTTGTCACATTTTAAAAATTAAATTAATTATATCTACTCACCGTCGCCCGCGACTAAAATAAAGAAGCAAAATTATTTGGTCATTTTTCACTGGGTTTAAAATAGCGGTTTAAATGATGATATCATAACAGTAATAAAATTTTGAATCAAATTCAACCTGCTAGAATATTAAAAAATACGGATCTCCTACAAAAAAAAAACTAGGTATATCTAAAGATTAGGAAAGTAAAGTTGTCAGTTTTTAATACTTAAAGGTCAAGTAATCGAGAAAGTATTTTAATAGTATAACAACCTTTAGGCTGATTTTTTCCACATAAATTTTTTATTTAAAAGAAAGCTTTTAATTATTAAATTCCCCGAAACCTTTCCTATGTAGGGTTATTAATATTTTTATTTTAATGTCCTCGATAAGATCATCATGGGTGCATATACCCAACAATCCTTTAAAAAATATATTGTTAGCTATTTTTTCAACCTAACAAACCTGCTTGTTAAGTAGTTTAGAGGTGATTTGCCAAATTTCAACTCATAAAAAAACTTGCATCTTAGTGAAGCGTTTGTTTTATTTCGGAGGGGAACATTATCTAATTTCTCAGAACAGGATTATTTTTTAAAAACTATTCTCCTGCTATATGTTTACGAAACCTGTTTAAAGAAATTCCAAAATTTTTAATATTTTACACAATTACGTAATTGGCCTATTCGCGCTGTAGGTATATTTTCAAAAAGAATTAAAAATTAATATAAATAAATGCTTCCGCGGATAGCAATTACGTTACAGTAAGAAAGTAAATTCGAGAATTTTAAGTCTGTTAAAATATTTACTTACTATCTAGTAATTGATTTTTGACATTGGAGTTTTGTAGAATTATAAATACACGAGGCGATGTAAATTTTTTGGAACTTCAATATCGTGTCATTTATTCCTTTAATACGGTTTCAGACCTGCGTAACGAAGACAAGTAAATAAAATAAACTTGTGCAGCTATTGAAAGTTCCGTCAATGATAAAAATAAACAGTGTATTTTTCCTTGTTACAGGTTATCCTGTAAAGCCTGCTAAGCGTCCACACCTGGACAAGAATTATATCATGATGAATCAAAGTCTAGAGGTGTACTATTATACAGATGTGGGCAGTAGAAAGCATCACCTTGATGTTCATGCCGAAGTCTTTGTCCCCAAAAGTGAGAGTGGGGATAGCGGCAATGGTAGTGAAGGCTCCACCTCTAGCGAGGAAGAGAGCTCTAGTGGGAGTGATGGTAAGTGTCAATGTCTTGCATATTTTTTATTTTTTAAAATATGATACAGTTTAAGTCGTTGTTGAATTAATTAACAATGTTTGGCTGTCAGTACCTAACGAAAAATCACTGATTAGTTAAAAATATGCCAAGGGTGCTGCAAAAATATTAACACTATTTTGTTTTAATTTTCAGCCTCGGATGATTTGTCTACCGTAAGTTTCCCAAAACTAGCCCCTGGAACCATCAATCGCCGGGATGTCCATGACAGGATATGTGTACGTTGTGGTTCCTTCTTCTATACCACATCGAAAAAATACATAACCTTGGAAAGCTGTCGTTACCACTGGGGCAAACTCCGAACGCTAAACCACGGATATGGACCCTTACAGTATACTTGCTGCCGAGGAGCTAGTCACTCCGTGGGGTGTGACATTGGAAAACTACATGTCTGGAATGGACCAGTTGAACCGAACGGTAAGAACTAAAAATATCCATTTTAACAATAGAAAAGTCGCATCTATAGTAAAAACAGCGAATGCGCCATTAACGCATTTGCTGACTCAACATAGATGTATTAATGCAAGAGCAGAACACAATATCTTGTTCAGCCCGCAAAGTTAGTTACGATTTTTTAAATGTTTTTCCGGTTTGTTTTTTGTAATCGAAATGTTTTATTCCAGTGAATGAGAGTTAAAAACCTTAAGCCTATTTACAATGACGAATCGTATGGCACTGATACCATAGCTGATACTAAACATAAATTATTTTTAAAATACAATAGAGTCCCGGTTGTTCGAGGTAATGCGGGTGGAAGTAACCAGAAATTTATGGACAACATTGACGCCATCGCTAGAAAAGTAAAGAATATTATAGCGTCTATAGGAACACGTTTAATTTATTTCTTTCAATTCCTCAAAGTATGCCGTGGAATTAGTCACGCACGTCTTGAATTACTATCCTTGAAAGGTAACATAGGGCAAAGGTATAGTCGAATAAAAAATAGAACTGTCAAGTTTTGAAGTTTTTTATTTTTAAGAAAATTACATTATTGCCATTTTATCATTGCATAATACAGAATTAAAAAACATATACAACAAAGAACCTAAAAATTATAAATTTAAATTAAATGAGAGACGTGTCCACCTTCTACTTCCAAACATGTTCTCAGTCTTCTTTTTACAGCATCAAAAACATTGGTGAGCACTTGGGGGGAGTTGTTAATCTACTGAAATTTATTTGTAATTCTATCCCGTAGGTCTTCTAAATTGTCACAAGGGGTTTTGAAAATCGAGTTTTTAATGTGTGGCCATAAAAAAAGTCACACGGCGTGAGATCGCAAGACCGTGGTGTCCACCTAACTGGCATATTACGACTAATGATTCGGTCTTCGACAAATTCTTCCAAAAAATTTAAATTATCAAGAGTTACGTGAATTGGTGCGCCGCCCTGCTGGAAGTAGCCTTGTCGCATCTCTTCATCGTCTAATGTGTTTACAAAGTTTTCTAAAGTTTCATTACGGTATCGCGCCGAATTGGGAGTCCTTTAAAAAATCTGTCCAGTTACCCTTCTTTTCGATATGGCCGCCCACACGCCAACTTTCAGTGAATGCAGAGGCTTCTCTATAAAGAAAGGTGAATTTTCAGAATTCCACATTCTTATTTGTTGAGAATTTACATAACCAGAGAGGTAAAACCACGCCTCGTCAGTAAAAAGGGGGTTTCCAATTTTTTTCATTATTATGCAAATTACCCATAAACCACTCTGAAAATTGCATTCGCTGCGGCTTGTCGTCTGGTAACAATTCTTAGACTGAGTTTAGACGATAAGCGTTCATATGCAAGTCACATTTCAGGATTGTATTGCAGGTTCCGTAGGATACATTTACTTGCTGGCTTAAACGCCGAACAGGGGTTTGTGGGTGTTCATTAACAATTTGCCTCAATCCTTCTACTTTTTGTGCAGTGCGAACTTTGGGTCCGCCTTCCTTTCTATTCACACTTCCTGTTTTTCCAAACAAAGCCACAGATCAAATCAAAACTTGGCGAAACTGGTCGAAGACCATGACTATGTGTTGAAATTCTGTTTGAAAATTCTGAATGAGGTCACGTGTTGAATAAACTTACCGGCCACCAACCCTTCTACCATTTCTAAAGTAACTTTCGATCATAAAAGCTTTTTGTTCTGCCGTGATTACCATATTTAATTTTCTTAAAAATAAAAACTTCGGAAATTGACAGTTCTATTTTTCATTCACCTATACCTTTTACTAATGTTACTTTTCAAGAGCAATAATTCAAGACATACGTGATTGATTCCACGGCATTCTTTGAGGATGTTTTTTTTTATCTTACGTTACATAATGCAAACGTGTAACAAAACGGATAAATAACGGAAGAAGTATTTCGAAGAGTGCAAAAACATTTTCATTTAACGTTTGAATATATAGGTTATATAAATCTAAATGTAAAATAAAATGAAACTGAATTCTAGCAACTTATTAAACTTATAAAACTTATATAACGTGAAACTACAAAATGAAAATAATAGCTCGGATAAAGCGGAACTGGGATAACCGAGACGTGGATAACCAGGACTCTACTGTAATAGTAACTATTGATATTTTCTGATCAAAAAAATTCCATGAGAAAAAGCAATTTGTATAAAACATTAAACATAAAAATGAATATTTCATTAAAATAAGTTTTTTTTATCTGAGAAAAATTCTTACCTCATACAAAATTTATACTGATACCTATATTTTTCTTCTAAAACTTTTTATTTCCATCAGAAACTACTTATGTCTGTTTATTATAATATTTTTTACTTGATCGTTTCTAAATACTTACTTCGTTTTGTTACAGTTAACTCATCTTTTTTTGTGGAAACGGAGCCTCCTAGAACCCGCCACCCTCACGATTATTATGGCGTCTACAGCCTTGACTGCGAGATGTCGTACACAGTTCTCGGCCTCGAAGTTGTTAAAGTGTGTGTGGTGGATATTCGGGGAAAACCCGTGTACAACGAATTCGTAAAACCAAAGAACGAAATCGTGGACTACAACACACGGTTTAGTGGGATTACTGAAAACATTTTTAAAAACAATAGCTTTAAAACACTCGCACAAGTTCAAAAAGACGTAAAGAAACTAATTAATAGTGAAACAGTGCTAATTGGTCATGGACTCGAAAATGACCTCAAGGCCCTCAAGATTATTCACAAGACTATAGTGGACACAGCCTACACATTCCCCCACTATAAAGGGCTCCCATACAAACGGTCTTTGAAAAGTCTCACTCGGGCATGCCTTAAGCGGGACATCCAGTGCAGTGAGAAGGGACATGATTCTTTCGAAGACGCTCGGGCGTGTATGGAGCTCATGCTTTATAGGTTAAGGAGAGACTTTAACTTGTAAGGTTTATCAAGCTTGAAAATCTCGTAAGGCTGAACAAGGGTTAAAGAGACTGTAGTGTTGTTACGCGTGGAAAAATCAAAGTTATAATGAGGTTGTGTTGACTATTGGCAGGTAAATAAAACTACTGTTAAATTTTTAACAACTTTTATGCCCACAGTTCAGTTATTCCCAAATTACGATTTTAAGATCATATTGTTATCAAACTAATTTGATCATCAATATTAAAAACCCATTTTAATTTTGGATTAATTTAACTGGCAGCTTTGATTCTTAGTTCTTGGGTTACACCACGAGGTGACGGCATTACCTGCTAAAGAACTGCCGTTAATACGAGTTAGGTTAAGAAAATGATTATCAGTTGTGGTTTACAAATGAATTTTATAAGGGAACTTAAAAAGGTTGTGACTTGTTATGTGTTTTTGTTATAAATTTTTTTGCAGGAGAGAAAATGATATGTGTATGATATATGTGTAATGTTCGCAAAGCATTTTATTTAAAATTTATTTAATTTTGTTTAACATAGCCTTACGCAGATACAGGCTTCCTTTAAAGAACCTAAACGTAAGCCTGGATTTCTCAATAGAATTTGTGAATTTTAAAATCATCATATACACCTAATTAACTTAATTCTGATGATATTGGTATTGTAAAATAAGTAAGATATGTCAAACGAGCTTACGAGAGTTTGCTTATATTTCCGTTGTATATGTGATCAATTTTATGTTACATTTTTTTTTATCTTCTGACAGCCCACGAAGACCGAGGTCTAAGTACTATGTACCGTGGGTGTACTGGGGAATCGACTCACACATCCAGAGCTGGAAACATCCGTAGGGATTTCACCTGCCCTTTAAGAGGATGTGTGGGGTGGTACCACCCCGGTCGAGGAAGAATTCCTCTACCACCTTCCACTTTTGTGACAATCCTACTAAATGTCTGGCCACACTTTTTTTTATTAAGCGTGCGGCCGGGCCAGGATTCGAACCTGGTCAGTGCCGGAGAGGCGTCACAAACCCAGCGCCTTAAGGTGCACGCTCACTTAGGCGAAGCGTCGCGAAGAGAAGAGAATTTTATCCGTCCGAGAAACTTACGTGCAATCAAATGGAAGCCCGCACAACGCCTCTCGACGCTTCAGTGTGCGGGCTCCCATTTGATTGCATGTAAAGTTCTTGGATGGATAAAATTCTCTTCTCTTCGCGACGCTTCGCCTAAGTGAGCGTGCACCTTTAGACCACTGAGCTATTCGACTCCGGATTTTCTCTATTTTCAACACTTTCTCTGAAATACAGAAAAACTGTTTCTAACTTACTTGTAGGCAGGCATAGATTGTTTTACTTTTACTTAAGCTGTTAAAGGCAAACTTAACGCTAAGTGGAATGTGTAGATTTGAACTATTTATTTACAGCGATACTTCATATTTAGAGATAATTCACTAAAATTCCTAGTTATTTGCACATTGTCTTATCTTTAATGGTATGGCGTCTGTTTTTATTTTAAGCTGCCATTTATGAAAATAAGTTGCTATGCGATGTGGAAAGGTCAAAAATTATACCTTATTCTATTATCTCTGCAATTTGTTCGGAACTGTACTAGGATAGGTAACGAAAAAGTTTTAATTCTATTTATAGAAACAGTACTTACACACTAAAATAAGTTTTGCCTCATAAATTTTAAAAAATAAGACGACATAAAAATTAATTTATAACAGGAGAAATTTGTCAATTTAATCATCCCAGTTCTTAAACTGGATGGATTTTAAATATATGAAACTTGTTCACGAATGGCGGTATTTGCAAAAAGAGCTAGAATTTAGAACTATCGCCACCTTAGAATTTAAAAAGCTGAAAAAGTCAAAGATTCATCTGTGTACAATGTACATATGCATACGAAACACAAAAACAGATAAAACTGTTTCAAAATAAGAAGTTCTTGCTAAACTGTTATTTTGATTGCTATCTATTAAAATAACAAAAAAGATTAAAAATAAATTTAGCATTATAACTGTACACGTAAGTAGTAACAAATTATGGGAAAAATGTTCCATTATTCATTGTTGTAAAATCTTAGTTTGCCTACAGATTAAACAAAAGTTACAACATTTTCCTTGACTCTTAAATCTTTGGTACATCTTTAATAAGTATACTATTTTGTTATGCAAAGAAAGTTGTCGTTTTCATTACTTATAAAAATATAATAATGTAATGTCATATAATATTCAAGGTTTGCACATCATATTTACATAAGTTCAAGATTTTTATTTAAAAAACGCTTTGTTATTTCAATGTGGTTTACTCGTCTACGGCAAGTTTATAAAGCTTACTTTTATGCCAGGTTTAGTGGCATTACTAACAAGGGCGTAGCCAGGATTTTGAGCAGGGGGGGGGCAGAATTAGGTGACCGGGAGGGCAGATTTTCTGGACCCCAAGGACGCAACGTAGTAGTACGTAGTCTGGTTTTTTTAGTTTTTTTGCAAAGAAATATAAAAAAAAACATTATTTAAAAAAATATTATTCATAGATAATGTATATTATATAGTACATACGTATTATTATTGCAAATTAGAAACTCGAATCAGTTAAAAAAGAAAATAATGAATACCTGCTAAAACAGAACATCGCTTAACAAAAAGAATGTATAAAATTTATCTACATTTTATTTTTGCGAAACATTTTATGAAAACAAATTATTTTGCAAAAAAAAACAATACATTGTTTTCATAATAAGCCGGTAAAAGTTTGCGGTTTTATTTAAAATAAATTGAAATAAATTTAAAAAATTTGAAATTATGCTAAAATTGTCGATTATGGTGCAGGTATAGTATAGGATATTGTTAGGCCAATTTTGTAAGAAAAATTATATTACAATTTGATAATTATTTTATATCTGAGATCTGCGTGAACACAAACAGAGTGAACAGGAACAGCGCACGGCAGCCACCTTTAATTAAGTTATATAAATTTTAAATGTAAACTTAAAAAATATTTGCGTGGGGTAGGATTGGAAGAATGATTAATTTTAATCAAAATTTCTACCCATTTGTGCCAACTAGTATGTTCTCGTAATTTTTAATTCCTTTGGCTATTACAGTTATTGCTATTGTACTAGTTATTACAATTCTTTATTATTGTACTTTTATTTTTCTTTGGCACAAATAAATGAATTTATTATTATTATTATTATTAATTAACAGCAAAAGCTTTCTTACCACTTCACACGTTTGGGCCACATGCAGCAGTGCTGCCATTTCGGTACAATTGTACTGAATTCAGTACAAAGTGGCCAAATTCAGTACGTCAGTACTGATCTTGGAAAAACCACTAATTTTAGTACGAACTTTCAAAACGAAACTAAATCCAAATAAGCACAAAAAAATTTGAAAAATTATTGTGACTGAAAATATATTATGAATTAAGTTTAGTGGCTTTTCGATTGATGAAATTAGTGTGATATGAGTACTACTCTTTCTTGTACTTTGTGTCGTTAAAGAAAATATAAATTGCCTGAATATAAATACGATGGAGTACTGTAAACAAATATTAAAAAACAATACTTGTTTTTCATTGGAGGCTGCCGATGAATTGATCGATTGAAAAAAAAATCTGAGGAAATAAACTCATGGTAATACATAAAACTACTGATTTTTTAAAATTTGTAATTAACTAGTATACAAGTACCGATTGTACCTGTCTATTGGTATAAATTAAAACTTTTTATATAATGTTAATAATTTAATACTATTTTTTATTTTTGAAAAAAAAAACAGTGTTTTATTTGACCACCCTCAATGATTTTAAACTGCAGAGAAAGCTATTTTAAATGTTTTAAATTCTTAAGCGTTTCGATTTTTAAATCTTCTGCCCTACATTCAGTACGCTTTGAAAATCAGCTGCGACAGCACTGACCGGCAGGCACCGCAGCTGACTGCTGATTTAGGAATAAGACGTACGGGAAATTTGAATGGCACATTGGTAAATCTTGGCTTTTTGCTCGTGCCAGGGGGGGGGCACGTGCCCCCCCCTGCCCTCCCTTGGCTACGCCCTTGATTACTAAGGAAAATTTTATTAACAATAACTCAAACAATGAGTTTGTAGGGCTCAAGAACGAAATCGTAGGTTTAGATGACTTTACAGAGAACATTTTTAGAAACAGTATTCACAATGCTTTAATAAACTCAAATTGAAAAAGTCTTTACAAAGGTAATAAACGAAGCTAAGAAAACCTAAAGATTATCCACAAGACTGTCGTCCTTCTACAAAGGACAAGCTGAAGACACAGCATGTTACAAAATTGGAATTTTAAAAAAATCGCAATAAAAGTGTTTTTATTTGTAGAAATTACTGGGCAATCGATATGCCAATGAATGCGTGAATTCCATTTAAGGATGTAAAACCTTATTTTTGAAAGTTCTAATTGAGTTAAGAAAACATATACCCATATTTCTTTTAAAAGACACAGGAATATTTTACCAATAAATGAAAAGGAGAAAGCAAGAAAATAATTTTGTTGTAAGAAGTCATTCTTACATTAATCATAGCATTAGTAATATTATAACCCATTGTTCTATTCAGATTCTAAAAACTTTCAACTAGTGCACTAGAAACATTTTTCTTTGTACCGAAAAAGTATCGGAAGCGAATATTCCCGTCAACCAGAACAAGCGCATTGCGAACGAGTTTCATATTTATTTAAAACTGGTCCAACTTGACACTTATCAGAAAAACTAAATCTATTTTCGCAATAATATCTAGTATAAAAATGAAATGAAATTGAAAAATGAACAATATACAAAATAAAGTTATACACATATTTTTCCCTCAGTCCCTGCAAAAAATTGTTATCCGTTTTCACCAGCTTTATTTATTAAAAACGCCACCATATTTTCACCTGTTGTTATATCATCGACCTATGTACATATCACAAAAATTAGTGTTTAATAAGTTTTAAAATTTTGTTTTAGTTTATTACTTAATTACTTAATAAATGAATAGTATTAACCTGACGTACATAAGTACTTTTGACGATGAATCTCATACAATATTTTCACAAGAAGTATTTGTGATATTTAGAAATTACTAAGTTATTTTCGGTTTATTTAAAATAACTCTCACAGATGTGCCCATCTTTCAATATGTGATTAATTACATAAGTAAAAAAAATCGACAATCAATTATTATTTTCTTTTCAATTTGTGAGAGATCCTTTTTATTAGTTTATAAGCAAAAGCAAAAATCTAGCAATTTAAAAGGGATGCGTTGTAGCCGTTTAGTGTAATTACTTACGGGTTTTACGAAATGCCTAGACAATTCATGAGCTGCTGGCAGATAGATAGTAAAATAAATTATTGTTTCATTAAATGACTAAAAATTTTACGTAGGACATAATGCACCACAGGGATTCGGCTCTTAGAAGTATAATTTATTTGTTAAAATTTGAGATAACTAAAAAAGTAAAAGAAATCGAATTCGGTGGGGCCTGAGCGCAGGACATCTGGCACAAAATACCAAGCACATCACCTATATACCGGCAGGTCAGAAATGGTTCCGCAGTACATGTAATATCTTTAAATTTTTAGCCATTTAATGAAACACTAATTTATTTCACTGCTTGAACTGTCTAGACATTGCATGAAATGACTAATGACACTAAACGGCTACGACAGATTTTGCTTAAAGTGTCTCTAAATAACATTAAAGAATCAGCCATTTTTTACATAATCACTTTTTTAAACGTGTTAAAATTAAAATATCAAAGAATCTCAATATTATTAGAGATTTTTATTTATTTTTTATTTTGACGTTTTCAATGGCGGTACTAAAATTTTTATTTTTATGTTTCTGCTTTCACACGTGATACGTAAACTATATTTGACAGGGTCCCGTAATTTTTTAAAATAAAATACAATTTGCAGACACTACCCTTACTATGCCTAAATTAAAAAATGACGAATCAGTACGGCCGAATAGTACCTCTGTCATCTTTGGTTCCAAATATAAAAAGTAGATCTCAAAAATTTTATATCTGCCACTAGTTAAAAGAGTTTTAAAATGCAGGAGGTTTTTGTTAAAAATGACTGTATATGTCTGTATGCCCAATAATTAGAATATCGTTAGAAGAGTGCCCTTTAACTATTACTGGCTATTTTTGTTATTGTTTTATCTACTGAATTATGCCAGACATGTTATGTCTCCGAAATTCAGTTTAAAACAAAAATGCATATTAGCTGTTTGACCAATGTTGTATACAATCATCCACTAAGAAAAAAAACTACTTATCAATCCTTACGTGTTGTTAGTAATTTTCAAAAGAACGCACAAACTTTGAGGTATTGTTTGAGGTGTGTTTTGTACACGTTTGGAACAATCATTTTATAAAGTTACAGTTCAACATATTTTAATAGGTTTTCGGGCTATATTTTCATTCCTAAGGGCTTGTCTTTGTCATCGGCTTGGATGGAAAGACTGGGCCTATATTAGTTTTTAGTATTTCTAGTGTTAACTATTTTGAACTAAGGTATAGTTTAGTTTTATTTTGATATTACTTGCCATAATATCACAATAAATTATATTTATGTATTTAATAAGTCCATCTGCAATGTACCATACACACGTTCTCTTATCTCCCATTCGCTTCTGATTAGACACCTATGTTGTCATATAATTTAGTTTCAAGCAGTAAATTGTTAAAGTGACATACAGTGCAATCACAAAAACCCTAAAGGTCAACTTACAGATGCAAGCAGGTTGGGATGTCACCATAGTAATTCTAAATAAATGGAATATGCAATGTTCTAAAATACTTTGTCTTCAAGTCTATTTGCAGAGCTTCTATAATGTCACTGTAAATTTGTTCCCAAAATCCCTGTTGCAAGTAATATTAAAATTTAAACGAAAACACCTTAGTTTGTTTAAAAAATGTTTGGCTGTAACTTTCTAGTTCCTAATAATATATAAGTAAAGACCAAACTTAGTTTTAGGATTAATTTTTGATATTTTTGCTTATGTTTTCGAGAATTTGTGGTGCTCAAGCGTTGGTGCTGTAATTATATTATTTTGAAAACTGTATTTTCAATGATCTTTGATTGATTTGACGTCCATTTTTTTTGTTTTTTAATTTGATTCATCACAGTCATATTCTACACCTTTGAATAATTCTTAAAAATAGATCTAAGACTTGCAACTTAAAACACTGCCATAAGAGTTGTTAGTTTTGTTACACGAAATCTAACTAGTACAGCATTTTCAATTTATGTACCCTCAGGTTGCTCCAAATAAGAAAAGTTACGTCACATACTCACATACTCTAGTGCAGTTATGCAAACACGCATAAAAGTGTTAAAAACTAATTGCTAAACGAAAATTCGAGAGCAGTAAATCGAAAATGCTAAAAATATTATCTGAAGGGGTATAGTCTGACTTACCTATACTTAGTAGTAAGTATTAATTTAGGTATTACTTGCTAAAAATCACTTTTTAATTTCCTTTTTATAATTTTTTTTCCATAAAACTAAAATTTTAAAGCAAAGTGGCTGTGTCATATCAAGAATGCAACACATAATTTGTGGCAGATTACGAAATTTGAAAATATTTTTTTAATAAAATTGATTTATATTTTAAATTGTGTTTTATTGGTAGTAGACCTAATTTTAAGCGATGTGAAATAAATATGCTTTATTAAGACTTAGAGCACGTGAGTTTTGTTTAACCTGTATAAATGACGAATAGACTCGTAGTCTATAACTTTTAAGCAGAGGTAAAGTTTTTAGGGAGGCAATATCCTGGTCCCATAGGCGCCGAGTTTACAAAAATTTAGGGGGGTCACGTGTCCGCCGAATAGAAATGGTGTTTTAACATGCGCTGATTTCGGGGGACGCGGGAGGCGCCCTCCTAAAGCCTTGTACAAAGTGGATTTCGATAGCGAATTTTATAAAAATTATTATTGTAACATAAATATTAATTATTCCTACATATTTTACAAGAAATTATAACAACCGTTTTTAAAAAACGAATTAACGAAATTTTTCAAAAATATTTTTTCGAAAACCCATATTTCCAATGTACATTTTTTCAAAAATATCCTGACAGCTTCTTCAAGGATGCTTTTCTGAAAACGGATTTATGAAATATTTTGAAAATATTTTCTCAAAAATACGAATTTCGAAAGTACATTTTATAAAAAACTATTTTTTAAAAAATGGGCACATTTTCCGAAAACATATTTTTTTGAAAACAGTATTAAGACGATTAAATTATGAACTCTAGTAGCTTGGAAAATGTTATTAAAAAAAAGACGAAAAAGATCCTGAATAAACCTAAACGAACCTTTTTCAGGTTTGATCAAGTTTCCTTAAACGTTACTTTCTCGTAAATTACTTTTTCAAAAAGCCGTTGCTTGAAGAAATTAATATCCGATAAAATATAATTTCGAAGATGTTTTCTGAAAAAAATATTTTTGAAAAGTGCTTTAAAAAAATTGAAAAAGTTGATTTTAGAAAAACTGTACTTTCGTAAGTACTCGTATATCCCCCCAAATGAGCAGAAGGTAAATAAAAAAGTGCTATTTTACAATATTGACACTTTCATATTAACCAAACAATTTGTCCTGTCGCTTGTAAGCTAAGATGACTAACTGTTATGGTTTTTTTTTCAACAAACATTTTTTTAAATTTTTTTCGAAAGATTCTTTTTCGGAAATGGATCTGCAAAATTTTTTCGAAAATATATTTTTTTAAAGAATCTTTCAAAAACATTTTCCGAAAATATATGTTTTAAAAACATAAAACATAAATTTGAACTATGAACTCTACTGGCCTAGAAAATGTCTATGAGAAAATGACAAAAAGATTCTGAACTAAGCTAAAGGAACCGTTTTTGTGTTCGGTCAGGTTCACGTTTCCTTGTGTCTGTTATGTTACTGTGTAGTAAATTACATACTTTCAAAAATATGTTTTTTTTATTATGATTATTCAGTCTTTTTCGAAACAGTGTTTGAGAAAATGTACTTTCTAAAAATATATTTAAATGTAGTTTCGAAGTGGTTAAAAAAAATGGTTTCCGAAAGAAAATATTTGAAACCATCCCTAGTTTTCGAATAGCTGTATTATCGAAATTGTTCTATTTTTGAAAAAAATATGTTTTCTAAAAAACGTGCTTTCAAAAAAAGTGTTTTCGAAAAATTTTCATATATCAGTCTAATCTAAATGAACAGAAGGTGTAAATAAACAAAATGCTACAATATTGGTAAGATAAGATGACAAACCGTTCTGTTTTCGCAAGAACAGTTTTAGATATTTCGTCCATTATGAACTAGTGTACATTTCTAAGAAACCTAAATAATAAAAAAAATAATGTCGCATGCGAACTTGCCCGTTTTTGTTTGGTATATACTTTTGTGTAGCTCGAGGTAAATTTGCTCCCCCCCCCCCCCTAGACGAAATTCTTAATCCGTCCATGTGTTTTAATATAAAAAAATATAGGTATATATGTTTTTTAATTTTCAGGCTGTTTTAGTTTAAGACTTACTTTTAGTTCATATTGTTAGTGCTACTGAGGCACACTTCAGACACTTCAGTAAAACATTAATATACAGCGCTTATTCGTTTAGTTGGGGGGGGGGGGGTGAGCCAGCACTATATATCCCCCCCCCCCCCCCCTGCAGTCGACACCTATGCCTAGTTTTAAGAATTTTTGATTAGGCAACACCGTAATCACAGTCAGAAACAATCATTATCAAGAAGTAAGTCCAGACGAAAAACTAAATGGGTCGGTTTCACTCAGTCGAATTAATATCATTAACATTGGAAACAGGAGTGTCATATCGTTTACAAAAGTCGAGCCAGTTTTTCTCGAAAACTCTTCCATGATATACATATTGAACGAGAAAATCGTTTTATTGAAAACCAGCCATATTTTACACCAATGAAATCATGAGCCGATTTATGCTGTTGTCAAATTTTGCAAATCTAGGTAGCTACGATATAATCGGTGAAGTGTAGCTTCCCAAGATGCAGGGATTTTCTTATAGTACCTACTTCTAAATCGAATAGTAACAAACCTGTAACTGGTTTTATCCTTTAACTTGCTTAATGACTGAAAATACTCCTGTTTAATTTTAATTAGCCCCTCTATCTACTAATTGATACGAATCGCTCCTTATGCTGTATAATCTAATGCTAAATATTGCAAAAAGATGCAAGCATTAAACGGCGAGGCACTCACTACAATGCCATTTATGCTTTCAATATAATGGTTTTGTATCGGCTTAACCCAAGAACGAATAATTTACAAAATCCATGATTTTATTATTTTTATACTTAAGCTTGTTAAATGTTTTTAAGACTACTTTTAATAAGCATGCACAAACACATCGACAATACTGTTCAGTCTCCTCGACAACTAATGGAATTGTTGGACTGTGATAACGTCTTGGATCTGTGATAATGGTCTTCGTCTAGAAAGTTTCTACTTTAAATTGATTTTTAGGTCATTTCTACGCTAAAAATAAATGTAAAAAAATGTATGCATAATATTGACCGCATTTTTAATAAGCAATTAAAAAAAATGTGAAACAGAGCCATATGCAGAAACAAAAAAATCATATAGGTACTACCATAATTTGTTTCATTTCCCGGTGCTCGATTTTCCTACCTTTGCAATTGTCTCTTGTACCTATCTATTTTAACACAAAATTTTAAAAATATGTCTGTTGAGTTATAAAGAAGACTTGGCCATAAATTGCGAATTTCTATACATCATACATTAGGTCAATTGATGTATAAATGAAAACAAAGACAATGCTAAAACCAATCTGCATGGAAGATATTATTTTTCTAAAACATGTACGCTCAGATTCACTAAAAAGGTTTAAGATTTAGTACTGGTTTATATTAAGATCTGATTAGCCTGACAACAGCCATTTTCCAGAAGTAAGTGGGGAACCATCTCGTTTGGCGGGCTATAAATATCTTGGGAATTCTTGATTGCTCTAAAAAGAAAATAATGGTTTCTATACTAGATTCAAAATCAATGAGTTATTCTAATAATTCAGCTGTTTGGTTTTTTCAAATGCATTTATCTTGGAACGTGTTGCTAGAATGAATCTAATGGAAAGTAGGTTATAAAATTGCTCTTTTCCTTAAAAATTTGCGACAAAACTATGAAACAATTTCACACTAGAAAATTTAGTTGTCTTGTTCTTACACTTGTCAGTTTAAAACTATGGTTTGTCAAATTAGACCGGTCTAGCGTTGGATGCAAGCAATCAGAGAAATGTAATATCCCATGAATGGAATAATTTGCGTATTACCTGTCTCATACGCGGAGTATGAGTTTTGGATAATATGCGAGTGCGTACTGACAAGTTTTGTATATTAGCCATTGCGAAGCAGTTAGAACACGTATCCAAGACACACTGAATAAAACGTTTGATTTGTCAGTGTTCTTGCTAAAATATTTGTTCTGATAAAAATTCAATTCCACTTTCCAACACAATTCCAACTTGCAGGTCTAAATGGAGACACAATGCATATCTAAAAGTTTGAGTTGTCAGTGGCTATACCTGTACCTACTAAACTATTCAATATGAGATTAAAAATAATATAATATTAATAAATTCAACAAATAGGCACTAACCAACGTGAATTAGATTGTAGTCATCGTCGATGGAATTAAGTATGTTACTCAAAGGCGAATTTACGCTGCTTAGTGTCTGTTTGTTAAAATGGTTTTTAAAGGTGCTTGCTGTTATTGCTAATCTTATATTGAAGTCTCATAGTATAGCAAGTAAGGGAGTCACCTTAAATACTGCCCATTAAAGTCAAATTATTCAAGTGCTGACAAAGTTACCAGCAAGAAAACTGACGGTAATGCCTTTAGAAATAGAATGGGCTTGTTTATTTCTTGTTTTCAATAAATAAAATATGTCAATGTTATGGCCCAATGAGTCAACCGAAAGACACACACAAAATTACGTCCATTGAGCGGATAATCAGGGGCGCTGCCGCTGGTGCTGGTACAAAAGGACGGCAGAGCTGCAGAACCACCAAAATTTTCAAGTAACCACAATTATTTGCAGTTATCGTTGTTAGCTGTCGGTTGTTAGTTTTGTAGACTATACACTGAAAAAAAGCTATACTAGAGTCAAGAGTAATAGTCTTCAGTGAAGGATAGCTTAGTCTTGTATATCCGCAAGAGCAAGTATAGTCCTTCCAAAAGGCATGGTATTCTTAAAACAATTCGCACATCTATACTTCTTTCAATACTAAATAAGAGTAAAATAAGTATTGTAATTTTTGAAACAAGAACTTTCTTAGCTCGAGAGAAAAGCAAATAAACTTGAAATAAGTATAGCAATTCTTAAACGAACTGCAATACGGTCGTAATGTAAAAGTAGGTAAACCTCAACCCAAGTATAGTAATCCTTATTTCAACTTTTTCTTAACTTAAAAGAAAAGTAAGTAAATTTAAAACAAAAACAGCAATCCTTAAAGAACTTACTAGTTAAACTTAAGTTAATCGAAAATAAACTTGAAATAAGTATAGTAATCTTCAAATACTCTAATTTTCAAATTAGATCAACATTTTTTTCAGTGTACTTTCAAAAAATCGATGTTGTGTATAATTCAGTGAAACGTTTTTATTTCGGTAATATAATTTTATTGCAGAACACCTATAATCTTTTCCCACGAGTCGCCACTGAAATAATAGCAAAAATATTACGTTCAGATTCACTAAGAAGGTTTAAGATTTATTAAGATCTTATAGTTGATCAGTTATGTTTTGACGGGTGTTTGTGCTGTCATTGTTAATAAGTCGTCATTAAAAACGTATGAATTATTTTAATATTTCAGCGATTTACTGGGTTTCCAAATGATTTTCATCTTGGAACGAGTTGCTATACTGAATTTAGTTCTATTATTATCGAAAGTACGTACTAACTTTGCCCTTTCCTTTATACATTTGCGAAAAAGCTCAAAAATAAATTCACAGTGTAAAACTTAGTTGTCTTATTCTTACACTTGTCAGTTTAAAACTTTTGGTTGTCAAATTAGACCGGACTAGTATTGGAGAATCTGGCTGTTAATGTTTAAAATTCTACTAAATTCAAAAATTGCAGTTTTTCGTCTGACGTCACCCTACGAAAAACCACTGAACATAAGGAGCAATGTGATCACTCAAATTAAGGATACGGCAACACCGCCATGTGCCCTATCGGCAGTTGTAGTAGTAACAGGAATTATTCATATTTTATGTAACATTTGTAGTATGTATTTTTAATCCTCGAATTTATTTTATTTTAAAAATAGTGCTTAATTAAGTGTATTTAAATATATCGATGAACTACAACATAAATAATAGTAAAACCCAAATATCATTCGGGAATAACCTCAGCATGTAGTAGATTTTGCGCCCGTCATTTAGTAAATTATGGTTACTCTATATTTGATTCTTGACTATTTGCTCAATTCTCTTAATATTTCTGTGTAGCTAATATCACTATAAAGTTCGAATATAACAACGTTTTTTAACATTGAGTTTGATAACATAACCTCGATAACCAATCCACGGAGGACGGATTCGTCGGAAAATTCCATAGACAAGATATATTTAGGCCATCACAACGTATTCGCGACACCAGCTGAATCCGTCCAATGTATGGGCGAAAAAGTGCGTTTGTGCGCAGTGGGCGCCAGTCAGATTTTTAAACGACGGTCCTCTCGAGGCATGCGCACTCGGGACGTCTAGCAAAAGTGGTTGTTGAACTCAATGACGCAACGCGGCGAACAGAACCGGGCCGAAAAAATCTCAGTCATTTGTATGTTATGGTATTTTTGGTTGGGGTGTCGAATATAGCGAACCTCTGAAGCTTGTTATTTCGATACAAAAATAGTCTTTACAAAGTGTTACAGACATTTCATATGTTTCGCCAATTATGTATCCAACTTTTAAATATAAGGAATTATTTCGTAGTCTATTTCTTACAAGTAGTGCATAAATAGAAATAGTTTAATTCCAAATTTAAATTATATGAATATGTGAAAGAATAGGAGGTAAAAAATATAATTTATCTTAAATGCACTCCGGTGTTGAAGTGAATACACACACGGAGAAGTAGAAATATTTGTCAGTGACGTATATTGAGTGTGGTCGAGGTGTCAGAAAGGCACTGATGGGGTGTGTGTGTATTAGGGGCATTGTATAAGGGGTAAGATGGTGTAAGAAGGTCATATATAGTGTCAATGCCTCCTTCCCCTATATTGCATAAGGGTGAGTGTGACCAAAAGGCATATTTGCGCTTTCGCCAAAGGGGCACTAAAAATACTAGTGGATTAGGGTAGAGGGGAGTATTTTAAAAGGGATGGCGAAAGAAAAAAGCGCTTTCGCCAAAGGATCGCTAAGATATCAGTGGATTAGAAGGGTGAGTGTCCAAAAGGCATATTTGCGCTTTCGTCAAATGGGCACTAAAAATACTAGTGGATTAGGGTAGAGGGGAGTATTTTAAAAGGGATGGCGAAAGAAAAATGCGCTTTCGCCAAAGGATCGCTAACATATCGGTGGATTAGATTGACATGGGGCCGTAAGTAGTAGCGCTTTCAGCAAAGTATCAAGTGCACACACTGTAAATAGGTGTAAAAATATTTACATCTTACCCTAGAACTTGCTTTGTTCAAGAATTATACAGGATGGGATGCCAATCCAATAAAATATACACATGTAATTTTTTTGATTTACTATTTTACTTCTTAAAACAGTTGCATATTTTATTTCTATTGTTTAGAATACTATGTTTATATTTTATTTCAACTTTCAATTTTGTAAATGTAACGTTTAAAAACATTAAAGAGACGCACTGTATATATATAAACTGAGCTATTTTCGAGGAATTATCGACAGTTTTGTATAGCAAAACAACTCAGATTTAAGCCAACAAACTATACACTTTTTGTTAAAATCTCACTAATGGTTACATTTTTATCATTAATAAAAAGAATAATTACAAGTAATATATTTAGCATTTATTACTCGATAAAAGATTCACGTCATGTAAAATAAATTTTGAAGTACGGTCCTGTCTATCACAAGGCAAACGTTCGACAATGCGCAAGCCCGCAGAGGACCGTCTTTGTTTACGGATTCAGCTCGGTAAATTTGCCGCATTCGTAATTGACATTATTTCTCTACTATATATTTTCTCTATGGAAAATTCTCATAGCGGTGCCATCGCTTAATTTATTTCTTAAATTTTGGTCGCCCATCATGGAACTAGGTACGTCATCAGAGGCCATCTCCCCATTTTATATTGAGCGATGTTTGATAGCTATTTAGAGGGTAAATTTTTTCAGAAAAATTTCGGATTTTTTGGGCATAAGCTTTTCGAATGGAGTACCTACTTTTGTATTATGAAATAAAAAAAATTGCTGGATAAGCCCATTAGGAAAAACAAGGCAGTTATACAATTTATCTTGCTGGTAACTTTGCCAGCACTTCGATAATTTGACCCTGAAGGATAGTAGTCGGTTACATCCCTATGATACTTGGTTATAACGCAGATCTGTTGGTTATAACTGATTCTTAATGTCAAATACCAGTAGAAATCGGAAAACGGAAGAAAATTCTTAAAATAAGTACATTCATTTTGTCTCATATTATTCGACAGCTTTGCTTATTATTCGTATTAGCAGGTTAGTACTAATAATAGACACTTTCGCCTGTTAGCCTTAATATTTGATCCAACGTGTATCTGGTTTTGAGCAATATCAGTCTACGTGCAAAATATATTTGTAAATCGCGGCTCCGGCGCTTTAAAAAAAATGGTTCGAGCCGAAAAAGGCACAAATATATTTAATTTGCTCACAAAGGTATGGGCTAGTTTTTAATTATTGATTTAATTAATTTATGCGCATTGCGTCATTTTAGTCTTACATCGCTTACGTCAGTGAATTTTAGATATGCAGTATTTTAAAAGCGGACTGATGAATCGGCTGGTTTTGGTTAAACTTTCTCCTAAAATCTGGTTATTTATATTTCAATTTATTTGGTAAAAGGGGGACAGGCAATTTTCATATTTTTTTGCAAAAATCTAAATTAAAACCAAGAAATTTAAAAGATTGCTCATGTAAATTACCTCACACTCTGACGTCATGGGTCTTCAAGTTTCACATGAGCATCTGATGAAAACTCAATAAACTTGAAAACGTTTACGTTGACCTTGAGTAAACCTGCATCCGCAGTTTAAAAACAGTTTAGTAGATATGTGCCAGGGATATCGATGAATTTAGAAACTCACCCTATATTTCGTCCGAAGTGTATGCATTTTTAAACAAAGCCCAATATATGATGTTTTTGCGCATAATTCTCAATTCAAAACAAAAATAGATAAACTCATTTGTATTGTATTTATTTTATTGTATTTAATGGGGTCATTCGGCTCTGGTAGCCTTACATCACTTCGACCAAATCAGATCTTTTGTGAATACCCTACATTATTTACCCACCAATTCCTAAAGTTTTCGCGGAATTTAGGATATTTCTGGGGGCGCATTTTAATATATTATTGGGCGTCAGGAAAGCTCCCTCAAGATATTGCGGGAGCGTCTACGTACACCAAAGTGGCGAGCTTCGGACGTGCGCATTTAACCAAATCCTCTTCACAGTTTTCTTCTCGTAATTATAATGGCAACAGCGCAAATCGGAAACGACTGTTGTACTCTTTTGAGCGTGTAGATAAACAGCGACAAATTAAAATTTAAAAGCTCTGGTATTATCTATGGTGGTATTTTTATTTTCGATGCGTTTTATAACTTGAATATAAAAAGATAATAAGTAAGGTTTACTAATGTTCCAAGTGATTTATCTTTTCAAAATAAAAAGATGACAAGATAAAGCAGAACAGCCTAGAACCATATTTTTTATATAAAAAAGTATTGCGTAGTGCGTAACTTATAAGGAAAAATCACTTTCTGAAGTCGTGAGGGGTCCGGACTGCGTAACAGGCCTAGGACCCCCTCTATAACCAAAAATGGACACTGGCTAGGGACCTAGAGCCCAGACCTAGAGTGTGACAAACGTATTAAATATTTATTAAAATAGGTTCTTTTTAAATTAGATATGCGGGAAGGAGCTACGTTTGGTGATACTTGAGAATGTATTAAAATTGAAAACCGCCTATAGGGGTTTAAATATGTTTATTATAAAAATTAATTTTTAAAAATAATCTGATTATATAAATATTATGTACTTATGTACATATTATGTATAAAGAATATAGAACCCCTATCACTTTTAAATTTTTAATTTTTATTTATGCCTACAACATGTCTATTTACATAATAAGGAAACCACTTTTGAAATAAGGGAAGTAGGTATTATATGTTTCACCTCTATACTAAAGTCTCCTGTCGTTAAAATTATCTTATTTTCTATACAAATAATATTTCATAATTAATGTTATATGTTGAGCTCATTTGTAGATTTCTCCACAGTTGGATTCATTAGAGCTACAGCAGTTGAATTAGAACAACCCGATTCTAAAAGTTTCTTCTTTATATTTTTAGTCTTTTTTGTCCGATAAAGGCGTCTCTGTTGGGATATGTTTTTATTGTGAGGAATTTTCGCTGTTTCCATTAATATGGTAGTTTGTGATTTTTTCTGATTTTTAACAGCATCCAATATCGGATCTATAGATGCAATACATTTTTTTAATACATCTAATTCTTCAAAGGATTCAACTCTCCAACAAGGACTATGCAACCCAATGAATAAAGAAACTAAAAATGCAACCGATTACATAACCCAAGTAAACCTTACATTTCGCGCGCAATACTTATCTTAGCGTTGATGCCAAATTTAATCGGCAAAGAAATAACCCGTCAGATATAACCAATGAGCATATCCAAAGCTTGCCACTTTTGGTGTACGTAGACGCGAGTGCCTTTGACGAGTCATTACTCTGCATTCACAAAGCAAGTGTTCGGCAGTTTAATCCGCTTCGATACACAATCAATACGAATTCGGTACAGTGTTCATCATCAGTTTTTTGAGATGATACCTCCGAGGGCCAATCCAGTGAGAAGGCAGGTAACCAGTGTGAGTTCATTTTTTGAAGCTCCAGAATCTTCATTGTGTGGTCAGGCCGATAATTCATAAATCTTTTTGCCTGTCTTTGTCCTGGAGCGTTCCTCCAGTGGGTCATTTTCTGTCCATTTTCCCATTGCCAGAGTTTTGCCATAAGGTGACCTTTAGTGATGCCGCAGAAGGGCTCAGGTCCATAGAACGGAGCTCGTGCTTCTTTAGAAAGTTGGTTAGTAATTTCATTGCCTTCCATCCATGACCCAGCCACATTAGAGTTATTGCCAGTTGATAAACTCATTTAATACACCTCACGTTATTTTTGTAAAATATATAGTGGTTGGCTTATAGCAAAAATAAAATGAAAAAAATTCTGTTCTCTTATGTGAAAATACTACATTCGTTTCAAACATAAACTTAAAAAAAAACTAAAGACAAAGTTATTTACTGTTCAAAGCAATTAGCCATTAAATTTGCACTAAAAACTGGTGGAAGGAATGGACTGGGCATCTGCAGACGCTTGTCAAATTGTAAATACAAAATGTCCTGGTTGATGCCATCCAAGCAATACAGTATTACACGACATTTAAATATTTGACTATATCTTCATCTAATAAAATTAGCATACAAGTAAAAGTAATACATTTTGTTCTATTTTATGCACCATAGCCGAATAAACTTTAATTCCCTTTTCACTGTGATAAATTATTAAGTTATTAACTAAAAGTGGCAACGATAGTTTTACTACTAATTGAAAAGTGACACAAGCGACCATTCATAAAATTCGCTGACGTTTGCGACATTATTCGAAAATGGAAACTTGTTACTAGGAATATTGTAGAGGACTTGGCAACGCTACAGCGAGTACTAACGTCAAAAGAAACTTTTTTTGTGACTAACATTGCTCATTGTTGTTAGTATGGCCATGTTTTCATTCCCACTGATGCGCAGTGACTAAAAAAACGGAACGATATCTACCTCATTATCGTGAAGCGCCATTTGTAAATATTTTTATTCAATCTAAATTCATACCAGGATTAGCCGGTCTCAATATATGCAGTGAATATCTTAACATCCTGTATATAAAGGGTATCCCCATTGGTTCCTATTTCGGGATACAAATTTGGCCATTTTTCAACAACTTAACCTAGAAATTTTAGTTATGGATCGTTTTACGACGAAAGAACGTGTTAGGATTCTTCAAACTTACTAAGTTAGAAATAATGCAAAATTTTTCAATAAAATTATCTTTTCCGACGAAGCGCATTTCCTTCTCGGACATTATATGATGGAGCAAAATTGTAGAATTTGGGGAAGTTAAAATCCTCGAGCGATTGAAAAGAAAACCTTTACATCCTCTTCGAGTAACCGTGTGGTGTACATTGTGGGCTGGAGGTGTTATACGGCCGTTTTTTCATAAAAATGACGTTTGAATGGTTAATGTTAATGGCGAACGCTACCATAATATTATGTTAAGAAACTTTCTAAGGCCCCAATTAGATAATATGCACCTTTACAATATGTTCTTTCAATAACATGGCGCCACATATCACATGACGAGAAAAACTTTGGATTTACGGACACGATTTCCTGGTCGCGGCATTTCTCGAAATTGTGGTATTCAGTGGCCTGCAAGATCATGCGATCCAACCCCCTTGATTTTTTCTTGTCGGGCTTCCTCAAGAACAAAGTCTATTCTAACAATCCGAAGACGATTAATGACCTGAAGCAAAACATTCGTCAAGTTATTAGTGAAGTTGAACCGCAATTGAATACCCTGCTGCAACAAGGATGTATCTGTGTGTTTTTTTTTTTAATTTTACAGGAGACATACAATATGAATATATTTTTTGTGTTTGAAAAAGTGATACATTTTTTGAAAGGCTGTAGTAACTCAATATAGTCAGTTAATAGTTAATTCAAAAAAGTTATTAAAAATTAAAATATAGTACTTGTAGATAATAAACAAAAACTCAGATACCTCTTTTTTACATCCACAAGGCAATAAAACGCAATACATGTTTCTTTCAAAATTTATTTCTTTAAAAAATCATAGAAAATTCACACACACTTTTTGATAAACCCAAACCTAAGCATCCAATAAATTATCTGCATCATCATCATATTCGTTCCGTTGTTCTTGCACGTCTTAGTTTATTTCTTGAGTTTATATGTTCTTTCCTTCTGCAAGCATTTGTTTCTCAAATTTCTTTTCCACGTTTTGTCGTTTCTTTTTTTCCGTTTTTTTTTTTAACGCAGGAACAGCTTTATTAGCACTACCTTCACTCTCACTTGCCGATGGCTCGTAGTTATCACTAGAACCACCACTAAATGACTCTGATTCAATATCTGAATCGCCTAAATCAATCATTTTAATACTACCAAAATCAAAAATTATTTTAGGATAACTGTATCTGTTTGTTTACAAATTAGAATACATTTTTCGTTTGGTGCAATATGGATGTATATGTTACAGATACGTTCATATTGCACCCAATAAAAGAGGATGCATGTGTTCAGGTCCCCCCACCCATTAAAATATTTCAGTTCGAAATCTCGCCATTGCGCCAAACGATCAAGGACTGCTTCCTGGGTTTATTACTGCAGAGTGCATGATGTATTATTAATTCCTTCGATAGCTTTAAGTTTTTTGGTAAGGTTCAGTGAATTGGCGGCGACAAAGAGAAGATGACTTACCGATCTGAGAAGGTTCACTGGAACATGGGGGCCCCCTGGATGTGTTAATCTGACGATGTCCTCTGGGTCATAACTAGCACTTAAAAGTCTTATTCTAAATTACTTGTAAAATGCGGCACTATAATATGGTTTTCACTAGCGACTTTATGAAGATGCGTGTATGCGGGTGTAATTGCGTTGAGTTACATTAGTTGAATGCTGAAGCGAGACTTGCACTCCCGCGCATAGCGATAAGAAGTCACCTCTCAGGTAAAAGCCAAATCACTGAATTTGTTAACTAGATATTTAAGTTAATATTAAGTTTGGTTAAACAAAAAAAGTGCAGATGGCGCAATTAATATAAAATGTTAAATTATATTAGTATTACGGGAATTATATGAATATTGTACAGGACTAAAATTTAAATTAAATAAAATTAAACTTAAACTAAAGGAAAATGAACCATAACGGCCCACCGTAAATGCTATGCATTTACCGTAGAATCCATCGGTAATGGGCATAATTTAGAAATTGGGCGTTTTAACACATTATTGCCAGTCTTAACTAGAGCAACACGGGCCACATTATCCGATCCACGATAGACTTCAGTAATTCTCCCTAACTGCCATTGAAGTGGTGGTAGCAAATCATTTTTTATTACGACTAAACTTCCTACTTCAGGAACGCTGTTGTTATCTAACCACTTACTACGCTGTTGGAGAGTATGAAGATATTCACGTTGCCAACGCCTCCAGAAATCTTGTTGAATTCTCTGGAGCAATTGCCAACGAGTTAAGCGATTTAACTTTAACTGGGTATAATCAGCATCCGGAGCAGCACTCAAAGGCTCCAGTGTCAAGAAATGACCGGGCGTTAATGCACTCATATCATTGGGATCTGAACTTAAAGGAGTGATAGGTCTTGAATTAATAACGGCCTCAATTTGACAAAGAACTGTATAAAATTCTTCATATGTAAGAACTTGTAAACCAACGACCCTAGCTAAATGTGTCTTAGTAGACTTAATGTTACTTTCCCAAAGCCCGCCAAAATTAGGGCTACTGGGGGGAATGAAATGCCAATTGATAGGTTCCGTCGAATCACAATTCAAAAGTTGCTTATTTGCGCTAACAAAATTTGTTCCGTTATCACTGTATAGATCAGTACAACGGCCGCGGCGAGCTATGAATCTGCGCAGTGCGGCTATGAACGCGTCGGCGGTTAAATCACTGGCCAATTCTAAATGGATTGCCTTTGTTGCGAGACAAACAAAAAGGCACACGTACGCCTTGGTCGTTTTGACACCACGATGTTTATTCATAGTAATTGCGAACGGCCCACCATAATCGACACCACTGTGTGAAAATGGTTTTAATTGCGAAATACGTGGGACAGGGAGATTTCCCATTTGAGGTTGAATAGAGCGCGGTTTTACTTTAAAACATTGTATGCATTTAGATAAGAGAGAACGGATCAGCTGCTTGGCAGAAATAATCCAAAATTGCTGATGTAATAAATATTGAACGGTCTGAATTCCTGCATGTAAATATTTCCTATGCAAATTATCAATTAATAAACAGGACAGTCTGCTGGTTTTGGGTAATAAAATAGGAAATTTTTTATTATATGAAAGAGTAGAATTATATAAGCGACCTCCAACGCGAAGAATATTTTGCGAATCAAGAAACACATTAAGTTTTCGCAAAGATTTTGGCAGAACGTAACCATTTCTCAGGGCGCGAATTTCTAGAGAAAATTGCTTATTTTGTTCATGCTTGATCAAAACAAGAAGACTATTATAAAGTTCTTGCGAGGAAATATATCCTGATATTTTATCCTTTGTCTTAGAGTTATTTATGAAGCGGAATATATATGCCAACACTCGATTTAATTTAGAAAATGAGGAACAGTTATTGAGTAAAGAATCCAAAAAATTGGTAGGTTCCGTAGTAGAAGCAGTTAGTGTAACTATTTTCTTTTCTTCGTCTTCTGGTTTAAAAGTGTCTGAAGAAAAATTTTGCTTAATTTTATTATAAGACTTTGGCCACAAATCTACCGAACAATTAAGAAATTCTGGACCTTTAAAGAATATACTATTATTTGACAGGTCTGAAGGAAAAATTCCTCTTGATGCGACATCGGCTGGATTTAATAATGAATCTACGTAAAACCAATTGTTTGGAGGTAATTTTTCTTGTATCAACGCGACGCGATTAGCGACAAACGGTTTCCAGCGTGAGGAGTGCGATTTTATCCAATAGAGCGTAACGGTGGAATCTGACCACGCGAAAATATTGTGAAAGTCAATTGGAAGCGAAATATTATTTTTTACGAATTCCAGTAATTCGGATAATAATTTTGCGGCGCATAGCTCAAGACGAGCAATACTAATAGTTTTAAGCGGAGCGACCTTAGTTTTACTAGCGATAAAGTAAACCGAAAATGCTGATTTCCATAGAACACGTAAATACACTATAGCAGCGTATGCCTTTTCACTGGCATCAGCGAAACCATGCAGTTCATAACTTGCACGTCCGCAGAACGTATTTATGTGACGGGGTAAAGTAAAATTTTTTAAACATGACAACTCGTCTCTAAAACGTTCCCACTCTTGACATATGTTTGGCGGTGGCGTACTATCCCAGTCAACACCTAATACCCACAATTTTTGAATTAAACATTTAACGAATATTACACATGGCGAAAGAAAACCTAATGGATCATGAACTCTTGCTAATTCCGATAATATATTGCGCTTGGTACATGCCCTCTGAATTGGCTCTATATGAAAAGTAAAATAATCACAAGAAGGTTGCCAACGTAGTCCTAAAATTTTTGCTGTCTCATCGTGATCCAAAGAGAGCGCCGAAGGATTAATTATTGACTTTGGTAAAGTTTCTAAAACTGTTTGACTGTTGCTAGCCCATTTATGTAAGCAAAAACCTCCACGTTTCAATAAAAGCGTAAGTTCATCTTTAAGGTTTAGAGCATCCTCAATTGTAGCGCATGACGTCACAATGTCGTCAACAAAGACATCGGTGAGTAAAACTTTCGCGGCGGTTGGAAAGTCATTTTCTTCGTCTTTAGCTAATTGTTTTAGAACTCTTAATGCGAGAAAAGGGGCAGGGGTTGTGCCATACGTTAAAGTAAGTAAGCGGTATTCAGAAAGAGGCTCTGTACTTTTAAATCTCCATAGAATGCGTTGATAATCGCACTGATCTGGCGTTACCAAAATTTGTCGATACATTTTTGAAATGTCACACGTTAAGACAATTGCATTTAACCGAAAATTTATTAAAATTTTACATATATCTGTTTGTAATTTTGGACCAGGCAATAAAACGTCATTCAACGATTCATCCATACCACTTTTTGCGGAAGCGTTAAATACTACGCGGACTGGCGTTGAGAAACTATCCGGGCGTTCAACAGGGTGATGGGGAATGTAGAAACTAGCATTTGTTTGTAAGGGATTTTTTAAATATTCCATGTGGTTTAATTCCAAATATTCTCTCATAAAATCAGAATATTTTTTGTACAAATTTGGGTTTTTTTGTAGTCGGCGTTCAAGTGATAAAAAACGATTTAATGCTAATGCCCGACTTGTTTTAAAACTAGGATTAATTTTAGAGAACGGTAGAGAAACAATGAATCGACCATCGGCGGTTTTAGAACACGTAGAAGAAAATAATTTTTCACAATATTCTTCATCGGGTGTAAGAATAGGTTTACTTGGGATATTATCTAACTCCCAAAATTTAGTAAGCATATTATTTATTTCTTGGCAATTTATTTTGCATAAAAAGGACTGGACCACCTGCTGCGTAGAAAAGTTTTCAATCTTACCCAATAAAACGACACCGAAAATACTATTTAAACCTACAGGGCGATTGTCTCTATCAAAGACTCGGCCATCCTGTATAATATATGGATATAAATCAGCCCCAATTAGAAAATCAATAGGTCCCGGTTTATTGAAAGTTGGATCTGCTAATTTTAAATTTTTAATAGAATTCCAGTTGTCAACACTAAACTCTTGACTTGGAAGTGGCGAACAAATTTTTGGTAAAATCATAGCAGTAATGCTAATAGTGGGACTACTTTGACCTACTGGTCGAAGATTTAAACATACTGAATCGACTTGGGATTGCACATGGGTATCACCAATACCTTGTATATCAGAATGTATCTTTTGTCTTTGCAAACCTAAATTGTTTGCACACTTGTGAGTAACAAAACTAATTTGCGAACCTGAATCTAATAATGTACGAAATTTTTGAAAGTTTCCGCGTGCGTCTTGAATTTCAACAAATGCTGTGGCGAGTAGTACTTGAGATGATTTAGAAATAGAGGAAAAACTTGCGTTTGAGTTTGTAGGTAAATCGGATGGCGTGTTGGTTGCGTTTACACCGTTCATTTCAGGCGGAGACGAGTGTAAAGAAATTTGCGGCGAATTATTTAAGTGTAACAAACTATGATGGCGTTTTTTACATATTCTACATGACATGGCGGAGCGACAATTTACTGTACGATGAATGTTACTAAGACAGTTACAACATAATTTTTTTAATTTTGCGTAATCAAAGCGTTCTGGCGGCGTTTTAGAAATAAAATTTAGACAGTTGTATAAAGCATGATCTGCGTTACACGCAATACAGCGGAGCGGATTATCTGTTGCGTTACCTATAAAAATTCCATTGGAAGAAGGATTAGGTCGCGGTTGAGAGCGTATAGAATATTTTTGCGGTCTTAAGGCGAGTTTAGGTTTTTGCTGCGTGGGGGTAACAGTAAATAAAGCGTTACAATGGTTTTCTAAGAAATTGTAGACATTTTTATACTGCGGAATTTCTCCATGTTTTCCGTGCGCAATTTCAAAGCGGGTAACAATATTTGCGTCAACCTTTTTAAGAAGTAAGTGCGTTAATATAAAATCCCAAGAATCTGGATCTAAATTTAGCGTTTTAAGTGCTTCTATATTTTTTGAAAATATATCTAATAAATTTCTTAAAGCGTTCGGATCATCAGAGTTTACACTGGGGGCATTTTCAATGCTGCTCCAATATGCTTGTGCCAAAAGTCTAGTATTTTTGTAGCGTTTGACTAAATTATCATAAGCGATAGAATAATTAGCGGCAGACATTGGCAAGCATTTAACCAAATTTAAAGGAGTACCTTCAAGGTGCGAAATCAAATAAGAAAATTTTTCAATATTTGAAAGTATAGGATTGTTATGTACCAAATTCTCAAAAAGATCATAAAATGCAGGAAAGGATTTGATATCTCCTTTAAATTTAATCAATTCAATTTTTGGCAGATTAACATGGTCTGGGTTTACCACATTGGAGTTACCAATGCTTGTTCTAGATTTTGTAGAACTAGTTATAGATGACAAGGAGAATAATTCATTATAAAGGGCTTTAACTTGCGAGACTGTAGAATTGAATTTATTAATTTCTTTAGTAGCCAATTTTACTTCATCATCCTCGCTATACGTCAAATTTATAAGCGCAGAGTGATGTTTAAAATATTCGTTACGAATTTGTTCCAAATCCTCACAAGCAGGTTCAAAAATGCGTTTCTTTGAATTATCTGATTTTGCAGCTAAACCTAGAGAAAGCAATTCGTTCAGTTTAGAGATTTCAATATCTCGCAACACTTTACACTTTTTAATTTTATCAGCGTTTGACATCGTGAAAAGAAGAAAATTTAATTTCAATTAGCAATAATCAGTTAGGTTTTTAAGAGATATGATTAAAGACAAGGTAAGTTCAATCTTCAAATGACCAACTTACAACTGTGTAAACGTAGTAAAATTCAAAATTATTTTGCGATTTATTTAAACTATTTGGTTTTTTACTACCAACACTTCATATCAATGGCAAATAAAATGCGACAAAAAATGCACGTTTAAGGAATGTGATACTTTTTCGTAGAAAATTAGAAAACTAAATAAATTTTTAAGAAAGTAACTAATTACGCCTTCGTGCACAAAATATCCAAATCCGGCTCGAAGGACCAAATGATGTATTATTAATTCCTTCGATAGCTTTAAGTTTTTTGGTAAGGTTCAGTGAATTGGCGGCGACAAAGAGAAGATGACTTACCGATCTGAGAAGGTTCACTGGAACATGGGGGCCCCCTGGATGTGTTAATCTGACGATGTCCTCTGGGTCATAACTAGCACTTAAAAGTCTTATTCTAAATTACTTGTAAAATGCGGCACTATAATATGGTTTTCACTAGCGACTTTATGAAGATGCGTGTATGCGGGTGTAATTGCGTTGAGTTACATTAGTTGAATGCTGAAGCGAGACTTGCACTCCCGCGCATAGTGATAAGAAGTCACCTCTCAGGTAAAAGCCAAATCACTGAATTTGTTAACTAGATATTTAAGTTAATATTAAGTTTGGTTAAACAAAAAAAGTGCAGATGGCGCAATTAATATAAAATGTTAAATTATATTAGTATTACGGGAATTATATGAATATTGTACAGGACTAAAATTTAAATTAAATAAAATTAAACTTAAACTAAAGGAAAATGAACCAGTGCAGATAACTCATTTTGACCAAAAACTCCAGATACCTCCTTGTTGCAGCAGGGTCTTCAATTGTGCCAAAATGTTATTGACAATTTTATGCAAAGAATGGTCATCTGTAGAAACAGCCGAGGGGGAGCATGTTAGTTTTCTAAAATTGTTGATTTTATTTAAAAAGTAAATCCCGAAGTACCTACACAGATTACGTAATCTGTGGTACCTATTGGGACAAGCTTGTGCAAAAAATGTTTCACCCAGGTAGTGTTTGGGCACCAAGAGACGATAGAAATCAGACACCATTTTTTTTTTCATAACAGAGGAATTAGAGCGTGAATACTTAAATTCTCAAAATATGTTTTTTTTTCACAATAAGGAATATGCACATATTTGTTTATTGCATAAAGCGTTTAAGGAAGTCATTACAAACCCAACAAAAAATATTTTGAAGAAAATTACTAGGACAATTTAGCTACAAAAAATGTTTACTTTTCGGTATAATTTATTACAGTTTAAAAAGCAGCCATTTATCCTTAGTGAAAAGTGACGTCAGGAGATCAGCAAAAATCTACATGTTAACGTAAAGCTTAACCTAAAGTCGAAAGTAGTATAAGTAGATGCTTAGTGAGTTTCCGCATGCGCAGTAGGGTCGACCTTGAACGCTCAGGTGTGCTATTGTTATTTGGCCTTGATATGCGCAGGTGTTATTCCAAGGTCAAGGTCAATAACTTGGCCTTGAACGCGAGCAGATGTTTCTTTGTTTGGTGATGGCCAGGTGGACGACGCTTATTTCAAGGTTACATTTGCCTGGTCTTGAACGCGAGCAGATGTTTCTTTGTTTGGTGATGACCAGGTGGACGACGCTTATTTCAAGGTTACATTTGTTTTGTATTTTTCGTGGTCGTCGGATGTATTCCTCCCACCATAAATAAATACTTGACCTTGGATTACTTCCTAATAAATATGGCTCATTTCGAAAATAGCTTTCATTGTCACTCATACATCGTATGCGTTAACTGTTGCTTTGGCATATAAAGTATTGTGTTTGTGGTGTGTTCTACAAGTGTTTATTCAAGGTACTTGACAGTAATTGTTTTTATTGTATTTTAAATCATGAGCATTTCAAAGCAGACCATAGCCGAAATTAATAATATGATAAACCAAGATATTCAATTTCTGGAACGTAGAAAATTCTCTACATTAACGGTGGGCAAAATTTATATGATAAAAAAAATTAATTCTTTGACTTCACGTTTTGGAAAAGCCATTATCGTCACATTGTTTGATCCAACACATCAAGCAACATTTGAAACATTTTTACCATCACGCGTAGCTGAAATTCTGACAGAGGATACTATTGAAATGATGAATAACTCCGGTGATCAGTACACCTTAACTTATTTGGGGCAAAGCTCACATGTATTCTCTGGAGGTAATACTAGAGCGTTGTTAAATTTTGGTTGTTTGTAATATATTGTTGATTAGGCTATTTTAATGTTGATTTAAAATGTAATAAAATAGTTCTTGTTAAGTATATATCGAAAAACACACAGTCACACACAATCACATATCCATTATTTTCTATTTAAGATGTGTGACTGCCCTACTGTCATTGAAAATCGAGATATGTACATTAATTGGTTATCATGTAAATTAAGAGAGCTGGCTGAAGAAATACTACACTTTGCAAATTATGGTAAATCCGATATGGGTTTTAGTGAAAGTCAGTATAGGAAGTATATGAAAGACGCCGTAAATTTCACGGCTGGAGCACATACTTGCGAGAAATACCTATATGGAACCATTGATCTGGACGAATTTTGCGCTGGAATGATAAATGAAGAATTGGGAAGCTACCTATTCGAAGTGCCTCATTTACCCGATGAATTAGCTACAAAATATGGTTTGGCTCCCGGAGATGATACCACTATTCTTGATGACCTTGGAAATAAAGCAGTCACCAATGAAGTTGATAGTAAAGCATTGGCTACTGTTAGCGATGACGAAATGGAGTGTGTTCAAGAAGATGAAGAAAATCTTTAATTCATTGTATAATATAATAACATGAGATGTTAAATAAATGATTAAGTACCTAAATTATTGTTTAATTTTTTTATAAATAGGCAACCTTCACAAAAATCACATCAGTTTAAACTAAAAATGGGTCGTGTTAACAACACAATTGATAAATTTGGGCGCCAAAAATTTAATGACCAAAATCACATTGTTCTTGTTGGACAACCAGGAGTTGGATTTAGATTGACCGATGATGGTCAATATGATATACAAGGGAAATCTCTAACTAATGTAGCACCACCAAAGAATCCTGGGGATGCCGCTAATCAGGAATATGTTCTTGAACAAAGGCGTGAAATTATTAAAAAACTTAGTGAATTAGTGAATAATGATGTTTTGGAATATGTTAGAAAAGAACTTAATGAAATGAATAAAAAGCTTGCTGAAGAGGCGAATGAAGATTTTTTGCAATCTGTTACAAAAAGACTTAAGGAAATCGATTCAAAATTGTTGAATCAAGAAAAAGCTATTCAGCGTATACGTATTACGCGCATGTAGATAAAGAAACAAGTCTATTCTGTGTATGGTGACCTCGATTTTACATGGGATATGAGAGTGGAGGGGTTTGAAGGTCACCTAACAGATACAAATAGAGGCACAAAACTTTCTTGTTTCAGTCTGCATTTCAGTACTTCCAGAATACTGCATAGTAATTTATTTCCTCAAAATGCAGTCACCAAAAAGTGAACGTCAAATTGCAGTTGTTCGCCCATTCTCTGTAAACGGTCGTCAGATGTGTGCCAATTGCGAAAATTGGGAATTTATTAGTGGAATAATGGGTTTCTGTGAATGGTGTCAAAATGAGTACCATAAGAAACATGGGATGAAATCACCGCAACAAATATCTCGTGAAAATTCTAGTGAATCTCTGCAAAGTCTCGCTGTCTCAGTGGGAGGTTCATCAGAACATAATAATCACGATACGCCGGAATTCAGTCAAGAAGGGCAGCGCTGGACTTCTTCAAGCAATTTTGAAGATCTCGAAATAATTAACGAATCACCTCAAAGTCCTGTTTTCTTAGAAGGAGGAGGAGGAGGAGTAGGGGGAGGAGGTTCATCAGAACGTAATAATAGTGAGACCATGGAATTCGACCAAGAAGGGCAGCGCTGGTAATTCCGAAAAATAGAGACAATTTAGATATAGTGTAAAAGTTTCTTATGATAGTCATGTAATTTTAAATTTATGTGAATAAGTGCGTTTTTCTAATGATAGTGTGGATGTATTATTTAAATCTTAATAAAAATCTTTTTGTACTAAATATGTTTATTATTCACCATACATTTGAATTAACAAATCGCTCTTGATATATATTATTTCTGTGGTTCCGTTCTAAAATCCTCGCTAGCATTACATCCATTTTTCCAATTCTCCTTTGAAAACGATATCTATCAAGTATTAGTTGCTGAAAATTACTTTGTCTGGCTTGTCTATATGCAAAACACCAAACAGACATACGGTGGATAATATTTCTTTCTTCGTCAAATCTTACTTGCTTCATGGTGTATTGTAAAATGAATTTTTATTAGTTATGTCATTTATATATAGGCTGAACATAAAGAGAGTGAATTAGTTTTACTTTAAAATGGGTCGTGTTAACAACACAATTGATAAATTTGGTCGACAGAAAACTCCTGTTTGTAACAACTTATCGCGAGGGTTGCCCGGAATCGGATTTAAACTTACTTCAGATGGACATTTTGATATAGAGGGAAAATTATTAAGGAATGTTGCCCAACCGATAAATGATAATGATGCTGCTACCAAAGAATATGTCCTTACGGAAGTTCATCAACTTGGTTCGCAGATAAATACCATACTTAGTAATGTGCTAGTACCGGTTTTTCAAAAAATGTTTGAAGATGATGAGACCAAAATTACGTACCTTAAGGAAAAAATGTATCAAATTCACTCACTTGCTGCACGGTATACTACAGCGAAGATAAAGGATCCAAAAAAACCAAAATGGAAACCAACCTAGATAAAGTTCTATTTAAAAACATAATTATACTGTTAAATTGAAAATAAAACGAATAATTATGAAAAGCAATATTTATTTTTATTATTTATAATGCATACATACGTAACGTAAAACCTATTTGATAATATTTATACAATATCTGATTTGTCTATCCAAGAATTAAATTGATTTGGAAAACCTAACCATTTTACAAACAATTGATCGTTTTGATTGTTCTTGCGTTTTCTAAGAATTTTCTCAACTAAATAAACACCAGGGCTAGCTGTCTTTTGCAGTTCTGCTTCGTAAAAACATCCTTTAATAGGTTGACCTTCCAATGATTGTAGCAAGTATGTAGGTGGATTTGTAATATTAACTTTTGCTATTTCAAACAGTTCCGTTGACCACGAAGGCGTATATCCTTTGTCAAATACACCTTTGTACTTGCTAATGCGAACAACGTCACCCAAATGAAATTTTTTTTTCTTCGGAACAATTTTCAAATAGTCATATGCTTTAATAGGGGTATCCTCTTTTACACTGTTAGGCTTCATTCCAATGGTGCGGTGTTTAGTGTTATTATAGGTCTTCGTTATAGCTGGTAATATTTGTAACCATCTGTAAGAACCTCTAGCCGAGAATTGTTTATATAACTTATTTTTCAAAGTTCTTATAACACGCTCAACAATTGCCGCTTTTTTCGTGCTATATGTGGAATAATGGTTTATATTATATTTTTTCATGAGTGCTTGAAAGGTGCTATTATAAAATTCCTTTCCTTGATCACTCTGTAAATTGTTTGGTGCATATGATGCTTCTTCAATGATGCTTTTCATGGCATTCGTAACTTCAACACCGGTCTTATTCTTAACTGCTTTGGTGTACACGAATTTGGAGTAACAATTTATACATACAACAATGTAACGGTATCCATCATTGTCAGTAGCATATTGCTGCATTTCCGCCAAATCAATTTGCCACAAATCTCGATATCCTTTTATGACCGTACGTCTTCTAACAAAATTTTTTCTTGCTGTCCTATGTAATTCATTTACGACTTTAATTTTTTCTCGGCTAGGATCCATATTATAAGGTTCCACGTCTTATCAGACACTGAGGATGGCAACTACGTGCAAAACTTAATATATTATTCCTTCTTCTCGAAGCTCTTCCATAATTGACATAATCTCATTATCATGTCCGGTATGTCCAGCTACTTTTGACCCCCACAATAATCGTAATCTATCCACTAACTCCTTAGGTTTATTCCAATAAACATATTGAGATGATTTCGACGATAGGCGCTTTTTTGCTGGTAGTTGGATTTTGTTGTCGCCTTTTTTTCTTCCTACACCACCACCACCCAGTTTGGTTCCCATAATTAGCGGTTTTATGATTCGTAAATATTTTCTCCATCGGGTTTCCCTTAAACCACGTTTCTTGTCATAACCGTCGTAGGCCGCATCCGTCAATTTCAAAATGGTTTGGTATTTTCGAAGTACATCTAGACTAATTTCGTCTTCATTATCTAAGCATGCTGGATTTTTTAGAAAAATCAAATCGTAAAGCTCAGCCGTTCCATCGAATTCAGCAATGTTTGTTTTGTTCTTGTATAACACCATCTTTCCGTTTGTTAGAAAACGAACCACCAAGTTGCCAATATATTTTGTTGATTTATTTTCTTTTTTACCAAAGCGTACACCATACACGGTATCATAATGAGATGGCTCCAATTTTAATCCATTTAAATAATCTTGAATTGTTTTTGCGGCTGAACTGCTACCACTGGATGTGTGTGGTGATGTGTAAGATGATGTTATCGTTGATGGGGAAGGGGTTTCGAACAGTGACTCACGATTTCCACGTTTTGGTGTAGGAATTTGTGTTTTTTGCGAAATCGGTGTAGATGTTTCAAAATCCGCTTCTGTTGGATGTTCTTCAAACATTTTCGCCATTCCCACCGAGCTGCTGCTGCTACTCCGACTTTGTGGTTTAGTCGTAGTACTTGATTTTTTAGTTGCGTACTGTTGCTGCTGCTGCTTTACGGCTTTAGATATAGATTCTAGTGGTTTAGAAACTGGTTCATAAAACTTTTCCAAATCATGTTCATTCTGCACTTTAGCTGCTTTAATTTGTTTAAATTTTTTTCTAACCGCATTTGTAGTTTCCAGTAGCTTTCGTTTTAATTCGATTTCTTCATTCATGATGCTTTCAAAGCACCGTTCAACGATGAAATGATTATCCAAGTTATTATTATAGGAATATATAACTATCGAATCCCTTGCGGTATCTGCCCGAATTTACATCACTATCCTTGTCAATAACTAAAAAACCATATTTATTATCCCAACATTTAGCACACATCTCTTGAAATTGTGTAAACGTCAGGTCGGGTGAAACGTGATCGGAAAATATATGTTTCATATTCATCTCATCTTGTTTAAACATAATAATGAAGTTGGCATTATCCCGGACGAGCTGCTTAGGAACACGAGAATACGTTTGCGCCAAGTAAAAGGCATCCACATTTTTGTGACGTCCCATGCTAAAATACGATCTTATAACGTCCTGTTTCTCACACATAACGTCATCAAAAATAAATATTGAATTAGGTTTAGCATCTGACGGTTCCACAATGTTATTTGCGTCGCTAAAAGCGTAGTAGCCAAGACCTTTGATTGGTGATAAAATTTTCTTTAAATATTCATATTTCGGTTGATAGAGCGACTTTGAGTAGATATAAACATTTTCGAAACGCAGTCCCGAGGGGTGAGTAAGCAGCGAAATCATAACATTTGTCTTTCCACAGTTTGAAGGTCCTATTAATAATCCACGAATAGATGACGGTAGCAAAGGACCATGTCTTTTAAATAATTTTTGTTCTAGTCCAGATCCGACCTTTACATCGAGATTATCGACGGGAAGTTTTTGTTTAAGATTGACGATACGCATCTTAACAAAATCTATATTTTATACTGAACTTTCACGTAAACTATCATTCAGATGTCGCTCGTCAGACGAAGTAGACGGTCTCGTTTATCAAGTAAGACTGGAAGCGGTATTGTTAATTCAGTAATTAATAGGCTACCGTTCGAGTTACACATTCCCGGCTATCAGTATTGCGGGCCCGGGACGAAAGTAGTAAAACGTGTGGCAAGAGGAGATCAAGGAATTAATTCTTTGGATGTCGCATGCAAAAAACACGATTTAGCCTATTTGCGTAATAGTGAAAATTTAAGTGCTCGCCACCAAGCAGATCAGGAACTCGAGCAAAGCGCGTGGAAAAGAGTAAAATCGAAAGACTCTAGCGCTAGTGAAAAAGCTGCAGCTTGGTTGGTAACCAACATTATGAAAGCGAAACAACGTTTTGGTATGGGTGTATCATCATCATCAAAATCGAGAAAAGCATCCACTAGAGGTAAACGTCGCTTCCAGCGCCGCCGCCGCCACACTAAAGGTAATGGCGTCGGTAAACATAAGCGAGTACACAAAGTAGCTTTTGGATCATCTATTAGACGACCCGTTCGATCAGAATTGTTAAAAGCTGGTGGGAAAAAACTTATCGAGAAAAATATCATGAAAGCATCGAAAATAGCTGCAGTAGCTGCACGTAAATCCCTAAGAATAGCCGGTGGCAAACGAAAAATTCGCACGCCCAGAATCATTCCAATTCCGAAGACTGGGGGGATATTACCGTTAATACCAATATTTGCAGGACTATCGGCCTTAGGTTCATTAGCAGGTGGTGCAGCAGGCATCGTGCGTGCCGTAAAAGCAGTAAAAAAGTCGACTGCAGAAAAAATAGGTACCGGCTTACATCTAAGTTCAAGAGGAAACGGATTATACTTGAAACCATATCGCACAGGTTTGGGATTATTTATAAACAACGGCAAAAATAAGAAATCAAAAAACTAATAGAATCCCTACCTCAAAGACCACTATCCAATGTTGATATAGAAAAGTACGCCTTAAAAATGAAAATACCACACTTTCGAGGCGTATATATGAGAGATTCATTACCTGTACGCGGTCCCAAACGTTATGAGGCCGCCATTATAAATTTGGATAGTATGTCGGGTGTAGGGACTCATTGGGTAGCATATAGAAAAAGCAATTCTGATGTAACATACTACGATAGTTTCGGTGATTTACCCCCACCTATGGAATTGGTACGATATCTGCAGATGGGTTCCGAAGCGACGACGAAAATTTACTATACATACGACCGTCAACAAGAATTTGGAACAGTCTGGTGTGGACATTTGTGTTTGAAGTTTCTTTTACAATCGTAAAAAGTATGTCTTTGACACCCCAAATGGAACGTGACAACTACACCAAAATGTTGCTATCACTTAAAGCATATCGTGAAGTCGGAGGATTACAAAAAATGACAGCTGAACAGTTAGAAAATACGCCCAAAGAAGTGTTGATCGCATTAGCTCCAAATGAAATAGCACTAGTTTGGGATAGGTTACCTAATCACCTAAAAAGTGACGTCGATATATTGAAATATCAATACTGTTTCGAACATTATAATAGCAATAATTCAGATTCGGACGAGGGTGATGGACCGATACCAAAAAAAATATTTTGTTGTTATTGCAAAATTAACGATGTGAATATAAAGGCAGAAAACAGTTTAAAAACGTCCAAAGGAATAAAGCAACGCTTCAGCTTAAATCCATTTAACTGTTGCAAACAGCAATAAAATAGCTACACAAATAGTTTCGTGGTCAGTCATGTCTTACACATTCACTCTAACAGGACATTCAAGTGTCTTAAGTGCGGATTTTTACCCACCCATCGAGTTAAATACAACAAGCAAATATGGAGTTGCACTACTGGGATTTTACACATATAATTCGATTTTTAATATCGACGAAAGCAATAATTCATTCAGCCATTTGAAAACAGTGATACCAAAGCATTTAAGGATTCCACCAGGAGCTTACGAAATTAATGAAATAGCAAAAGCCATGTACACCGCTTTAAAAGAGTCATGCAATGAAGTTGGTACCGATTTATTTTCATTAACAGCCAATAATAATACGTTAAAATGTGAGCTAAAGTCAAAATATAGCATCGATTTTCGAGGTAGCAATAGTATCGGCAAAGTGCTCGGATTTGGCTCTGTGCTGCTGCAAGGTGGACAACGACACGAATCAAGTGCCATCGTGGACATAATGAAAGTGCGCATCGTACGTGTGGATTGTAATATAATTTCCGGAGCATACCTGAATTCTTTGGAAAGTCATACGTTATTTGAATTTGATATTGACGTCGAACCCGGTTACAAAATCTCCAAAGAACCGCAAAATAATATTTATATGCCGATAATGCCGGATGGTCGTCAGTTTATCGACAACATTACTCTACGCATCTTGGACGATAGCGGTGATTTGATCGATTTTCGAGGTGAGAAAATAATAGTTAAACTAGAGTTGAAAAGAATCGTATAATGGGTTTTTGCTTTAACCGTCAACTGCATAAGCTGTCAACAATTCAAGATTCAGTTAAACGACATAAAAGTAAGCAGACAACACAGTCAAGGTTCATTCGCAAGTCAGACGGACGATCGAAAACACATCCGCACAGCAATCGCCAGCTCTCCGTGAAAGATTGCAAATTTCTACAATCGATCGGTTTGAAAGTGAGAAAAATTAGAAAATGATGGCCGCTAGCAGTGACAAAATCGAAGTTTTTACCGAACCCATTTTTGATAACTCCATTATTAGTTTTCAAGAACACACATATAAACCTTACGGTTCTCCAACATTCCGCAATTCCGATGAAATTCGTATACCTGTACACTTTCAAGATATCATTTTGGATATATCGGATAGTTACATTTACATCGAAGGAACATTTAAACCCAAAGATGTTAGTAAAAAATGTTATCTATCAAATAATGCCATCGCCTTTCTATTCGACGAATGTCGTTATGAAATGGGAGGGGAGCAAGTTGCCGTCGTTCGGAAACCCGGAATTACCACAACGATGAAAACTATGGTGTCATTGGGTGCCGCACAAAATAGAGCTCTCATGGCATGCGGATGGGGTCTAGACGAAGCAAATCAAGGGATACTAGATTCCACAAGTAACATGTTCTCCGGCAAGCTTCCTCTAAAATATCTCATGGGTTTCGCAGAGGATTATTCAAAGGGTATTTTTAACGTCAAGCAAGAGTTGATTTTAATTATCGCCCGCACTTTCAACAATTGCTATATCGGCGAAGTAGATGCAGACATTTCAATTGAAAAAATTGAATGGAAAATTCGTCACATTATTCCAGACGATCGACAGAAGTTAAAGATATTATCACGCATGAATAAAGGTGGCAGTAACGCAAACGTTCCAATGGCTTACCGTAAATGGGATCTTTACGAGCTACCTTCTTTGAGAGAAACATCGTCAGACGTTTGGGCCTTAAGAACTAGCACGAGTCTCGAAAAACCGAGATATTTGATTATCGGTTTTCAACCAACTAGCTCTTCCGACAACAGAGCAAAAGATAGCACACAATTTACAACGGCCGATATAAGTGATATTAGGCTCTATCTTAACTCTGCCGTATTTCCCTACGAAAGATGGAATTTAGATTTTTCCAAGAAACTGTATGCCGCAGCCTATTATAATTATGAGAATTTTCAAGCTAGCTACTACCAGCGAGAACTGAGCGATCCTATGATGAGTTTTGCCGACTATCTTAAAAATCCGTTATTCGTAATAGATTGCAGTTACCAACCAGAAGCCGTCAGGACGTCCACAGTGGACGTGAAATTGGAGTTCGAAACACGCAAAAGTAAATTTCCTAAAGACATTAAAGTGTACGCGTTAGTTATTCACGATGCATTTTTTAGTTACAATATACTTAATGGTTCTGTTACTAACAAATCAATACATTAGTTTGAAGTTGTGTAATTCTCCAAATTATGTACTTTACATATTTAAAATAAACTTATAAACGACATATTGGAGTTTTATTCTTACTACATACGACATATTTGAGGCTTATTTTAATACTTCAAATGTGGGGCTTTGGTAAATAAGGTCGAGAGATGAAGAATAGGCAGAAATTTAGGAGAGGGGTGGGGAAAAGAATGTATATAAGACGTGATTTAGAAAATTAAATTCACTCGAAGCCAAGATGTCATCAAGTTCTGATGATGGATATTCCAGTGACGACGAGCAGACCGCGGCACCAAATGTGCAACATAGGCTTGTACTGAGACCGCGAAGGCTTAGACCTAGGTATTGCATCATGCAATCCTACGTCTCATGGGGGTCTAGAGATTTGTGTATGCACTGCTACACGAGAGGATTTGGAGCTGTGATGATGGATGTTCATTTCGTCACAACTCATTTTAGAGTGGGTTCGCGAGGTGATCAAAGGCGGAACCACTCGAGGTGTGCTTTGTGTATGGAGAGACTGTTTACAGTCGTTCATCAGCAGTCTTGCCTTATTTGCAATAGAATGTAAATTCTATTACAAATAAAGCTCCTCATACGACAACCCTGCCTGCCCCCTGACAAAATCAGTCCTTTTCAGGACTACAGAATATTTGATCGTAGTTTGTAGTTAAACACTATGTTTCCTAAGGAAGATATTTCTCGAAGGAAAAATTGTGTTACTTTGAGTGAGAGATGCATTATGTGTTTAAATCATACATAGATAGCGAGAGAAAGAGCATTTGCAAGATTTAGCTTGTAGTTTTTATGTATGATAAGAACGCATATGCCTCTAATTATTCAAAGTGACATGACTTTCTATCAAGAAACATATTTTAAAAAATAAAGTCACTCTGGGTTGATACGCTCAAAAAGATACATCAGAATTTTGTCGTTTCACATAGAACGTTGGCAAACCTGCTCTTAAGTATGACAAAAACAGACGAATCCTTTCAGTGTAACAAAATATTTCGAACAAGAAATCTCTTCTATAGGAAATATTTTGTTACTCTGAAAGGATATGTTAGAACTGTTTAGCCCCACTCTCACCCCCACTCTCACCCCCCACCATCCTAAATGCTTTTAAAAGCGGGAGCAGCCATCACAATTTTCATTTCTCAACCAGCCATGAAGTGGGACAGGCTGATGTTAAGGACGACAAGGGAGTCCAAAATAAGCGAGTTTTGGGAGGCTTGGCGTTTAAAAAACGCGAATAAGCCAACGGCTATCGTACAGCCGATCCCAAGACCGCAACCACCACCGGAGCCGGCTCCAACAGAGCCCGTGGAAGTGGTGGAAGGACCACAGATGCTGTTGGGTCCTGAAGAAAGGGCGGCTCTCTTAGAAGAGCTAACGGCTCGTCGCCGGAGCCGTCGCAGCACTCGGCTGGAGGTGCGAAGACGGCGAGCTGCACCGCGATCGGTGCAGATCGCGAGAGGGGAACAACCACTCTAGGTTTCCCTCTCCAACCCACCGCGAAAACGGCCCTTTTCAGGGCCACAAAAGATTTGATCGTAGTTTAGATATTCTTAGTCACTTTGTGTTTGACACTGAATCGGTGAAAAAATGCAAAGATGACCAAGGATGACATTTTCAGGACGTTTAAAAATAGACGTTGACATTTTTGCATAACTCTTTTCGATAATTTACCTAGAAGTGTCTAAAACGTATTTTAAGTTGAAGGTCCAAGATCCGTTAAAATTGTTATTTTTCTAACTTAAAAATTGTATCCATTTAGTTATTTCCGAGACGTATATTTTTGGAACTAAAAATCGATATTTGTCGACCCACTAAGATTTTTATTTTTGTATATTTTTAACAAAAAAGCAACCACATTAACCCTTATATAACAAAAATATTTTTATTTCGGATCAAAGCAATGACAACAAGCACATAACTTGTGGGTTTGCTCAGGTTTGCTTGGGTTTGTTTAGCCAATACAAATAATAAGAATTTTGTTATTAATATTATTATTATTATTTGATAGTTCAAGGACATATGAGAACATTTGACATAAAACTTTTTATGATCAAAATGATCAGACTAATCAAAATTTCAAGAATTATGGGGTTTGATCAGGTTTGCTCAGGAATAACGGGAGAAGTGTAGCTCAGATCGAAAAAAGTTATAGGAAAACATTGTAGAGTAAACGTTTTGTGATAGGAAACGACTTTTCAAAATTTAATTTGGAAAGAATTGAAAAAGAGATTTTTCAGATTTATAGTGAATTCAAAAGGGTAGTACAGGGAAGCTATGGTTAATAGGGCGAAGGCATGGGGCGAGACGGGTCGCATAATCGTTTTTAAATAAGACCTGAGAGATCCGAGCCATAAAAAGTAAAAAGAGGTGGCTCAAAAAGACCCATAGTGTAGGTATGTTTTTTTGGGAAAAGGGGGGAAAGCATAAGATGGAGACAAAAAAGTTATAAGAAAAAAGAGTAGAGAGGGGGTTTTGACACAAGAAAATATTTTTCAAAGTGAAAAAAGTCGAAAATTCAAAAAAGAGTTTTGAAAAAGATAAGAATTTCGAACTTTGAGGCCTAATAACTTCGTAACGGTCGGTAGGAAAAAAAAACGCCGAACCACGTGACCAATGAATTTCAGCAAAGAATCGAAGTGAATGAAAAGAAACTTGGTACGGGTAAGGAATCGAAAAATAGAGAGGGGTCAATGTGAAAAATCAGGTGGTGGGATCGTGGGCACGTGGGGGGGGCGCTCGCGCCTATGACTTGGAGCCCCAAGAAGGGTTTTTTTTTTAAGTCTCAAAGCCTGCGCAGTAGCTATTACCCCGCTAATTTTTTGGAATTTTTAAGAAATAACCTCAGAATTAGGTTAAGGGCAGTACAAGAAACGTATTAGTCTTATTCAAGTTTTTCATAAAATGTCGGGAAATGCCTTAAAAAAATTATGAAAATGCTAAAAAAATTGAAACTCTTTATTTCTTATTTTTCGAAATTTAAAAAATGCCAAAAAATAGTTCAAATTAATCAAACTCTTTTATCCACTTTTGCCGTAAAATGTCGGGAAATGCCTCAAAAAAATTTATGAATATGGTGACAAATCAAAAATCTCTATTTTTCATTATTTTCAAATTGTAAAAATACTAACAATGGTTTAAATCAATCCGCTATGCTACACTGGGGGTGGTGGGGGTGGGGGTGGGTTGTGGTGGGGGAATCTGAGGTCTTTAAAAGCAGCTCGAGTCGACTGCTTACTTCATTACATTCGCTCATCTCAACATGGCATCATCAGATGATGATGGATACTTAAGCGATGATACTCCTAGGAATTTGGATAATTGGGCACTTAGACAGAGGAAAGTTTTCCCCGTCCGATCCCGCCGGGTGTGCAAGACCTTAAACCTGGTGAAGGTGGGTGATGACGGCTGGTGTATTGGCTGCTATGCCGACTTGGAAAACAAGTCGGCTGGTGACCAATTCTTCAGTGGTCATGTAACCCAAGATTTCGGTAGTCGCGCGCACATACCGAACTGTAAAGGTTGTGGAGTAGCTCTTGGTACTCTACAACATAAGAGTGCGTGCCTTATTTGTAATCGAGCCTGATTACAAATAAGATATCCCGTGAAAAACGGTCCTTTTCAGGACCACAGAATGTTTCATCGTAGTTTTAGTTACCTAATGCCATAGTATATGTGGCGTTAGATAGAAAATTATATAAGTCCAGTCGGATCGAGTATAATTTTCTTTGCAAAATCCGTCCTTTTCAGGATGACAGAATATTTTGATCTTACTTGTATTTATCTAATGTCACGACATCTGTGACATTAGATAGAAATTATGTAAGTCCAGACGGATCGAGTATAAGTTTCTTTGTCGGTCACATTTCCACAACACAATTACACCATTTTTGCGAACTAAAAGCAGTTTTCGACAGTGAAGTCCGCCAGTATCATTTTTGGATGGAGGGCATTTGTATAATAAACTTTAGTTTGTTGGCGGTGAAAAGGTGGGGATGGAGTGGTGGAGGGGGTAGATTATCTCTATTTAAACGGTTGCGAGCGGGTCACAGAATCACTTCATTTTTAAATCTTAAAGTACCAAGATATAACTATGAATTTCGAAAGGCCGTTAAGTCGCGGTTCATCGGTTTTTAGCGATGATACCGTCGACATGAATGATGTCGATCTTTATGTTTCGCGTTTATAAAAACACGTTTTTAAAAAATGTTACTTTAATTTAATTTAACAAAAAGTCGCAAAATTGGTAAAATACAATACAGTTAATTCTACGTGTTAATACGTTAAAGTCTATGTCGATTCTAACTTGAAAACCTCATGCAAAATGCATTATTAGATTCGCATGGGAACGGTGCTTAGCTCAGCATTCTGCAACACAGCAGTTCCATGAAATGATGAGCACATAACTCCTCCATCCCTAAAAGGAACTCGAGGGTGGAACCATCTGAGTTGCCATAAACGGTTCTTCAACTTGTTTTCTTTTAGCTGCTGTAGGCTTCTTCTTGCATATCACTTTGCAGATCTTTTCTTTTCGTGTGATCAGGATATAGAGAGTGACACATGAGACTAGCGTCACGACGCAACCCAGGGACCAAATGGAGTATTTCGAATGAAGGTGAAATTCTTCCAGTGGCTCTTCTTGTAGCTGTTGGAGCTGGACTTCATGGAGTTTATCCAATGGTACGTTTTCTAGTTTCAGTTTGTGTACTTCCAAGGTGGGGATATGTAACACCTTGATGTCTTGTAATGTGACTGGGTGGCCGGCAATAATGCCTTTTTCGTTTTTGTAGGTGAACTTTGCGTCTTTGATAGCGCAATTTGGCGGGACAACAAACAGGTATGTTCCTTGTAGTAGGGCGACGTCATTTTCGGCGCATTCTGCTTGAAGTTTCTTTGTTCTAGGAAATATACCAATGTAATGAGCATCATTTATCTCTTCGATAATTTCTTCACTGATATGGACGGGAACGTGTTGACATTTTTCTATCTTGGGTCCATTGGAAAGCAATGATGTTACACAATCTAAGTTGTCTTGTAGAGGTAAGAGGTGGTTCTTCAGGCAGAGAAAGTTTGGTCTTAGGTCGATGCACTCGTCTTCTTGATATTGGTAACCATTGTTGCTTATAGAAAGGTATGTGGATGGTGGAATTATTATTGATTGGTTTTGGTTTGGAATGGAATACAAATGATAGTAGTCGAAGGTATCGGGATGTATCAGAGGAAAATCGAGTGAAAAAACAATTTTTTCTTGAATGTAGAAAACATTTGTTTCTACTATGCTGTAGTATTTTAGATAATCGTTATCAGTAAATAATATTTGCGAATGACTATGAATTTGATATAGGTTATTTACGATTTCTTTTAAGTCTGTAGGAGAGACGATACTATGGTGTAGTGTTTTGAGACTGGCGAAACTTATAGCATTTTCAATTTCTGAAAGAAAGTTTAGCAACGAGTCTAAGTTTAATTTTATTTCATCTAATATTTCGCGTAGTTCTATGTAATGCATATAACTAAAAGTAAGGTCATTTAGCTCTTTTCGCAATTCTTCAATTTTTGCTTCGATTAGCTTTTGATTGCGTGTTACTCTTGTCATAGTTTCGTTAATATTTTTCATTAAATTTGATGTTAAAGACATTTGTTTGTTTACCTTCTTTACTATTTTATTTTGGTTAGATTCCAGTTCTGACAAATTATCATGAATTTCTTTAGCATCTTCCTGATCTAAGTTACCAGAAATATATTTTACTAGAGAGCCTAACGGGTTGATAAGACCGCGTTTACTACGTTTTTCGGGGAAGACTGATTGTAGTTTCCTGTTAACAGTTGTTACTTCATATTCTAAATGTTTATATGGATGATTTATTAAATAGTCCTTCTAAATTATTGTATTGATCGGTTATTGACTTAATTTGTTTTTGGAGAGGTCTAAGTGGAATGTAATGTAGAAAGGTATGGGAAGCTATTTTTATTTTAGCAGATCCTAGTTTAAATGGTAGGATTCCCGGATTGGACTGGAGGGATTGTATTTGAATTTTCTGTGTCATCAAGGTTTGAACCAGAAAGGTCATCAACCTGTAACAATGATTTGTCTATAAATTTTCGTGGTTTTTTGAATACTTGTTTGTGGTAGGTATTAAGCGGGGTAGTAACTGTGAGATCGTTGCTTCTTACTACATGCTCGGGTCGATAAAGAGGTTTAGTTTTTGACTGTCTGTCTGTCAGTTTTCTATAACCGATGGTACCCGGTTCGATGTCTGGTGGGTCATCGCGTTTTTCATTTAATTTTGTAAAAACATTGGATTTTTGTTTGGAGGTGTTCTCGTGTATTATTTTGTATAGTTCCACCATAGTTTCTTTATGTTCATAAATTTGGTGACTAATCGGTTCTGCTTGATTATCGATGTCGATTGGATCTTTAAGTTCTAAATGTCCTAGTAATAGGTCGATTGGTTTTCGTTTAGTTACTGAGTGAATGGAATTATTATAGCCTAAAACTGCGTATGTGATTTTTTCAAAAGGGCTTAAGTTGGGTTTTGTAATAGATAGTGTACGCATGTGTTCTAGTAGTGTAGAGTGAAATCGTTCTACTATAGCATTACTATTGGGGTTTAATGGTAAAGTATAATGCCAGTTAATTTTGTATAATTTTGCAAAATCTTTTAATAAGGTTTGAGTAAATTCACTTCCATTGTCAGAAATTATATTTTCAGGTATTTTGTATGAAGAAATAAATTGTAATAGTGATTGGTATACGTGTAAGGCCGAAAGGCTAGGTAGTACGTAAGCCTGGCCAAATCGAGAAAAACTATCGCAAATTGTGAGGGTTACGGTGTTGCCAAATTTAAAAGTGTCTATATGAATGGTTTCAAATGGTTTTTTAGGAGTAGGTGTTAATTGTAGTCTAATTAATGGCGGGTGTCGTTCATATTTTACTTGTTGACAAACTTGACAATTATTGATAAATTTTCTGACGTCATCACTCAGCTTAGGCCAATAGTATTTGGTCCTTAATTCGTCAATTGTTTCATGAATACCGCGATGGTTCGTAATACCTTCATGTTGTGTTTTTATTAGACTTTGCTGTGTATTATCACGTGTGACGTCATGTAAAATAGTGTTAGATTTAAGAAGTCTGTATGATGAATTTTTAAACGTTTCGGGGATAAATCTGCACATTTCTTTATAAAATTTTTGATCGTCATCATTTTCGAAATAAAACACATATTGCCGTCTTGGTTCGGCATATTCTTTTAAAAATTGTATTGTTTGTTCGCGAAGTGTTTCATTTGTCACGTAAAGATGCCATCGCGTACGGTTAATTGGATTGCCAAAAATTCTCTTCATTTCAATGCGTGGGTTTTGGTCAACCTTTTTAATAACAATTTGACAAAGAAAATAATTTATAGGTTTTTCGGTAATGTTAATAGTTAATATGGGATTTTCCGCACTAGTATGCACTGTTTCATTATCGGTGTTTTCCTCAGGGTCTGCTTGTACCATTATCGATTGATTATCGGTTTCGCGGCTCGTCGAAGGTTGTGGGTCTAAAATGGGGTTCTCGTTAAACTCGTTCATATATTGTAAAACAGGCGGGACGTCAGTTTCGGTGGGGTATATTTCTACCCTAGAAAGCGCATCCGCGTTTGTATTTTTCTTCCCTTTCTTATATATTATTTTGTAGTCGAACTCTTCAAGTTTTAGTCTCCACCGAACTAAACGAGAATTTGGTTCTTTTAACGACATCAACCACTGAAGAGGTTTATGATCTGTAATAATGTTAAATTTTCTGCCAAACAAGTAGGGCCTAAAATATTTAGTTGCCCATACTATGGCTAGTAATTCCTTTTCTATGGTTGAGTAGTTTTGTTCTGCGTTGTTAAGGGTGCGCGACGCGTACGCGATAGGTTTGTCTTTCCCTATTACACCTTGTGATAAAACAGCGCCGACGGCAACGTTGCTTGCGTCGGTAGTCAGATTAAATTCTTTAGAAAAGTCTGGGTACTCTAAAATCGGGTCGTTAATTAAAAGAGCTTTGCAATCTTCGAATGTTTTAATATATATCGGGTCATCGATATTAACTGTAGCGCCCTTTTTCAGACACTTAGTGCATGGCTTTGTGATGTTCGCAAAGTTTTTTATGAATTTTCTATAATAACCTAAAAGGCCTAAAAACCCTTTAATTTCTTTTGTAGTTTTCGGAATGGGATAATTTAAGATTGCCTTGATTTTATCCGGATTTGGCTTGATACCGTCGGGCGTTATAACATGACCCAAAAACGCAACTTCTTTGCGCAAGAATTCTGACTTATCAAGTTGCACCTTTAGGTTACTTTCACGCAATTTTTGAAATACAGCTTTAAGATTAACTAGGTGTTCTTGCAAAGATGTTGAGAATACGATGATGTCATCTATGTAAACAAAACATATTTTATTTATTAAATTTTTGAGCACATTATCCATAACGCGCTGAAACGTTGCGGGGGCGTTCTTGAGCCCGAAAGGCATGCGCAGATACTCATAATGCCCGTTTTCGACGTTAAATGCCGTCTTTTTTATGTCGTCATGATGCATTTCTAGCTGATGAAAGCCGCTGGCTAGATCCAAAGTTGAAAAGTATTGGCAACGGCCTAGTTTATCAAGGATATCCGATATATTCGGAAGTGGATATCGATCATCGATGGTTTTATCATTAATTTTACGATAATCTACAACTATGCGCCATCCCGGACGCGTCAGATTTTTTTGGCACGATCCAGATTGGAGACGACCAGGGTGAGTCACTTGGTCGTATGATTCCCTGGTTTAACATGTCATTTATTTGTTTTTCGACTTCTGGCTTAGGTATGAATGGGTAACGGTACGATTTAGTGTATATTGGTATTTCGTCTGTCGTTTTTATACGGTGTTTAACTTGATTTGTAAAAGTCAAGGGTGAATTTTCGCGATGAAAAATATCGGAAAATGCTGTGCATAAATTTTCGATGTGATATTTTTCTTCGGGATTCATATGTTCTGTTCTTATTAAATCGGGTATCTTGATTTTTTCCGAATTTTTGTTATGTTCTACGGTAACATGAAAAATTTCGTATTCGTTTTTTGCAAAAGAACTGACTGATATTGGGGAATAGAGATAAATTTCTTGTACACTATCGGTGCGGTTTTGGATGTCAACCGGAGCATATCCGTTTGTAGATGTTGTTAAGCCTTCGCGAATTAAACAATTAAATAGTCTAGTTTCAATAATAGTGACGTCACCATTCGCTACGGTGACAGGAATTTTTAAGGTTTCTATAGTATGTGGTTCAATACGTGTAAAAAATAAAAGTTTGTTTTTAGTTTCGTAGTGTGTTAAGGGTAGTTTGGCGGAGGGTGTTTTTAAAACAGAATGTTGTAAATCTAGTTGAACATTTAGGTTTTTTAAAGTTTCGTAACCGATGAGACCGTCGAAGAAATGATGAAATTTAAATAAATAAAATTTTATCTTTTTGTCAGAGTTAAATTCTTGAAAAGCTGGTATTTCGGCACATAAATCTCTACTAGTAGTTTGAAATATAGATGATATTGTGAACGGCTCGTTTTTTATACACTCTTGAAAATAATTTTCGGCAATTTCGGGGCTTAAAAATGATTTCGTTGCACCGGTGTCAATTAGTAATTTTAAAGGTGGGTTCGATATTTTTATATATGGTAGGTCCTTTCGGTCATAAATAGAATGAATTTCTATATGATTGGCTCTTGAGGCGTGATTTCCTGAAAATTTTGGTCGGAATCATTGTTTTGTTCAGGGGTGTATGTAGTATTTTGTTCGTCAAAATTTTCACAATTTTCGTTTTGCTGATCGGGTACATTCAGGTAATTGGGATTGTCATAATTTGAATAAAAATATTCGGGTCCATAGGAAGCATAATTTTCATAAGAAGGACCGGGGGTATTCGGGTCAAAGAAAGGGGGTTGCTCCATGTTATAAAGTTCTTCGAACACAAAATTTGGTCTAGAATATCGTGGGGTTTGTTGTTGCTGAATCATAGTTCTAGGTTTGGGAAAGGTCCCGTGTGAAATTCCGCTCATAGGGGTAGGTCTTGGTTGATGTTGAGGGTTAGGTTTCCAAACGTTTGTTGGATTTCTAGGGGGTCCAAAGACTTGTCTGTTAGTAGGAAATCTTTGATTAAATGTGGGCCTTGGTTGAATATTAACAGGACCGCGTGGAAAATGAGAATTAAAATGAGATTGTTGGGAAAAACTAGGTTGAAAATTATTATTATATTTATGGGGTTGGTTGTTATTGTTGTAAAAATTATGTAGTTGGTTGTTACCAAATTTTTGTTGTGGTTTTTGCAAATGACGAATATTATTTTCCGATATAATAAACTGTCTGGCGGTTGCTAAAGAATCTGGTCGCATAGCACGAATAGGCGAACCTAAGGGATCTTTTAAGCCTGCTAAGAATATTTTTAAAGCATGTGTGTTATAAAATTCCTTCTTTACGGCAACAATGCCGGGGTTATTTTCATGTGTGTCTACGTAGTTATGTAGAGCACTTAGATTCGACATTATTCGGGTATAAAATTGCAAAGAAGGCTCGTTATTACCTTGTCTCATTTGATCTAGATCGAATAATAATCCGTTTTCGTCACGTTGGTCACCAAAATGAGCTATTAGTGCGCTTTTTACGCTCGGCCATTCTTTAGAAATACAAATGCTATAAACTTCCCTAGCTTTACCTATCAATTTGGCGTAAATGCCGTAAATAAGTGTGACATTTTGGACAGAATTTTTATTTTCGGGTGCTGGGTCCCAATAAGTATGAATCAAAGAATTGGCAGTATCCAAAAATGAAGATAATTCTAATGGATTTCCATCGAATTTTGGAACAATTTCTAAAAGTTTACTTTCAAAGGTTGGTCTTGCCATTTTTGGTTTAAAGTTATTGGGGGTTACTTCTACTTTGCTCAAAGAAAGACTTGAAAATAACCTATCTAATGTAGAATCAATTTCAGTTTTAGTTTCGCTTAAATCTAACTCGTTATCACTATTTTCCTCTATGGAATTAGAATGAGACGAGGAGAATGACATAGGCAGGAAAATTGGAAAGCAACTTACATAAATGAAGCAATTTTCATTCTTCTAATCCAATTGGTATAGTCCAACACGATGCTGCACTTTCTCTACCACTTTTTTCGGACAGTTTTGCGCGATGCAAAAAGTTCGATTTTTTTCTTAGAACAAACGGTTAAAACCGACGGGTTTTTCACTGTGAAAGTCCCTTTCTAAATCCTACCGACTGCGCCACTTTATGTTTCGCGTTTATAAAAACACGTTTTTAAAAAATGTTACTTTAATTTAATTTAACAAAAAGTCGTAAAATTGGTAAAATACAATACAGTTAATTCTACGTGTTAATACGTTAAAGTCTATGTCGATTCTAACTTGAAAACCTCATGCAAAATGCATTATTAGATTCGCATGGGAACGGTGCTTAGCTCAGCATTCTGCAACACAGCAGTTCCATGAAATGATGAGCACATAACTCGATATGGATGATCGGCTCTTGGACATCGAACGACTTCTAGACATCGAGGCAGAAGATATGTTTATTGCCTGGGAAGATGAGCGGGCAGTCGAAGAAGCAGATCTGGGTCAGGAATTGCCAAACATCGATTGGCAAAATGGGGAGTTGTCGGCTGATGAGATGGAGCCGGACTCCAGTACCGATTGGGTGCCACCACCGCCGCCGGAAGATCATGACGGTCCGGCCGATTCATCCACTTGGTGGATCACGGACCATCAGGATGAAGATGGTCCAGCGGATTCCACCAACTGATCCCGGAACCATGCCCTCCCCGATCTACCCCGACAAAATCAGTCCTTTTCAGGACTACAAAATATTTGATCGTAGTTTGTAGTTGATTCATGTCACATCTCATGTAACATGATATTTCTCAAGAATTAATTACTTTTGGGAAATATTGTGTTACTCTGTAGAGACATGTACGTTCTTACCGTACGTTAGAACTAGCTAAATTTCTAGTAAGTTCTCTACGAGAATGCTGAGAGTTTGGTCTATTATCTTACTTGTAGTAAAATTCACATTTTATTACAAATAAGATGCATGTTCTCAGCCATTGTAACGGATAGCCTCTCTTCACAGACATAACACTTTATCGCATACTTAAGTTGTGTGCATCTAACGATTACACACCTAAAGTTACGGCCCTACATTTTCCGTCTATTCGTTTTTCTATTTTGCATTTTCACACTATTTTTTGTGTGTAACTTCCGTATACTTATTTTAGAAATAAAAAATATTGTTTCATTTAACTTCTTTTTTTATTATCATATATACAAAAACATTTTCTTTTACTTATATATACATTACTATTACAAAAATAACTTAACTCTATATTTACAATAAAATTCTAAAGCTACTTCTTATACGCTAAATTATTCATTACTTCCAGTCTTTTAACGCACTTCTCCCTTGTCCTTTTAGTTTGCTCCACTTTCACCCGCAGTTCATTAATCTGTCTTTCAAAGTCCGCCTCATCACTATCACACTTTTTTACTTCGCGCAGTAGTTGTTCCCTATACCTATATGCCGCGGAGAAGACGCACTTTTGGCTCGACGAAAACTCGTTCAACCAGTCCGGCTCTTCAGCAGTTGTTGTTGACTGCTGCGATTCCTCGTACGATCGCTTGCATCGCATCTTGGCCGGTTTGCGGCACTTCCCACGTCCTATTGTTGGCGATAGTGGTGCCTCCGTTGCAATTGTCCCTTTGTCGACAACCTGTGAATTGTCAGGTGTGGCCGAGTCTGGACCGTTATTCACCACAACGATTGGAGACAGAGGCTTCGGTGGTGGCGGAAACTTCAGAAAATCAGGTAGTTCCACTGGCACTGTGGGGCGCCTAAACTGAAATTTCCTCTTCTTCTTCTCGCCCTCGGCAGCCGCATAGAATTCACCTTTATTAATGGTGGCCGTCTTGGGTTTGGTCAGAAGATTTTGTAGTTTCGATGTTGGCCCCCGCCTCGCCTTTTTGATCACCACATCACTTATAATATTAATTCGGCCTCCATCCTCCTCAGTCCACTTGTTGACGTAGTCAACCGCCGAATTAACTGTCTCCTTTTTCGCGTCTACGTCTTCCACAAACGCAGTGTTCAGCACGTCGTCATTGTGCCATTCTTCGAAGACACCTGGGGTCAGCAGGTCAATCACTTCCTGCCCCATCAACTCTGCTTGGATACTTCCATCCAAGTTAAACGCATTTAACAACGACTCACTACCGGAATTCATTTTTCTAACTAACTCACTGCACTAAACTGACAAATGTATTTACTTGGCGAACTGTTCTAGCGAACTATGAAATGCTCTGCCTAGCAAACCAAATTTATACTTATCACCCCACCATAAACTCCCCCACTCTATCTGACGGTTGATGCTTTGGAGGCCAAACAAGTTCATTCAACTTACAAGGTTGCGTTCAACGGCTAGACAGCGATTCAAGGACATATTTTCAAGGTAATCGTGTGTCCTTACTTCTGTTATTGTTTGTGCTCTCAAGGTTATATGATCCAGACAACCCATATTTATAGGCACTCTCTTTCCTTCGACGACTATTATCAGAAACTATAATGTTGCCTGCAGATCAAGATAACAATCGTCCAGCTGAGACTTTTTCAGGAGCACAAATAATAATTTCTGCCGTTTGCTATAATTGTAAAAGAGAAGTATATATTTGGACTGACCACATGCAATCTTACAGTTACATTGAATTGTTGAGAGTAAGGATTGTTAAGTGTCATTACTGTGGAACGCTGATGTGTCGACGAGGGCCGATTAGCAGATCTCATATGCTGAGAAGACAATGGATGCTACGAGAAATTTACAAGCAAGACATTAATTAATTTTTATTCTTGTAACTTTATTACTATATTGTAAAATAAAACAACATATTATTGAAACAATTATCTATGTATTTTACTGTCCTGCGTTACAAAATTTCAACTATTGCTATTACTATAGTGGTTAATAAAACTACGTGACATTGGAGTTAATATTTTTTTATTTTTCTAAAACATAGACTTTCCAACATTTTTCTAATTATAACTAATATTTTCGGGTAAAAAACTTTGCATAGCTTGTATTAACATATTTAGGTTATCTTCAGGGTTTGTTTCGTAAAACTTTATGTCTGGGTGCCCCCAAGGTAGAGTTTTTGTTGTTGATGGTATAATATAACGTTTATCGTCGTGGTGAGATAAAGCAACTTTATTAATTATTTCGGTATAAACGTCGTGTTTATAACTTCGAAAGGTTTTCATTTTTCGAAATATCTGACCACCACGTTCTACGATATTCCGATAATCTTCCAGGTGAAGCTGTTTTTCAATTACACGTTTTTTTATACCTTTCGCTTTTTTAATTTCGCTACTGATTGAGTTTATGTAATAAGCTTTGGCTCCGGTACCAAAAAAACTTATTATTGGATCACCTGGAAATTCATCCTTCATTCTACCTACTACTGACTGACTTTTTTTTATGTTAAAAATATTTCCTTCGGTATAATTGGATGTATCGAATTTATCCGGATTTTCTGCAATTATGCGATAAAAATTGTCGGTGTAAACTTTTAATATTAACGAATCTGTGTCGGTATACAGTAAAGAAGCATTTTTGCCAAATTTTGTTTTAATGAATGAGTAGAAAAAATCATAAATTACTGTTTTCGACATGTCCAGTATGGAAAATCCGATATAAATTGGTTTATTATAAGTTACCTTTAATTGATCCATATGAATGGCAACGAATTCTTTATTAAAAACCGTTGAACTTTTAAAATAAGGACGAGAAATTAATGCTCGTGCCCCAATTTTATTCCTGTCATTTTCCCATCGGGTAGCTAGTTTTATATCATTACGATTCTCCACATTTTCCATGGTCTTGCCAAAAACAGCATTAATGATTAATTTAAAAGTGTCTTTACCAAACTTTGTTGTTGCCCTATTGCGCAAGTCTGTATTTAAGTCGATATATGTCTTTAACCATGGGGATTGATTAAATTTTAAAATTCTGTGTGTTTGCATTCCCATTAGGCCGTTATTGATTGCTTGTTTTAATGTTCGGTAATGAATGATGTATTTCTTTTTATCGTTTAAATTCGGAATTAACTTTGAAAATTTTGCCGATTCCGTGGGTGGTACAATATTTTCAACTAAAAAGGGTAAGTCGGAATGGTCATCATATAGCGTATCCGGATAATGAACGTCAACTTCCAAAACGTATCCTTCTGGACCATTATCGTCCACATCCATAATATTTAAATTTAAAATTTCATGCTCTGATAACCATCTAAAGCCGCCAAATGGTAATGCCTGCGACATACTATGACCGTATAGATTTGTTGCATCAAGATAAACAATGAAAGATGATGGTTCGTTAGGGTCGTAGTTTGGTACATATATGTTGTTGGCAGCGTGCATCCTTTCTGAACACTGACTTATACCGCCTCGAATACCTTTTTTGAAAAAATGAACCGTGTCCATATCAGTCAATAGCTCTAACTCTACCTTAGAAATACGCAACATACAATCAAACGAATAACTTGGAAGGGTATAGTACTGTGCTGGATCCAGTTTATACGTTTCTAAACAAGTATCGCGAAACTGTTCAAAAACATCGGTTAGTAATAAAACATCAGATTTCAAATATAAATCCGAATAGTCCCCCAAATTCTTACAATTAAATGTGTCCCACACCTTTTTAGCTCTATCATAATCTTCATCGCTAATGTGCTCCTCTGACAAACTATCATAAAACTGATTTTTTGTGGGTAAAATTGGATGGTTCATTTTCTCCATTGAATCGACAAAACTATAGGGAAAAACACCTTTTTTGCGCATTAAATTAAACTGCTCATTATCAGAAAAATATTTTCCTGTTTCCCTGAAACTACCCACAGCTAATCCATTACCCAAATTTTCCAGCGAAGTTGATAGAAATTTAAAACTATCGATGAACCGCAATTTCAAATATTTTTTCTTTATTGTCCCACTTTTATTATCGACATAATCGTGAACGTAAATACTTTTCGTAAACGAAATATACTTTTCCTTGCTTTGAGCTAAAACATCGATCTTGTCTCCGTGACGACACAACTCTTTAATAAACATGTGGCAATCGTACCCGCTCAAGTTATGAAATATAATTGGAATAAAATTGGGTAACTTATAATTTAAATTGCAAATCGAATGAGCAGCACCAGGTCTTTTTTTCCCAGTTATGTGACAGTGGTCCTTTACTTTACAATTATTATTTTCAAAAGGTCATTCACATATACCACATTTTGTGGCATTATTGAACTCCGCTATTTGGTCCACCGTTAAAGTTTCCATTGCTTTTATATCTCTTAAGTATGTATTGTAAAGAGATCTTAAATCACTTTCAAGTCGAGAAACGAAAACCTGGGCTGCGTCGTTTCCCCGGTAGAGCTCAAATTTTGAAATCGAATCGTCAAAGGAGCACTTAATTAAATACGCAAAAGAATATGGTTCATGTTTGATGCTTTTGACTAAGTAAGAATTTGTGGGATTTGGTTCCACAGTATCCAGCGGTTTAAGCACCGATTCAAAATCCGCGTAAACGACAAACGGTACACGCATTTGCTTTTCTATGTTTTCAAATTTTAATATATTTTCACTTACACTCCTTCCAAATTTATCTATTTTTAAATTTAGTGATGGTGTTAATGAATATTTGTGGTTACAGTCATTTTTTTGGTGTGATATCAAAGATGATGGTGAACTAAAATATATCAAACAACCATCACAAAAATACATTTTATCGCTACGCGATGTAATTTGACTGGAACATAATTTCGATAAGTCTTTTATCCAACAATAATGACTTTTAGAACAACGCGTATCACAAATATGCTCATCATCATCTTTAATACTACAATCCTTTGTTATTAACAACAAGTTTACATGTCTGTTAAGTTTTCTACCCGAATACCTTAATGGACCGACAACTTCATACTTTAACATATTATTTTCGAAAATTTTTTGCAAACCATAAACGTTAACTGAAATATTATTCATTTCTTCAAATTTTGATATATCACGCAACTTTACTGGAAAGTCTATACCTGTAAAATTCAGCAGTCTTGAATAGTGTGGATAAGATTGAATCTGTGATGCCCTTCTAGTGGCGGGGCACAAAGCAGACACGATTGACCACGCAAAACAACACTCATCTTGATTAATCACATTGATGATGGCTTTTTTCAATTCGATGAATCGGGGTAACTTTATATATGAAGATCCACCAAAAGGTTTATACTCGTTGACATTTACTTCCAGGTATAGAATTTTTTCCAGAGCCCAACCTACGAAAACAAGAAAGAGTGACATAAGTATTTATTTTATTTTTAGTCGTTAATTTATAACATACCTGAGTCTTTTTCCTGAAACTCAGTCGATTGAGTCTTCATGGCTTCCACTAATGATTGATATATTTCTTCCAAATCGCTTCCTGAAGTAACAATTTCATTGCGTGTATTAAATGACTTGTCACTGTACATATTATCTTGTGTTGGTAAAAGATACCGACCAACAACCACCATATTAACTTTCAAAGCACAACGCACTCTTACTAGGTCACTTACTACCTCTAACACTTTTGCTTTAATTTCGTCAAAAAATAATGAATAGTCAGTATGTTCATTATCACTTGATATACGGTATGTGGCAATCCTATTTCTAAAAGCACTGGACACGAGTTCAACACCAGCTGATATTGGTGAACATGCATTACTTTTATGGTGTATTGTTCTTTGATGAGCTGCCATTCGATTTGCTGGTATGGTTATATTGCAGCAAGTGCAAGTACGCACCACAGATGTTGATGCCCCATCGTCAACTTTTCGCTGTTTTCCACCATGTATATTTGCAAATCGTGCTACGCACGATTCTCTTTTATGTCGTAACATATTATAACTCTGGGTAAACGATTTACCACAATTTTCACACACGTACGCCATGACTTTCAAATTAACTTGCTTGAACCGTTTTACTCAACACAATGTTCTATACTAAAATTTAATTCCCCCTACCCTCATATATACCGAACCACATTAGACCCAACCCACTCGATCTTCATACCAAAACATGTTACACCCCAATAATAACTCAAGGTAAACTAACATCACAAATGTAACCTTGAAATAAGCGTCGTACACCTGGTCATCATCAAACAAAGAAACATCTGCTCGCATTCATTGAAAATATGCATCGCAAATGTAACCTTGAAATAAGCGTCGTCCACCTGGTCATCACCAAACAAAGAAGCAGCTGCTCGCATTCATTGAAAATATGCATCGCAAATGTAACCTTGAAATAAGCGTCGTCCACCTGGTCATCACCAAACAAAGAAACAGCTGCTCGCATTCATTGAAAATATACACCGCAAATGTAACCTTGAAATAAGCGTCGTCCACCTGGCCATCACCAAACAAAGAAATATCTGCTCGCGTTCAAGGCCAAGTTATTGACCTTGACCTTGGAACAACACCTGCGCATATCAAGGCCAAATAACAATAGCACACCTGAGCGTTCAAGGTCGACCCTACTGCGCATGCGGAAACTCACTAAGCATCTACTTATACCACCGAACAACATAGAAGGGTCACTCCTGCGCGTCACTGTGATGTTCTAAGATCAAAGCATCGCCGGCAGCAGCCGAATGAATTTTCTCGAATTGGAAGCCTTGCGAGGTCGCAGACGGAAATCCCAAAATACGAGGGCGATACGTGCACGCGAGTTACATTCTGTATAAATGCTTATGATAGCACTTTTCGCCACTCCTTTTCTATGATAAGAAATGTTATAAATAGGACTCGAATGCTTTGTCTCGTTACTTCTGTCGTGACTAGCTAAACTGTTAATTTCTTTCAATCCAAATAAATTCGTTATACTAGAGGGTTTCAAGTGTTTTTTCTAGAAATAAAATTATTTTTAAAAACGCCGTCCCCTCGGCCCGACGTATAACTGGCGCAGTCGTGGTAGGATTTCTGAGACGTTACAAGGGCATATTGCAACGGTTTCTTTCAAGAATTCACTCAGACAAAAATCTACAAAAATCCGGACAAGTGTTGGACCAGAAGCAAATAGTACCGATCTAAGGTAGCAACTGGACAATCAGCATCGGGACAAAGGAAGAAATTTCAGCAACAGCTTCACTTCAGGAGTCAACCCGGCTACAAACGGACAAACATCGCCGCCCCTGTAGACAACTGGAGAGGACAAAAATCGCCGAACCAGCTTAGATTAAGACAACTGGAGAGGACAAAAATCGCCGAACCAGCCTAGGATTAAGAAACAAGAAAGAAGAAAGAAAGAAAGAAGAAAGAAAACGAATGAAGACATCAATTTTCATTGTTTTATTGTAAGTGAAATTTTCAATTTCCATTTTATTTTTTGTACAGGCAATTAAAAAATATACCTATTGCATTATTTTATTTATCTAGTCAGAACAAAGCAATTGCCTTTACAAAAAGCACTTTATTTTTAGATTAAGAATATTTCATTTTATTTTTTGTGTTATTGTGTTTTACCGTACGAATTTTATTTTTATCCAGAGTAATTTCAAAAGTATAAATTTCTATTTAAATCTTCAAAATTGATTCTTTAGACGATTTAATAAATTCTCTAAATTCGATTAATATAACTGACAACATGCCAGAAACTACTAATTATCATCTCTTGAAATATCAATCCGATAATATTCCTCATTTCGATGGAAATCCTAAATTACTCAATAGATTCATAAATGCTGTCGAAAATCTTTTAAAAGCTTTTCAAGATCGCACTAATATAAACGCAACTATAAATATTTGCTTATTCGATACTATTTTAAGTAAGTTAAACGGAAGAGCTGCAGAATTGATAGCTTCTCGATCTGAATTAAATTCTTGGCTATTAATAAAAGATGTGTTGATACACAGTTTTGCAGATCAAAGATCAATTGATTGCCTTATACAAGATTTATTGAACCTAAAACCTTTCAAAAATGAAAATCCATTACTTTTTGGAATGAGAGTACAAGATTCTAGAAGTCTGTTATTTTCAAAATTAAACTCAGGGCCTGATGATGCCGCTACAAAACTAATCAAAATACAACATTACGATCAATTTGCACTAAAAACATATTTAAATGGTTTACCGTATAATTTGCAACTTGTCACAAGACTTAAAAACCCAGATTCTTTAGAAAAAGCTATGGCACTTGTACGAGAAGAAGAAAATTTTATCTACTTCAAAAATACTCAAAACCCAAATATAAATAAACCTTTATTTATAAATAAAAACCAAAAACCTAGTACTTCACAGTTTAGACAAACTTTTACACCACCTCAGAACTATAGTCAGTATAGACCGAATTACAATCCAATTCCAAACTATATACCGCAAAATAATTTTCAAAAACCTTTTTTGAATTTTCCCCAACAAAATAACCCCCATAATTTCCAAAGACCTAATAATTACTTTTCTCAACAAAGACCTAATTTTAATCAACAAGCTTTTCAAACACCTGCATTTAATAATCAAATGAGACCACAATTTTCTAATCAACGTTTTGGACAAACGTCCCAAAGAACTAATTTAAATAGGAAAATAGAGCCAATGGACACCAGTTCAGGAAACACTATTTTGAATAATTCATTACAAAATAAAAGAATTACTACACAAAAATTATATAACCAGGAAGTTATACAAAAACCCGAACAAACCCTATATGAAAGTAATTTTCCCCTTGAAAATTCCTATAACAATTGTGAAAATTCAGAACCGGATTTATATAATGAATACCCTACTGAATTTTATGAAACAGAAACATACCCTGACGAATCTTATGACTTTGACATACCACTGAGTTATTCTGCTAACTCATTAGATTTTTCTCAATACCAAAATAATGAACAAGAAAATGAAAATTTTACTCTGATGAGCCAGAAAACGGACAAGACATAATTTTCCTTAACAACCACAATATACAATTACCATTTATATTTATACCCGAACTTAATGCCAAATTTTTATTAGATACAGGAAGTACAAGAAGTTTTATAAATCCACAAATTGCTTATGAAAATTTCCCAGATTTAATAAAAGAACAAATTTTTCAAGTGCAAACGGCACATGCTACATCATTTCACAATGAAGTTGCTAGTTTACCAATTTTCCCTACTTTTAATACCCCCGGTATACATAAATTTTACCTTTTTAATTTTTCTAATAAATTTGACGGTCTGATAGGACTAGATCTTATTCAACAATTAAACGCTAATTTAGATTTTCATAATTTTATATTAAAATTGCCAAATGCAAAAATCCCAATTAATTACGGAAACGAGATACAACAAGATAATAATTTAACTTATATTCTTGAACCAAGAACTATTCAAAAAATACAAATACCTGTGAACATGTCACATGGATATGGTATTCTCCCTTATCAAAATATTGACGATATTGAAATACCAGAATGTTTAATAAAAATCGAAAATAACTTAGCATTTACTACAGCTTTAAATCCAAACGAAGAGCCTATTAAAATTACATTTTTAGAAAACCTTGACGTAGAACCTGTAGATTTAAATGAAATGAATTTTATTGACTACCCTATATGTGACCAAAAACCAGAAAAAAATATTGATAACAAACTTAAAGCTAATTTAAAACATATAAGACTTGATCACTGTAATTACGAGGAAAAAGAACAAATTCGAAAACTATGCTTTGAATTCCGAGATATTTTTTATTGCGAAGAAATACCCTTAAGTTTTACTAATGCTATCAAACATGAAATAAAACTAACTGATGAAACGCCAATTTATACAAAAACGTATAGATACCCTGAAATACATCGCGAAGAAGTAAAAAGTCAAATTTCAAAATTATTAGCTCAAAATATTATAAGAGACTCTAATTCGCCTTGGTCATCCCCAATATGGATCGTTCCAAAAAAATTAGACCAATCAGGTAAACAAAAATGGAGAATGTGCATCGATTTTAGAAATCTAAACAAAGTAACTATCAATGATAAATTTCCCCTTCCTAATATAACCGAAATTTTGGACAAGTTAGGTAAAGCGCAATACTTTACAACACTCGATCTCGCAAACGGATTTTATCAGATACAAATGAACGAAAATGATATTCCAAAAACTGCTTTTAGCACAGATACAGGACATTACGAATATTTACGAATGCCCTTTGGTTTAAAAAATGCCCCTTCAACTTTCCAACGAGTTATGAATAATATATTACGCGGTTTACAAAACGAAATTTGCCTTGTTTATTTAGATGACGTAATAATATTTAGTACGAGCCTCCAAGAACATATTTTAAAATTAAGAAAAGTTTTTACAAGATTACGCGAGTCTAAATTTAAAATCCAATTAGACAAATCTGAATTTTTAAGGAAAGAAGTTCAATATTTAGGACACGTTGTTAGCAACGAAGGTGTAAAACCTAACCCTGATAAGATAAAAGCAATAAAGAATTTTCCAATTCCTAAAACCACGAAAGAAATTAAATCATTTCTCGGTTTAATAGGTTATTACAGACGTTTTATTAAAAATTTTGCTAAGATAACTAAGCCTATGACGCATTGTTTGAAAAAAACCATGAAAATAGAACACACACAAGAATTTGTGAATGCATTTAAACATTGTAAAGAACTTTTAATTAATGCACCAATTTTACAGTATCCTGATTTTTCAAAACCATTTTTATTAACTACTGATGCAAGTAATTTTTCTTTAGGCGCAATTTTGTCACAAGGTACTATTCCCAATGACAGACCAATAGCATATGCATCACGCACTTTAAATGAATCCGAAATTAAATATTCAACTATAGAAAAGGAATTGCTAGCCATTGTTTGGGCATGCAAATACTTTCGCCCCTATTTATTTGGACGTAAATTTTATATATATACTGATCATAGACCCCTTGTATGGCTTTTTAATTTAAAAGAACCGAATTCTAAGTTAATTAGATGGAGATTACGTTTAGAAGAATTCGATTATGAAATCATTTACAAAAAAGGATCTTTAAATACAAACGCCGACGCACTATCGCGTATTCAATTAAATGTTTATGAAAACGAATCTGTAATTAATAATCCCGGTGATTCAAATCAAAATATCGTAGAATTTTTAAAAGAGCTTGCAGAAAATCCTATTCAAGAGAACAATGAACAACCAAGTTGCTCTAATCAGCAAAGTAGCAAAAAGATAAATATTTTATCTGACATTCAAGTCATGCGACCCCGGATTCCTGATTCAACTATTCATAGTAATCAAGCTGACGCAGATCCGACTAATTTAAATATTTTAGACGAGATAATTAATAACAAAGCTTTACAGTACTTAATTAAAAAATCTCCTCATCCGGAAATAAAAGTAAATACTGAAAACTTTGAGAAATTTAAAATAAATCATGTCGAATTACCCGAAAATCCAAATGTAATAAAATCATTTATTAAAGACTATATGAACCCCGAAAAAACTTGCTATGTTTATTTTTATAATAAAGAAATGATCCCTATTTTTACTAATATATATTTAAAGAATTTTCAAAATTTAAAAATTATACGCTGTACAAAACTAGTTAATAATATTTCTGAAAAGGAAGAAAAAATTATGCTGATGACTCATCAACACCAAGGAAAGACTAACCATAGAGGTATACTAGAAACTTATAATCGACTAAAAGAATTATACTACTGGCCTAAAATGAAAACCGATATAAATCAATTTATTAATGATTGTAATATCTGCCAAACTTTAAAATATAGTAGACATAAATCATACATTCCTTTAATAAAAACTGATACACCTTCTAAACCTTTTCAAATGCTACACATAGATACTTTTATTTTTGAAAATCAAAATTTTTTAACAATTTTTGATAAATTTTCAAAATTCGGACAAGCATACCCCTATGACAAAAATGCCAAATCTGTATGCGATAAATTAGTTAACTTTTTTTCGTTCTACGGATGCCCCGAATCTATTACGTGTGATAACGGTGGAGAATTTAGTAATGAACTTTTAAAAGAATTATTAAAAACTCAAAAAATAGTAATACATTTTACTACCCCTAAACATCACGAATCTAACTCACCAGTCGAACGTTTTCACTCTACATTAATAGAGCATTTAAGAATTCTAAAACAAAAAGATAAAGACAAATCCGTTACTGAACTTATGCCATACGCAATAATTGCATATAACAGTACAGTTCATAGTGTTACAAAATACACACCCCATGAACTTGTCCTAGGTCATACCAACTCTAGAGACCCATTAGACTTAATTCCTACGTCATTCTATTCCGATTATGTGTCGTCACATAAAGACAAAGTAGACGCAGTCTATGAAAACGTTACAAACAAAACTAATGACGCTAAAGAAAGAGTTTTAGCAAAAACCAATATTAAAGGAGACGAAAATCCTGAATTTAAAATAAATCAGAAAGTCTATAAAAAACTATCGCAAAGAAATAAAAATAAACCAAAATTTAGCGGACCTTATATAATAACTGAAAAACTTGAACACAATCGCGTTAAAATAAAAAACGCAAAATATCCTGATAAAGTAGAAATTATACATATAAAAGAACTTAAGAAACCACTTGTTACAGATGGTCCCTCGTCCAAGGAGACAACCCCAAATACCACAACTTAAATAATAACCCAGGAATACTCCCCTATAAAGTAGGAAATGCCCAGAAAACAATTAATCACTGGACTTTTATTCAAATTTTTGACACGACAAACTTAATTAAAGAATTTTCTGACATAACTGATAAATATGAGATGCTTAAAGAAAATATAAATAACTGTACTAACTATAAAAGGGAATTTCATAATTCTTATATTATTACTGACAATATTAAACAAAAAATTAATGATCGATTAACTGAAATTTTATCAACCAAACTCCGTGAAAAAAGAGCCCTTATAAATGCCTTAGGTACTATTATTAAGAGTATTACAGGTAACTTGGACCAAGAAGATGCTGAACGTATCGATAATAATATTAATATTTTAAAACAAAACCAAGGAAATTTAAATATTGCCTTAAATAAACAAATGACACTTTTTAGTGATTCTATCGATAACTTTCAAGAAACTATTAAGAATGTTTCGCATAACCAAGAAACTTTAAAATCAAAGGTTAACCAAATAATAGAAACTGTAAATAAAGTTAAAATCGACGAAACTAACCTTTTTGAATTTTTTCGAATTCATATGATTCTTTCACAAATAACTACCTTTTACCAAAATATCTATGATATCCTGGAAAATGTCGAAACAGCAATAACTTTCGCAAAATTAAATACTTTTCATAATACCATAATTAATATAAAAGAATTTCTAATTGAACTTGAACTATTAGACAAAAAATTAACTTTCGAAAAACTGCCCTTTGAACCAACCCTGGAAAATACCTTAAAGTTAGAGAGTACTCTAGAAATAAGAAGTTATGTAAAAAATAATGAACTAATTTTTGTAATTGAGATTCCTTTAGTAGAAAAAGAAAATTATAATTTGTTTCAGTTATTTCCTTTACCGACCATGTATAAAAACTACCATAGAATAATTGTACCAAACTTTGAATACTTACTAATGAATGAAAGAAATTTTGGATATTCTAATCAACCATGTAAACGTATTTTTGCTAACGATTATTTATGTAATCATATACATAGTGAAAACTTTTATAAAAATACGCCTTGTGAGGTACAGTTATTACGGTACGAACATAATATTACTAATTGTAACACCCTGTATGTCAGCATTAATAATTTACAACTTCAAAATATTGATGACAATAAATGGATTTTGGTAACCAATAAAGATTTAATAGGTACCGAAATGTGCGGAAATATACAAAATAATATACTATTTAATGGAACTTATATGATAGAATTAAGTTTTCCATGTAGCTTAAAATTAGGAGATATTACTATTAAAACTTATAAAAATGTTAAATATAATTTTATGGACATTCCTTTGCCAAATATTGATACTAATTTAACCCATAAAACATTGTATAAAGAAGTAAAACTGCTCAATTTAAATAATATTAATTTCAATAAACTTAATAAACTTCAAGAAGAAATTAATATACAAAAATATGAAAATTTCAAAAAATTTAATGAGCCTATCTATTATAATAAAATAAGTATTTGGACAGTTTTGCTCTATGTTATTTTAAGTATAATAATATCATTTTTAATTTGGAAGTATCTACGACCTATTTATTTAAAAGTTACAAAGAATAAAAATATTGAAAATAATTCAATTATAATTTAGGTCATAGAAACTTGAAGGTTTATATGCCCTTCTTATGGTGGAGGAGTTACATTCTGTATAAATGCTTATGATAGCACTTTTCGCCACTCCTTTTCTATGATAAGAAATGTTATAAATAGGACTCGAATGCTTTGTCTCGTTACTTCTGTCGTGACTAGCTAAACTGTTAATTTCTTTCAATCCAAATAAATTCGTTATACTAGAGGGTTTCAAGTGTTTTTTCTAGAAATAAAATTATTTTTAAAAACGCCGTCCCCTCGGCCCGACGTATAACTCGCGATATGTGTAAGCGGGCCGAGCTGTTTTACGGGGGTTACTCTGTAGGAACGGAATAAAACTAAAAGTAAACTACAGTTTTTAAATTAATCAGCTGTATTAACATAGAGTTACTTATAAGAACGCAGTTCAATTTGTTAGCAACAACACTGCAAACTATTATTTATCTACAATAAAGTAGTTGCAATAGAAACAACATTAAAGTGTGTTCTAGATCGATCAAATAATAAACTTAATATATCTGATAAAAAGAAACTGAGATAATACATTTTTTAATTACATGTAGGGAAATATGTTTATTTAAAAACACACAGTTGAGCTGCGTTCTTGACTTATACTTAATTAAATTTGAAATAAAGAAAAAGTTATTGGATTACTGTTTTTTCTTAACCTAAGTATTATATATAATATAATTTGCGTAAAGTAAGTTCCAGCACCTACAAATAAATTAAATACTAAGTTTGTTTTTTGTTAGAAATCAGTTAATACTGAAAAAACAAGTGGTAATATAATATACCTAAAATAACTAAGAGATTATTAACGGCGTAACAGACCTTCCGAGATTTTGACAGATGTTACCGTTTTGGGGTTCCTAGATGACAAAAATGTATGTTATCCATTACGTCTGCCTGTCTGTCGGTCTATCTTTTAGCCCGACAGCTCAAAAAGTAGTTGACGGAAAAGGATGAAATTTTGTATGCAAAGTAGGCATTAACCCTACTCGAAAAAGTATATCCTTTGTGTTCAATATATGCAGGGTGAACATTATAAAAAATTAAAATGTTAAGATTTTTGCTTACATTTTATAATTTAATATGACGGTTATAGAAGAATAGTTAAATATTTAATGAATCCAACCATATTGTGAGAAAGTTATACAAAGTGGCAAACTTTTTTTGTTTCTTTACCTACTGTTCTGTTTAAAGGTAGGTATTTGCCGATTTTATAATTGGCAAGTTCCAAGTGGTACCTATATATTATATTCATAAAAGAAGGCACATTAATTTGTAATTACATTTGGATCATAATCGATTATTTCGGTACATGCCTTATTGTCATGGCAGTATTTTGAAGATAGCAGCAAAACAAAAGGAACGTTGTATATCATTCTAAATAAAATATTTAAAAAATCGACAAATACCTTTGCACAGCAGTTGCCTCGCTCACAATGGGTTCACCCTGTTTTAAATATGTAAACTGTTTGCTCGGATTTGTCAAATGAAAAATATTTTTCTAAGAGAAATATTTTCAAGCCCGGAAAAAATAACATCAAGATCTGTCTCGCAAGGTGATTTTTTTTGCAATTACAATACTTTTTACTGACCAGGAATAGTGGACTGTAAAACCGGCAAAAATTAGTTAAAAAAATGGTAAGGTACAACGACATGGGACCTTCACAGAATGATTGACTAGGGTCTAGGCTATCTGAAATGGCCAATTACAACATTTTTTGGAAGGTCCAACTTTTTTTATGACGAAAAATGTCATAAATCTGACAAAATGAATGTCTCTTACATTTTTACACACACCCAACCTCGCGATATCTTCCGAACTAATGGAGATAATTCCGTTATATTTTTTTAATCGATGGAAGAAATGTGAGCGAAGGCTACTGAGTCAATTTTGTTTTTTTGAAAACTCTAGTAGCCTTCGCTCACATTTTTCTATCGATTAAAAAAATATAACGGAATTATATCGATTAGTTCCGAAGATATCGCGAGGTATGTGTACAAATGTAAGAGACATTAATTTTGTCAGATTTATGACATTGTTCGTCGTAAAAAAAGTTGGACCTTCCAAAAAATGTTGTAATCGGCCATATCAGATAGCCTAGAACCTAGTCAATCATTCTGTGGTCCCATGTAGTTGTACCCGACAAAAAAATTTAAGAAGGAAGCGACTTTTTCATCGTTTTTCAGTCGACTAAAAGGAAAACAATAACATTCCTACAAATTTTTCAAAATTGTTAATTTGATATTTGGTTTATTTGTCTTTTGACTTTTAATAGCTCTATTTGCAAATTTTATGGTAAAATAAATGCGGACTCTTGTATAGAGTGATATGAAATAAGCTATAGGAAAGTTTTTACAAGGGTGAGGAAAAGGTATATCAGTAAAAATATTTTTTAATTTAGCACCTATACCACTTTCATATGCAAGATTATTAAACTTTTCTACAAAGTTATTCTCCAGTTCAGTAATATATTCTAACATATTTTTAGGTGGCACTGTTAGACCTCCGAAAGTTGTCTTATCTGATGAATAAGCTTTAAGACTACAAAAGTGGCTTTCCAGTTCTTCCAAAGTATTTAGGTTTTTGTATTCCTCACAAATTTCGCATGAATGCTGTATTAATGCTTTTTTCAAAAGATAGCCAGTTACATAGACTAAGGCATTTCCCTCACTACTGTCCAATTTTCTATAATCGGTGGTGAACACCTTAATCGAGGTTTTTACATTTTCAGGTTGAAAAAATATTTCTGTGTTATGCTGAAATACATCTGAAGACACATTTAGCAATATATCACTAATGTCTTCCATGCAGTTTCCGCCTTCTTCATGATTAAAATATTTAAGGGCAAACATTTTTTTAAATGCCCTACAAAATTGTATTGGTGTTGGATTCCTGTTATTTCCAGAACAGTTTCGAATCTGCCCAAAGAAATTTTCTAAACAATCTTGGTTTAAGTGTCTAGTAAGTAAATATGAGTATTGCTTTTCTTTTAGCAGTTCCCATATTTCTAATACCCCTTGTATTGTCATTTCCCACCCGAAAGTAAACTTAACTATATTAGTAACTTCTTTACCCTTTTCGTTAATAACTTTCATATTTTTAAACAATGTTACCATTTCCTGTAGAAAATTAATTTGTTTTTCAGTTCCTTTAAATATATCGACATTATTTAAATGGCTAGAATTCAAAATATCGAAGAGACGATTTATTTTATCGATAAAATTTGCAGTAACCCTTGCTGCTGGCGGTAATATTTTAAAATCTATAAACCAATTTAAGGCTACTGAGGTGCTGTGACTTAGTACTTGGGCGGCATATTTAACCTTCATTTTTTGAAAACTGTTAGGGTAAATGTGCTCATTTGTTAGTTTAGGACATAATCTATAGTCCTTTGATTCTTCGTAATGGTACATTGTTTCAATATACTTTTTATGTGTTTCTCCTTCAGGTAAAAGAAAAATGTACGAAAATAAATTATTTCTTGTGCTGCACCATCTAAGATTATTAGTTTTTATTACAAATAAAACTTGATAAGCTGGCTAATTTTTATTTATAATGTTATTTTTAAGAATGCTCACCTTTCTTCATCCTTTGGACACTTAAATAATGACAATCCACTTCCTTGTTTAGTAGCACATTTATCCACCGAACAGTAAGCAGGCATGATAAACAGATTAACATAAACCAGAACGAAAAAGTAAAAAAATGTTCAACACACAAACAAGTATTAATTTAAATTTATTCAGTCACCCCTATATAAACAACACAGAACTCTCCGTACGCTTATTTGGTCCACTTTATACCACCACGCGTCGTCGAAGGAATCAACTCGGGCGAATTTGCCCTCAAGCGGGGACGAGATGAGAAGGGAAAATTTCGTCGCACAGTCTCGGGCGTATTCGCGCTTCTTGAAGAGTGATCCTTCTATGTTGTTCGGTGCTTATACTACTGTCGAACAGGTTTGATTTTCTCGGAAACAGTCAGAAGGAGAGAAATCGAGTTTTTTGGGTTGATAGAGGAATAGTTCAACTAGCTTCGGTAAAAAATTCAGTTATACAGGATGTTTCGTTTCGGAGCTATTAAACGTCAAAGTCGAAATTTCCGCGATTTCCGCTGAAATCGGGTACAGGCCGCAAATGTGAATTAAATCGTTGTAAATTTTCGGAGGTTATAGGGGACCCGGAGCTTCAGAACTCCACTGAAACTGGTGAGGATCAGAAAATGGAGGACCAATTCTTTTGAATTTTTTTAGGTCGAAAAATGCCATTTCCAGACCCTCTTTGGTACCGAATAACTCGAAAACAAAACGTCAGTTCGAAAAACGGATTCATAAGTGAAACTTTAAAATCTCAAATACTTTTTTGCAATACACTTACCTAAACCTAAAATCACTGCAAATTGAAATATTTGGAAAAACTGGAAATTTAGATTTTTGACCCAAATATTTCACGGTTTTTAATTTTTTGTGGGGTCAAAATGGTTCAAATTAAAATTCCATATATGTCATCGAAAAGAGCTCGCCAAAGTATGTGTTATCCATATTTTTTAGTTTCTTCATTCTCTATAGGAAGGGAGCAATCGCCGATTAAATTTCGATTTTTCTACTTTTTTTGCCCTCGACATCGGTACATTTGAATCACTCTGTATTTTTCCTATCTATTTTTTCCTCAATTTTTCAACACTATCTTATAAAGGGATAATCACACTGTAAAATGAATACCGAATGGATCATCCAGGAGCGTATTTAAGGGGTAAAAATTGGATTTTCCGACAAATCCTATTTTTAAGCGACATTATTCCACACTGTGTACCCTATTTACTGATTCTTTTTGGGTTTATTTTATCCGTTAATTACCTAAGAATACCTCTCACTAATTTAAATATCTTATTTTTTCGGCGAAGTTACAAATAAATAGGTTTATTTGCGTCGGGGACATCTAAAATTTGAAAATTTTTGAATTTTCGAAGATTGTCATGAAAATAAAGAATTGCAGTTTATTTACTCGAAATTATTAAGATGGTGTGTCAGAATTTCGCAGAAATGCCAATTTCTTTTGCCAAACTGAAAGGTTCCTGGACCGATTTCGACTTGAAGTATACATAAATAAGATTTTAGGAACCTTCTACTTTAAGTGCAGGGATATTTCATTCATTTCATTGCGCAATAAATACCATTTTTATTGAGTTTTTGATGACTATACAACACGGGAATTCGCCATGTACTCATGATGAGTCATAAGTTCAGTTTTGACGACACATCCAATGGGATCACGTTTTCAAAGTTTCGAAATTCGCGCGAAAATTTGCAGTTTTAAATCCTTTATTTTTGTTAATAAAGACCAAAATAAATGGATAACAGCAACCGCCATGAACATTTAATTTATGTAGATAATATAAAAAAATATATGTACCTATTAGATTTATTTGGGTTATATGCATATTCCCTATTGGGGTGACAGGCGCCTGCCGCCGTGAAGAATTAACTTATTTGACCCTAGATATCATTGAAAACATATTACTATATGTTGCTTTCTTTAGGCGAAGGAAGTAAAAACTATGAAGCGAGTCCACTTCGTCCATGCTACCGTTACTGCACTTTTTGTTTTAATACTTACTACAAAACAGAAAAGATGACAATTTGTTCAAGTCGAATACATACACTTTACTAACTGCTCTTGACTGTGTGCGTGACATTTACTTTTGATACAAATCTGGTATTATTCGCTAAAGTGGTATGGTTAAGCTTGGTTCCATTTCGAGGCCCACGCATAAAAGTGAAAGTATTTTGAAGAGAAATTTCTATTCTCGTCTCAATATTAAGTAACTGGGCAAACAAGTTGATCTACAAAAAATTAAGGTAGGTAATCGTAATGTAGTCGTTAACCCAAATTTAAGTAGGTAATTATGGGTGCAAGTTATTTTAATACTATGATTATGAAATCATATTTTTCAGGGGTTAGCTAAAACGGAAGCCCCATCATGTAGTCTCAGGTTGGGTAATAAGACCTATATTATTATGAGCACGAATAATTTTATTGTGTAACGTCCGTTTTTTTCTTTTCAATTTTTTTTTAGCATTTATAAACCCTTTTTCTTAATTTTAACATTATTTGATAATTTCTAAAATAGAAGTAAAATATTAATTCTTCATCAAACAAGTTTTTGATTTACGCTTTACTTACTATTCGGAAGTATTACATTAGCGTCAATGTGGCAACAGTAGACCAAGAGGGTACAGTCAACCGAGTTAGTTTTCAGTTGAAAGAATCACCAATTTGTTGTAGGTACCTATCAATCAATAATCCTTATTTGGCATTGGTTCGTCCACTCTAGTAAGACGTATTTGTAGTGTTGTCAACTCAACAGTTTTATTCCTTAAGACGACATTCTCCACAAGGCGTCCATGTTGGCCAACTTAATTTCCTGTTGACATGGTTTTTCGGCTTTAAAATTTTGGACAATAACATTATGAGTATTTATTAAATACAGATTCATATTCTGCAAGTAATCTTCAGTCAATTATTTAGAGTTTCAAAGTGTATAATGATTTTATTCAGAAGATTCCTATTTTAAAAGATATATGGTGACATTTGTTCTGTCACTAGGACCTCAGTATTCTGTGTAAATACAATTTTCTAAAAATAAATCACAAAATATCTTGAAACTTAGCGTTATACGTTAAAAAATACCTATAGAATATGAATCTATACTTAATATACTTATAATGTTATTGTTAAAAGTTTTAAAGTCGACAAACCATGTCAAAATGAAATTAAGTTGATCAACATGGACGCCACTTGGAGAATGCCGCCTTAAAGTTATACTTTTTTACTTATTTCGTTTGTCGTTTGTGTAAGTATTACTGTACTTCCAAGTAAAACCACGCTAAGATCTCTTTCTTCGAAATCGGCCTTTGTACCTTAAATGTAGATAGATTTTGTGCAGGTAGCATTCAATTTAAAATTGCGGGTTGGTACACAGTGGATCATTCAATTGTGGCACACAGTGAATCTTGGTTCACTGTGTACTTTTGCCTTTATAATCAAAAATATTACTGGAAACTTAATTTATCACGTGTATGATAATATTTTTAGAATGCCGCGTAAAAAACTTCTGGAGAAGCGAAATAGATCTCTATATTTCTACATAAGTTTTCTAAGAAAGGCAGGAACTACTAACCAATCTCGTATGGTAGGTACTCCAGATCTTGCTTTAGCTAAGGACTACGAATACTGTGTCAAGTTTATATTGCCAAACCCAGTTGCTTGTGGAACCACACTAAGGCAAAAGTCATATTTCTGTTTATCTCTTGCTTTATCTTTACTGAATATTCGTTAAAATGTTTATTTTTTAAGACATTGTTTAACTATTTAAATAAAACGAACATACTTTATTTACTATTACTATAATTTCTTATAACAGCAGAAAAGGCTGAACATAACTTGTTTAACTTGCTGCTTAAATCATAGAAATGATATTTTAATTTTGGGAAAATTCATGGGATATCATATTTGTTACTAACTCAAATAATAATTAGTCTTAAAGTTATCTAAGTACTTGCCGTTCTTTACATAAAGACTAACATTATTGATATTGATGCCAAAATAAATAAAGAAAATAGTTTATTACCTAATTTGATTTTATTGAATCTTTTTTTTGAGGATCAACCACCTCTATTGAGCAACTGTTTACCATGTGATTCGGTTTATCCACTATGGTGTACATAGTAGCTAAAGAGGTTTTCTTTTTAAAAAAAGCGTCGGTGTCGGTACGTGTACAACGTTAGTGTGAACAATATTATTATTATAGCAAATTTATTTTATAGAACAAATGCCTCTTAGGTATTTATTTATTTATTCATTCACAAATTGATCATAAAAATGACTTAAGGAAGGTAATGAAAATTACATGATCCACTGTTCCCGCATTGACCCTAAATGAGTGTCATCCGTTTGTGTTTTTCTTTGGCTGTAATTTCTAGTTTCTATAATATATACAGGGTGGTTCAGAAGTACCGCATAAATTCATATTTCTTTAATGCGCTATCTTTAAGTACAATGCTAAAACACGTGAATTAATTGAACTTTTTACTCACTTTTCTGTAATATTTTCAACCATTTTCCTTCAACCCTCTAACCCCCAGCCACCTCAACTTTTTATTTCATATAGTAACCTATGTCAAATGGAGGTTCATTGAGAAGCTCATTAAAAACTGAATTTAATGGTATCAATCAACCATGTGTTACGCTTTTGATTACTAGGTTTTATAGGACTAATAGTCGGAGTAATGGTATTGTAAAAAATATTAAGGAACGACTTGTTTTATTTAAAATTATCTTACAAGTAGTTACTTAGTACTCACCTGATGTGACCTAACGTTAGACATATTGAAAATGATCTCCACCTTATACTTGACATGCATCAAGTCGGTGGTAAAAATTATCTACTGAATTACCAATAGTTTGAGCTCTAAGTTATTGATCTCAATGCGACTTCCATCTTTTAGGTCGTCAATGTTTTGTGGTCTATTCGGGTATACTCGCTCTTTCACATATCAAATTAATTTTCGGGATATTTTGTATTGAATAACACACAAACTTCATTTTGGCTCCGTATTCTGTCCCCGCAACCCAACAACAACAGAATTTTAATACGTTGCCTCTCTGACAACACCATTTTTATTAAAAACACACAGAACCACTGTAAAACTCAATGAGCTAAGTATTATTTATTGTAATTTTGTCTATCTAGCCAAAGAGATTAAGAGTAAGAAAGTGCATAAGTTAAAATAAATAAGAAGGATATTTTATTTACCAGGTGAACAATATGCAAAAAAACATCTATACATTCTTCCATACGAAGCACCAGATTTGTCCTTTAACATTTTTATAGAATTTTAAAAAAGTCGTTAAAAATCTACAAAAGAAAATTAAATTGCATTTTGAAGATACTATTACATTCAGTTTTTAACGAGATTCTGAATGGACCCCCATTTGACAGGTTGCCATTTCAAAAAAAAAAATCGGAGTGACTTGGGATTAGAGCAGGGGTCTTCAACCCGCGGCCCCCGGGCCGCTTGAGGCCCGTCGTTAATTTTTTTGCGGCCCGCGTACAAGAAAAACCAATTCGATAACTACGTAACAAATTACACAAAACTTAAAATATTGTCTACTATCGATATATTACCTCGTTTAGACGAAAAAAATAATAATTTGATTTACGAAAATAATTAGTAGTTGGGTGAATTTTTCACGAAATTTGTCAAAATTTACCACTTCTAGCCTGCCGGTCGCTTAGGAAACCCAAACCTGGCCCTTCGCTAAAAAAAGGTTGAAGACACCTGGATTAGAGGGTTAAAGGGAGACGGTTGAAAATGTTACAGAAAATGAGCAAACAGTTCAGTTAATAGTTTTAGCGTTTTACTCAAAACAACGCATTAAAGAAATATAAATTTTATGCGAGACTTCTGAACTACCCTGTATAAGTAAATAACAAAACCAAAAAAGGTTTAACATTAATATTGGGTAGTTAATGTTTGTTCTCTAGAACTTAGGATGCTCAAGTATGGATATTTTTCAAAGTATTTGACTTTATTTTTTAAAAGAATTGTCATTTTTTTGTTTTCAAGCAAAATTAAACTAGTAATCACCAGAGACCTTGTTTTTTGAAAGATGACAGACTGACACTGAAATCAGATAATACGGTAGCTTGAAACCGTCCCCAATTTTCCAGTTCAAAATTTGTGTTCAGGGAAGGATATTTGGTGTTTTACACCGGTGAAGTTTTCCGACATTTTTTCACTAAAAATAAAAAATTTGTTACTACTTTAAAGAGCAGATCTAGTTTAATTGCAAAGCTCTTTTTATGTTTGAATTACGGGCCATTGATGACTGAAATTAATAACTACTACTTCTTCTTGTTTCGTCTTTTTATTCATTATCGTGTCATTTGGCATCTAGTGAGCCCATTTTCCCTGTTAAAATCAGCTGATCGAAGCTGGCTTCCTTAATTTAAGTCGCCAATATGTCCCTACGCCGAGGATGTTAGAAAAAACGCGATTAAGTAAAATATGGCTTTTTTGTCTTTTACTGGTGACAGAAAGGTATGCAGCTGGCTATTTAGACATAACTAGAGAACTGTGCTATTAAAATGCGTCAACTCTTTAAAACGATAGAAAATTTTTACATTTTTACACAGGTTTAACCTTTCTGTTAACGCACACGCACTGATTTAGTACTCTTGCTCTTGCCCTATTACTAGAAATATCTCCAACTTCCCTAAAATTATATCCCCACTGTTGTCGCGTAATATAAAATTAACTTTTATTTTGTAAAGTCAAAAGTTACTACGGCTTGTGAATTGTGTAATGTTTGAAGAAGAAAGTTGAATATATTTTTGTTACTTAATTGAAAACAGTAGATAGTAATACTTTCGCAAATCTGAAACCCTGTGGAAAATCAAGCGTAACTTGCATAAAGAAAGTGTTGGTCTTTTGAGTTATGCTTTGCTAGAAATTGCAACAAATATATAATAAATCCAATTTTTTGTGTGAAAAAATTCCAAAAAATACGTTGCTAAGCAATTTTTTGTAGCAAATAATGGTAATTGTGCAGCTGCCAAAATCATCTCATAGACTTGGATTTTTATAGCCATGTTTTGTGTTATAGTATATTACAATACAAGTACAGTAGGTACGTTTTTACCGCATGTGCGTGATGATTAACAAAACGAGCCGAAGGCGAGTTTGGTAAATCACGCAAATGCGGTAAAGATACCTACCGTAAGTGTATTGTACGATTTTTTATCTACAAGCATGTTTTAGGGCACGAATATTAAAAACTAAAAGAGCACTGTTTTAATTTACCCCGTAGGTGCCTCGTAAGTCTTTATCAACAATGCATTAATATCAACTTGCTAGGGAAATAAATTATAGAAATTTAATAGTTTGGCTTTTATATGACAGATGTAAAACTTGACAATGGAATAAACGATAATTATTTTTGTAACAATTTCGTGAAAGTGTGTTTTACGTCCCTTAAATTCAGTCAGTAGCAGCAGTGATGATGAAATTCCGAAAGAAGTTCTGGACATTGCTAAAGCAGCTACCCTTAATTTATTGCCAGATAAATCACGGCATAGATATGAGAAGGAATATGGGCTGTTCATGGACTGGTGTTCATCAAAGAAAGTTAAAGCAATTAGTGAAGATGTGATGCTTGCCTATTTTGTGGATAAATTTAAGGACAGTAAATCATCCTCTTTATGGAGTTATTACTCAATGCTCAGATCTACTGTAAGTATCAAAAATAATGTCGACATAAGCAGGTATGCAAAACTGATGGCATATTTAAAAAGGAAGTCTGTTGGATACAAAGCTAAGAAATCAAAGGCATTCTCCAAGAATGAGGTAAAATTCCTTGTTACGGCACCAGATGAGGAGTTTTTATTAATGAAGGTACTTAATTGCGATTTTTTTTATATCTACTTTTAAATAACAACTTATTTGCTTGTTTCAGGTGGTACTCATTGTGGGCATCGCTGGGGCATGTCGCAGAGTGGAGTTATGTAAAATGAAAATTGAAGATATTAAGGAATTTGAAACCCACCTTGTTCTAACTGTCCCGGATACAAAGACACATGTAGATCGACAGTTCGTGGTTTACGTGGAAGGATTTTCATCAGAAATTAATAATATTTCAATTTTCAAGAAGTATAAAGCCCTTAGACCCGATCATACTGCCCATACACGGTTATTTATTGCATATAAAAAAGGAAGATGCACTATTCAACCACTGGGTAATACTTTAGGAAAAATACCTTCTCAAATTGCATCATATTTAACACTTTGACTGCCACGTCATTTAAACGCACTTTTATTTTGAGGCCATGTCAGTCATAAAGGACTGACACGGTTTCTTTAGAAGTCACATTTGCTGATATGTAAAGGTTTACTTGCCGCTGTGTCAGACGTTTATAATGCCATTTACATGTTTTACAGATAGGGGGATTATTTAACGGCGCTACAAGATGCCTTTTAAAACGAAAATTGTCAAAAATCTAGAGATGGATCATCCCTTAAACTATTATTTTCCGACAATTTTTTTTTGTTTGTAGCATACTATTTGATGTTAAGAAAAACTAACAAAACTTCAAGATATAATGCAAACTTAGTTGTATTTGAAACATAAACTTATTAATTAATGTATGTATAAAATACGTTAATTATATATAAAACAACATAATACTTATTGAATTAAAAAAAAAGTATTGGCGATTCCGTCATATATGGGTATAATGGATTCTTGTTCGGACTCGTACAGCAATTGTTCTAGTGGATGGTAGTAAATTGGGCGCAAAAATAATCCCTTTACCTGTACTTCTAAAAGGGTCTGTGATCATAACATGTAAACTGGGCGAGGGTCTTTCTTTAAGCAGCTGTATGAGATAATTACCTAACAATTACTACTACGCACACCTCATACCTATATATGAGAAATTTGCTTTTGCGCCCAATTTACCTATAGGATTAAACGGACGCTAAAATCCGTGCACCCAGTTTACAACTTCATGTTATGGAGCAGGTAACGTTCGCGCCCAATTTACCATGCCGGTTCTAGTTCAGCGTTAGTTAGACCTTTTTTGTCCATGAAAAAATCGGATTTTTTATTACACAAAAGCCTTTAATATATTTATACCATAAATATAAATTAAAAAACAGAGGTATTTAGGATTTATTTCTTCGTATTTATTGTAAAAGTTTTAAAAGAAAATTAAGTAACATTTACTTACATTGTTGTTTACTGACACTATCCAATTTAAGCACAAAAGATGGTCGAAATCAACAGAAAATTTTGCGCGCGTAATTAACCCTCTCAAGTAGTAGACCGGTAAATAGGTCTCCGCTGGCGCCGCACAGTGGACCATTTGATTACTTTAGACGCAAATAATTCTGAAACTTTGTATAACTATTCAAATCAATTAAATTACGCATAATTATGGTCAAATTAGGTATATTTAGGGTTATGTGCACTTAAAACATAATATTTTTGCTCTGACGTCATCAAACGTACGTATCCATAGTTACGTGCATAATGCGTAATGGACATTATGTTAGGGGTTAGACATTGTGTAACAATGGCATTTGTGGAGAGAAGACCGACAGTCATTTGTGGGTAAGAATAGAGATAAAACATTCTCGAGAATTTATTTTTCGGAAATACTCTCCGAGAAAAATGAGAATTTATCGGAAATTTTGGAGAGTTTATTTTATACAGTGACCGGCAAAAAGTTCGCAACATATGGGAAAAATTTTTATTAGGAGAGTATCGGAAAAACTTTCCCAGGGGATCGGTTCTGCATGTCCGATAACCTAAAAATTGATTTTGACATACGTCACGTGACCACTGGTATAGCGTCAAATTAAAAGAAAAATTGTTAATTTACAAAAAGTGAGGTTAGTTGACGAGATATCAAAAAAAGTTATTTGAAAAAATTGCTTAGAATTAAATTCTAGGTCCTTGTGCAAAATTTTAAGATTTTATTTAAAAAAATTGGAAAACTCAATTTTTTTTAAATATTTTTTTATCGATTTACAAATTTCCAGTTTTTTCCGTTTAGATAGCTTGGCTAATGTAAAGCCCATGTATCTGGATGAAAATAAACGAATGTAGTAGTTTTTTCTACAATTGACAGGACAAAATTAAAAAAAACAGGGTTTCGCCGGACGCTAGCTGTTGCAATGATTTGTATCTAGCAGCAGTGTCAAAATTTTAGAGACATTTCAATGAGATTACATTGAGAAAACCTTAATCGTCTTAAATATATCTGAAGTTCGACTTTTTGTAAAGTTAAGGGGATTAAAATAGATAATAAACAAAAAATTACCTGTTTATTTAATCGAAATTTTATAAACGAAAACCAATGTAAGAAAAACTTAAAAGTAGTCAAATTCTGTACTAACAACACAAAAAATCATTGTTTTTCCTTGGGTGCACAAAATTTAAAACTCAGTATGACCACCATTTCTCTCCATACATACTGTTGTTCTCGAGCGCAACTCTCGATTAACATTTCGGAGCATTTTACGATTTATTTGCAATACACAATTTATAATGACATTCTCTAAATTTTGTATATTCCTAAAGGGTCGATGTTTGTACACAGGGTTCTTTAGGTATCCCCACATAAAAAAATCTAACGGAGTCAGATCTACAATTCTACAATTGACAGGACAAAATCGAAAAAATAGGTGTTCGCCGGACGCTCGCTGTTGCAATGGTTTGAATCTAATGAAATGACTGTATCAAGATTTTATTAAGATTTTTCGCACATAAATTTAACAACCAGGTCTATTTAGTTGTACTTAAAACTACCAAAGCAGGCTCTGAAATTAAAACAACCAAATAATCTAGTAGGTTAAAAACAACAGAAAAATCAAACAAATTATAATTTGTTTGATTTCAACCTATGTCATTGGTTTATGTCTCGCATCTTACGAAGTTTGATATTTTACATAAGTTTATTAATATTTTATTCCTTAAAATGGCACCCACACTACTTCTTCAGGAAAAGATAGAAATTATTTTAATTTCTGGAGATAATTACAAAAGCCATAGAGAAACAGCAGCAATTTTTAATGAGAGGCACCCCGATAAATCCCTCCATTATTCCACAGTATCTCGTCTAGTCAATAAATTTAAAGAAACGGGATCGGTAGAAAATCAGTATAAAGTTTCCCATGAAAAACCGGTAACAGGTGACGAAGGTTCTCTGGATGTGTGTTTGTCGATCACAGAAACACCCCAATTAGCAGTTAGTCAAATATCGGAGATCACTAACATTCACGAAAGATCTGTGCGGAGGATATTAAAAAGAAACAAATTTCATCCGTACAAACCTAAATTTGTACAAGTATTAAAACATAGGGATTATGACGCCCGCTTCGATTTTTGTGCCTGGTTCCAGGGTATGATTGAGGAAGATTTTAATTTCCCAAAGAACGTTCTTTTCTCGGATGAAGCTACATTTACCTCTAACGGAACCGTCAGTTCACAAAACTGTAGATGGTGGGCCACCGAAAACCCAGACTTTGTAATTCAGAGTAAAGACCAATATAGTTTTAAGGTTAATGTGTGGTGCGGAATTTTCAACCTCAGAATAGTGGGACCTTTTTGCTTTAGAGACAATTTAAATTCAGAACGATATTTAGAATTTCTACAAACTGAGATATCTGACTTTTTAGACAATTTGTCATTAGCCGAAAGAAGAAATTTATACTTTCAACAAGACGGAGCTAGCATTTAATTTATTTTATTTAATGAGAGGCACCCCGATAAATCCCTCCATTATTCCACAGTATCTCGTCTAGTCAATAAATTTAAAGAAAAGGGATCGGTAGAAAATCAGTATAAAGTTTTCCATGAAAAACCGGTAACAGGTGACGAAGGTTCTCTGGATGTGTGTTTGTCGATCACAGAAACACCCCAATTAGCAGTTAGTCAAATATCGGAGATCACTAACATTCACGAAAGATCTGTGCGGAGGATATTAAAAAGAAACAAATTTCATCCGTACAAACCTAAATTTGTACAAGTATTAAAACATAGGGATTATGACGCCCGCTTCGATTTTTGTGCCTGGTTCCAGGGTATGATTGAGGAAGATTTTAATTTCCCAAAGAACGTTCTTTTCTCGGATGAAGCTACATTTACCTCTAACGGAACCGTCAGTTCACAAAACTGTAGATGGTGGGCCACCGAAAACCCAGACTTTGTAATTCAGAGTAAAGACCAATATGGTTTTAAGGTTAATGTGTGGTGCGGAATTTTCAACCTCAGAATAGTGGGACCTTTTTTCTTTAGAGACAATTTAAATTCAGAACGATATTTAGAATTTCTACAAACTGAGATATCTGACTTTTTAGACAATTTGTCATTAGCCGAAAGAAGAAATTTATACTTTCAACAAGACGGAGCTAGCATTCATTCCACAAATGAGGTGAAGAGATGGCTGGATCAAGAATTTGGAAACCAGTGGATAGGACGGTTTTCTGAAAATCCGTGGCCTGCGAGATCACCAGATCTGACTCCGTTAGATTTCTTTATGTGGGGATACCTAAAGAACTCTGTGTACAAACATCGACCCTTTAGGCATATACAAAATTTAGAGAATGTCATTAGAAATTGTGTATTGCAAATAAATCGTAAAATGCTCCAAATGTTAATCGAGAGTTGCGCTCGAGAACAATAGTATGTATGGAGAGAAATGGTGGTCATACTGAGTTTTAAATTTTGTGCACCCAAGGAAAAACAATGATTTTTTATGTTGTTAGTACAGAATTTGACTACTTTTAAGTTTTTCTTACATTGGTTTTCGTTTATGAAATTTCGATTAAATAAACAGGTAATTTTTTGTTTATTATCTATTTTACTCTCCTTAACTTTACAAAAAGTCGAACTTCAGATATATTTAAGACGATTAAGGTTTTCTCAATGTAATCTCATTGAAATGTCTCTAAAATTTTGACACTGCTGCTAGATACAAATCATTGCAACAGCTAGCGTCCGGCGAAACCCTGTTTTTTTTAATTTTGTCCTGTCAATTGTAGAAAAAACTACTACATTCGTTTATTTTCATCCAGATACATGGGCTTTACATTAGCCAAGCTATCTAAACGAAAAAAACTGGAAATTTGTAAATCGATAAAAAAATATTTAAAAAAAATTGAGTTTTCCAATTTTTTTAAATAAAATCTTAAAATTTTGCACAAGGACCTAGAATTTAATTCTAAGCAATTTTTTCAAATAACTTCTTTTGATATCTCGTCAACTAACCTCACTTTTTGTAAATTAACAATTTTTTTTTTAATTTGACGCTATACCAGTGGTCACGTGACGTATGTCAAAATCGATTTTTAGGTTATCGGACATGCAGAACCGATCCCCCGGAAAAGTTTTTCCAATACTCACCTAATAAAAATTTTTCCCATATGTTGCGAACTTTTTGCCGGTCACTGTATATTGGAGAATTTTGTTTTGACTGCATACATTGAAAAAAAATATATATTTTACCAAAAGTAGTTTCTACAATAATTTTAAACAAGTTATTTAAAACAACACAGGAACGAAATACAGATAAAGATGCTCCAAGCTCCATCTACCATACAATCGCGGAATTAAAATAAATTTCCGTAAATTCTAGGAGAATATTCTCCAGAAGAATTTTCCCGAGAGAACTTTCTCGTTCTCGAAAATATTTTCAGTAGTTTTCCAGTAATTTATATTTTTTTCTAAAATCATAAATTCTCGAGAATTTATCGTCTGAAATATTCTCGGTAATTTACCGTTCTCCAGAAATATTCGCTTGAGAACATTCTCATGGCACATCTGTAGGTAAGAATAACGGAATAAGTTTACGTAAAGAACACAATTCTGATAATTATAGCAACTATACAGTGCGCGTCTAAAGTATAACCTCCCCCCTAACCTGTTATAATTTGAACCATTCAAGATAAATAATTAAAACTCGGTTTACCTCAAGGGTTGTATGATTACTATCTTTTTTGATGCAAATTGCATCGTTGTCAAAGTCAAGATGAAGTCGGGATCCCATTTTTGCTTTTTTTTTAAATGGAACACTCTGTATATTAAAGTATTTTTGAATTCTGTCCACAATTCTTAGTACCTATGTTTTATAATACACGCTATCTGAACTCAATGGTTTGATAAATACCTATAAATACCCAGAAATACCAATAAACACCTGTTCCCTAAAATGACAAAAAAAATATTATGCAAAGTCGTTCGAAATCAACCAACTTTGGTTTCTAGAAGTAGATACCTCAACTTATTTATTAGGCTATAAATGATTGAGATATAAAGATACACTCATGTTTAGATTGTCTTAAGTATTTTCACAATTTATAATTAAAACAAAAAAGCAAAAGCTAATTCTATTTTGTTGTTGTGAACGAAATATTAACGTTACATCTTACGATATAATATATTTACTTAGTATATACCTTCTTCTTTAGCCATTTTTGTACTTACGTTGTAATATTTTAAAGAAATAAACTGAGGCGCCCGGCGCGCGGCGCTGTGCACTTGACCTAATGCCAAGGTATTAACAAATGTACATAGGAGGTAGGCGATTAGTAAATGTATTTTTGGGGTCAATGGTTATTTGTTATCAGTCGGAGATAGATGAATTGGTAAAATATTAACTTGACTTTTTTGCGTCTAATGTAGCCAAATGGTCCACTGTGCGCCGCGTCAGTCAAATATGAATCGTTCTATTTGACTGGTAAAAAGCATTGGTGCCATCTAACAGTCAAATGATGTGTTTAAGAAAGTTCTTTAGCGCGGCGAGAAGTAGATATCTTTCCTCGGCGCTAAATTTGAAAACCGGGTTTTAAGACATGGCCCTTGCGGACACATTACTGTCAGTCATTTATGACTAACATGGCAGTCAAAGTGTTAAAGTTGTCCAGTCCCAAAGAATATACGGGACATTGATATCGAAGGACGTCAGCTACATTATTAGTAGATGCTGGCGGGGATATCATGAGTTTAAAAAGACATGGTGGATGGAAGTCCTCCAGTGTTGCGGAGGGCTATATTAATAATTCGGTGCAAAATAAAATAGGAATTGCAAAGCAAATAAATGGTGTAAAAGAATATGCAGGGAGAAACTCCTGTTTTAGTAAATCTGTAACTTTCAATTCTTGTGTCTCATCGGATAGTAAAACACTTCATCGATATCGTTTGGAAATGGTACAAATTCTACAATTAATATTAATATTTCTTAATTAATAAATTTGGATTAGTTTAGAAATTTAAATATGTAAGTATTTGTTATACATATAATGTATAATAGAGTTCTTTTAAAAATAAAAAATACACTTGAATAATACAAAAACTTGTTTTTATAGTATGTAATTACTTACAGCACTAGTGAGGTAAAGTGATACTTACCGCACTAAATCAGTGCGGTAAGTAGTTACTTACCGCACGCTTGTAGATAAAAATAATTACTTAGGATTAAATTTGTTTGATTTTTTACAAAATTAGATGCACCTATAATATTACCTGCGAACAAATACCGAAAAATTTTAAACACAGCAAACATCCGGTTCTTAATGCATCATATTATAGATCAGGGTTTTTCAACGTATGAGTCGCGAACATTGAGTACGAGGAAATCCAACCGCTTAATCATAACTTGACTTGTGTTTGGTTCATAAATTGTGTGTGAGTAGGACAAAGACCAACAGCTATGATTCCGTCTCGGCGCGCCACCGTAATGACTTTCTTGTATTCTATATTCCACAAAGCAAACCTCTAGAAAGACAAATCTGTATGAAAAGAATCCATTTTCCACACAGTTGGCACTGACGAATCATTCCGCAAAGTTTATGGGTAAATTTCTGTCAGGAAAAAACAAAAATCACGTACAATATCACTACACATATTACGACCTGCCTGGAATGTACACACACAAAATTACGCCTTTTAGATTTATCAATAAATCAGACGATGCCACGTGAAGCGACGTTGCCACTCTCGCTCTAAGTTTCGTCACCATGCAGTGAAAATAAATTACTGAAAATTTATTATTACGAAAATTAATAATATATTGGTGTATTTTATTAATTCATTGTCATGTTAATTCCAATTTGGACTCTGTCCACCACTACCTCCAATCATGCAAACCCCACATTCTTTTTCTGACCGAAAGCCAAATCAGTCCCAAATCCTCAATCTTCTGTTCCCAACTTCCAATTTGGCCTCTGTCCAATCATGCAAACTCCACATTCTTTTTCTGACTGAAACCCAAATCAGCTCCAAATCCTCAACCAATCATCTTCTGTTTCCAGGCTATGAACTTCTGTCATCTTTTCGTCTTCATGGTATGCGCCTACGTTCGCAGCAGTCTTTCTTGTACGAGAGTCCTGAACCTGGAATCAGGCAAGCCTCTGCCAATGCTCTGGCTAAAACTCAACCTTAAATCTTCTACTAAATTTATCGGTTGCAACTACCGCTCCCCATCAGACAACTTCTTCAATGAGTTCTTTGACTTTCTCTCGGCAAAAATTGACCACCTTATCTCTGAATATCCTTCCGCTGAAGTTATCGTCCTAGGCGACTTCAATGTCTATAGCAATGAATGGCTAGGATCCACAAAAACCGACCCAGAAAGCAGAGCGGCAGAAAGCTTCGCAATCAGCAATTCGCTCACCAATTTTCAGATCATGGCCGCATTGCCGTCTCTTGTCCCATACATCCCGAGTTCGTTGAAATCATGCCAGAACGCACGATCTGGCAATACAATTCTGCCGACTTGGATGGTGTTCGAAACTTCTTCTCTGCTTTTTCTTGGAACCCTGCCTGTTTTTCCACACCCGATCCCTCCGAAATTTGCTCTCATATCACAGATATCATTCAAGCAGGCATTGAAAGTATCATTCCACATACCCGCAAGAAACCTAAATTCCACCATCAAAAGCCCTGGTTCTCCAAGACCTATGATACAGCCAGGCTCAAAAAAGTCCAAGCTCACAGAAGGTCTCTTCAAAATCCTGCACCCGGGAAATCGTCAAATTTGCACCCAGTCAAGAAATCAATACAACTAAACTATCTTAGAGTCCAGAAATGATTTTAACAACCGCATAAAAGATAAAGTGCTCTCCTGTTCCAACGGCAGCCAATCTTTCTGGTCACTTGCCGAAAACATTAGTCGAACCTTCTGTAGAAGCATTTTTCCTTCCCTGACCTCTGAAAACTAAATCATCTCCAGTTCTAAAGGGAAAGCTGAACTATTTGTCAAACAATTCGCTGCCAGTTCCACCCTAATCCCTCCCGCCACTTTCGCTCTTCCAACCGCTACGTCTGTACCTCACCAAATAGTAATTAAAGTCAAACAAGTTCGAAAAATTCTTCTATCCCTTGACACCAAAAAGTCCTCCGGTCTGGATAGCATACCAGCAATTGTTCTAAAAAAATGCGCTCCAGAACTTGGACCCGTCTTAACTCGTCTTTTCCAGATCTCTTATGACAAGGGTATCTTCCCTGATATCTTGAAGTCTACTCGTGTGCAGCCTGTCCCGAAGAAAGTCTCTTCCATCTAATTATGGACATATGTCTCTTCTCGATGTTGTCAGCAAAGTTATGGTGGAAGCAATCAACTTTCAAATTCTAAAATATTTAGAAACACAAAATCATCCATGACAAACAGTACGGATTTCGTCACCAAAGGTCCACAGCTGATCTACTTAGCTTTGTCACACATAACTGGAACAAGTCTCTCGAATTTCACGGCGAATCTCAGATTGTTGGTCTTGATATTTTCAAGGCCTTTGACCAAATATGGCATGCCGCACTCCCCAACAAACTACCTTCTTACGGTCTTCCTACTAATTGAAATTCAAATTCAAATTCAAACAAAATTTATTTATCAATAACACACATAGGACAGTACTTACATTTTTAAATTTCATTTTAGATAAATTGGACTAAACCGCGATCATTAACAAACCGTTACCACAAACCCGCAGAACATCTGCGGTTGTGTTGTTTAGCCCATCAAAAGAGATAATCAAAAGAAACCAAAAAACTGACAAAACTATAAGCAGCAACTCCCACCCAGCCACGAGCCCTCGTTATTAAAATTATGAAATCAACTGGTAAAGTTACGTATTCTATTAATAATTTACTGACAACAGTCGAGGAAAAAATATATATGAAAGAATTTGAAAGCTCCTGACCAGTCGGAAAGAGGCAAATAAGACAAAAAAAAGTTAACCAGGATACAGCGACATAAAGATACAGCGAAAGAAAACTATGTACCTGGATCGGTAGCGTTCTCTCTAATCTGCGCATATCTGACTTGGTTGGCGTTCACTCGTCTAACTTTCATCCTATCAATGTTGGCGTACCCCAAGGGTCAGTCTCGGCACCAACCCTATTTCTTCTTCACATTAATGACCTGCTCTCTTCAACTACCAATCCCATCCACAGTTATGCTGACGATAGTACGCTTCACTCCAATATTCACTTTTCCAGACAGGTCTCGAATGAAGAGCTGGATAATAGAGGCAGATCTATGCACCTGTTCCTTTCCCAAGATCTAAAATTAATCTTGGACTGGGGTGCCAAGGACCTTGTTTAGTTCAAAGCCTCCAAAACCCCATCTTTCTCCCTGTCACGCAAAAAATTTGGCAACACTTACCCCATCCACATGAATGGTCAAGCCCTACAGAACAATGAAATGTTCGATCGTGTTGGCATCGCTTTCGAACATGATCTCAGCCGGCACAAACACATTACTTCAGTAGCCACATCAGCAGCTAAGAAGCTTGGTTTTCTCTTTCGAGCCAGAAAATGCTTCTCCCCTTCCAACTTATACACTCTTTATGTTCCCAAATAAGACCCAGCCTAGAGTACTGCCCCCACATCTGGGAAGCGGCATCATCTTCGATACTTCACATCATTGATTCTATCCAAAAGAGAGCCATTCGACTCATCGATGACCCAGTCCTCACAAAAAAAACTCCCTTATCTCGCTCATCGCCGAGCTGTTGGGGATTTATCCCTTTTCCACCGATACTTCCACAGATTTTACTCTGAAGAACTAGCCGGTATTATTCCCCCCTTGACTGTTCCTAACAGAACAAAAGAGGCGCGTTACGTATGCATCCATTTAGTGGCCAGCTACGAAAACCTAGAACAGACCACTTCTCTCGCTCATTCATACCTAGGGTCTCCAGATTATACACCAAATTGCCTGCAGATGTCTTCCATTCCCGTCCCAACCTTCAATCCTTTAAATTCCGTGTCAATAGACTACATTTCCCTTCTCTTTAGACGCCTACGATACGTAAGTAGTTGGGCTTAAAGTCTACGTGGGATGTCCTACACAAGAAAAATGTGCCTTAGTCTGTGGTATTTATAATTGAAGGTAAGTATTAACCCAAGTAATTACGTTATTTTAGCAGAATCTATCAATCTGCAAATATGCTATCTAACTGCAAACCTGGCAACAGCCGTCCTCAAAAAGGTGAGGGGCCATGTAGTTCATGGGGTTATAAATAACTTGGGAATCCCTGATTGCTCTAAAATATAAATAATGGTATATATATTTGATTCGAAATCAATGGTGGCGACCACAGCTATCTAAACAGAAACATATTACCTGCTTCCCATAAGACCCGTTGTTAATAAAATGTCACACAAATGCAAAGAACGGCTATCTGGGGATTCAAGTTTAGAAATTGTCACGTTGGCAGCTTCGTTACTTGAAATACGTCAACAATATGACAGCGTTGATTATCTCGTGAGTGCGTTCGGATTTGTGCACTGCTCTTTACCAAACATTTTTTCCAGTTTATATTAAGTAACTGGATAACAAAATAGCTCTAAAACAATAACCTGAAGTTACCAAATATTTACAGTTATTTTACATTATAAAATGTTAACATTCATATTTTATCCCTTTGTTTTTAAAATTACCGCCCATCAACTTCCACGAAATTAGCGGCTGCTGCCAACACAAATTCTAGTACTAAACAAAATAAAAATTAAATACTCCATATGGCCGTCTATGCATGTGGGTGCCATTTTTGAAACCTAGTCGGTATTCTACTTTTATTAAGTGGCGTGTGGTGGCGACCAAGTATTGGATCGCGTTAAATTTTTAATATGCCGCGAAATGAGAGCCGCGTGAAGTCCAGATCACAGTCACAGTGACAAATTTTGTACTAAATCTGTTCGTAGAGAAATCACCGACCAATTAGGGCCAATCACGTTATTTAGTATCGTGCCAGTTGGCTGATGGATTTCCAACAATTTTATTGGCTCTGACTGGTTTGTGATTTTATTGCGAAGGAAGTAATATAAACATTTGGGCCGCCGTACTACATATTACAAACAAATATGTTGGGTCACCCGGCAAAATGGTTGAGAAACGCTGTTATAGATTACTATCAGCCACTGTCACACTAGCATCAGAAATAAAATGTGTAACCATGCAACCTAGTGACAAACCTTTTACCAATTTGTTACGGGCGATATAATTATTTACAACTTTTTCAAATTCTACTTTTACTTTTTAGCAATAGGCAATATGCATGTAATCCGAATAAACCTGAAATATATTTCTTTTCTATTTTCTACATAAATTAAATATTTTTGGCTGTTGTTTTTAACCATTTGTTGTCGTTTTTCTGAAGACATAAACAGATTTTCTTTTACAAAATTCGAAGTGTAGGATATTAAAAAAGAAATCGGTCCAGAAGATATGTTTTTTTATCAAAAATACATCCTGTATCAAATAGGTACAGGGTTATTCCGTATATTTAGACAGCTTCTACCGAGTTTATTGTAAGAGATAGAAAAAAAAATTTAATTACAAAAGTTGCAGGGTTTTAAATCAAAAAATTAAGTCGATAGAAACTGTTACGTAACAAAACAAATAAACATTGCAAAATTAGTCAAAAATACGAACTTGGTTAATTTTAAATAGAACACCCAGCATATTTTAGAAAAATTTAAAACACCTTGTTTCTGATTTCAAAAATATATAATATGTTGATATTTGTTTTAGCCGTTTTCGAGATATTTCGTTTTAAAGTCTTGATTATAGATACTGTTTTACCAAATTGCAGTTGCTATGACTTTTAAGTTTTCCTAAAATATGCCGGGTGTTCTATTTAAAATTAACTAAGTGTGTATTTTAACTAATGCGATGTTTATTTGTTTTATTACGTAACAATTTCTAGCGATTTAGTACAAGCCCTGTAACTTTTGTAATTACATTTTTTTCTATCCCTTATGGTACGGTAGAAGCTGTCTAAATATACGGAATAACCCTCTACATTTTTAAATACGTAAGAATCGTATTTTATGTAAGTAATCTTTGACAGTATAATGCGTTTTTGGCTACTATAAATTATTAATAGGTCATTACTGGACAGTTCTAGCATAATTTATTTATTTTTTGGTAGGACATATTAATATATAGTATTTCCCTCAAAAATAAAATTTTGGCATCGTCGCAGCACCGGGCGCGGGTATGGTCTGGTTTTTTGGTGTAAGAGAAAATTTTTTGGTTGTTCCATTTAACCAAACAAAATTATTAGGTGTGTCTCTAGGCTACGCCAGGAGTCGCCCACCCCTATATATGCAGTGAATTTCATAACAAACCCTGTATAAAGGAAGAAACTTGGGTGAGTTTTTAAATTTAGCGATTAATTAATGTCTTCTTTCCCTTTCCTATATATTCACAAGGAAAATGACAGAACACGACAGGCGTGTTTTGTCGTTTTCCTTATGGTGTGTTTCTCGCGTAACGCGTGCCGTTACCTGTAAGCGGGGTCAACTTATATGAAAGGCAAACTGCGGTCATTGCGAAACGCGCTTGCAGGCCCAGGCCACCGGCGTCGACGCGAGAGAAATTGGTTGCGTTTAGCAGTACAATTTTTTACGTTTACGTAAAATTACAGATAATTATAAAAAATTATTTTTTGATCTACAAAAACTTTACGGAAGCGGTGCTTCCCCCGCTTCCATAGACCGTACGCCCCTGTGCTACAAAATATAAAAACCATATACATAGTTATGTTGTAATATTAAGAAAATAGCCCCGAAACTGAGGACCTGCATGAGAACAGATATATATTATGTATATTGACGGAAAGCGCACATCTTGCATGAGTAAACACTTTATTAATTAGTGATAAAATTTTATAATTACAATAATTATAATTTTGTAGATTTGCGACCTAGAACTTTAACCTGTTTTTTCAACTTATACAAGTTAATAATAATCTGAATATTTTGTGAACATGTTAAACTAATGTGACGTTTACTTGCAAAGTTGAAATGTATAAGTTATGATGTAATACAATAAAATATTTCGTATTTCAAATGTGTCCCAATTATGAAATAATACAGTTACGATCAAAAGATAATTTTAGAACGTGAAAGTGTTGGTGCTTTTATCACTTATAGAAGAAAAAATATTAATATTTTTATAATTGGGAAAGCCGCCTAGTGTTATGTCACTAAAAAGTATCTTCTCAATAATATTTTAAACCTGCAGTAGTCATAATAGTCTAAAAATTGAAAGGATGCTTCCGTATTACAGATTCATATACATAATATACTACGTATGTTCATTTGGACCAGTTACCTACCAGTGAGTGTGATTGACGTAAATAAGGTATTAAAGACGAAGACTTGGAAAAAGAGGATTTTATTAAATTAAAAGCCCTCGGCGTTTATCATTATTAAAACTTAGACCAAGCATTAATTTTTCCCCAAATTAAAACCCAATTCACCCAATGGGGTCCTAGAGGTTTATTTGTTATCATGACCCATGGCCGTGGCACTATAAGCACGCACACACTTGTGCACTGTATTCTGCTTTTAAAAATCTACTTACTTACGCAATCCTTTAGTCTTTCTACCCTTTCGGGTGTAAGACATGAGTAGAGTTGAACTAATTATTCTTTGGGTTTTTTTCTCCAGATTTCTTTCCATCCCGTTCTTTCTTGTGTCTTTTATTTCCCTTCGTGCCACTTTATGTCTCGTCTTTGTGTTGCTATTCATACTTCTCCTATCCAGGTTCTTCTCGGCCTTCCTTTTTTGCTTTTTTTGCACATTCTTGCTTCCAAAAGTTGTTACATAACTGGAAAAACGATTGAACATCAAATAAGCGAGTTTTAAACTAACCTTAAGTTTTGTCACAGGGCTCGCCATATTATATTTTCTTTTTTAAATTCTACTCGCTAGGAGCTCCATGTTATGTTAAGTTGCCTACACCGATGTTCGACTTTTTTCCCATAATTTTAAAAAATAAAACTAAATTTAAGTAATTTTACATACCTACCCTTCGTATATGAGTTAATGCAAGTCATATAGGGTTTTTACGGAAACATTGACAGTCTTTAGTTAAGTGACAGTTACTCTAAACAGGTCCTTCTGTCATTCAAAGAAAGATTAGTTAGATTAGATTTGTTATGGGATACAGTCAGCAAGAAATCGTTAATATATTTGCAACATAAATAAAATTCAATAAAAATGAAAGGATATTATGTGAAGGACTGCATGAGAACCGACAAGTTCCAAGCCTACTATCCATTTCTAAAGTTTTGACCCCTCAGTTTGGAAGCTTGTAAAGTAAAAAGTACAATTTTAAAAAATATAATTTTCACATATTTCGGTCAAGTTACTTGTCTCTATTACACATGTAAAACTTTGTAACCGTAGATGCCTTGGTGCTTTTCTAATGGGAAGGTAAGTGTAAAATTGTCACCATTTTTTCCCTATGTCATCAATTACTCAATTGTAAAAATTTATTGTGCCTTACTGGTACTCCCAGGCCTAACTATTTTTTTACAGGCGATAAAGTGAACCTTACTTTAGTCCCAAAAAATATTAGTTGTATTTTTTTTTCTTAGGTTTGGTAGTAATATTCAAAAAATGATTGTGGTGATGTAATTACTACCAGTAATCTTAGAGCAAAAATTTTTGTCGTTTTGTATTACATATCAAGAGATGTAACTTTACGTTTAACGAAAATTTTGTTTTGGCAGTTGTCATAAACGTAAATACAAACAATTAATTTGTGTAAAGGATAGCAGCATTGTGCTTGCGGGATGGAGCGGGGCGTCGAAGGTGCAATAGTATGGGTGTTAAGGTAATAATCATTAAAGTAATGCAATATAGTGACGGTTTTTTTTTGTGCTCTATATGATAAATTAGGTAACTGGTAAAATTAAGAAAAAAAAGTATATGCATTGGTAAATATTTACATTTATTTGTATTTAACGATTTTCGACTGTTTCATTAAGATCTATAAAATAGGCAAAACGTGTGTAGTAGAACAATAGTAATTCAAAATATTACTTCAAAGTGAGTAACGTAAATAGGCCAATTAGCTTTATTTATTTATAATTCACCTAAAAGAAAAACAATATTTTTGATGTTCCCTTATTTGTATGATTCGCATATTTGGAAAATTGTAACAAATGCTGTGGTAAGTTTGTCTGCATTTGCCTTTGCTTAATAATAAAAAAATATGTGAAAGTGGCCTGTTTACGTAGAATCACATCTGATTTAAGGTACAAAGCCCTGATAAAATGTAGTTAAACCTAAAACTAAAAATAACCTGATTGGATTACAATACTCTTTTTTACCGAAGAATACCTACACTTATGGATCGTTTTCTCCTTCTTCATCATTAATAAAGTCTTCATTTGAATCATCACCTTCATCTAAATTTATAATTAATGGTTCTACAACAACATCAACTAAGTGGTCTTTTTCTCTGTAGGATTCCTCAATTTTATTCGCGTGTCCAACGCAATTTTCCCAAACAGAATTTGGCACGTTCTGCATCGTTTCAAGACACAAATTTAGTACATTTGTGATTTTAAACGTAGTACTCAATTTTGCCACTTTATTTTTCACATATGCCCAAATTAATTCAATTGCGTTGAATTCACAGTGTGCAACTGGCAACCATAGAAGCTTTACATTATCATTACGTAACTCCTTTGCAATTGTATCTGAAAGACACGTTTTTGGAAAGTGATAGTTCTTGCATAGATCTAAAAGCATTGGTTTGGTTAATTCATTAAACGTTGTAAATCCATCGGGCAATGTTGCTTTTCGCTGGGACATCCATTCTATTATTTTTTGTTGTGTCCAGGCAGTTGTAGGATTTCGAAAATTAGGATCCAACATTGTATGATACGGTGCTTGGTCAATTACGATTACTGATTTGTCAGGTATTACGGAAAGCACTGTTCTAAACCATTCTTCGTAATGTTGTTTATTCATCTCGTTATGGTAATCCCCTGACGCCGCACTTTTTTTCCAACGAAACACTTCAGGCAGCCATCCAAAAACCCATTTTTACTACCAATATGTAAGACAATAACCCGTTGTCCTCATCCTGATGGCCGTTTTATTCCACCTCTAAAGCCATTAATTTCCTGTATACCACCTCTGTATTCATCAAAATTATCCCGTTTTGTGGGATTAACTCTTTCAACCCAGCCAAACTTCCTTGAATGATTTGTACCGCACCATGTTTCATCTGTATAAAATATTTGCCAAGAATCTTCACGATATCTCTTTATGGCGTATAAGAATTCCGCTCTTCTGGCAGCAATTGTGTTTTGTTCCATTAAAATTGGTTTATTAATTAGTTTTTTATAGAAAAACCCAAGTTCTTTAATCCATCGGTACAAAGTCATTTCTGAAAATTCTGGTAAATAATCGACATCTTCTTTCAATTTCTGGTAAACTTCTTTTATAGAAGGAAACCGACGCTCCAGGTAAAAATTTAATATTGTTCTCCTTATGACGCCCTGCAAAATCTCATCACATTCCAGTCGGGGCCTTCCACTTCTCCCTTTTGATGGTATAATAATACCGGAACTTTTTTCTTCCGCAGTAACACGTTTAACGGTGCTTTCACTAATACCCAGGCAATCTGCTGTTCTTTTAACCACTTGCTCAATCAAAATATTTTCCAAACCGTTGTCTTTCTCTTGTTGAAAGTACGCTCTGACTTTTAAAATAATATTTTTCATTTGTTCGTTGCACTGACGAGACATTTTAACTTATTAGACTGTAGTTTGGTACAGTATTTTTGGTTCAGATTACATCAGGTATTTATATAAATTCGAACAAGATAATCTTAAAAATCGTGTGAAAACAATAATAATTTCAAATTACTATCTACCACTAAATCCAAAAATTTAAATCAACAATAAGTAGATATAAACAACCACAATCAACTAAATAATATTATTTTACACATCTTTTCAATACATAAGAAATAGATTAAATTCTCAACAAATAAAAATACATGGACCTACGGACTACAGACGACCTTTACGACGACGCCACCGTACTGTGATTATGTCGGTAAAGGCGTTTAACACTTTGCATCTCTTTCTTATGTAGCTTTTAATATTTATTACAATTTTTACAAGAACTAAAGGTGCTTTTTTTAATTTTGTGAAATAAAATACATTTGTATAATAATAACTACGTCTACGAGTGTAAAGATTTTTTTTAAGGTTTTAAATTGTCCACAGTACAGCTGATACACAAACATCATTAAAAAATAAAAAAATAGAATTTTAGACACATACTACCAATCTCTTGCGAAAGTATAGATATTTTTCTATCTACCTTCAAAATTGCATTTAAATAGGGAAAAAATTAACCAATATATAGACATGAGAAAATCGTTTATCAGTATTAACGCAGTAAAATCGTTGTTTTTTTCTATTTGATTATGAATAAGTTCAATATCGTTTACACTACAATAATACATTTTTTGGAAGAAACTCTTGGATAACGTCCTAACAAGCTGTAATTTTTTCAGTTTATTCTGCCCCGTGGTTTTTTTGTTATTGGCCCTCAGACTGAGGGGTCAAAACTTTAGAAATGGATAGTAAACACATTTGTAAGGACCTACAGGTAAATAATAAATTCTTAAGATTTCAAAAGGAAAAAAGCACAGCACGCCAGCCTAAGGCCACTCGCACACAAAGGATGCATAAAACATGAACATGCAACATAAGATAAATATCACATACTCCTACTAGCGTACACCAATACAGTAGCAGTTTCGTTAATTTTCAGTATTCAAAATGTCTTCGATTGTGAAGGATTGCATTGTAACATGGCAATTTCTGCGAAGAAGTAAACGAGAAAAAAAGAAACTTGTATTTTTTACCGCGTAACGCATGTTTCATGTTTTATGAATTGTGGTGTGCGAGCGGCCTTATGAACACATAGAGTTAGATGCTCTGCTTTATTTTAATGAAAACTCGACTAACTTTATACCGGTAGCCGTGGGCGCACCCAGGACTTTGTCTTGGCGGGGGGGCTGATTTGTCTTTGGGGGGCTGAATAATACAATTAGGTGGATCTCTTCAATTAGTAGGGCACTTTTTTAATTTTTGTGTGTGTAGGATGTTAGTTTGCCCCCCTGGGTGCGCCACTGCCGGTGGCATGTGAAGTATTAAACACTACATTTTACAGATTCCAAAGCGCTCTAAAAAAGTTCAAATATAAACCTTATAACTTCCGTAAAGTTGAACAGCTTTCTGAAGAAACTAAATGCAAAAAATTTAAATTTTATAATGTTATGCTACAGGCAGAGATACTTTTTTGACAGGATAATATAGACAGATAAAGCTTGCTTTGGTACAAACAGTATCTACAGTATCTATAATATACATAATACTCATTATTGGGGTCAAGAAAACCGTCATGTTGTAAACGTCGTCAAAACTTCAGGATGGAAAGCTTTCAGTGTTTGGTGTGGCGTTATTGGTCACCGGGTTGTATGGCCTTTTTACGAAGGTGGTGATAGATACCATCACTTTCTTACTGGAGCACTAGAGAACTTTTTAGATGAGTTGCCGTTTAATATCCTTAACCGAGCTATTTGGTAACAAGATGGTGCCCCTGCACACAACACGCCAAATGCGGCTCAGTTTTTAAATCAAAAGTATCAGAGTTAAATTGATAAAAATGGTTCAATTAGAAGATGTCCCAATGTCCCTGATCTCGCATTGATGGACAGGTCTTCCTGGGGTTGACTCAGTGCATAATCAGAACATATTTAACACTTTAGAAGAACTGAGGCGGAAAATTGAGGAAGAAAAAATATTTTTTTATTAAAACACACCAGACGGAGTCGCTAAGAGATGCCGCCAACCATTTAAAGACAACGCACTTGCCTTGAGCAAAAGAGAGATCACTTCGAAAATGTGCTAAAGTAAAGTATTTTTTTATTAATCCGTCTATGTTACTTTAATATAAAGAATATTGTAAAATATAGCATTTTCTTGCTGACTGTACCCCATCATAAATGAATTAATAACACACTGATTTTCTTTGAATGACTGAAGCACCTAGTTAAAGCACCTGTCACTTAACTAAATATTATCGATGTTTCCATAGAAACCCTATACGACTTTGCATTAACTCATATACGAGGGGTTGCTTGAGTCTCGTTTTTTTTTAATTATAGGAGGATAATCGAACATCGGTGTAGGTAACTTAACATAAAATAGAGCTCTTAGCAAGTAGAATTTAAGCACAAAAAATAATATGGCGAGCCCTCTGAGAAAACTTAAGGTAGTTCAAAATTCTCTTATTTGATGTTGAATTGTTTTTCCATTTATATTTGCTAGCGGTTCTTGTACAAATCTACAATTTTTCTAATTTAAATATTTTTCTATCTCTTTAAATAAAAAAGTTGTTTATTGGTCCAAATATAATCAGTAACCCTGTACATATGTGTCAGATTTTAATAATATAGAAAATTTTGGCAGAAAAACCAGACATGTGCAGCAGTGCAGCTTTGCCCAGCTTTGTGAAGGTTGTTTGGGGTCTTTTTTTTATCTTTTTTAATTACCCGGGATTTACTAAAAATATTCAAGTTGAGGGCGGCATTCTCCACGTGGCGTCCACGCTGGCCAACTTAATTTCAGTTTAGGGCAATGTTTTGCTTTATTTTTCTTTTGTATGAATATTGTGAAAATATTCTATAGGTATTGGTAGCGTATTAATAGAAGTTTTAAGAAATTTTATGATTTATTTCAGGAAAATAATATTTACAAATAACATTGAGGTCCTAGTGACAGAAAAAATGTCACCATAGATCTTTTAACATATTAATCTTCTGAATGAAATCATTTCATTATACACGTTAAAACATTAAATAATTGCCTGAAAATTGCTTGCACGATATGAATCTATATTTAGTATAGTTATAGCGTTATTGTTAAAAATGTTAAAGCCGAAAAACCATTATCAAAATGAAATTGGGTCGACCAACGTGGACGCCACGTGGAGATTGGCGCCTTAAGTATTGATTTAAATTTAGATCTTCTAGTTGATCAGTTAGGTATTTAGAACAGGACAATTTGAATATGTGTATATGTATTAAATTTATTTTCCCCAATAATACAACTAAATTTATATTAGAATAAATTATATTTTAAAAATAATTTGAAAAGCAAGCAAATCGCAGAAAAATAAGAATAACTCATAAATTTTTAACGACAACTTATTAACAACTAGCTTACAAACTTTGAACCCCCTTAGGGGTTGATTTATTAAGAACTGTAAAACACGTGTTTAAACATTTATTTTTTAGAGTGGTTCTGTGAATAGGATCATCTAATATTTTTTCTCCATACAAAGTTTGAACCCCTGTTTCACCTCCTTAGGGGTTGAATTTTGAAAAACACTTCCTTAGTAGATGCCTACGTTTTGTAAGAAACCAAATGTTCAAGTTTCTAGACCCAGCGGCGTGGGCTGTGCATTAGTATGTCAGTCAGTCAGTCATTTTCTTCTTTTGTACATATGTAGTATATAGATGACTGGACAAAAACTAGTCAAAACATAACTGCATGATCAACTAACACATTTAAATTTAAACCAATCCTTTTTAGTGAATCCCGGGGTTAGAGTTCAAAATAGAATGTTCAAAAAATTATGTTTCCAATTTTTTTTTTGTTGGAAATTGTGTTTTAGAAAAAAGGGGTTTTTCGAAAAAACGAAAATCCATTTTTCAAAAATAGTTTCGACAAGTTATTTTATAAAAAAATTAAGTAGTTTTTGAAGTAAGTAATCTCTATCTGTTAGCTCAGATCATGTTCGAAAACGATGTCAACAATTGATGTTGTTATTTAGTATAAAAACTGAGGGTAATTTTATTTAAACAAACAAGTTTGGTTTTGGTTCGCGATAATTTTGTAATAAAAGTAGATCCTCTTTTAACCGTTCATACAACACCTGCTGATGGGTAATAAAGCGGATATTGATATTTACAAATCGTGTAAGCTTTACTGCACTATCACTGCTTGGCTACTTTCTTATTTCTGCTGATTGATTGATTACATGGGAATAACATATACATCTAAACATTTGCACTTAAATGTTCTAGAAAGTATTTAAAAGTGCATAGTAAAAAATCACGTAAAAGGAGACCATCAGAAAGTGTGCTGCGTCACAGCCAAAAAATGTTTACTACTTTTAAGAAATGTACAAGGTTTTGGTGCATAGGTATATTATACTTAGTTATACTTAGGTATCCCAAGAAAATTTAAGAAATAGATTTTGGGCCCACTTGAGAATAACTACCTTCAGCAAGAGGCAAGAGGAGACGCAGTCGTTCATTCATACTGATATAACGCCGCAGTCATGCTTCTTGCGGGTCGTTTCCTCAAACTAGGGGACACAGGAGGACAATGCACAGCTACCTCTCCTTTTTTCAGTGCCTCTGCTACTGAAAAAAAAATTCTTAAAATTTTTGTAAATTATATAAAAATGTCCGTGTATAGTTATGATATTGGAGTTACATTATATAAAACTTTTCCTGTTCAGTTATGATATTGAAGTTAAATTATATAAAAATATTCCTGTTCAGTTACGATAGGTATTGGAGTTAAATTTTATAAAAATGTCCCTGTGCAGTTAATTTATAAAAATCCGAGTTAGATTTAGTGATTATGTCAAAATCGGGATGATACATGCCCTAGAATGGTTTGCTTGGGTTTGCTGGGGAATAAACTCTGTTTATTTTAGTGTTTGTTAAATTTTAGGTAAGCACCACTGCATAAGAGACTAAAAGGGACCACAGTTCCGTCCCAAAATTTGAAAACTAGGAAAACTAGGCAAGTACCTAGGACCCCGATTTGGCTGGCGGCCCCCAAATGATCCCCGAACCCCGAGTTTATTTACACCGGCCGGCATTATTCACTGAATTTCATTTACAGCGACGCCAAACTATAATATAATAATTTTTACAAATACCCTATAGGTACCTGAGTCTATAAATTTGTTACAATCTGGCAATGCAGCTTAGCTTACTGGTTAAACCGCGAAAGCCAGAAAAGTTGTTCTTTAAAAAAGTTACTGTTCCTTCCTATGTTTTGTTATCTCTGCGTTTATTTGTACTCGTTATGTCTTTTTTTATACGTATAAATGTTATTTGTTACGTAAAAAGGTAAAAAAGTTCTCAAAATATGTCTTGGAATCAATCACACATGTCTTGAATTACATAGGTAAAAGATGTAGGTGAATAAAAAATAGAAATGTCAAGTTCTGAAATTTTTATTTTTAAGAAAATTAAATATAGTAATCACGGCAGTACAAAAAGCTTTTATGGTCGAAAGATACTTTAGAAATGGTAGACGGGTTGATGGCCAGTGGTTTATTTATAAGGGGCGCCATTCAAGATTTTCGAACAGAATTTCCACACATAGTCATGGATTTCGACCAGTTTAGCCAAATTTTGACTAGATCTGTGGCTTTTATTTAGAGAAAGAGGAAGTGCGAATAGAAAGGAAGGCGGTGGGAGACCCAAAGTTCGCCCTTCACAAAAAGTAGAATAATTGAGGCAAATTGTTAGTAAACACCCACAAACCCCTATTCGGCGATTAAGCCAGCAAGTAAATGTGTCCTACGGAACCTGCAATACAATCCTGAAATATGACCTGCATATGCACGCTTATCGTCTAAGCTCAGTCCAAGAATTTTTACAATTGGCTACACCAGCTGAATCCGTCTAATGTCAATGAATGGGCGAAAAAGTGCGTTTGTACGCATTTGGCGCAAGCCCGTAGCTAGGGTTGGCGGCAGAGTGGGCACTGCCCACTCTGAAAGAAAAAGTTGCCCACGCTAGAAAATCACTAAAATCATTATCTTGTCTACTAGAAAAATTTTACATCATAAGTCCCCCTCCCCCTGAAACTTTAGTTGCCCCCTCTGAAATTGAGTTGCCCCCTCTGAAATTAAAACCTAGCTACAGGCCTGATTTGGCGCCAGTCAGATTTTTGAAAGTCGGTTCCGTAGAGGCACGCGCACTTAGAAAGTCTGACAAAAGTGGGTGGACGGCAACTAAGGGAAACTGAGGACAACTGAGGGAAAAGGAAGTATTGTCTGGTTGTGTTTATTTGCGAGTTTTTGATATTTAGAGATTTATTCGTTAAGTGGCAATTTTTAGTGTTAGTGTTTAGTTATTTTTATGGGACAAAGGTCGATCAACGTGTGAAGTGCATGATTGTGTTTTTCCAAAATTTGTTGTTTTTCCCCTTTTTCTTCTAAGATGGTATATTCTAGAATACTTTGCTTTATAGTATTGAAGGATGTTGAAAATATTTTAACACCAAATTTCATTTCTGATAGTAGTATCATGCTAATCATTTGAAAATATTTTTCTTACCCATCATTTAACAAAAACTTACTGAAGCCTTGCTGTTTACTAGTACTGGTTTATTCCATGTTACATGAAAATAGACCGAAACAACTGCATTTAATATATAAATAAAGGATTTGATTAAATACTACTATGGTATATAATATGATAATACTAATTGGTAGGTGGTAGAGGATCTTTTCCTCGACCGAGGAGGTACCACCCCGCGCAACCACTTAAAGAGCCGGTGAAATCTTAGCGGATGTTTCCAGCCCTGAGTGCGTGAGTCGGTTTTTACTTTTCCTTTCCTCTTCAGACTGTCATTCTTTCTCTTCTCTTTTCTAATCCTTCTCTCTTCTAACTATCCACCTCTTCAAAAAAATGTGCAAATGATCATTGCGCTCCCAGGGGTAAAAAATTTCGGAGGTAAACTACCCCTCTATTCAAATCTCCGGCGAGGGGTGCTCAGGGGGGGGGGCACCATCGAAGAATTCCAAGAGTGTAGTAACCTTTGCCAACATCTGCGGGCTTAATTCCAATTTGGACTCGGTCCACCACTACCTCCAATCATACAAACCCCACATTCTTTTTCTGACTGATACGCAAATCAGCTCCAAATCCTCAAACAATCATCTCCTGTTTCTAGGTTATGAACTTCTGTCATCTTTTCGTCTTCATGGTGGGGTATGTGCCTACGTTCGCAGCAGTCTTTCTTACACCAGACTCTTGAACATGGAATCAGGCAAGCCCGATATTCTCTGGCTAAAACTCACCTTTAAATCTTCTACTAAATTTATCTGTTGCATCTATCGCTCCCCATCAGACAAATCCTACAATGAGTTCTTTGACTTTCTCTCGGCAATAATCGACCATCTCATCTCCGATTTCCCTCCGCTGAAATTGTCGTCCTAGGCTACTTCAACGTCCATAGACAGGAATGGTTAGAATCCACAAAAACTGACCCTGAAGGCAGAGCAACAGAAAACTTCGCAATCAGCAACTCGCTCACCAATTTGATCAGAGAGCCAACATACTTTCCCCGCGTTTCTACCCATAATGCAAATCCACTAGATATTTTTCTTACCACCCATCCTGAGCATTACGTAACATCTGTATGCGCTCCCCTTGGTCGTTCAGATCATGGCCTCATTACCGTCTCTTGTACCATACATCCCGAGTTTGCTGAAATCATGCCAGAACGCACGATCTGGCACTACAATTCTGCCGACTGGGATGGTCTTCGTAACTTCTTCTCTGCTTTCCCTTCGAATCCTGTCTGTTTTTCCACTCCTGATCCCTCCGAAATTTGCTCTCATATCACAGACATTATTCAAGCAGGTATTGAAGGTTTCATTCCCCATATCCACACACATATTCCACCATCAAAAGCCATGGTTCTCCAAGGCATGTGATAAAGCCAGGCTCAAAAAAGTCCAAGCTCACAAAAGGTATCTTCAAAATCCTACCCTCGAAAATCGTCAAATTTTCACAGAGGCAAGAAATCAATACAACCAAACTATCTTAGATATCCAAAAATGATTTTAACAACCGCATAAAAGATAAAGTACTTTCCTGTCCCAACGGCAGCAAATCTTTCTGGTCACTTGCCAAAATCATAAGTCAAAACTTCTGTAGAAGCACTTTTCCTCCCCTGACCTCTGACAACGAAATTATCTCCACCTCTAAAGGGAAAGCTGAACTATTCCCCAAACAATTCGCTGCCAATTCCACCCTGATCCCTCCCCCCAATTTCGCTCTTCCAAACGCCAAGTCTGTACCCCACAAAATGTCCGATATAATACTTAAGGTCAAACAAGTTCAAAAAATTCTTCTATCCCTTGACACCAAAAAGTCCTCCGGTCTGGATGGCATACCAGCAATTGTCCTAAAAAAATACGCTCAAGAACTTGCACCCATCTTAACTCGTCTTTTCCAGATCTCTTATGACAAGGGTATATTCCCAGATAGCTGGAAGATTGCTCGTGTGCAGCCTGTCCCAAAGAAATGTTCCAAGTCCCTTCCATCCAATTGTAGACCTATCTCTGTTCTCTCCGTTGTCAGCAAAGTTATGGAGAAAGTGATCAACTTGCAAATTGTAAGATATTTAGAAAAACACAAAATTATCAATGACAGACAGTACGGATTTCGTCACCAAAGATCCACAGCTGATCTCCTTAGATATGCCACACATATCTGGAACAAGTCTCTGTAATTTCATGGCGAATCTCAGATTGTTGCTCCCGATATTTCCAAGGCCTTTGGCCAAGTATGGCATGCCGCAATCCTCAACAAACTACCTTCTTACGGTCTTCCTACCAAACTATGTACCTGGATCGGTAGCTTCCTCTCTAATCGGCGCATATCTGATTTGGTTGACGGTCACTCATCTAACTTCCAACCTATCAATGCTGGCGTCCCCCAAGGTTCAGTCCTGGCACCAACCCTATTTCTTCTTCACATTAATGACCTGCTCTCTTCAACTACCAATCCCATCCACAGTTATGCTGACGATAGTACTCTTCACTAGAAAAATTCATTTTTCCAGACAAGTTTCGAATCGGGAGTTGGATAATAGACGCAGATCTATGTACCTATCCCTTTCCCAAGATCTTCAATTAATCTTAGACTGGGGTGCCAAGAACCTTGTTAGGTTCAACGCCTCCAAAACCCAGTCTTGCTCCCTGTAACGCAAAAAGTCAGGCAACGCTTACCCCATCCGAACCATGAATGGCCAAGCCCTACAAAGCAACGAAACATTCGATCTTGTTGGCGTCGCTTTCGAGCATGATCTCAGCTGGCACAAACACATTATTTCAGTAGCCACATGGGCAGCTAAAAAACTTGGTTTTCTCTTTCGATCCAGAAAATACTTCTCCCCTTCCAAATTCTACACTCTCTATGTTTCCCAAATAAGACCTAGCCTAAAGTACTGCTACCACATCTGGGGAGCGGCATCACCTTCGACACTTAAGATCCTTGATTCTATCCAAAAGAGAGTCATTCGGCTTATCAATGACCCAGCCCTCACAAGAAAACTCCCTTCTCTCGCTCATCGCCGCGCTGTAGGGGATTTATCCCTTTTCTACCGCTACTTCCACGGATTTTGCTCTGAAGAACTAGCCGGTATTATTCCCCCCTTGACTGTTCCTAATAGAACACCGAGGCGCGTTACGTATGCATCCCTTTACTGTCCAGCTACAAAAGCCTAGAACAGACCGCTTCTCTCGCTTATTCACACCTAGGGTCTCCAGATTATGGAACAAATTGACCGCAGATGTTTTCCCTTCCCGTCCCAACCTCCAATCCTTCTATATATATATATATATATATATATATATATATATATATATATATATATATATATATATATATATATATATATATATATATATACAGGGTGTTTCATAATTGAATGCTGATCCTTAAGGGTGATAATCCTTGGATGATTTTAAGAAAAATTCTTTATATGAACATAGGTCCGCAACAGCTTTATTTCTGAGATACAGGGTGTTGAAATTTAAGAAAAAAATCTGTTTTTCTTCAATATCTCTAAAACCGCTTTGTATTTTTGTTTTAAATTTTGGTAGGTGCAAAGTACGCTTAAAAATACATTTTCTTCAGGATAAAGGTTTTTTTAATTTTCATCAGTGGCGTCCCTGTTAACATGCCCTGCAATATTTTTAATCAAAAAAATGATACGCCACTGTTTTTTTTTAAATAAATGTTATTTTTATAACTGCCTTCTATCTTCTCATAAAAATGGTCTCTTGACTTTTTTTTATCCGGCGTACGGTTTTCGAAATAAAGTTCATTCATTTGCTTGTCCCTATGTGATTTTTTTCTTGTAGTCTCAATTTCGCAATTTGTGGTAACCAAAGCATCTAGGCTAGATTTTTATATTTTATAGTAACTAACTATTATTTAGTTCTAATAATAAGCACGCATAAAAATACATTTTTTATTTGTAAAAACTTAACCATTTTGGACAAAATATACCAAAATTAAATTAACTGTTTGCGTTTATAAAACAACGAAATGTGTTGTTAGCATACTAGATGTTTCTAGCCTACAAAATAATCCCACTCTTTAACGGCTTTAATTACTAGAACTAAATAATAGTTACTATAAAATATAAAAATCTAGCCTAGATGCTTAGGTTACCACAAATTGTGAAATTGAGACTACTAGATAAAATCACATAGGTACAAGCAAATGAATGAACTTTATTTCGAAAACCGTACGCCGGATAAAAAAAAGTCAAGAGACCATTTTTATGAGAAGATAGAAGGCAATTATAAAAATAACATTTATTTAAAAAAAACAGTGGCGTATCATTTTTTTGATTAAAAATATTGCAGGGCATGTTAACACGGACGCCACTGATGAAAATTAAAAAACCTTTATCCTGAAGAAAATGTATTTTTAAGCGTACTTTGCACCGACCAAAATTTAAAACAAAAATACAAAGCGGTTTTAGAGATATTGAAGAAAAACAGATTTTTTTCTTAAATTTCAACACCCTGTATCTCAGAAATAAAGCTGTTGCGGACCTATGTTCATATAAAGAATTTTTCTTAAAATCATCCAAGGATTATCACCCTTAAGGATCAGCATTCAATTATGAAACACCCTGTATATATATATATATATATATATATATATATATATATATATATATATATATAATATATATATATATATATATATATATATATATATATATATATATATATATATATATATATATATATATATATGTATATATATATTATATATATTTAAAAGCTTTACAGCTTTCATTCCAGTAAACCACACTTTGATTCCTTAAAGAAAAAGTGTTGGTAACTGTTTCGTTTAAAAAGCCAACAGCAGCAAAAAGCTTTGAAAAAAGGTATGTTGTATTATTTATTGGAAGTTTCTTTTATTAGCAGCCCATATTTTATTTGCGAAAAATTAAGTTACCGATAGTCGAGAATTAATTACTAATTAACAAGATTGGTCGTCGAATTGATTCTGACCATCTTTTAACTAAAAAGTTTTAGAAATTAAAAATAAAAGCTGTTGCTTTTTCAGTTCCTCGCACTTTTAATAAGAAAAGTGCGGGTAACTAAAAAATCAACGACATTAACGACCGTTTTGTATAGCAAGAAAAATCCCAATTTTAAGACAAAATAAAAAAAAAAATCCGTCTATTGGGCTACATTTTTATCTCTATATATAAAAGAGGAAACTGACTGACAGACTGACTGATTGACAGAGGAATTAACGCACAACCCATGCCGCTGGGTCTAGAAACTTGAAATTTTGCACAGAGGTTTCAAAATTGAACCCCTAACGGGGTGAAAGAGGGGTTCAAACTTTATATGGAGAAAAAATACTAGATTGTCCTGTTAACTCCAAACTTCATAAAAGTACTCTAAAAATAAATGCTTAAAAGCATGTTTTCCAGTTTGTAATAAAGCAACCCCTAAGGGGGTTCTGTTACGTTGAAACTACGTAAAAGTACTCTAAAAAATAAACACATTCATGTTTTATAACTTATCAGAAAATCTAATTTTGCGTAATAAATGTTGAGAAAATTAACATGTGGGGGGAGGCGGTAAAAAAAGGGGCTGGAAATTTAATTCTATCTAATTCTAATTTTGTCTAACATATGGTAAAAAAATTAACGGGGAGGGGGAAATTTCTTCAAAAATGTTAACTAATTAAACATTTTTGGGGTTATTGAGGGCAGCAAACATAATATAATATGGCCATTACAAACTTAAAAAGGTTCAGATATGGAAGGGGGGGGGGGGGGGGGGGGAAGAGTAGGTGTATTAAAAAGAAAAAACATTTTCATAAGAATGAACAAAATTAAGTTGACCATTAATCGCAGTAATAAATAAGTACCTACGTACGTAACAATATTATTTCATCCTTTTCAGTGATTTTCCTTTTGTGAAGTTGATTCATTGAAATATTTTTTAGGAGCACTAATTCATAAATACAACCAGACAAAATCTAATATTAATTGCATTTCATTTACCTACCTTTTCTATTAGTTACCTGAGTCCGATCCCGGGGTTTTTCGTCATGTAATATTGAAATCCGGTCTCTAGATATATCTAACCTAACCTAACTCATGTTTCATGTATTCATAATCATAACATCAAAACTACACTATTATCATCTATACCACGCGGACGAAGTCGCGAGAGAAAGCTAGTCATTAAAAAAGAGAATAATTGTATGTAATAAATATTTGCATTAATTACTCCACAAAGTATTCACGTGTTGTAGTGAGTGTATATTTAATATCTAAATTTTAAATACAGTTCTGTCTATCATAAGGCAAGCGTTTTCCATGGCGCAAGCCCGTAAGGCACCCTCTTTGTTTACAGATTCAGCTCGGTAAACGCCTTACGACAAATACAGGTCAGACACAGTGACATAGCAAGTCAAAACCGGGCCCTGGTGCAATACCACAGCTGGCCCCCTTCATCATTTAAAAAAAAGTTCACTTTAAAATAATATTGCACAAAAAATTTATGGTTTGAGTGGTAACAAAAGTAGTAACCTCTTTGCAGGTTATTTCAAGCAGAAATAAAAGGGCCGCCGGGCCCCTTCGGGGCTCGGGCCGTGGCGCGCGGCACCGGGCCCTGGCGCGCGGCACCACTTGCACCCCCTGTTCTTACGTCCCTGGTCGGACACGCGGAAGTAAAATAGGAATAAGTTTGTGTTGTTCCTAATATTTTCGGAATTTGTCGGTAAATAAATTTTACGAGCAAAAGATCATAACATTTATTTGCCGCATTTATTTATTTATATCGCACATTTTATATCCATATTTAGAGCTAGAAGGGAGTTGATGAATACTACGTAGAACACTGAATATATCTATTATTTAAAGATTCAAGGCCTACATCTAAATAAAACAATATCAATGGCTAATTAACTACCTAAAGCAAGTCAAGCATCTGCAATAAAATAACCAACATTTGTGAACTCTAAAAGTAGTTTTATGTTAGCAATAAAAATAATAACATTTTTTAGCGTACCGAATTGCAGTAGGCAGAGATACGTGTGTGCTATTTCTTTGCAACAATAATAATTGTTTTTGAACTGAATAATAATTATTTCGGAGTTATATAATCAATTTTTATTATTGTTTTTTCTATTTGAAACCTAATTAGCCCTAATTTGCTTGCTAATTTAATTTTATAAAATAAAAGAATTCAATATGAGAGAAAAAATAATACATATCATTGGAAATTCTAAAGATCCTATTATTTCGTAATTTCACAGCTAACAATTAAATCCAACTATAGGTATAGAGTGTTACATTTGAATGAACTAATCTAAAGATTTGTTCCCTTCTTGTGTCACACGGTATTTTACGCATATTAGGTATCTTTTCTTGCTTTTACATGTGTTACATTCATTGATTTCTAATCAAATAGATGCCATTATTTACATTTTAAAGCAATCAGGGATTCCCGAGTTATTTAAAACCAGCCAAATGATATGGTCCTCCACCTACTTCTCGAAAATAGATGTTGCTAGGCTTTCAATTATGTATAATATTTGCAGATTTATAGACTGTACTAAAATATCGCAATTACTGTGGGTTAACGCTTATCTGAAATCATAAAGTAAGAATTAAGCAAGAAAAAGCCACGAGCGTCATAGGCATGAAGACATCACGCGTGCTTTGTCTCGTTTTAGAATATTCCTAGCTTAGTTGCTGGAAATCGATATACCAGTGGCGTACTCCATTTAAACAAGGCTTTTTTAATTAAATAATCATTGGATCAAAAAATAATTGCAAAATTAAAACTAATGATTCAATGATTGTGTGGATTTAGTATTTATTACTTTAAATGTACAGCGGCATCCATAAAGTTGGCATCATATGGAAAAAAAAATTTCCTATTTCTAAGAAAATTTTGGGTATTTTTGATATACAAGTCCTTGCACGCATAAAAACGTGTTTAACGTTATCACAGTTAAAATCAACTATAGAAATGTAGAAAAATAAAAAGAATGTGAAGAATGAGAAAACGAATATTTTTGAAACAAAAACTTTCTTTGTAGGATGCATAGTTTGGATTAAATTAAAGTAGAACATTGGAAAAACCGGGATTTGATCGGTTTTTGCGAAATTTACACCGAATTTTGTCATAAACTATTCACATCATGCTCATTTTCTATAATTTTTGATTTGGGTTGTTCCAGAAATTTTTATTTTGAATGTTGTTTTAAATTAACTTTAAATTTTGATAACGCCAGTAACGTATTTTATACATGCAGAAACTTCTATCAAAAATAGAATTTTAAGAAATCAGAAATAAAAAGGTTTACTTTGTTATAGTGCCAACTTTATGTATGACCCTGTCTAAACTAGACAATTTTATCATATTACATTGCATATAAATTCGTATACTTTAACAGGAATGTTAAAAGTTTAGTGGAAAGTTGAAAAATATGTATATGTACAAATTTTGTTTAAATATCACCATAACTTTATAAATATAAGCATCTTGTAATTCAAAATAACCAAATTACTATTAGCTAAATAAAAAAATTATTATTAGCTATCCGAATCAAGTTGAAAACATCCCAGTTCGTCCTCTGATGCACTCATCCCACTTGCTGTCTTCACTGTCTTCCGAATCTTCCGATAAACCCGTGTTCACTGTAAAAATTAAGTGTTCTAGAGCGTCGTCCAAGAGATGCTCTTTCCTTATAAGCTCATCATCATATTATTTTACAAGTTGGCAAATTATACCACTGTCGCTCAGAAACGTCATCAAATTGTTGCCTAGTCAGGGCCTCCGTATCAGCTAATTGAAATGTAGAATTGTGAGCTGCTACCCAATTCTTCACTAATTAATACCCATCTTTTTTCTATAGGGTGATAAGGACGAAAACGTAATACAAAGTGACCATGTCGTTCCAACAGTTCCAACAATTCAGCCAACTTTATAAAATAGTTTTGTATAATTCCGGTTTGGTTAATTTGGGGTCTGCTGGTAATCCCTTTTCACTTAACCAGTTTAGCATTTCTTTCTTGGGGGCCGTGGTTATATTTTTTCGTACATTGATATTGCGATACGCCGCATTATTTATAACGATGGCGGACCTCTCATGTAAATTGGGCAATAATTACTTTTCAACACATGCCATAAAATTTCGTGGTTCATGTCGTTGTGATAATCTCCCGTTTTTGTACCTGCAAAAAATTGAAATTTTTAGGTCGAAAAATGTTATTTGCAGACCCCTCTTTGATTCCTAATAATTCGAAAACGGATTCATAAGTGAAACTTCAAAATCTCAAATACTTTCTTTTTGCAATAATACATTTACTTAAACGTAAGATCGTTGGAAAATGGATATATTTGGGAAAAACTGAAAATTTCGATTTTTGACACAAATATCTGACGGTTTTTAAGTTTTTGTGGGGCTAAAATGGTTCAAATTAAAATCCCATATACGTTATTGGAAATTGGAAAGAGTTTGTCGAATTGTCGAAATACATGATATCCATAGTTTTTAAGTCAATTTTGGTAGCTGTATTGTGTCAGGTAGTTAAATGAGGATAAATGGTCATGAGGTCATGGTTTATTGATATTTGAGTATTATATATAGGTTCTCATTTATTCAGAAAATACTGAAAAATTGAATTACCTAATCTAAAAATATATATATATATATATATATATATATATATATATATATATATATATATATATATATATATATATATATATATATATATATATATATATATATATATAAGTAATCCGTCTTTCACGAATCCTCTTTCTCCACCATAACGTTCTATGATTAATCGTATTTAATCCTTTGTCACTCTCATCACACCAGGCTCTTTCTTGAACATGACTGCTGTGGATATAAGTTTCATCCGTATAAATTATATTGCGGTCCTCATTATGGTATCATATCATCTTTTTGAAGAAACCAATTCGTTTTATGCGTTTATCGTAGGACTCGCATAAAACTTTTCTGACCATATTTTACATTCGACAAAATCGGAGAGGCACTCGCAATGATAAGAGAAGCATAGTGATAGGACGGATTTTATTTCGATTCTGATTTGGCCCAAAGCGAAAATCGTTCAGCGTTGCCAGCTCATTCCGCACCACTATTTGTATAATAAGAATAAAGAATAATCCATAACACGCCTCTGATGCCCACTTAGCAAATGATGAGAGAGAAGGAAATAATTGCGGTCTCTGTCAGTTATGACGCTCGTGGCTTTTTCTTGCTTGTCTTACTTTACCACAGGCTAAACCGTATTACTAAAGATTAATAAAATATACCATTATTTTTCGTAATAATAAATGTTAGTAATTTATTTCCATTGCATGGTGTCAGAATTTAGAGGGCGCTGCTTCATTGAGAATCTGAAAGCCGTAATTTGGTACTTTTGTACTCTTCAGGCAGGTCGGAATATACGAGTGCAGTGATAGTTTCCGTAATTTTTGTTTTTTCCTGACAGACCTTTATCTGTAAGCTTGGCGGAATGATGCGTGAGTGCTAACTGTGTGGAAAAACGGATTCTTTTTATCCGGAGTGAGTGCTAACTGTGTGGAAAAACGGATTCTTTTTATCCGGAATTAGCTCTTCAGAGGTTTGCTCGGTGGAATACAGAATACAGGAAAGCCATTACGGTGGTTCGCCGAGACGGAATTATAGCAGTTGGTCTTTGTCCCACGCACGCAAAACAAAAGGCTAGTTTATAATGAATGTAGTTCTCCTCTTGCTGAAGGTCAGTGGTTACGTTTCTTAAAATGTGTTTTACAAATGCGAGCTATATACTCAAGGAGGGCTGAAAGTGCTTATGTATAAGTAAAAAAAAACAATTAGGTAATTGCAATTAGTATTATTTGTCTGTTTTGTTAAATATAAAAATCTTGGGTAACATGTTTCACTTAAAAGTCCACGCACCAATTTTTTTAAAGATTTTTAAGAAACCTTGGATAAAATATATACTATTAACTTAATTACTTACTTAATTAATTAAATATACTATTAATACTTTGATGGAGTTAAAAAATGGTCAACCAACTGCTCGCTGTTTAAACCTAAAATTTGCTAATAATGGTCAAAAAATGCTGAAAACGTAGCTAAACCATAATATGTGGTACACATTGGTCTTGGAATATTTTTCAACAGTAATTAATTGATTATTTTTCTTATTTACAACCCCTAATTAAAATAAGAAATCGAAAAGATTGAATATGCTTTACTATTTTTTTCATTAAATTACAAAAGCTGGAATAATGTATGAAATGTTCTAGGAGACAGGTCCGTATCGCAAAAATTTCTTAATAATGATCAAAAAAGACTCAAAACGTAATTTAACCATAATGTGTGGTACACTCTTGAATTCAAAATAAAAAGGGCTTCTAAAATTTGACATAAAAAACATTGAGTTGAAAAAATTGATAACGTAATCTTTAAGTTCATTAAAAGTTACTACAAAGAAGTTTTATTAGTTCTGCCCTACCTTTCATGTTAACGTCAGAAAAAAATTGAATTTAAAATTCAAAAATTAAGCTTTTTCAAAATAACTCGAATATGAAAAATCATGTGAAAAATTTCGGAACACCATTTTATTAGTTCGTTAATCACGCAAGTTTTTTCCCATTTAACCAATTTTGTATTTCTAACCATTAACCAGATCCCCATACTGGCCCTCCTTCTCTTAGACACTGTTTGAACTATTATTTTGTACTGGCTTTCTCCTGCGACTTCGTACGCATGGTATGTTACATGACGCAGAAATTGGGGTCGGATCAGGTAACTGATAGAAAAGGTAGGTAAATGAAATTAGATGCCAGGTTGTATTTATGAATTATTACCCCTCAAAAATATTTCTGTTTTTTTTCAAAAAAAATGAACCAAAGGAAAAGCACTGAAAAGTATGAAATAATATCGTTACGTATTTATTATTGCGGTTATTGGTCTACTTAATTTTGTTCATTTTTATAAAAAAAAAATTCTTTTTAGTGCACCTATTCTTCCCCCCTCCCTTCATCTTATCTCCACCTCTTTAAATTTGTAATAGCCATGTTATATTCGATTTTCTGACCTCAATAACCCCAAAAATGACATATTATTAGTTAACATGTTTGAAGAAATTCCAACCCTCCCGCAGTTAAATTTTATAACACCCGTTACACAAAATTGGCTTTTCTGACCTCAACAATGTCACATTAGGTAACATTGTTGGACAAGTTGCCAATCGCCCCTCCCCCGGTTAAGTTTCTTATTATCTATTACATACAATTATATTTTAACCTTAATCTCCCCGAAAATTACAATATTTTATTAAGTTTTTACCATTTGTTAACCTGTTAGATACCTCGAAATTTACCAGAAATACCTTAAAATACCCCGAAATACCTCGAAATTCCATGAAATACCTCGGAATTCCTCTGCAATTCCGTGCCTTGTACACTAAAATACCCCAGTGATTTTCCCCTCGGTTAAGTCTAATACCAAAAAAAAAACTATATTTCAATAAAGATATTTTTCTTTTTAATTCACCTTTAGCACGTCGCTGTTAAGTTTTTGACAAAATTTGAAATCCGACCTATAATTAGGTAGTGGATACTGTATTTCATGCCATAATAATTAACGGTGTTTTGTTCCCAACACATTAATTGCTTAATACGTGGGCAGTGCACCGTATGAAACGCTATTTCTGGTATTTCATAATCTGGCATATTCGTACGGTAGTTATTTATACTTATTTATTTTACATACATAACCTTAGGACAAAACATAGGAAGTCGCATTAATAAGTAAATATCCAATAAACGTAATAAGGTAATTCGATAGAGAGTAATAGTTATGTTTAACGTTAACGTTGTAATGTACTTCCAAAAGCAACAAGTGTAGGTCTACTACAAGCAGAAGGTGGTAGAGGATTTCTTCCTCGACCTAGGTACCAGCCCACACATCCTCTTAAAGGGCTGGTGAAGTCCGTACGGAAGTTTCCAGCTCTGGATGTGTGAGTCGGATTTCCCCAGTACACCCACGGTACACAGTACTTGGACTTCGGTCTTCGTGGGCTGTCAGAACATAAAAAAAGTCTACGAGGGCAGTGTCAGAAAAAATGTAACAAAATTTAATAATTTTGCCCTTTGTTAGGAACACCGAGTAGAAAACAAAATTTTAATGGGTCAAATCTGAAACCGCACAACTAAGAATAATATTAACACTTAGTTAGCAGTTTGGTTCTTTTAAATACGTATGAACAAAATAAGGTCAGTCAGTCATTATAAGGCATTGTTGTGTACAGTGTTTAATAAAATCAGTAAATAGAAGTATACAAATCCCAGGGGTGTTTTGTTTTTGGGGGATATCCTGACAAAGTCAGAAGTGGGATCCACAAAATAAGTGGAATCCATAAAGTGCTTGTGTCTGTGTGTGTTTACAAATAAGTTTAGAAATAAAAGAAGATGTCTGAAAGAAGCTAAACTCCCTCGCTTTCAGCACCGCTTCCATCTGAGGGTCGGAGCAGTGAGACAGAGCCTGTCGTAAGCGTATCTATAGAGGAACAGGTGAAACAATTGGTAGTTGAACTAAAAGAACTAAAAAAATCCCAGATCAAGGTAGGCGATTTTAATGATATATATACTTGGGAAAATATACCAGATTTTAATCCGTCAGCTAAAAACATTACCGCGAACAAGTGGTTAAAACTGTTTGATCAAAAAGCTTACTTTTTGCGTTGGGATGAGGTAACGGTAATGCGAAATGCAATTGATAAACTAGCCGGACGAGCACGCGAGTGGTTCATAAATTCCGGTTTTTCTGGAATTAGTTGGAATGACTTTAAAAAACATTTCCGTGAAATTTATGACATTGATCCTCAATCAGTTGGTGCAATCTTTGAGTGAGCTTCGGTCTTTGCGAGTTCCGAAGAACAGACACTGGTCAGTTATTTTTACAAAAAATTGACACTTTTATAAGCTGTCGTGGGACATTCCGGAGGGTGATAAGATAAATATAATCATATCTGGTATTACAGACCCAAGTATCCGTCAATTATTAGCAGTTACCGATAATTATAAAACTTTGGATGAGTTGTTAACATTTTTGCGTGGCAGTGATTTTTCAATAAAGGACTAGTAACAACAAGATTTTTTTATTTTTTTTTATTTTTTATCTAAGACATCCCACGTAGACTTCAAGCCTAAGTACTAACGTACCGTGTGTGTCTGACAAGATGGTAAAATCTGACAATTTTAAAATCATTTGTTTCTATTATGACGAACCGGGACATAAAGAAATACATTATCCTAAAATGCGCTTGAATCAAAATAAATTATAAAAAGACAAAGAGGTACAAAATTCAAAATTAAATAAGCCGAGTGCAACTAAAATGTTTGTAATTTTTATGGGAAAAGGGGTCATGTTGAGAAAGACTGTTGGGGAAAAAGGAGAAGTGATTAAAATTAATAAAAGTGTCGCAAGTAAAATATCTTTGGACGATGTAGACAGTCATGAACAATCTTTGGTTGTTCCTGATATGTGTTGTCCTGCGGACATTTTGGTTGGAAATACTTTTCTTTTGGATATAGTGGACGGATTTACTAAATTTGTGTTCTTGGAAGCCGTCAAATCAATTAAAGTAAAACGTGTAACAAGGGTTTTAGAAAATTTTATCTTTTTGTTTGGTGTGCCAAAAAGATTAATTTCGGACAGAGGATCTTGTTTTACATCTAAGACAATGGAAATATTTTGCATAGAAATGGAAGAAATGCCGTTATAGCGGTAGATAAGCTCAACCCATGGTTGGTTCTAAATGTGGAAAAAGACCTGCCAATTGAGTAAAATATATGTTGTATATGTATGTGTATTATATATTATAAGCGGTAGTTTTACTACACTTGTAATTTTGTGTGTATATCATACAGTAGTTAGGATAACAGATTAGTTATAATAAGTTTGGTTCTGAAATTTTAAAGTAGTTGTGTAATTTTATTATACAAATAGGGGAATTTGATAATTTGTTATAATTCCAAAAGAAAATAGAAATTAAAGAATATTCTTTAGTAAACCCACTAAAAAATAAGATTTTGGTAGTAATTAGAATAATTATTGTTGATTGGTCGGAGTTTTGCCAGAAGGTGAAGGGTACTACAGGTACCAAGGGACACTAAAGGTGTCAGAGATATTAAAGGTATCAAAAGGTGAAGGGTACTATAGGTACCAAGGGACACTAAAGGTGTCAGAGATACTACAGGTATCAATAGGTGAGGGGTACTATAGGTACCAAGGGACACTAAAGGTGTCAGAGATACTAAAGGTATCAAAAGGTGAAGGGTACTACAGGTACCAAGGGACACTAAAGGTGTCAGAGATACTAAAGGTATCAAAAGGTGAAGGGTACTATAGGTACCAAGGGACACTAACGGTGTCAGAGATACTATAGGTATCAAAGGGGTACTACGTGTACCAGCGGTACTATAGGTACCAAGGGGTACTACGTGTACCAGGGCATGACTGTATTCTGTTCATGCAAAAATGTTAAGGATACTATAGGTATCAAAGGGGTACTACGTGTACCAGGGGTACTATAGGTACCAAGGGTACTACGTGTACCAGGGCATGACTGTATTCTGTTCATGCAAAAAGGTTAAGGATATTATACGTATCAAAAGGGTACTACGTGTACCAGGGCATAACTGTATTCTGTTCATGCGAGGGTTAAGGGACACTACAGGTGTCAGTGGCTGTACAAAATTGTACTGTAATGTTAAATCAAAGAAAATCTAAAGTAAATGGTAGGCAGTCTATCTAATCAGGAAAAAAAAATGTTAAAGGTAAGGGTGATATACTCTTCAAATTTTTATAGGGTTATGATATTCACAGGTTAAGCCTTAAGATGAAAACTGAAGAGTGAATACTGGGAAAAAACAAAGGTTGCTCTGGCAAAAAGCGTCTGCTTGGTGTTGTCATCTATAAGAAGGTCACCCTGGAAAATAGAAAAGTGGACGAGGGGCATCAAAGGGCGTGTGTTGTTTCGAGGGCGAAACAATGCCAGGATGGCCGAATGTTAGGAACACCGAGTAGAAAACAAAATTTTAATGGGTCAAATCTGAAACCGCACAAATAAGAATAATATAAACACTTAGTTAGCAGTTTGATTCTTTTAAATACGTATGAACAAAATAAGGTCAGTCAGTCATTATAAGGCATTGTTGTGTACAGTGTTTAATAAAATCAGTAAATAGAAGAAAGCCCAGGGGTGTTTTGTTTTTGGGGGTTATCCTGACACCTTCGTCAACAGTAACCCGAAAGTTGCATTAATTACACAGTTCTAATAATAGTCAAATTTTAAATGTTTAGTACTGCTGTATTGCTACAGTAATCAAACACGTTCATAGTAAAAACAGATATTTTTAGGGCGAATATATATATTTTTTTAATTTCCACCCTGCATAAAAATTTCATCCTTCGCGAAATGAAGTTAAGTATAATGAAATTTAAAAATTCATACGCACGTATACGTATAATAAAAGTACATATAGTAAAACTAGAGAAAATTTATTTTATTTCTATATCTCCTACCCTGTATAAAAATTTAATTTTCCACGTAAAATCCTTGGCCCTATATAAAATATTATTTATTTTACGCTAACGTTCCGAAGTTTGGAACTAAATTAAACAAATTTCTTTTAATTTTTCACCCTGATTTATATAAATAATCTATATCTTTATTGAAACCTTTTGGTACACTCGAATACTGTTTCTAGCTTATGTTCCCGAATTCAAGCAACAATAAAAAATCCTTTTTAGAGTTTCATACCCTGTATGAAAAAGCGTCCAATTTCCAAAATAATAACAACCTACTTAATGCAAAATACAACTAGGGAATAAAGTAATATTTGTCTTATATGAATAATGCTTCAGTGAGAGAAAAACCAAAAAATAAAGGATTTTAAAGTTTTCCACCGTATATCTAGGGATCATAAATACCTTATTTATATTAACTGTAAAAGCTTCCGCTATATACAAAATATGATTTCATTGCGTGTGTGTAATGAATCGTTTTGAGTTAAAGTAACAAATGTTTTTTAAAAAAGTGTTCATCCTGTATATACTTCCCCGGAACTATAGACGATTTCGAGCCAGATTAAAGTGTTAGCTATGCCCAAATTTTTAAGTAGTTTTTAAGTTTACGCGCCAAGAGACAGACCGACGGAAATGGGAACCCAGATGAGACCCTAAAACGTAAAACTCTTTAAAAAAAATAATTTAGTTACCAATGCAATATAAATATTTTGGAAACTGCAACTAAAAGGAGACCTTTTTTAACTTTATCGAAATAGTTGTCGTATGACAGTGAACATGACTTAGGTCGTAGAAGGAGAAATAGGGTTGATGCCAGTATTTAGGCTGGAAGGACGCCAGTATTGTTTAAATAGAAGTTAGTCTATCATTACCACGATATCGTTGACTGGAAATTACGCTGGTGATATAGCCACATAGCTTTGAAAATCTAGTTAAAAATTTTGAATATCAAGGGCAAAAATTCGCTTCGAAATTCAAAAAACATGTTTCATTTGTGTGTAATAAAGTAGAGATCTGCTGAGGAAATCCGTCTCTATTTGGTAATGTTTTTCTAAAATTTTACAAATCACGAGTTAATGAGTTAATCCATAACCTTGTAGGCAATTCAGCAGAGGCTGTACATCGACAGTCTTCAAGTTATCTAGAGAGACACCTTTGCCCTAGGATCTTTAAAAAAGACAACTTAAAAAGTTACGGAGATCATTGTTAGGTCGTTAGGTATAAAACATGTTATAGCGTCGGTTTTTGCTGTCTTTTATAATCTCCTCAGACTTGGGTGCCAGTGTAACGCTTACCCACCGTAAAGAGAAAATATAACGCAAAGCCACTGCTGCCAAATGCTGCTAAAAATAATTCGCCCTAACCTGTTATCCTACAGATAACAATTGTGATCCAGGTACACCCTGAGAAGGTTATCTACTTACAACTCTTACCTAATCGACCAAATCAAGCTGCTTGTAGAACACCTCCATACGCTAGCTCTATCTCAAGGGTAGGTTCTTTTAGTGACAGATGAGCGTTTAGCTTTTAAAGTCAAAATCGGTATTTTAGTCAAAATAGACGCGCCACCATAGTTTTACTTTCTAAAATTTTGGCTCTAAATGGTTGTCCGTTTAGCCTTTAATGTTGAAACAAAACCAGGTAAAGAAAACTAATATGTCAAGTCCGGTATTAAAAATTACGGGGTAAGCAAAACAAGTTATTGTTTAAGGCCAATACATTTAATCTTTGAAAAATGTTTAGGATAAAATAACAAGTCCTATTTTTTTTTTAAGTTAAATGCAAGCTCCTCTGAGACAAAAATAAGTTAGAGTTAGTTACGTGACTTACAATAAATGATGAGTGATAAACTCATCCAGTAGGATTGGTCCGGCTTGGACTAACAAGGCCTGGTATTACGCTTGCGTGTTGTCGACAATCCGCCCACGTTTACACGTCACCGGCTCTTTACATTCGTTCATACGCATCAAAGAAAAAGGTTATTAAAAGACTAAAACAAAATGTTCATATTTTATAGCCAATGATTGGTCTGAAGGACTCCGCCAGTACGGTTCAAGACATTGATTCCCCCAATAAGACTTTCCAAAATAAACGTACCTTGATAAGATACAGTCAGCATGGCATAAGCCAAATTAAAAATAGGGAAAATTACTCCTTGGCAAAAATCAATGTCGGTAACCCCACGGGTAGGTAAAACTTAAAAAGCTACACTCAGCTGTCTGCAACCATCCAAGTTGTCTCTCAGTGGATGTTAACCATGGAGAAGGGTTCTCACTTTCCCTGCCAAACCTTGTCGTCGTGACGTGGACAGGATAAAGAAGCTTGTTCCAAAACGGACACCTAACAGGTCTCAAGGTTCTCGGAATAAAATTGTGGGTTCTACCATAAACTACTCCTGGTATGTCTAATCCATAAGTTCAGGTACTTTAACCCAAACTTAAAGCGTTTAATCCAAAAATTAGGTACTTAAACCCCATCATAAAAGTTTAGTCCAATACTAAAACTTTAGTCCAACCGTAAAACCCTAAAAGAAAATACCCTATATAGATATCGGCTAAAACAAACCTTAGAACTAACTCAATCCATCTTGAATGTACATATTTACAACCCTAAATCTTATGTATACAATTTCGCCTACCTTAAGTTAATAAGGGTTTTTCAGCACCGGAGGAAAACACATATTTATCGGCCTCCTGATCAGGGAATGTATACCATCCAAATACCATACTAAAAACATTCCAAAAGGGATGATTCCAAGAAATTATATTTGCCAATGTGGCATTTTCCAAAAAAAAACAAAAATTCACTTGGATTTTCCCATGTGCTCTCCTCTTGACGATGGCTGACGACGTAAACAAAAACAAAAGACCGATGACACGTCATTTCCGCTTAAATCCCCAAGATACCCAAGAAAATATGGTTCCTTTAACCATAGGACCAACCATAACTCCCGACAACTAAAATTCCCCAAAAATTCCGCTTGAAAATCCAAAAAGGAAAACCGTCCATGTCAATGTCAACGTCCTGACATTGACCCAAATTTCGAACAGCTGCCTTATTTTGTCACTACATTTCAAAATAAATACTTTTGAAAATGAAAGGCCTAATAACTGTTCAAAACAAATTTATCCCGAAAATTCAAGATTAGACGACCAGCATTATATGCCAAGAAAAACTGTCATAAAATTCAAACTATTTGACATGGAAAATAATCAAGAAAAACCACTTGAACAAACATCAAGTATCATATTAATCCTTCCCTTTTAGCAAGGGTTCCAGAAAATATAAGGTATCGTTTATTAAATTATTATCTATTTGCTAATTAAGGTTTCTAAAATCCCACAATAAAAATCTTTACTCACAAAATGAAGTCAAAAAAAACTGGTACTTTATTATAAACTCAAAGCTGCTGTTTTTCTGCCCGTAACAGTCACCCCCTTTTCTAAGGAAAAAAAAAATTATGCAATAATTTTTTTTTAAACCAAACCCAAAAGAAAAAAATAGCATTCAAAATTTAATCATCTTCAGGACCAAAGTATTGTTTAAGATCCTGGATATGCCAGTTACCCTTAGACTTTCTGTTCATGTCCTCTAATTCATACACACAATAGCCTACTTTTTGACATATCTTAAAAGGTCCTTCGAACTTTCCGGCCAATTTAGAAGAATAATAATTTCCAGCGTCAGACAAAGCATAAAGTCTTTTCCAAACTAAATCTCCTATCTGAAAATGAACGTCTGGACGCCTAAGATAATATTGATTTCTTGACCTTTGATGAGCTTGTTGTAATCGCTTATTTACAAATTCCCTTAATTTTATCAAACTTTCTATTCTTGTCACTAAATTATTATGTTTATCTTTCTGTGTTAAATTTTGAATATCTATAGCCCTATTATATTCGCTGGCGTGAAGTATCATTTCTTTTCCGAAACTAATAAAATATGGAGTGCGTCCAGTCACCTCATGTACCGCAATATTAACCGCACAAGCTAAAGCTGCTAAATTTTCGTCCCAAATTCTCTGATTATCAGAGACAAAAGCTGAAATCATTGATTTAAGTACCCTATTAACTGTTTCTGTAACGTTTGGTGATGGATGATAATTTGGATTAAAAAGTGTTCTAACCCCATATTTTTGAGCCAATGCCTGAAATTCGCGACTTTTGAATTGTACCCCATTATCGCAGCGAATAACTTTCGGTACACCATGAACTAAAAATACTCTTTCTTCTAAAAGATTAACAACGGTTTTTGCAATTGCCCTTCTGATTGGAAAGAAATAGTTAAATTTACTAAAAATGTCAGTTACTACAAAAATATACATATTTCCCCGTTTACTTTTAGGTAGTGGTCCAAACAAATCCATACTGATGACTTCCCAACAATGTTCTGGAACTAAATTGTCCTTCATCAAACCCGCTAATAGTTTTTGCTCTGGTTTCACCCATTGACACACTATACAATGTTTGACAAATTTAGTAATGTTAGCTCTCATACAAGGCCAATAATATAACCGACAAATTTTCATATATGTTTTGTGGGCTCCTAAATGACCTCCAGTAGGAGAACTATGACAAGACTCCATGATCTCTCGTCTCCTTTCCTTAGGTAAAACCAATTTCCAAAAATCAGCAGGGTCACGTAAATCTGGAAAATCAAGTTGAACATACTTATAGATCTTCCCATCAGTAACTCTCCAACGAGGAAAATTCAATGGATTGTTCACAATACGCTGTGCAAGGTCAATATACCACTTATCCTGTACTTCTTGTAGATCTATGTTAAAAATCTCCAGGGCATCACAAGTTTCAGTCACACTACGGCTCAAAGCATCTGCAACAACATTATCTCGCCAGGGATGTTCCTGGATGCACAATTGTGCATATTTTGCCCGATTTAGAGCCAATATGCACAATGAGCACCCCACTGGCATAATATGCACAATCGACCCTTTGGCGAGAAAAAAACATAATTTGCTGTAGCTTCCTAGCCGAGAAAACCTTTAAATAATAAAATTGAAAACAATTTCTAAAATTTAATATTTCCTAGTGTCAGCGACGTCACATTTTTGTACGCCACCATTTAAATGAGTTAGACAAAGATAATTAAACAGAGGTCAAGTGCAGCACGTGCAGTATTATGCTTTATGGTGATTTTGCTCCGTTGCCGAAATTCTTTTAAAGCGAATACGCGATATTGATCGGTATTGATTTATTTAAAAGTGTTAGACAAAGAAATCACCCTCAAGAGAGAGATCAAACACTGAGTATGGCTGTCTTTGTAGAGCGTATTTTTTTGTAAGTTTTATAAAAATAGTTTATATGCATATTAAGGATATGTGTGTTTGTTTCATAAAAAAAATTCCAAATGATCATGTTTTAATTGGTTCTTTACTTTTGTTGCAAATCTTGGTAATCCTTCCATTTTTTCCTTCTTTAGTTTTTACATAGTTGAAATGCACAATCTGAGACCAATATGCACAATTTTGTTGTCAGTTGATGCACAATTTAAAATATGGTAGGAACAACCCTGTATCTCGCCCTTTGCGATGAATGACCTTATAGTCAAACTGCTGCAATCTTAATGCCCAACGACCCAATCTACCCTGAGGATTCTTAAGATTATCCAGCCATAGAAGGCTATAATGATCACAAACCACTGAAAACTTCGCACCTTCTAAGTAACATCTTAATTTTCCAATAGCAAAAAGCACTGCTAAAAGTTCCCTTTCTGTAGCTGAATATACTCGTTCTTGTCGAGTCAAACTACGCGATATATAACATACCACATGTTCTCTACCATCGTAGACCTGATATAATACTGCTGCTACCCCATAATTACTTGCGTCAGTCTGAAGAATAAACTCATGTTCAAAATTTGGACATGTCAGAATGGGTGCCGAAATCAAAACGTTTTTAATTTTTTGAAAAGCCTCTTCGCAGTCATCATTCCAAGAAAATTTAGCTCCCTTACGCAACAGACTAGTAAAAGGTGAAATTAAATCCGAAAAACTATGAACAAAACGTCGGTACCATGATAACATACCTATGATTCTACGTGCTTCTGTAACTGTTCTTGGTGTTGGAATCCGTGTAATTGCTTCTATCTTAGCAGGATCTACAGAAATACCATGTCGATTAACCACATAACCTAAATATCTCAATTCAGCACGACAAAATTTACTTTTTTCCTTATTTAAAGTTAAACCAGCTTTATCTAACCTATCAAAAACAATCTGTAAAATCTCCATATGTCTGTCAAAGTCTGGAGAAACAACAATGATATCATCTAAGTAGCAAAATACATATAGTTGTAAATCAGCACCTAAAACTGTATCGATAAGTCTTTGAAAAGTAGCTGGAGCGTTATGCAAACCAAAAGGTAACCTACGAAACTGAAATAAACCACGCCCTGGAACTGTAAAAGCTGTATGCTGTTTACTATCCTCCTCCAGTTCAACCTGCCAATATGCACTTTGTAAATCTAACGAACTTAGGTAACGAGCACCTCCAAGTTTGTCCAGAATAGGTGGAATGTAAGGCAATGGATACGCGTCCTTCCTAGAAACAGCATTCAGCTTCCTGAAATCTACCACAAATCTCTTCTCCCCTTCACCTTTTGGTACTACTAGCACTGGAGATGACCAAGCAGAAGTTGAAGGTTCGATAACACCGGTAGCTAACATCTTATCTACCTCTTCGTCAATGAGTTTTTATTTAAAAGGAGAAACGGGATAATACCTTTGCTTAATAGGTTCACTATCTGTAAAAATTTTATGCTTGACCATGGCTGTACATCCTAAACGACCTCCAATTTTATCAAAATAAGTTGAAACTACTTACTTTAATCTTTCAAGCTGTTCATCGGTTAAGTCTGCATCACACTGCATCAAGGATATCTCAGAATTAACTAAAGGCTCTGATGAAAAATGCCACTCTCCTCTGCGCATGTCTGGTACAATACCTAACTTTTTCTAAAAATTAATACCTAAAATAAGCTCATGGCGCAACTCAGGTACTACATAAATATCGACCAATTTTACCACATCTCTAACCTTTACCGGTACACTTGCTATACCTATGCATTCACATGAACTATCATCAGCTATTGTACACAACGCTTTCCTATTGACATCCAATTTAACCCCTAAAGCTTTAAATTTATCCCAGCCTTTACCTCCTACAAAAGTTTTATTTGCCCCTGAATCCAAAAGTCCATAAAAATTTAACCCCAAAATATTTACCATTAAATAAGGGCATTCTCCAGGTCCTACGTGAGAAAAAACATAATCTAAAACAATTTTATCTTTAAACTGAAAATCTTCTATGGTCGAATCTAAATTCAAAGCTAATCCCCGACCTACGATTGGCTTCTTGAACCGTTTCCCTGATTAGACATATTACTGTTATTACAATTTGGACAAGTTTTCTTTGTCACATTCAATTTACCACAAGTAAAACATTTCTTAGTACGTGATGTGCAATTTTTTGCATAATGATTAGGCTGGTTACATTTAAAACATACTTGAGTATCAGTACCTTGACTTTCACTTTGAAAATTATTAGAAAAATTTTGTGAATTTTGTCTCCTAAAACCATTTTGAGATTCAACTGTATTATTAAAATTAGAATGAGAGGGATTATTATAATTACGATTATTGTTCTGAAAATTATTCGATCTATTTTGATAAGAATTATTATTATGATTACTATTAAATGTTTTAAAATTATTCTGTGAATTGTTATGGTAAGATTGACTGTTCTGTGAACCATTGTTGTAAGCAGAATTATGCCGTGAACTATTGTTATAAGCAGTATTATTTTGTGAATTAAAATGTACATATCTGTTTTGTCTATTATTTTGAAAATTTCTATTACCTGTAAAAGGATTTTGGCTTTGTGGCCTGTATTGTCTATTTGAGAAATTTAGAAAATTTGGTCTCCCTGTATATTTTGTATTATTATTAAAATTTTTATTAGTATTACCAACACTCAAGTTACTACAATCTAAATTAGACTTTTGTGACATAGAACTAGCACTTAAACAATCAACTTCACTAACAGTATGTTTAGAAAAATCACGTTTTATAGGCTGATAATCAAGATCAGGTTCAAGAGAGACATATTACCCTTCCTAGGTGGTTTAATCTCTTCGACACGCAATCTAGTTTATTCTAATTTCCTACATAATTCGATCAATTCAAAAGGTGTATTAATTTCATGTAAACTTAAACGTTCCTGATAAAATGGTAACATGTTAGATCTCAAAACTTTTAAACGTAATGAATCTGAAACTGCTGAAGGCATCCTATCAAATAATTGCGTCATAGCTGCTACGTAAACACCTATGGCTTCATCTGAACCTTGGGTACGATTCAAAATCTGTTTCCGTAGTTTATCTCCAAAATGAGCCGGTAAAAATTCATCTTTCATTAACTTAATCAAAGAGTCCCAATCAGCTGCATATTTGCAAATTAAATGATAATAATTTAAAGCATGTGACTCGAATAAATCTGAAGCTGAATGAAATAATTCTGTCTTAGTCACACACCTCGAAACACGCAGTTCGTCCACTTTTTGTAAAAATGCATAAAAACTTAGCCCTGAACTCCCTGAAAATTTAATACCCCATTTATAAACTGGTACACTTTTATAATTTGAACTACCTGCAGAGGTTTGCTGAAAACTATTAGAAGTATTAGTGTGTGGAGAATTTTGTCCCGCATTTGCCATAGTTGAATTTGCCAAATTTTGATCAACCCCTGTATCCTCCTCAAAATCTGGATTTAAAGGCGGTTCTGTTTTTTTTATTAGAAGAGAATAATATAGCTTTCGACTCATACTCAGTCACTAAAGTCGTTATTTGTTCCAATAATTCCGAACGTTTATTTTGAGTTTCGGTGTCTGCGTCTGAAATTATTTTTATTCTACCTATTAAATGTGTAAATTTTGTTTCAATTTTTGAAATTTGTTTTGTTGTTCCAGAAAAAGTCCAAATGAATTCTTTTAATTCTACCAGCTTAGTAGTGCACTCTAAAATTTCTTTTTCATTATCTAGTTCCACCGAACTTTGTACTGGATCACCTGGCATTTCTAAACGTAACAGTGATCGTAAGCATTTCCTTAACGACTCAACTGTTCCCGAAGGCTTTATACCCCTTATTCCTACTTCATATTCCAATTCATCTTTCGCGAGTCTATCTATATTTAACTTATACATTTTGAAAAAAATTTAAAATACTTCTGGTCAAATAAAATTATTTTATTAAATTAGGCTCACCAAAACATCAAGAAACCTGCAAAAATTATAAAGTGTATTCAATTCAATATTATTCCTGACAAAATAAAATATCCAAAAAAAATTAATTTCACCAAAATGTTAAGTTATTCAAAAGTTTCTACTTATAAGTCTTTTATATTCATATACCACCAGTGTCAATCAAAAACAACCTTAAATTCACCAAGCTGCAAATTTAAAATATCGAAAATCTAAAATAAAATAGTAAAAGCTAAACTCCACAAAACCGAGAAAAATCACTGAAAAATGTCACTGTACGATATTAGATCAGTTAGTCTCCTAATATCTTAGTTGAAGTTGGGCGCCAGTGTTATAGCGTCGGTTTTTGCTGTCTTTTATAATCTCCTATAGAGTTGGGTGCCATTGTAACGCTTACCCACCTTAAAGAGAAAATATAACGCAAAGCCACTGCTGCCAAATGCTGCTAAAAATAATTCGCCCTAACCTGTTATCCTACAGATAACAATTGTGATCCAGGTACACCCTGAGAAGGTTATCTACTTACAACTCTTACCTAATCGACCAAATCAAGCTGCTTGTAGAACACCTCCATACGCTAGCTCTATCTCAAGGGTAGGTTCTTTTAGTGACAGATGAGCGTTTAGCTTTTAAAGTCAAAATCGGTATTTTAGTCAAAATAGAGGCGCCACCATAGTTTTACTTTCTAAAATTTTGGCTCTAAATGGTTGTCCGTTTAGCCTTTAATGTTGAAACAAAACCAGGAAAAGAAAACTAATATGTCAAGTCCGGTATTAAAAATTACGGGGTAAGCAAAACAAGTTATTGTTTAAGGCCAATACATTTAATCTTTGAAAAATGTTTAGGATAAAATAACAAGTCCTATTTTTTTTTAAGTTAAATGCAAGCTCCTCTGAGACAAAAATAAGTTAGAGTTAGTTACGTGACTTACAATAAATGATGAGTGATAAACTCATCCAGTAGGCTTGGACTAACAAGGCCTGGTATTACGCTTGCGTGTTGTCGACAATCCGCCCACGTTTACACGTCACCGGCTCTTTACATTCGTTCATACGCACCAAAGAAAAAGGTTATTAAAAGACTAAAACAAAATGTTCATATTTTATAGCCAATGATTGGTCTGAAGGACTCCGCCAGTACGGTTCAAGACATTGATTCCCCCAATAAGACTTTCCAAAATAAACGTACCTTGATAAGATACAGTCAGCATGGCATAAGCCAAATTAAAAATAGGGAAAATTACTCCTTGGCAAAAATCAATGTCGGTAACCCCACGGGTAGGTAAAACTTAAAAAGCTACACTCAGCTGTCTGCAACCATCCAAGTTGCCTCTCAGTGGATGTTAACCATGGAGAAGGGTTCTCACTTTCCCTGCCAAACCTTGTCGTCGTGACGTGGACAGGATAAAGAAGCTTGTTCCAAAACGGACACCTAACAGGTCTCAAGGTCCTCGGAATAAAATTGTGGGTTCTACCATAAACTACTCCTGGTATGTCTAATCCATAAGTTCAGGTACTTTAACCCAAACTTAAAGCGTTTAATCCAAAAATTAGGTACTTTAACCAAATAAATAAATAAAAGTTTAGTCCAATACTAAAACTTTAGTCCAATCCTAAAACCCTAAAAGAAAATACCCTATATAGATATCGGCTAAAACAAACCTTAGAACTAACTCAATCCATTTTGAATGTACATATTTACAACCCTAAATCTTATCTATACAATTTCGCCTACCTTAAGTTAATAAGGGTTTTTCAGCACCGGAGGAAAACACATATTTATCGGCCTCCTGACCAGGGAATGTATACCATTCAAATACCATACTAAAAACATTCCAAAAGGGATGATTCCAAGAAATTATATTTGCCAATGTGGCATTTTCCAAAAAAAAAAACGAAAATTCAGTTGGATTTTCCCATGTGCTCGCCTCTTGACGATGGCTGACGACGTAAACAAAAACAAAAGACCGATGACACGTCATTTCCGCTTAAATCCCCAAGATACCCAAGAAAATATGGTTCCTTTAACCATAGGACCAACCATAACTCCCGACAACTAAAATTCCCCAAAAATTCCGCTTGAAAATCCAAAAAGGAAAACCGTCCATGTCAATGTCAACGTCCTGACATTGACCCAAATTTCGAACAGCTGCCTTATTTTGTCACTACATTTCAAAATAAATACTTTTGAAAATGAAAGGCCTAATAACTGTTCAAAACAAATTTATCCCGAAAATTCAAGATTAGACGACCAGCATTATATGCCAAGAAAAACTGTCATAAAATTCAAACTATTTGACATGGAAAATAATCAAGAAAAACCACTTGAACAAACATCAAGTATCATATTAATCCTTCCCTTTTAGCAAGGGTTCCAGAAAATATAAGGTATCGTTTATTAAATTATTATCTATTTGCTAATTAAGGTTTCTAAAATCCCACAATAAAAATCTTTACTTACAAAATGAAGTCAAAAAAAAAAACCGGTAATTTATTATAAACTCAAAGCTGCTGTTTTTCTGCCCGTAACAACCATAAGAGACTTACTGCCCTTTTCGTTATGACGCTGATGGTGTGCCATCCAGACCAAAGGATTCTATTGTGTTATGTTCTCATCTGTAGTTTTATTTATTATTATTTTAAAAGGGATAGAGAACTAAACAGGCGAAACTGACATCTAATGTTTGACAAACGCTTCAGCTTATTTCATTGTCAGTAATCAAGCGTGAGAACGTATTCTTACTAGCGTTTCGACTAATGTTTCTGACCAGGGATTAGAAAAATTTACTGCTATTAGAACAAAGCATCTACTAAAGATGTTTCGTTAATTCGAAAGACTCTAGGAGACATCGCAAATACAAAACAACCTCGTATAATACATTTTTTAAAGTAAAGGTTGACACTGTGAACACGTTCGGCGCGGAAATACAGTTTCCGTCGATTATATCTTTGGTTTTATTTCAGATAAAAGATGATTTTTTTTATTTTGTTTGAAATTGGGTCAACTTTTTGAAAACGGTGAACAGTTTTAACCATAACTTATAATTATTGAGATATATCACAACATTCTGATTCCATAATTTTTTTGTTCGAATTCTTCGATGCAGATGGAGAGGCATTTTTTTTATTTGTAGGTAATTGCATTATCTTTAAAATGAATTCATAAACCATCATAAACGCACCATTTAAGAGGTAATAGGTACCAAAAATTGACGAGAAGCTCATTTTTTCATCTTTTTTCAAGATTATCAAAGCTTTATAAAAATATTAAATAGTTCCACTAAGAAGATAGCGTTTGCAAGACTTCAAAGAATATTATAGGCCTGAAAAAAATTGATACTACCCTTTTTCATCAAATAAAGTCGCTTAACCTAAAAAAAAATTAGTAAAGTCAAGTTTTCTTTTCAAAATATTGATTTAGGATTTTAATTTTGGGCTTAAATTACTTAGGCTTTAACAAAATCTAAAAAAACTGGACCTTTGGATTAAACTTAGTCGAGGCACACCGTGTCTTAAGTAGGTTTGCAGGATGAAAGGTTTAATGCCCAGTTTTATAATCACAATACTCTGTACGTACATATTTGACGTTACAAGGTTTTAATTTTGGCTAGATATGCATCTCGTCCAATCCAAATGCATTACATACCACTTCTAAAAGTTACCGTTTTAATGCAGCAGGTGATAACTCTCTAATGTTTTTATTTAAAAGAAAGTGAAAGTAGATAATATGGCACCCAAGTATAGTACTACTTGTAGTAAATCTCGACAGTTAAATGAATTAAATTATATTTTTGATACTTATAAATAAATCATGAGCAAATCTAGACATAGAGAAATCGTAGTTAAATCAGTTAATAAATAAGGTAAAATTGTGCGGAAATATATTTAGCAAAAAGGAAATATTTTGATTTTGCAAAAAGCGCATAAACTTTCTAGGGATCTATCTGTACTAAAAGTTTTGAAAAATTTTAAAAATGAGATAAGAAAGTTTGTATATTGTTAGATTTTTTTCTCTTTTTTTATCTCTATCCAACTAGCCCAGGGGTTATAGAACAACTGGCTGATATTTGAACCAATAGATAGCTTTTTTATTTGAAGGGATAGAAAAATGTTTAAAATAATAGATTTGTACAAGTATCATCAGAAAACGTAACTGAAAAAACAATTGAACATCAAATAAGCGAGTTTTGAACTAACCTAAAGTTTGTTCAGAGACTCTCCATATTATTTTTTATTTTCTAAATTCTACTCGCTAAGGGTTCTATTTTATGTTAAGCTACCTGCTGTGACCCCGTTTTGCTCAACGTAAGTGCAATAACATGTCTTTAAATGATTGACGGTATTCCTCAGCGACTCCTTCTGGTGTGTTTTAATAAAATTTATTTCTTTCACAATTTTCTGCCTTCGTTCATATAAAGTGTTAAGTGTGTTCCAGTTATGCATTCGATCTTTGAGTCATCCCCAGAAAGACCTGTCCATCAATCTGAGGTCAGGACTATTGGGACCATTGAACCATTTTTACTAATCGAACTCTGATACTTTTGAGTTAATAACAGAGTTACGTTTGGCGTATTGTCTGCAGGGGCATAATCTTGTTGCCAAATACCTCGGTTGAGCATGTTAAGAGGTTACTCTTCTAAAAAGTTGTTCTCCAGGGACAAAGTGATGATATCTATTACCCGTCAGACCACCTTCGTAAAAAAGGCCCTAATACCCTGTCACCAGTAACGACACATCAAGCACTTAAAGCTTTCCCTCCTAAAGTTTTGACGGCCTTTCCAACACTGTAATAGAATGGATTATTACAAGTTACTTATGAATATTAATATAATATAATACAATTACTTAATATTATATATTAAAGTTAGTTATTTTACGAAAAATAAATAGTCTAAAATTCTGAACAAAGAATATTCTAAAAGCCATAATTTTCAATATTTAGTTTCTCACGGAAATCGAACATGTGGTTCAACGTCCGGGGATAAGAGAGATCTAAAATACCAGAAAAGGCAATAAATTGGCCGAATAACAGATATAAATATTTGGTTTCAAAACTCACATAAAAACAAAATTAAGACCTTTTAAGAATTTAGAATCCTTATCTCATAAACTTTACTACAAAAGGGAAACAAACAAAAACTTAGGGATTATATGGCTAGACCCAAAAATGCCGAAAGGGATCGCAAGGCCACCAACGATGTTTATGCCGCCAAATGTACAAATGTAACTACCGACCCGTTTTTTATTGATATAAAAATATGGAGAATGTCGATTATATCGTGAAAATTGTAAGGTACACCTAAAAAATTTGTGTAATCGAAGTGGTTTTTTCCTATGTCACACATATTATTAAAATGCACATATAAAGAAAACAGATAAGTAGCTTAAATAACAGTGGATAGGTTTTTTTTATCACTTTGAAAGTCTAGTTAAGCTAGTAATATAGATATTTCATACATTTATATATATATATATATATATATATATATATATATATATATATATATATATATATATATATATATATATATATATATATAGATGCCTGTTAAGTTGTTACCTCCGGTGCACAGGCTGGGCGACCTGGCCTCCACCATAACCAGTTGACTTTTTAACAAGAAAATTACCTATATATGCTTAGGGGGACTCCCTTAACAGGTCTATCAAGAGAGGGGAAAAGATTTTTAATTTTTAAAATTTTCATATATGACCGGATAAACTTAGATTGTTATTACCTCCGTGATATATATATAGCTTTGTGACATTGCTTAAACTTTGTTACCTCTAGCAGTGTTGCCTGGTTTACAGAAGTAGCATATAAGAAATTATATATGCTTTATTAGATTAAACTGACTTGGTGAAATATAAACGATAGTGGGATTTTCGGTTCGCTTAGTTTATTCCGTTTAGAATCGTTTGCCCGTACGCGAATGAATTCGCCGAAACTTCTGGATCCAAAAATTTTAAATTTAAGGGATGTTTTACTTTTATAACGTAATCACACCTGAGGAAGGAGCTTGTCGACATTTAATTTCTAAGGATCTGTTAGTTGGGGAAGACGGGTAAAATAATTATTACATTTTATTCTCAATAAGATACTAATTTGTAATTTTAAAAATGTATGCAGTTTTGATATTTTATCAATTCCGAAAGGGGTCAAATGGGGGTGGTTACTCTGATGTTGTTACTTTAATAGATATTATTGTTAATTTGCTTACAAATATGATTTTATTTGTTGTACCTTTAGCGAAAATAAATTCGGTCAAGTGCAAATTATAATTGTGTGTGTAACTATTATTGTGATAAAACAATATTAAAAATATGCTGCAACTGTTGATAATTATTTCTAAAAGTTTTAGAAAATAATTACTTGTATTACTGTTTTGGAAGTTAAGTTATTAAGAACAGCTCTCGGTGCTCGAAGTTCAAATTGGTACTGGACTATAAATCATTGTCCGCAATAATATGGCCTACTTCAAAATTTTTTTTTATGAGATTTATAATATTATATGAGTATCACAATGATATATACTGAATTTATGGTAATAACAGAATACTCAACTCAACTTTGTTTAAGTTTGAATTAATTTTAATCGTTATTTCGAAAAATTCTAATCTGATAAAACACATATGTGAATTAAATTTGTCCTTTTCTGTAGAGAAACTAATTCACAATTTTTTACGTAAAGTTAATAGAAAGGGGGGAAAGGGCGGTCCTTTTAAACCTCTGGGAAGGAAGAACGCTTGAGGGGGAAAACTTAAGGACTTTTTGGTATAATCCTAAGAAGCTATTTCATGATATAAAATTTCTTCCCGGAGTTTTTTCCATCACAAAACACTTGGTATCTGGCCTATATTGAGCATGAACTTAAGCGTACATAATAATAATATTAACTTTTCCCAAATTATTGATAAATTTGCTGCAGATAAACTTCGGAAAGTATTAGTTTTGTTTCCACAGAAATCACAAACCCGTCATATGGCATGTTTAAACTCAGATTTTCCAACCTCAGATATGTGAAAAAATTACGATTACGGTCTTCTCTCCATGAAATAACGATTGATCTGCGCCCGGTGATCATTGTTTTCAACCTATTTTAACATTCAATTTGTGTATTTAAATTTAAATATAATAAACAGGAACAACTTTATGGCTGACCAGTGGCGAAACTAAGTATGTGCGCCCCCCCCCCCCCGCGCAGATTTCTGAAAGCGTCCTGCTATTTTGTACCCATCTTGGTCCTTCCTTGAGGGGGGACTTGAGGGCGCCCTGGGCTTTGGTCCCCCCGCAACGCGGGGCTTGCGGGGGCGATATTTACGCCACTGTGGCTGACCGGTTTAAGTTGACTGTCAAGGGTTTATTAATTTATTTCTGTTGTTTTTTACAAGTTTAAAAAGGGAAATTTTGGTATTATAAAAATCATTTAGAAGTTAAACAGATCGCGAAGATTAGAAAATAACAGCGGGTTGTAGAAAGAAAATATACTAATAATTGATGAAACTAAACGTGTTAAATTTAATACTATTTAGTACTGCTATATTCCTAAACTGTATGTTGATACCTCCGAAATAGAGATTTAACGTACGTTGTCACCTCATATATAACGTCGATACCTCCGGATCCTTAGGTATCGTACTTCGATTTAAAGTTCGGCCCGGTCCGGAAAAAAGTCGTGTCCCATCGGGAAAAAGTCAGATTTTGATATCACAGAGACGGATGACACATGACATAGAGTGTATTATCAGAGAAAAATAAGATGGTTTTTCTCTGGTATTATTTTGTATTCCTTGTAAATCGAAGTTGGTTGGTATGGTAAATTGGAAAATTAAAGTGAGTAGGCAAAACGAATGGAAAAATTACACAAACATAGAAGAAAATATACTTGGTAACATATATTTCTATGGTAAGTAGTAACATATATTTCTATGGTAAGTAGTTTTGCACGTAATTACAGATTCAGCGATTTGATTTTAACATTACATTTTTTGCAAGGAAACTATCATTTTATTTTTATCATATTCATGCAAATATATACCACACACCACGTGTTTTCACTATTTAGAAATAAAATATCTATGAACAAGTTATTTTCCTGGGTTGCAAAGCATAGTTGTTTTATTAAATTGCTAAGTATAAACTTTTTTCATTTTATTATCTGCTCCATTTTCTTTTGTTACAGGTTACAGATAATTCACCAAAAAAACCTAGAAGATGTAATCTGAAGATTGGCTCAAAACAATACACCTTTTATTGACGTTGATGCTGAAATATTTTTAAGTAGAATTTTTTTGCTTTTACATAAATAAAATGTGTTTGATTGGGTTTTTGGGATTTTTCAAAATATAAGTGTACAATAATTACTTTATACCTTTATTCATTTTTATTTCCTAAAAAAATGTAACGTTTTGTTGAACTGGATAGCTCTTCTTTTTAACAAGTAGTTACAAACTTGTTAAAACACAATGATTAACCAGAAGATTACCAGTATTAAGTCCTAAGCATCTTTGGTGAAACCCGGTATTAAATGTTTTACTTCTCACATACGAATACAAATTGCGGTAACAATAATTTCTTCTGAAAATATTGTAGAATGCCTAATATGTGTTGCCTAAGAAATTTAGGCAAGACATATTAAGAATGACCTTCGCCTAACAGCACAACGTTGCCGCTTTTCGGAGGTAACAGCGTGCTACGTTTGTCTACAATAATCTACATATATACCAGAGGTATCAACGCACTAGGCGTGTCTCTTCGTCGCGCGACACCAGCGCCAGTGATCTACGCTTGAACTAACGGCGTTACGAAACAGAGGCTCGGTAAGCGTTGGCACCTCAGAACAAATTTTCGTTTTTCGGTCGCAAACGCCCTCTAGATGATGGTGACAGTGGAAAATATGGCGATACGTTGATACCTCCGAAACCGGAGGTATCGACGTTATATATGAGGTGGCAACGTATATTGAGTCTCTATTTCGGAAGTATCAACATACCGTCTATCAATATATATGTATATATATATATATATATATATATATATATATATATATATATATATTATACAGTGAGGGCATAAAGTCTGGAAACACCTAGATTTTTACGAAACTATACATTTTCGGAAGGAACGCCGAAACACGTCGATTTTGTTCTCATTTTCTACACATTCTAAAAATATTTGATTATATACGGGGTGTGCCATAAAAGTTGGGCATTTGTCAAATTTGATTTCTTAAACAGAACACCCTGTATATTATTCCATTTTTGAACTGTGCGTTAGAAAATCAACATCTTTTGTATAAACCACCCTTCCTCTAAAGTCAATTGTCTGCGAGATATTGCAACTTGAAAATTGGCAGCCCGCAAAATTAAATAAAGTCAAATAATTCAACACATTTTTATTTTAACAAACAACAATCCAACTGAGACAATTTTAACGCAGCAAGTGCTGAAATTGTTGACCGTTAACTTCCTGGCAATATCCTAGCCTATCCATAAACTCCTTTTGTACGTTACGAATGAAAGAAGGTGAAATTTGCCGAATTTCATCTCTTATACGATTTTTTAAAGCTTCTATGTTAGGAGGTCTGTTAAAATAAACTTCACGTTTTAAATAACCCCACAGGAAATAATCAAGGGGGGTCAAATCCGGTGACCTCGCAGGCCATTCTATGGGGCCACGACGTCCTATCCACCTGGAAATATCTCGTTGAGATATTGCCTAACAGCTAGCGCATAGTGAGGTGGGGCCCCATCTTGTTGAAACCACATTGTTAAGGCAGGTGTATCAGGCTCATCACCTGGATACCGCTGAGCTAAGGTAGGAATTAACTCTACTTGCAAGAAGTCTAGATACATTTGGCCGGTCAAATTTAAGTCAAAAAAAATAGGGACCTACAATCTGGCCTTGAAATATTCCTGCCCAAACGTTGACTTTTTCGGGATGTTGCGTATGAGCCACTTGAGCCCAATGGGGATTCTCTTTACACCAATACCTACAGTTTTGCCGGTTGACAGTACCATTGAGAGAAAAGGTAAGTTCATCCGAAAATAAAACATTTGCACAAAGCAAGGGATCCATATTGCACCGTTCTTGCATATTTTCACAAAACTGGAGTCGGCGGTCATAGTCATCTTCGTTTAATTCATGTATTAGTCATATTTTGTATGGATGATATTTGTCTTTATGCAGAATATTTTCCATTGATGATTGACACACGTTTAAATCCGATGCCACTTGATGGGTTGACAAATGTGGATTCTCGTTGTAACTGAGTAAAACATCTAATTTAGTATTATCATCTAATTTATGCCTACCTGTCCTGGACAGATCTTTTACAGTCCCATGTTCATGAAATTTTTTGACAATTTTGCTGACCGCAGATTTTGTAATTGCTTGTCGCTCTGGATGTGTGATATTAACAATTCGCAAACTTCGTCAATATGCCTACGACGATCTCCCCAGCCAAACATCATAAGGATTTCGATACTTTGGATCTCAGAAACCATATTTTAAGATACAAATTACTATCTTATTTAAATGTGTTTGATTTTTGACACAACTATCATAATGGGACATGCTGGTTTCCAGGGTAGTGCAACAATTCAAGGTATAAGAATTACCAATTTTCAAGTTGCAATATCTCGCAAACAGTTGACTTTAGAGGAAGGGTGGTTTATACAAAAGATGTTGATTTTCTAACGCACAATTCAAAAATGGAATAATATACAGGGTGTTCTATTTAAAAAGTCAAATTTGACAAATGCCCAACTTTTATGGCACACCCTGTATATAGTCAAATACTTTTAGAATGTGTAGAAAATGAGAACAAAATCGACGTGTTGGCGATTCTTCCGAAAATGTATAGTTTCGTAAAAAACTAGGTGTTTCCAGACTTTATGCCCTCACATATATATATACCGGGTGTCCCAAGGGGGTGGCTCGCCCCTATAACTTTTTTGTTTTTTAAGATAAAAAGATATAATTTGGACTGTGTTTGTAAGAGATAAAATTGCATTTTTTAACAGATGACTTGACCTTTTCCAGCTTCCGGTTTAACCGGAAACGAGATCAACTTTTAATTTTTAAATGGGACCCCCGGTATTTTTATGTTTTGTTTGACTCAGAGTAACATTCTGAATACAACTATGGGCCATTGGTCACTTTTTGTCAAGTAAAAAAAATATTTTTCCGAAATTTATTTTTTAGTCTAGAGTGCTATGAGAATATTAAAGTCGTTTATTTTAATTTTAAAAACAAGGGAAAAATTACGTTTTCCTATTTTTATTCATAATTTTCAAATTATGAGTAATTTAATTTTCAAACTTATTTTACCCGTTTTTTTCAAATGGGAACAGGGTGGCTCGTGCAGTTAGAATAAAAGAGCATTTTATTACGAATAATTTGATATCCCACATTATAAGGTTTTAACTCAACTACTCCTAAAAAACTAAAAAAACGTTACCCCTACGTTGAACCAATGCATTGTTCCATAAATGGATTTTTTATGGAGTTTAGTCCAGACAGTAGGTCATGACTGATGACTGAGAGGACAATAATAGTAATGTTGTGAAACAACCGAACTAAGGTGGCTTTGAAACCAAAAGTCTATTGAATGTGGATTTTTGTTGTCAGTATTGTTTAATACTTTTGGAATTTCTAAGCTACAAGATGGAAAATTATTCAAGAAGTGAAAAAATTGACATGCTCTTAGTTTTTGGCGAGTGTGGACAAAAGTAAACTGATGCAGCTCGAATTTACACCGAAAGATATCCTGAACGCCGTCACCCAACACGTCATTATTTCTTAAAGCGAGTATTTTACTATTGTTGTTATTATTTCGGTTTCCATTAAAAACATTTTCCTCTGTTGCTAATACCAATATTAACGACTTAAACATATCCGTGGCACTCTAGACTAAAAAGTTAATTTTGAAATAAATTTTTTTTTGACATAACAAAAAGTGACAAGTGGCAAATAGTTATATTCAAAATGTAACCCAGAGTCAAAAATATAAAAAATAAAAAGGGTGTCCCATTTAAAATTGAAAAGTTGATGTCATTTCCTGGAAAACCGAAAGTTGAAAAAAGTTGAATCACTTGTGAAAAAATGTACTTTAATGCCTTATAAATATCCTTAAAATTGCAAATTTGTATCAACAAAAACAAAAAAGTTATAGAGGCGAGCCGCTTCCCAGGGACACCCGGTATATATATATATATATATATATATATATATATATATATATATATATATATATATATATATATATAGATATATATATATATATATATATATATATATATATATATATATATATATATATATTTTTTTTTTTTTTTGGTGTGTTTTTCTTGGGATTAGGTTCATTGTAAAAACATTTTTTATATTAAAAGTCCATTGACGTTTCGACCCTTTTCCGGGTCATTTTCAAAATATATATTTATTTTTTTTATTAATTCAGTTTGATAAAAGACCTAAAAATACATTATTAGTTAAAACAATTTACAACAACAGTACAATATGACAGTAAACATTAAAATCTGGACACATCTATAATTCTACGTTCTTAACAGTGAACATTTTTCTACAATAATTGCAAGATATTTTTATTATACGCACCTTGAAAACTTTAAGGTCTTTGAAGGATTAATCTGCTATTTCTTATCAGACATATTAAAACATACCAGAGTATTTTATGTGGAAAGAGAAAAAATAGTAATTTTTTTAAAAAAATGTGTAATCCTTTGATTTGATATTAAGAGGATATGGCAAATGCTGGTTAAGAGGAGATAATTTTTTAATTTGTTGTAATTAAATTAGTATATATGCGGCTAAGTCCTCCTATATCTGTTCTGTCGTTCACAGCATTTTTATCTTTTTTTATTTCTATCATTTCTTTGATGGATAATTTATAATAGTTATGATCTTTATTCAGAATTCTTGTTTGGTTATAACTAAATTCGTGTTTTGTCTCTCTTACATGTTTGCTCAGAGCTGTTGATGTGTTTTTTGTATATTTGTGTCCGTTAAGTCTGTTCTTTAGTAACTGAGATGTCATTCCAATATATTTTTTTGGGCAATTTGTGCATGGTACAGAGTATATCACATTAGATTGGTTCATAGTTGGTGTCGGACTTTTTAAGTTCGTGAAAAGAGAACCAAGTTTGTTTGTTGTTTTATGACAAGCCACTATGTTATGTTTTTTAAGACTACTTTTTAGTTTTTCAGATAGTTCGTTTATATAGGGTAGTGATACATATTTGTTTGCTACTTCACCAGAGTTTTTTTTGGTACTGAATACGCTATTATAGAATTTGTGGGTACGTTTTTTTATCACTCTATTAATTTCTTTTTCTTTGAAACCATTTTGCAACAAAACAGTCCTAACTTTGTTTAAAATTTTGGGTCTTAGTTCAGGTGAGGTAAGCATAATGGCTCTGTCTGTCAAGCCAATAATGACACTTTGTTTTTGAGATTTTGAATGGTTGGAATGAACGTTCAAATATCTCCCTGACCAAGTTGGTTTAGTGTACCATTCTGTTATTATTTTGTTATTTTTTCTAATTAAGGTCACGTCCAAGAAGCTTATTCTATTGTCTATTTCTATTTCACTTGTGAATTGTAGTTTCTTATGGAATCTATTAAATTGGTAAAGTATTTCATTAGTTTTGTCACTTGGTAGAGCGATTAAACAGTCGTCTACAAATCTCTTAAAAAAAAGTATATCAAAATCCAAACTTTCAATGACTTTTTCCTCCAAATACTCCATGACAATCTGTGCTATGACGGAAGAGATTGGAGAACCCATGGCGCAACCATCTAATTGTTTGTAAAATTTGTCTTTGTATTGAAAGTAATTTGTATTAAGGGTTAAATTAATTGCTTCTATAAAGTTATTTTTTGTTAAAGTGGTATGTTGTTGTAATGAATTCCATTTTGCGTTTATGACTGTTTGGACAAGTTCCTTTGGTATGTTTGTGTATAAAGATATCACGTCTAGGGAAAGAAGCTTGTAATTTTCTGGTATTTCTACTGAATAATGAATACCACAGAATACGAATCAAAAATAGAAACGTTATTAAATGATGAAAACACATACAAAAAAATAAATAGCGATCCCACAAATGTATATCAAAAAACAAACAACACATTCATAAAAAAAATACTTAATGCTAAAGAAATAAATGACACAGAAGCCAAAAAATTAACCATACACAATGCGGTACCACCAAAAATATATGGATTACCCAAAACCCACAAACCCAACATACCGCTTAGACCAATAGTTTCGTGCATTCAGTCACCACTATATGGTTTGTCCAAATATTTAGCAAACTGTTTATCCAATATAGCAGGAAAAAATAATCATTTTATCAAAGACTCGTTCTCGTTTAAGAGGTTTATTGATTCAGTAGAAATACCAGAAAATTACAAGCTTCTTTCCCTAGACGTGATATCTTTATACACAAACATACCAAAGGAACTTGTCCAAACAGTCATAAACGCAAAATGGAATTCATTACAACAACATACCACTTTAACAAAAAATAACTTTATAGAAGCAATTAATTTAACCCTTAATACAAATTACTTTCAATACAAAGACAAATTTTACAAACAATTAGATGGTTGCGCCATGGGTTCTCCAATCTCTTCCGTCATAGCACAGATTGTCATGGAGTATTTGGAGGAAAAAGTCATTGAAAGTTTGGATTTTGATATACTTTTTTTTAAGAGATTTGTAGACGACTGTTTAATCGCTCTACCAAGTGACAAAACTAATGAAATACTTTACCAATTTAATAGATTCCATAAGAAACTACAATTCACAAGTGAAATAGAAATAGACAATAGAATAAGCTTCTTGGACGTGACCTTAATTAGAAAAAATAACAAAATAATAACAGAATGGTACACTAAACCAACTTGGTCAGGGAGATATTTGAACGTTCATTCCAACCATTCAAAATCTCAAAAACAAAGTGTCATTATTGGCTTGACAGACAGAGCCATTATGCTTACCTCACCTGAACTAAGACCCAAAATTTTAAACAAAGTTAGGACTGTTTTGTTGCAAAATGGTTTCAAAGAAAAAGAAATTAATAGAGTGATAAAAAAACGTACCCACAAATTCTATAATAGCGTATTCAGTACCAAAAAAAACTCTGGTGAAGTAGCAAACAAATATGTATCACTACCCTATATAAACGAACGATCTGAAAAACTAAAAAGTAGTCTTAAAAAACATAACATAGTGGCTTGTCATAAAACAACAAACAAACTTGGTTCTCTTTTCACGAACTTAAAAAGTCCGACACCAACTATGAACCAATCTAATGTGATATACTCTGTACCATGCACAAATTGCCCAAAAAAATATATTGGAATGACATCTCAGTTACTAAAGAACAGACTTAACGGACACAAATATACAAAAAACACATCAACAGCTCTGAGCAAACATGTAAGAGAGACAAAACACGAATTTAGTTATAACCAAACAAGAATTCTGAATAAAGATCATAACTATTATAAATTATCCATCAAAGAAATGATAGAAATAAAAAAAGATAAAAATGCTGTGAACGACAGAACAGATATAGGAGGACTTAGCCGCATATATACTAATTTAATTACAACAAATTAAAAAATTATCTCCTCTTAACCAGCATTTGCCATATCCTCTTAATATCAAATCAAAGGATTACACATTTTTTTAAAAAAATTACTATTTTTTCTCTTTCCACATAAAATACTCTGGTATGTTTTAATATGTCTGATAAGAAATAGCAGATTAATCCTTCAAAGACCTTAAAGTTTTCAAGGTGCGTATAATAAAAATATCTTGCAATTATTGTAGAAAAATGTTCACTGTTAAGAACGTAGAATTATAGATGTGTCCAGATTTTAATGTTTACTGTCATATTGTACTGTTGTTGTAAATTGTTTTAACTAATAATGTATTTTTAGGTCTTTTATCAAACTGAATTAATAAAAAAAATAAATATATATTTTGGAAATGACCCGGAAAAGGGTCGAAACGTCAATGGACTTTTAATATAAAAAATGTTTTTACAATGAACCTAATCCCAAGAAAAACACACCAAAAAAAAAAATATATTATAAATGGTTCAAGAAAAATAACAAAGTATATATATATATATATATATATATATATATATATATATATATATATATATATATATATATATATATATATATATATATATATATATATATATATCCTGCTATCTTCCAAGCGTCCGGTTCCAACAGAGCGTCCGTATACGGACGCTCTGTTGTATTACCATAGAAACTATACCCACGTGCATATAGTACTTCAGATATTTGAAATCTAAAATTTTGTTTCAGACGCCAGGAAAATAGTAAGCCTGCACTTTTATATATTATTAGTATATTATTAGTACAACGGATCGACCGACAGGGGCAGTTGGTTCAACTTCAGTATATTATTTAATGTTTGAATGGTGCTGGCTTCTACTTGATGGAAATTCATTACAAAATTTATTTGAAATAAGAGACTAACTATGTCTGATTTCCACATTTATTTTCTTATTCTCCGACGCGTTTCGCTACACTGTAGCTTTATCGAGGAGTTACAACTGAATGAAAATGTAAACCAACTAAATATTTATACAAGCTATAATCCATTACTTAGGTAGGTAATTAGGGAAAACCCACAGAGCTTATTTTTGAATATGGTCAATATTGAAAAGATTTAATAAGGGGGAGGTGTTTACTTCTGTTTGGTCGTTCAAAAGCAGGCCTGTGTTTTTGTGTCGGTTAATTTCTAAACTTTCGTGCAAATTAAGTTTATGGCTTTTGTTTAACGTGTCAAGAATTTTAAAATTGTCATTAAAAATATGGTTTTCTTCTATGATATGATTAGAATAGGTAGAGTCATTTTTTGATGTAAAAAGCTTCTTTTATGTTCACTAATTCTAGTTTTAAATGATCTACATGATTGACCTATGTAAATTTTTGGACACGATCCACAGTTCAATTGGTATACACCTGTTTTATTTTCTTTGTTAGTTTTTGTTTTTTGGTTTTTAAGTTTTTTACCTAAAGTGTTGTTTGTTTTGTATGCTATATTTATTTCTTTTTGTTTTAAATAAGTTTTAATTTTCTTGGATGGTTTGCCTATATAAGTCAAAGTCTTGTAATTATTTTTTGTTTCTTTGCATTGGGGATACAATTCTGAGATGGCTTTTTTTAAATTTTTTTTATTCAGGATGTTATCTATTATATTTGGGTTGTAGCCATTATTTATTGCCATTTGTTTTATAATATTTAATTCTTGTTCGAAATCTTGTGTAGATAGGGGGGTGTTAATAAGTCTATGTATCATACTATGATATGCAGCTAGTTTATGTTGATGAGGATGGAATGAGCTGTTATGAATAGTGGTATCAGTATGTGAGGGTTTATGGTAAATTTTAAAGGAGTGTGTGCTTACCTTTCTGGTAACAGTTAAATCCAGAAAATTAATGGACTTATCAGTTTCTACTTCCATAGTGAATTTAATATTATTATGTATGGAATTTAAATAATTTAAGAAGGAATTGAGTTGTCTGTCTGTACCTGTAAAACAAGTGATTATGTCGTCTACATACCGATACCAATATAAACAGTTTTTTGCTAACGGATGTTGAAGTATAGTTTTTTCCAAATTATTCATAAATATCTCTGCCAGTAAGGGACTTAGTGGGCTACCCATAATGAGTCCTTCATTACTAATGTAAAAATTATTATTAAAGAAAAAATAATTTTGACTCAAGCAGGTTTTTAATAAATGTAATACGTCAGTTTTTATTATGTGATTAACATGGTTTTTTGTAAGTAAATTTTCTACTAAAATAATGGTATCTTCCGGAGGTATGCTGGGAAATAAGTTTTGAACATCGAATGATATTAATCTACCGTTATTTGGTAAGTTTATGTTTTTTATTTTATAAACTAATTCCTGCGAGTTTTTAGTGCTGTAAGATGATTGGAAGTTACAAACTATCAAATTTCCTCATTGAAATCATCAAAAAACATTGTAACTTCCAATCATCTTACAGCATTAAAAACTCGCAGGAATTAGTTTATAAAATAAAAAACATAAACTTACCAAATAACGGTAGATTAATATCATTCGATGTTCAAAACTTATTTCCCAGCATACCTCCGGAAGATACCATTATTTTAGTAGAAAATTTACTTACAAAAAACCATGTTAATCACATAATAAAAACTGACGTATTACATTTATTAAAAACCTGCTTGAGTCAAAATTATTTTTTCTTTAATAATAATTTTTACATTAGTAATGACGGACTCATTATGGGTAGCCCACTAAGTCCCTTACTGGCAGAGATATTTATGAATAATTTGGAAAAAACTATACTTCAACATCCGTTAGCAAAAAACTGTTTATATTGGTATCGGTATGTAGACGACATAATCACTTGTTTTACAGGTACACACGGACAACTCAATTCCTTCTTAAACTATTTAAATTCCATACATAATAATATTAAATTCACTATGGAAGTAGAAACTGATAAGTCCATTAATTTTCTGGATTTAACTGTTACCAGAAAGGTAAGCACACACTCCTTTAAAATTTACCATAAACCCTCACATACTGATACCACTATTCATAACAGCTCATTCCATCCTCATCAACATAAACTAGCTGCATATCATAGTATGATACATAGACTTATTAACACCCCCCTATCTACACAAGATTTCGAACAAGAATTAAATATTATAAAACAAATGGCAATAAATAATGGCTACAACCCAAATATAATAGATAACATCCTGAATAAAAAAAATTTAAAAAAAGCCATCTCAGAATTGTATCCCCAATGCAAAGAAACAAAAAATAATTACAAGACTTTGACTTATATAGGCAAACCATCCAAGAAAATTAAAACTTATTTAAAACAAAAAGAAATAAATATAGCATACAAAACAAACAACACTTTAGGTAAAAAACTTAAAAACCAAAAAACAAACACTAGGTAACAAAGAAAATAAAACAGGTGTATACCAATTGAACTGTGGATCGTGTCCAAAAATTTATATAGGTCAAACAGGTAGATCAATTAAAACTAGAATTAGTGAACATAAAAGAAGCTTTTTACATCAAAAAAATGACTCTACCTATTCTAATCATATCATAGAAGAAAACCATATTTTTAATGACAATTTTAAAATTCTTCACACGTTAAACAAAAGCCATAAACTTAATTTGTACGAAAGTTTAGAAATTAACAGACACAAAAACACAGGTCTGCTTTTGAACGACCAAACAGAAGTAAACACCTCCCCCTTATTAAATCTTTTCAATATTGACCATATTCAAAAATAATCTCTGTGGGTTTTCCCTACTTACCTACCTAAGTAATGGATTATAGCTTGTATAAATATTTAGTTGGTTTACATTTTCATTCAGTTGTAACTCCTCGATAAAGCTACAGTGTAGCGAAACGCGTCGGAGAATAAGAAAATAAATGTGGAAATTATTTCAAATAAATATTATTTAATGGTATATTCTACTTTGAGCCCGACGATTAACAAGCGTCCTTTGCCGTCTTGCAATGTGTCAACACTGTAGGGCTATTTTTAGAATTTCTATAGATCTGCGACCGGTGTTTAGGAACTATTTAACAAAGGAAGGTTATTGATCGTTATAAAGGACTGTGAATAGCTGGAAATTCCACAGGTCTATTTGGTCATTTAATATTAGGGTTTCTGTTATGCTTAGAAATTTCAATTGATTCTAGAATATAAAGCTTTTTTCCTTTAGGAACGGTATACAAAATTTTGAAATTATTCTCGTCTGGAAAGGTATGACCTGTCTCTAAACAATGTTTGGCGAAGTTTGAATTTTCTTTGTTTAACAAAAAAGATGTTTTATGTTCATTAAATCTAACGCTAAAATTTCTCCCGGTTTGGCCTATATACGAGCTACTGAACTCATTACAACTTAGTCTATAAACTCCTGAATTTTTAAGGGGTGATGTTTTACTTTTGGCATTTAAAAGTAATTGGGATATTTTTTGTGCTGGTGTAAAAGCTACTTTTGTTATTTTTTGAGATGATGTGTGCTATTTTTTCAAAGATTGGACCAAAATATGTTATTTTAGCATACTGAAACTTTTCATTGGTTTTTATACGTGGGTATATTTGGTTAATAGTTATTTGTTTTTGTGTATTAATGTATTTATTGTGGTTGAGTTAAACCTGTTGTTTTTGGCTATTTTAATTATATTATTTAATTCATTTTTACGGCTGTCTTCGTTTAAAGGGATTGCGAAAGCTCTATGTATCTTTGACATATCATAAGCTGCCGTTTTGTGGGAAGTGGGATGTGTTGAGTGATTAGGAATTGTTGTGTCTGTAAACGTGGGTTTTCTATAAATATCAAATGAGAATTCTTTGTCCTTTTTTGTTATTGTAATATCCACAAAATTAATTTTGTTGTTTTTTTCCTTTCCCATTGTGAACTTAATTTTATGATGTAAACTGTTTAGGTGATTTAGAGTTAGTTGTACCGGTAAAACATACTAAAATGTCATCTACATATCTGTACCAGAAACTTGTACATGTTTTCTGCGTATTCAGTTTTTAAGAAAGTTTCTTCCAAATTAGACATGAAGATTTCAGCTAGAAGAGGACTTAGTGGTGAACCCATCTTTTTGTTTATAAAATTTGTTATCATACTGGAAATAGTTTTCCTTCATGCAGAGGTCAAAAAGAGTAATAATTTCGTTTTTATGACAGGATTTACGTTTTTTATTGTTAGTGTGTTTTTGATTATGTTAATACAGAGAATTTGGGATGTTGGGGAACATGTTAGTGACGTTAAAGGATACTAAAGTACTGTGATTTGGTACCTCCATAAAAATAATATGGGCATAAAAGATTCTATTGGATAGTATCTACGGTACCGGCGGCTTTACTCGCATTACTCGCATAGCGAATTGTTAACAATTGAATTGCGCAAGCAAAGTCGCTATAAGACAGTTTGGTATAGAGAGCGATTTTCATAATAAATTAATGTTAGAAAAAGCCAAATAAATTAATATACAGGGTGTTTTCTAAGTAATCTAAAATATTTTGAGTAGCTATTCCTCAGGTCTTTTTATGAAACAATTTTCTTATAAACAATTGTCCAAATATGCCTATTTTCCAAAATTTTAATTTTTTTCAATTATTCTAAAAACGGAATGTCTTCTTTTTACCAAACTTTAAACGATTACACTGCTTATCTTATTAGAAGAAATGTTTAAGTGAAGTGTCAATAAAAATTTAATCGCGTCACCAGGGGCATGCGTGTAGGCAATGGTATTTTTTTTTAATATTTGCACTTTTTAAATTATGGATACCATTGCATACACGCACGCCCCTAGTGAAGCGATAAAATTTTTGTTTACACTTAAACATATCCTCTAATAAGCCGTGTAAATATTTAAAGTTTGATAAAGAGCAAACATTCCGTTTTTAACATAATTAAAAAAAAACTGGGAAAAAAATTAATTTCGACATCCTGTATTTCGGAAAATAGACATTTTTGGAAATATGTTCATATGAATAGCTACATACTTAAAATATATAAGATGACTTAGGAAACACACTGTATAACTTTCTACTAACACATTTTTTTCACATAAAATTTAAAAATTCTCGACAAAATGATGTAAAATTTGTTTAGAAAAAATAGTAACTAAAATTCCTAAACGCGTTCATTTTTTTCCCATGGGGGGTGCAGCAAAAATTCAACTTTTTTCGCGAATTACAAAATGTTTTTTTCTGTACCAAAATACTCCCAGTGGGCTCACTATTAAAACCTCTAAATTTGGTATGGGTCCTGTAAGTACGAACAGAGATATACAACTTTGAAATTTCACCAGCCGCCACTGCATACTATATTCTTATATTTCTACAGTTTCTTCCTTTTCCAAATAAATTCTTGTAATGGAACAGTTAAATAGGTATATTTAGTTCTAAGTATGTGTACATGAATACATTTTTCTTCATAAATTTAGGTAGAAAGGCGAAGAATAATTTATATCACAAAATACAGTAGTCTTATTCTTACAGTTATCAGTTTAAATCCCTAATTGTCAAAAAGGCCAGTTTTGACCTATGCGAATTTTAATGTTAGAGTTTTCTCATTTATTTGTTTGCCCAACTTCAGCAGGCGATTTTCAGAAAATAGTCTGTAGTAATATGTTAAAGGCACATGAACTTGTCGAACATTTTGCCTGAAGGTTTGTTGCAGAAACAGCCTGAATTAATTTTTATTGTTACTTGACAAGAAGTGCCTAAAATACAGTTGAGGGCACTTTTTTAGTAAATGACAATAAAAATGAATGAAAGCTGTTCCTTTAAGGCAAAAAATCAAAATGTTCTGCATAGTTCATAAATGGCCCGAAACATATTTGATGGACTATTTTCAGAAACCACAAAAATGCAAAAAAGATATAATTTTTTGACATACAAAAAAAGAAAAACAATATAAAAATACATATTTATTTAGAACAATTTTACTTGTTACAATTAAAAACACAATTATTATATGTAATCATAGTCTAGCCCGTAGATGGCGTTACCTCCATATATCTCCATAACAGAATTTTTCTTATTTTCTTGAATTTGTATTTCTTGAGCATCGTTTACATTTTCACCTGTTAATTTCTTGATAATATTTTTGATAGCCTTGGAAAATCATTAAAGTTAGAGCCACAGAACTTTGTTTTCTTTTGCCTGGAATTGCTTGTAACTCCTTTCTCTTGACATTTCCTGCCTACCTGGCCGCTTTAAAGACGATATCTTCGAAGGGATCAATTTTTCTACCATATTGTTAAACTATTTATCCATTAGTAGGTATTTTAGAAGTAGTATAATCTTTTTACCGGCATCTAGTTTTTTATATATACAATAGTTTATTAAAGCAATACTGTAGTATTTTTGTTATTAGTATATTTGGTTAATAGTTATTTGTTATTGTTTTTTGTTTAATAATGTATTTATTGTGGTTGAGTTAAACCCGTTGTTTTTGGCTATTTTAATTACATTATTTAATTCATTTTTACGGCTGTCTTCGTTTAAAGGGATTGCGAAAGCTTTATGTATCATAGATTTATAAGCTGCAGTTTTCTAGGAAGTGGGATGGGTTCAGTGATTAGGAATTGTTGTGTCTGTAAACGTGGGTTTTCTATAAATATCAAATAAGAATTCTTTGTCCTTTTTTGTTATGTTTTGTTATGTAATATCCAGAAAATTAATTTTGTTGTTTTTTTTCCTTTTCCATTGTGAACTTAATTTTATGATGTAGACTGTTTAGGTGATTTAGAGTTAGTTGTAAATCCGCATCATTACCGGTAAAACATACTAAAATGTCATCTACATATCTGTACCACAAACTTATGTTTTCTGCGTATTCAGTTTTTAAGAAAGTTTCTTCCAAATTAGACATGAAGATTTCATCTAGAAGAGGACAGTGATGAACCCATTGCTAAGCCATCTTTTTATTTATAAAATTTTTTATCATACTGGAAATAGTTTTCCTTCATGCTGAGGTCAAAAAGAGTAATAATTTCGTTTTTTATGACAGGATTTACGTTTTTTATTGTTAGTGTGTTTTTGATTATGTTAATACAGTCTGAATTTGGGATGTTGGGGAACATGTTAGTGACGTCAAAGGATACTAAAGTACTGTTATTTGGTACCTCCATGTTTATAAGTTTTTAAGTTAACGTAACAGAAACTTAATATGTGAAGTAGAATTGTCACTAACCCATATGCCAGGTTGAAATCTAACCAAAGGAAAAGTTAAAAAGTCCTGCAGAACACACCCAAACCTGAACCAAATCACACTGAAAACACCCTAATAAAACCTATTCATTCAAAGAACAAAGAAAATTCAAACTTCGCCAAACATTGTCTAGAGACAGGTCATACCTTTCCGGATGTTAATAATTTAAAAATTTAATAATCAATTTTCAATAATTTAAAAAGGTGGACTCCCGTTATTGTCAGAAATCTTTATGGCAAACTTAGAAAAGTCTATCTTTAGTTCTGATAATCCTCTCGTCAAAAATGTTTTCTATTGGAACAGATACGTAGACGATGTTTTTTGCATTTGGGATGGCACAGATAGAAATTTAGATCAGTTTTTGGACCTTATAAATTCACTACATGAAAATATTGAATTCACAATGGAGAAAGGGGTTAACAACGAAATAAACTTCTTGATATCAATATTAAAAAAATAAATAACCACCTAGAATTAGACATTTATAGGAAACCAACAACCACAGATACAACAATACATTACACATCAAAACAGTCATGGAAAATAAAATTGTCTCCATTCCACAGCTTCATACACAGATTAGTCACCTTTCCACTAAACAAAGAAAACTTTCAAAAATAACTCTGTGTCATAAAACAGATAGCAAAAAGCAACGGATACAAAGAAAGCCTAATTGATAATATGTTAAAAAATAAACAGAAAAAATTATTAAGAAAGGAATTTTATAGTATAAGTCCACCAAAAAATAACAACTTTAAATTCATTAACTATACCTCTAAATTTACCAATAATATTTGTAACAGATTAAATAATTTAGGCTGTAGAACTATATGTGTAAATAAACTAAACCTGGGCAAGCTACTAGTAAACAATAGGGACAAAACTGACAAATTAGACAAATCGGGAGTTTACAAAATAAATTGTGCCGATTGTGGAGCTATATATGTAGGCCAAAGTGGTAGAAACGTGAAAACAAGAATAAAAGAACACAAAACGTCCATTTTAAACAATATAAAAAACTCTGGGATTGCATAGAAAACAATCATTTTATAAATTTAGATAATATTAAATTACTTCACCATGAAAATAATGGCAAAAGACTAGATCTATTAGAACTAGAAATTAAAAAATCTTTAAAAAACAATTTAACACCCTGTTCAAATGACCAACAAAATTTCCAGAACACCTCAATAATTGACAAATATTTATCATCTTTATGACTTGGACCTCCCGAAGATTTATCAAAATAAGAATCTTAAAGCAATTAGGTAATAAAATCAGGTAGATAAATTTGTAAACGATCCTTCCTAACTTTAGTATTACTACATCAGTACTCTTGAAAAAGCCCTAATAAGGCGAAACATATGTAGAGTCATACTCTAATAAACTTGAAACATTAAAACTTTTTCAAGAGAAAACCCGAGCGGATTGCATCAAAAACCGCATATCCGAAATTTTTGTAGTCAAGACGACACCGACAGTCCATTTTATTCGCAGTGGACCAATAGGGTGGCGTAGACTTGGGACATGAAGTTTATATATGTCAATTAACTCTAGCAGTACTAGAAGAGTACCATTTTAATCTGGCAACATGGCCGGGCGCTCAATAGTGGACTCGGTAAAAGCATAATATACAAATAGGACGCTAGGTGGCCGCAATTTAAAAGTTTTTCTGTATATTTTGGACGCTCGTAAGTGGTTTTAAGAAAGGACGCCGGGAAATCGGTAATGTAAAAATTAAAAAAAAAAATTACTTGAAAAATTAAATTCTAAATGCTCTTAACGACACCGACAGTTCAAAAATAAAAAATATTTACTCGGTATAGTCGGGATTGCTTGAGAAATTTTTGGTGGACGCTCAGAGCACGAATTATGAAAGGACGCCCGGAAGATAGCGGGATATATATATATATATATATATATATATATATATATATATATATATATATATATATATATATATATATATATATATATATATATATATATATATATATATATACATATATATATATATATATATATATATATATATATATATATATATATATATATATATATATAGTTTCAGATATTTAACCTAGATGTCGTGATGAGTTTCCAATTCTGATTAAATTACAGAGATTCCCTAATTATAATATTTTGCGATCTCTCTCCGGTAATAATATATATATATATATATATATATATATATATATATATATATATATATATATATATTATTACCGGAGAGAGATCGCAAAATATTATAATTAGGGAATCTCTGTAATTTAATCAGAATTGGAAACTCATCACGACATCTAGGTTAAATATCTGAAACTTACAATTTAAAGACGCTTCTTTTAATTGGTCAGAAACTTAATGGACATACTCTACTACAGGGATAACGAGAGCTATCATTGGCCCTAGGATAAAAAGAATAGATTGTAGGGGATTGAATTAAGGATTGGGTGGTACTAGGAACCTTCGTCTAAGTTAACGGGGATATTCAAAGGCAGTTCCGAATCGACGTTCGTTTGTTAACGACATATCTCTTTGTGTTAGTGTTCTAACTGGTGATCAGTTCACCTTATAAAATAGGGCTCTTAGTTGATTTCTTCCAAACTTGATATAATCTATTTTAAAGTGTAATGAATATTTTTGGGTAAGACCATTCATTAATTTCAGTTGGGTTTGACCAATCCAAGTGGGGGATTTTCAATCATTATAATACGTGAGATTATCAAAAAGCCTAGATTTCTCTTTAAAGTTTTATTTCTCTTTTGACCTATAATTTTATCTACATTACCATTAATAAAATTCATTGTTTCATGTTCATTCAAGTAAACGCCTGTCTATGTCTCTTCTCCTGCTCTAATTTAAACCAAATTAATTATTTTATTGTACATTAGTTTTAAGTTTACCTTTGTAAAGCCAATTTTTATTTATTTTTGTTAATAGAGTTTAAGTGTTTTGAAACACAAGTGTTTTATTTGCTAAACGACAGAGGCTAGAATTCATAACACGCATTATATCTAAGAGCTAAGATTCATTAAAGGCGAAACTGAGAACTCGGGCTAACTCGTGGGTCGTGAATCGTGGGTCGCATGTTCCAGTACCTGAAGAATTCTGCCAGAGCTAGCTAATGAGTCTACACTCCACTATTTGATCAAGTTAGGTTTGGTAAGAGTTTTATATTTACTAACACTCTTTATTAACTTTATTATTTGCCTTCGAGACCGCAAGACCTTCCAGAGTGCCTTACCTTCATAATTGCGATTAATATAGGTAGTTCGAAACACACATCTTTTATGTTACAGTCAGGATTAATTAATTCACGCTACCATATTATTCATCTAGGTCCTGATTTGTGACAACCCGATGGTTTTCTTGAACCCAATAATGTATGTTATGTCTATTAAAGACTCTGTTTGTAGGAAAGCAAGCCTCATTTGTTCATATTATCCTGTCAAAAAAGTATTATCTCTGTGTAGTTGTTTAAGCATAACATTACAAAATTCCAGTCTTCTGCGTTTACTTTCTTTAGAAAGCTGTTGAACTTTATGGAACTTATAAGGTTTATATTTGAACTTTTTTGGAGTGCTTTGGACTCTGTAAAATGTAGTGTTTAATGCTTCATATGCCGCCGATATAGAGTTAGGCGGGTTTTCATTAAAAGCAGAACATCTAGCTGAATGTGTTCGTCAGGCTGGCGTGCTATTTTCCTTCTCTTGAAATCTTGAGAATTTATTATTTTCCTGTAGGTCCTTACAAAGGTGTTTAGGGTTGGAACTTGCCGGTTCTCATACAGTTTTGCATGTAATGTCTTTGCTTCCCTCATATTTTTATTGCATTTTATACATATTGTAAATATATCAACCTTTTTTTCTGACTATAGCCCATAATAAATAAACTAATAATAAACTGTCTTTCTTTGAATGACTGAAGCACTTAACTAAAGATTGTCGATGTTTCCATAGAAATCCTATACGACTTGCATTAACTCGTATACTCGTATGTAGGATTGCCTGAGTTTCGTTTTATTATTCTAGGAAAACAGTCCAATATCGGTGTAGGTAACTTAAATAAAATAGAGCTATTAGCAAGAAGAATTTAAAAAACACAAAAATAAGATGACGAGCCCTCTGACAAAACTTAAAGTTAGTTCAAAACTCGCTTATTTAATGTTCAATTGTTTTTTCCGTTAAGTTTCCTGATGCTTTTGTAGGTACAACCTGCTTCTGCTCTAGGACCCAATCGAAAACAGAAATTAATATTTGACCTTGACCAAATTATAACGATAAGCTATAAACAATAAATTTCAACGCAGCAATTATTGTTACATGGCGACAGGCTAGGGGGGCCATCGCCCCTTCCGCCCAAGTTGGATGTCGCCCCTCTCTCCTTTGAATCACTCTACGCCACTGTGTACAAACCTGAGCAAATAAAGCATGCTAGTAAAAAGTTTAATTTTCAACACAATATACTATTTTAAAGAATCTGCCCTATGTGCGCTAATTTTATTTTTTTGCTTTTTCAGATAGGACAGTTTTCATATGGGAAGCCAAGGACGTGATGAACAAAGACAGAAAATCTCTAAGAGTTAACGTCGAATTTGATTATGCGACCCACGTAAAATGGAGTCCGGATTGCAAAGCTTTTATTATACACAGATTTAATGAGAATTGTCTGGAAGTGTACAAGGTAGACAAGAAAAAAGATGGGTGGTTAACGGCATCTAAAGCAATCACGTTCCCAAAGGTTAGTATAAGAATTAAAGGGGTAAGGATATACTGGGAATACCCAGTTATATACTATGTCCACGGATGGGGTACACAAGAGGACAAAATGGATCAAAAAGTGGAATATATGAAAAAAGGTTATTTTTTATAAAAGGCTTGCTTTAAAAATATGATCCCCGATGCCCAAAATTTGTTTTTTTGTACAGGATATGGAGAAAACACAAAAACGTAAAATTTGGTTAAGAGTAAAGTTGCCTTTTTTTAAGTTTCAATGCAAAACGTTAAATAAAAAAGATTTAAAATTTAAAACAATTCTTTTCCAGATTTTCAAGTAAAAAATTTGAAATTTCTTCTTTTAATATCAAAATTTTTCTTAGACACATTGTCACCTTTTTTATTTTATTACACCTTTGATAACTGTGAGGTATTATAACAAGGATATTGTCTTTAGAGCAAAGAATGGATTATTGTTATCGCTTCGTTATTGAAAAGTTTGAAGAAAAATTTTCAGAAGTTCAGTACAAGTTAGTAATCAAATTTAAAAAGAAACTGAATCCATTAGTGATTTAAGGAAGACCAAGAAAAGATGCGATTAATGTCAATTGTGTAAAAAAAGTTATATTCAAAATGTGTTTACGGAAAATAAAATTCGTCCTGTTAAACCAATCAAACCCAACCGGATCAAACTTTGGAAGATGGCGACAGTTACAAACGCTTGGATTTTTGTTTGTCGGTCGATGATGAAATTCTAAGTAACAACATGAATTTTCATAAGCTGATAATTTTCTCAGATGAGTCAACTTTCAGTACAAATGGCTCTGCAACTTCTCAGCATGTGGGATACTGGGGTAGGGAAAATCCAGAGTTTAGAATTGCGAACCTGCCGCACTATGGTTTCTAGGACCTGATTTTTTGTCCAAAATTATTTAAGACGGGAATTTGGTCGCTCAAAATCTGACTAGAATTAACCGTCAAAAATAAGTGACAATTACTCCCTTATATATTTTGTAGATGGAACCTACAATATTATTTTATAAAATTATTTGGAAAATGAATTTTACAGGTGTACAACTAACCCACAAAGGCGTAAGTTTGTATTTTATGGCTACTTTGTCTATTGATTGACAGATGGCGCTCGGCTCGTTCATGAAAAGTAATAAATTTGGAATCATATTATATGTACCAAATAAAATACGAGTGTGATTCAAGGTTTTCATTTACTATAAATAATAATAAGTATGATCAGAAATTAGTTTTTAGGGTACTTTTTCAACCAAGTCCAAATAATATTTTGGTAGGAATCGTTCATTTACTATTACTACTGATTATCTTTTTTTACGCATTATTTCTGAGATTATTTCATTTCGTGCACGAAAAGAAATATACATTATGTAGGTATAAGGGTTATTCCAAGCAAAACAATAAATTTTGTGTTGTGGGGTCATATAATCGGTTAATTTTGGCCGCCGTTAATTATGTCGCCAAATAAATAATTTTTATACTTATTTAGCAGAACTCATCAGATTCATTTATAAAAAAGTAATGCACCGCATGCTAAAAGAAATATATCTTATATCAGTTTTGAGAAGTGACATTTTTATCGCCCAAAATTTGTTGAAAAAGTCGAAATGAGTGCGTCGGGCTGAGTTTTTATTAACACTGCTGAACCATTGATATAGTATTAGTGAGAGGGCAAATGTTTATTCGATATACCTGAATATAGGTTTTTTTTGTGTCATGTTAATATTTTGTACAGGGTGTAACAATAAACTGCTGCAAAATAATTGACATTAACTAGGCAATATCAGAATTTTCATAATATCCAAACATTTTCCCACACATTTGATATATCTAGAGAGCATTCAACTTTAAACGCATTACACTGAAAAACAGCTATACTAGAGTCAAGAGAATAGTGTTCAGTGAAGGATAGCTTAGTCTTGTATATCCGCTATCCGCAAGAGCAAGTATAGTCCTTCCAAAAGGCATGTTATTCGTAACACAATACGCACATCTATACTTCTTTCAATACTAAATACGAGTAAACGAAGTATTGTAATTGTTGAAACAAGAACTTTCTTAGCGTGAGAGAAAAACAAATAAACTTGAAATAAGTAAGTATAGCAATTCTTAAACGAACTGCAATACGGTCGTAATGTAAAAGTAGGTAAACTCAACCCAAGTATAGTAATCCTTATTTCAACTTTTTCTTAACTTAACTCCGGTGTTGAAGTGAATACACACACGGAGAAGTAAACCTATTTATCAGTGACGTATATTGATTGTGGTCAAGGTGTCAGAAAGGCACTGATGGTGTGTGTGTGTGTGTATTAGGGGAATTGTGTAAGGTGGTGTAAGAAGGTCATATATAGTGTCAATGCCTCCTTCCCCTATATTGCATAAGGGTGAGTGAGTGTCCAAAAGGCATAGTTGCGCTTTCGCCAAAGGGGCACTAAAAATACTAGTGGATTAGGGTGGAGGGGAGTATTTTAAAAGGGATGGCGAAAGAAAAAAGCGCTTTCGCCAAAGGATCGCTAAGATATCAGTGGATTAGAAGGGTGAGTGTCCAAAAGCCATATTTGGGCTTTCGCCAAAGGGGCACTAAAAATACTAGTGGATTAGGGTAGAGGGGAGTATTTTAAAAGGGTTGGCGAAAGAAAAAAGCGCTTTCGCCAAAGGATCGCTAAGATATCAATGGATTAGAAGGGTGAGTGTCCAAAAGGCATATTTGCGCTTTGGCCAAAGGGGCACTAAAAATACTAGTGGATTAGGGTAGAGGGGAGTATTCTAAAAGGGTTGGAGAAAGAAAAAAGCGCTTTCGCCAAAGTATCGCTAAGATATCAGTGGATTAGATTGACATGGGGCCGTAAGTAAGTAGCGCTGTCAGGATGGGATGCCAATCCAATAAAATACACACATAGTTTTGGCAAGTTTTTTATTTACTATTTTACTTCTTACAACAGTTGCATGGTGTATTTCTAGTGTTTAGAAGACTATGTGTATATTTTAGTTGTGTGCGCTTATGTGACAGACATGGTTGGATATTCTTGTGCAGTTCCTGGCTCTTTTTTAAAAACTGGCTCTGGAGTCAGTCTCTTCATTTCACAAGACTGTCTAAGGTAAGTACAGACATTAAAATTTGCCCTCTTACTAATACCATATCAATGGTTCAGCAGTGTTAACAGGGACTGACGGACCCATTTTAACTTTCGTGCAGTGTTATTATGGTGTTCGACGGTCACGAAAATCGACCCCAGCAAACTCAAAGGTTCCGACAAAGCTGTCGCTTCTCGTCGATTTGTTCTTCTCGGGTCATACTTTATATCTGTTATCAAAAAATTTACTCCAATTTTATAAACTTTACCATCAGAAATCAGAAATTATTTTATTTGGTACACTGTATATTACTCATAATATATTAAACGTATATACATACATCTTTCTCCCAAATCTTATAGAAAACTGTAAACAAACTATTGCGCCGGCCTCTTTAAAACAGGGGCTGAACTTTTGCCTGGTTCTTGTCTAAGTAACCACCAGTCCGTGAAATTAAATATGGCGGAAAAATATCGACCATATGTTATAATATTTAGTTTTGGATGGATATTAGCCGAATAAAGGCATTTTTTCGGTTGAAACTTTCTAAAAACAATTCGCGTAATTTAATCTCGGATCGAACCCATTTTTGTTAGATTTTGTGCCAAAAGTTTTTAAATTGTTATTATTTTTGTTTGTTGATTACATGACAATGGGGCCAAAGTTTCTAATAAAAAATATGTTAGATCGGAGCTTAACATTTTAGCTTTCAATACATGTCTCTAAATTGTTCTAAAATTGCGTAGTTTTTAAAAAGCCCATCCTGAAACGAGGCTCTGCACGGCAGATTTTTCCGGATTCCACTCTTAAAGCATTATATTAGGAAACAAGCTGGCGTAAGTAATTTTTATAGTGACAAAATTACAGATTGCAACAAAATTGGAGCTATTAAGCAAAATTTTTGTATTTAAAACATACAGGGTGTCCTGATAAAAGTTAATCACCGGCGATATTGAAGCAAATATAATACCCAAAGCTTCCGGATTTTTTTTTTTGTATTACTAAAGTGGCCATCAGAAGAAGCTGAAAATTATTTGTAAGCTTTAAGTTGGACCGCTAGGAGGCGTAACTGGCGTCAATAATAATAAGTCCGAATTTCTGACTAAAACCTCCGGACATTCTATTTTGTTATTTGTTCAAAGCTAATAGACAATGATATCATGCCTTTTTTGATAACGCGCAGACATACACGCAGCTTGTACCATCAAAGAGGATTCATGTCCTTGTTCGTAGGATAATTGCGAGGCTTCCCTCCTTTTTGATCGGCTTGATTTTTCGGAAAAGGAAAGGCTTGGTCGACCGAAAGAGGTGGATGGCAAAGGTTCGTCTGTTTCGATTACAAAATATGTTTGTAACCAAGCAGAATTGTTTTTTTGAAAATGTTAATTTATTCTACGTAGTCGATGCCAGCTTTCATGAAAATTACGACATAAACAATGAATTTTTTCCTTAATTTTAAGCTGATTGCTTGGATTTATAATTTCTCCAATCTCTCTCGTGACAAATAAGAATATTGAGAAATTTTTGATCCTTGTCTCCGTCGTGCAGCCACAGTTCAAAAAGGTCTTCATTCTTAAAGGTCTCACTGGAAAAAAATTAAAATATTTTAAAATATAGCAAGTAGTAGCAGCTAAATTCTCTAAGAATGTAATTACAGAGGAAGACTAAATACTTTTAAGTAAGACTTATCGCCGGCAAATACCGCCTTTTTTTTATAAGCCTACTAAAATTTGAAAATTAATACTTCATAAATTCAAAAGACAAATATACATAGATGCAAGACTCATACTATAAATAATGTTATAAGAAAATTTAAATATTTCTGTTACAACACAAGAAAGTACATACCTTAAAAGATAATAATCCAATTCGCTCCGTAAGAAAAATACTGAAACACAATCATAAAATTTCGCTATTGTCGGCGACGTAATCAAATCACATTAACGAACGACTTTGTCGAAGGTACTTAAACAGGTATTCGTACCAGGTCATAAGGGTGCATCAACAAAGAAAAAATATTAAAATAATTATTATTTGGGGTATTTACTTATAATTTATAATATAAATGAACAATAGGGCACTTTATAAGAATTAGAAAATTTAATTTTGCCCAAATAATCGCTTCCGATGAACCATAATGCGCCGTCAATATTTTAAACAAGTATAAATGTTTGGAGCGCCATTTACTATTATGGGTTTATATTATATAATAATATCATGCTTTTGATAATACATGTAACATATCTCCTTATTTATATCTGGAATCATTTTTGTCAGACAAGTAAGAAGAATTGCCTCTTCAGTATCGCCAAAACATGTATTTTCAACACGATGGGTATCCACATTATGCTGCAGAAGTAAGGGATTGACTCAATTGCAAATTTGGAATTCGATGGATGGGCCGAAATGGTCCAATTTTGTGGCCCCCTAGGAGTCCCGATTTGACAATTTGTGATATGTTTATCCGGCCGCGCATTAAACAACTAACATATTATGAAAGACTCATTGAAAACGACGAAGAAGTTTTAAAGCAGAGAATTTTAAAAACGATAGAATCTATTTCACTCGAAGAAATAAGAAGAAGCTTTAGCCACTTTCGATGTCGCGTCCGTCAGTTAGAAAAATGCGTAGAATATGGAGAAGTTTTGAAAAATAAATATGACGTGCCCTTAATTTTTTTTTAAAGTTTAATAAAATAAGAAATATTTCTGGAATATTCCAATTATTATTTAATATTCTATTACTAACTTTTTTTAACCTGTATGAGTCTGTAATTTTGGATAATAAGTATTCTTTGCTCTAAAGACATCTTTATCATTTTGACAAATACATCACAGTTATTAAAGGTGTAATAAAATAAAAAAAGGTGACAATGTGTCTTAAAAATTTTGATTTTAAAAGCGTAATTTAGAAATTTCAAATTTTTACTTGAAAATCTGGAATAAGAATTGTATTAAAATTTAAAACAATTTTTTTATTTTTCGTTTTGCATTAAAATTTAAAAAATGTAACTTTACTCTTAACCAAATCTAACGTTTTTTATTTTTTGTATACGTGTACAAAAACAAATTTTTGGCATCGTGGATCTTTTATTTTTAAAGCAAGCAAAACTTTTTATAAACAATGACCTTGGTCCTACCTTTCACTTTTTGGTCCATTTGTCCTCTTGTCTACTCCATTCGTTGACATACTGTATAACTAGGGAAATTTTTTAAGTCTTGGATAATATATTAAAAATTCAAAAAAAGAAATTCTTCTCTAGTGCAACAAAATACCTAAACCGACTGTTTTTAATTGTGGTCCAGGTGGCCCCATGATATCGCGATTTCAGGGCCCTTGCCATTCATTCCTTACACTTCATCAGGTAGACTTACGCCTAGGGTGGTATATTCTTCAAAAACAATGTAGGAGTAATATCGCAGTAAACTATGACCTAAGTAACCTGATCTGCTGCATTTAATTTATTGTTGTTTTTTTCATTAGTTTTAAATACAAAACGCCATCCTATATCAGCTGACACTTACGTTATCCCAATCACCACCACAACCGTTACGGTATAGCGTATGATAAATAAAAAGAAAATACTTATTTGGAGCTTATTAAGTTATTAGTCAATAGTCAATAGTTATTATAGTCTCAATAGGTATATAATTTCTAAAGATTAACTGACATTGAAAAATCCATTCCGGATCAACTCGATGTATCAAACTTTACAGTGCTGAAATGTTTTGCATATATTGTTTACGTTTTTGTCTTAAACTGACCCCGTAAAGACTTTGGAAATATTCGTGTTCTCCAACCGCAAGCGAAGTGTATGATTGACTGGACGCTCTCTGAAATGACCAATTAGATAGTTTTCCACCTATTTCTGTTGTGGAGGTAATTGAGATATCAATGGCAGGACGGGTGATTTCAGGTGATTTAACCAGTGCAGTGTGTAAGTGTTTTAGCACCGAGATTTATGTAAGTAAATTATAATGAAATAAATGAAAATTAATCATTGCAGGAAAATGTTAAATTGCCGTCGGTATCGGCAACGGAGAGGAGTCCAGAATTTAATTTTAAGGATTTACATATGCAAAGTCAGCGTATCCTTTTAAATACTTGCAAATGTTTAAAAAAAGAAAATACGGGACAGTCAGATACATTTATTATAAAGAGAATTAGTAGTGAATTAACTCAAATTTTCAAGAGAAAGAGAAAAAAATCCGATGCTAAGTGCGTGAGTGCCTTATTCGAGCGATCACTCACACTGTAGACTTTTTTATCTGTTGGTTTAGGCAAGTTTAAAATTGCCTCTATTTTAGATTTATTTGGTTGGATACACCTGTTTGATTAAAAATATGTCCTAGGAACTTAATTGCAGTTTTAAAGAATTGGCACTTTTCTTTGTTAACCCTGCGTTACCCGCGGGGTATATAATAACACGGTTATCCGCAGGTGAGCGTTGAACTCACTTGTCATATTTGTGAAAAAAATAACCTTTGGTTTAAAAAAAATCACATCTGTTAGCTAATCAAGTGTTTTATTGCTGAAATAAACAAGTTGACATATAATATTAAACTAAAAACTAACGTTGAAAGGGTAAAAACTAACGTTGAATGGGAAATTAAAATATTTAACAAAATGTAACAAAAAAAATCGAATTTTAATGAATAACTTATATAATACAAATGCGTACTTAATCAGAGTCTGACTTAACACATTCGAGGCAATAACTAATAGTATGTTCTTTACAAATTGCTCTTAAGCACTTGGCACATTTTAAACTAGTCTTGCGGTTTTTCTTTTTTGGACAACAAGAGCATTTTGGTCTATTTTCAGGCACATCCCCTTCTGGAACACAAGGTTTTTCTGTCAGAGGTAGATTTAGGTAATGTTTTATGTGCCAGCTTAGAAGAAATGGCAGTGTTAGTGTTACACGTTCACATCATGTGAGGTCTCACAAGCTGTTCCGCCAAACTTTTTAAATATAAGCGTCTTGGTTCTTTGGTGTCCAAAAGGTTGGATCTATATATGACAAAACCATTAATACCTGCGATATTGAGTACTGAAAACAATAGCGTCATAGGCCATCTGCAAGTGATTCTTGATACAGAATAAAGACTTTTTAACTGATCTACTGTATCAACTCCTGCTTTATTTCGGTTATAATAAGTTATTTCTTCTGGCTTAAATGCACCCCCATCTTCTGACCAACGAGTGGAATTAACAGAATCATTAGAATTGTCTGCGGATAACTCAGAATCTGTGTTAAAGTCAAAATTATTCTCGACACAATCTTCGTCACTCTCTTCGTCGTCCAATTTTTCTTCTGGAATACCTTGTTCTTTCCGAAGCATCTCTTCTTGCTCCAACTCTTCAAATATTTTTAAAAGTCATGCTTCTTTGGGATCCATTACACCAGTATATAAGACAAGTCAACTAAAACAACGAAAAACACAAAATTAGCAACTAAAACACAATGTATAACCGATAAACGCCTACCTCAAATAATGCAAAATTAGGTTACACCGATACCCGCGGGTGAGAAAAACGCTCACTGTTCTGCATGTGTAGACTAAAAAGCTTTAAACAGAACTAAACGCGCATCGACGACAAAATCGCGTGAGTACACTTGTACTTAATACTAGTGGGAAGGATTAGATGGACGGATAGGCCAGTTGGCGCAGAATTTGAATAACAGTGACAAAAAAGGTAAAGAAGAGAGCGGCGCGCTCACCCCGCGGGTAACGCAGGGTTAAAGTTAATATTATTTTCGCGGGCTACTTTAAAAATACATTTTTTTTCGTTTGTTCTATAGTATTACCACAAACTACTCAATGGGACAGACAATTCAATAAATTAATGAATATGATTATGGAAAGTGGAAGAGTGCCAAAGGAATGGAATTCAGGGATTGTACTTCCAATATATAAGAAGTGAGATAAAAGGGAGTGTAGCAATTATAGAGGCATAAGCCTGTCTAGTGGTCCAGGTAAAGTTATTTCTAGAATAATTGAGAAGAGGATAAGAAGTAGAACTGAACCAGCCATGGAGGAATCTCAATGTGGATTCAGGGGAGGACGGAGTACACAGGACCTAGTATTCATAATAAGACAAGACAGCGAAAAATAAAAATAGAGACATCCATATGTGTTTTATATACCTTGAAAAGGCTTTTGATCGAATACAAAGAACGGATATATGGAGAGTATTAGAAAAGGGAAAAGTGGACAAGAATCTAATAAAAAATAGTAAAGGCTATGTATAAAGACAATACCAACAGAATAACAAGAAACAACGAGGAGTCATGAGAATTTATATCCAAAATGCAAAGATGCATAGAATAACCAAAGATGCGTTCTCGGTGGTACTGGATGAGGCAATAGAAAAATGTAAGAAAGAAATGAAAAGCTTAAAATTGGGACATTGGAAAATGAAGCAGACAGAAATAACAGAGCTGATGTTTGGAGACGACATGGTACTCCTGGCAGACACGGAAAAAGATCTACAACACAACCTAGAGATATTGGATAGAGAAATGAATAAAGTAAATAATATAGAGATAAATATAGAAAAGACGAAAACAATGATAATTACAAGAACAGATACAGTACATAACATGAAAATACACAGAAAAGAAATAGAACAAGTGGACAGCTACAAATATCTAGGTTCATTAAAAGAAAATGACGGAAGGATGGATGAGGAAATCAACGAAAGAATAGGAAAGACTGGAAAAATTTACAACAGCATGAAGACATCGTTTTTGGGCAAAAAAAGAAATACCCCAAGAAATTAAAACAGAAGTAACACAAAGAGTAGTTAGACCGACAATTACGTACCTATAGTAGCGAAACAGAAAAACACAAATCGCAATTAAATGCTATAGATATGAGATTCCTTAGAAAGAGAGATGGAAAACGAAGAAAGATAGAATAAGGAACGAAGTGTTCAGACAAAAGTTAAATGTGAAACCAATAAACGATATAATAAGTGTAAGACTGTTGGGATGGTTCGGCCATGTGTGCCGTATGCCGGAAAGTTGAATTACAAAAAGAGTGTATGAAACGCGAATGCAAGGAAGAGACAAGAAGGGAAGACGGAGAAAGCTTGAAACGACAGCATAAGAGAGGAGGCAAAGAAAGGGGGATGGAATGGAAAGACATAAAAAAACACACACAGGACGGGAAAGGATAGAGAGAGAAATGCAGAGCTGAACTCTATCCACCCACTTTACACCTAACGGTATAAAGGCATAGGATTAAGTAAGTAAAGTAAGTTATGTTCCTTGCGGTTTTTATTTGTAGGTAAATAACTTCTTGGCAGAACTACTAGGCGCATTATTAAAAAACCTTCCTTAATTAAAAAAGTGCATTTTATTTGCGTATTTATGTTGATATTGCTAGTTGCCCACAAAATATTCCTCACCTGTAAAAAACTCACGTGCTGCACCTAGAGCCCATCAGGCTAAGTCGGGTTATCACATCAAAGCGATACTAATGTAGTATCCACGACGTACTGAACTTACAAATCGTGAGACGTACAATCATTAAAAATTCACATAAACACATTATATTTCCTTTTAAAAGTATATAAAACCAGTTATTCATAACACAAGTTTAATGGGTGATAAATCAATAGTAAAATATGAGTTAACGTATGGTTGGTACGGGAAATGATGCGCAGAAAAAAAGATGTTGCGGTGTATTATATACATAAAAAAATGTGGATGTCAACAAATTTACTCATTTAATTGCTTTCTGAGAAGAAAGTATCGAGGATGTCGTCCTAAAAAGTCTGAGATTTTACCTAAGCCACACACTAGTAGAACATGTAGGTAATAGATGAAAGTCAATGTTTTCAATTATATTATCATACACGAAGACAAACATTTCTCGAGAATTCTTTGTAACTTCAGGAGGTATAGACGGTATTAATATGGTAGAATTTATCCAAAGCTACGCCAAGCTACGTCCATTGAACAATGATCATAGTCGTTTTTCTGTGTTTTACGAAAATAGTAAATGCACTCACCAACCTGTAGTAATTAGGGGTTTACCAAAGAATATTGCCTTGTTTCTAAAATTATCCAATCCTAAACAATACGTTGCTTCAGGAGGTTATCAGAACTACTGTTAGCTAATACTGGAGTTGATTGGGTTTGATTGTATCGAGTATCGAGGATGTCGTCCTAAAAAGTCTAAGATTTTACCTAAGCCACACACTAGTAGAACATGTAATGGATGAAAGTCAACGTTTTCGATTTGTATTATCATACACGAAGACAAACATTTCTCGAGAATTCATTGTAACATCAGGAGGTATAGACGGTATTAATATGGTAGAATTTATCCAAAGCTACGCCAAGCTACGTCCGTTGAACAATGATCATAGTCGTTTTTCTGTGTTTTACGATATATAATAGTAAATGCACTCAGCAACCTGTAGTAATTAGGGGTTTACCAAAGAATATTGCCTTGTTTCTAAAATTATCCAATCCTAAACAATACGCTGCTTCAGGAGGTTATCAGCACTACTGTTAGCTAATACTGGAGTTGATATCTTAACTGTAAAGAGGCATGGAGAATGGAACTCTAGACTGAGGTGTCAAGAACCTTGTTCAGTTCAGTTCCTCCAAAACTCAGTGTTGCTGTCACGCAAAAAATCCGGAAACACTTACCCCATCCACATGAATAACCAATCCCTACAGAACAATGAAACTTTTGATCCTGTTGGCATCGCTTTCGAACGTAATCTCAGCTGGCATAAACACATTACTTCAATAGTTACATGAGCAGCTAAAAAGCTTGGTTTTCTCTTTCGAGCCAGAAAATACTTCTCACCTTAAAACTTACACACTCTCTATATTTCCCAGATAAGACCTAACCTAGAGTATAATATTGTCCTCATATCTGGGGAGCGGCATCACTGACATTTTTCATCCGTGATTCTCAGTGGCGTAGCCAGACTCTAGGGGCGGAGGGAGCGAAATCATTTATAGGCGCCATCAGTGGCGTAAAGTATACCCCCGCAAAACCCCGCAAAGCGGGGGGACCAACGCCAACCACAGAATTAATTAATAAATGTCTATAATTCTGAATGGTTTTTAAAATAGTTTTCTCAGGAAGCTCTGACCATTAAAAAACACATGGAGAAATTTGAATTTGTATTTTTGCTGATTTTTTGGTATGCAGTTTTAGAGCGCATAAATGTAACATCAAATACAACACAGTGGCGGCTCGTCATCAGGCGCGGCCCGTGAGCTTTTTTACATGTGGGTCAAATTTTGTGGACAACTAGTAAGTGATATCAACGCAACAAGCAAAATACACTTTTTTTAATTAATGAAGGTTTTTTAATAATGTGCTTAGTTCTGCCAAGAAATTATTTACGTACAAATAACACCGCAAAAACATAGAAAATATTACAATTGCATTTTTGCTATCAGTTTTTTTAAATTACGTGCAAGCCTTTTTAATATTATTTTTTTATATAATGCACTCACCTTTTATGTAGTTAAATGTGTTTGTATATCACATCGATCCTTCTATCCTTCTGTGGGAGAAATGTTGAATCACTAGTTCATTAAAATTATAAATACTTCTAATAAAAGGTTTCTCAATGCTTAACATAGCTAAAGAGCTTAACCTTGACTCCGCCATTGTATTTCTTAAGAAAGTCTTAATCCTTTTTAGTGTCGAAAAGCACCTCGCACTTTCCACTGTCGTCATTCGAATAGTACATAACATCTCTAATAATTTTACGATTTCCGAAAACGTTTCACTAAGGTTCATTTCTAATAAGAGCTGTAAAATGGCAACAGCACCCGCACTATTATAAAAAATATTCACTACTAGCTTGGAAACGTTTATCATCTCATAATTATTTTAACATATTTTAAAATGTCTTCAGGAAAGTCTTTCTTATAATCAGTAAAATTATTTGTACTAAACAAACGTGTGACAATTGTATATTCTTGGCTTAAAATACCTTTCCTTCTGTTTTTCATGGTCTGTGGGTCAGGAACGCTTTCTGGACACCATAGTATTCCATAGTATTTTTTTGCAAAAAAACATTTGCGGAATATTCAGTATTTTTTTTAATTATTGAAATCTGAAAAATTTCCTGCATGGCTAATGCAATTCTGACATTTTAAAGCGTCGAATGCTGTGTTGCTAGGTTACTGTTATTACTGTAGGTTTTTATGTTTTATAGGCACAATTACAATTATTATTATTATTATTATTATTATTATTATTATTATTATTATTAGATATTAGTAAATACATAAATATCTTAAAATAAAATTAGGAAAGCTTATATTAAATGTATAAATGTATCGCGAATCGCGAATATTGTTCTAATAAGAAATTGGTCTGATTTAAATTAGTGAGTCAGAATTTGCGACGTCCCAACACCTGGCGCGGCGGCGTTGACTACCACGCGCGCCCCGAAAGCGATATTATTGGTGGGACGTCGACCAATTGTGTCTCTTTTTAACTTCCTAAAGCGCGTATCTGTTTCTCGCTTAGTTTTAATGAATGTATATCGTCCATATATACCTATGAGGTCAATTTAAAATACGACCCAGCCCGGAGCAAGCTTGGATAATCTTTCAACGATGGCTTGGCTTGATTCTTTCTTGGGGAGTTTTCGCATGGGACTTGCACTTTTTTGAATCACAAGATTCTTTTTTGGTTTTAAAAAATTAAAAAATAAATTATTAGGTAGATCATTCAAAATTTTTGGTTGCTCACTGACCAAATGACCTTATGGACGGGCCGCGCCTGCTCGTCATATGAATCAAGTGAATCACAGATGTACCTAAAATTTCAGTTAACTATGTTTGTGTTATATAATATTAAAAATAAGCATATCATGTTTTGTTGAAAAAGTCTTTTCCCAGGTGGAGTAATATGGATCAATATTAAAATAGTATTTAAGAATTTTTTTGTGGGGCGGAATACAGTTAGTAGTGTGACTCACTTATTTCGGAGGTCATGAGCCGCCACTGGAATACATTACAGTCTGTTGAAATAAATTTGGAAATCGCCAAAATAATGTTAAATTCTAGTTTAACTTCTGTTAGAAACCTTCGTGATAGTTTTGAAAATATTAAAGAGATTGCTCGGCGAGTAGGCCAAGCAACAGAGCGATTTGTCGTGACATTAATCTTATTAGAAAACCGCCTGTGCCATCATCTGAAAGACGATCCGTAGATGATTCCTGTTATATTTCCAACTCTGAAATTTTTTCCTTTAATTTGTTATAAACGTTTTTAAGCAAAAAAACGCGATTTTTTTGAGTTTTTTGCTTATAAAATGGAAAGTAATGTAGCAATCTTAATGGTGTATGGACGATTTGTAGAGAATAAAAATACGAACAAAATGAGGGGTCGAACGGCCCGATAGGATGAGCAGCAACGGAAAAAATCGAGAAAAACCGGAAAATTAAGAGTTTTTTTTAATTCACAAATCGGCCATTTTTAAACGTAGAGGGCTCAAACTTTGGGAAAAAGTAGTAATTTATAGCTACTTTATGTGTGTAAAACCCCGACGCTGTCCGACGATTAGTTTTGCCACAATCGTCATTTAAATTGTTCAACACACTATTTTGCAACAGGTCTGGATGCTCTACGGATCGTCCGATTTTAATTATTGAAACGGATTTGAAAAGTACAAGTTTAATTGAACAATATGTATATTATAATTTTTCCATAAAATGCTACGAAACCGGTTGAAAATGCACGTAAAGATGCGTGAAAATGGCCGTGCGCGCGAAGATGTCGCGTAGCGGTAGAGCAGCGGAGGGAAGGGGAGGCAATATTTGCGCGCTCGGCCATTTTCACGCATCTTTACGTGCATTTTCAACCGGTTTCGTAGCATTTTATGGAAAAACTAAGATATACATATTGTTCAATTGAACTTGTACTTTTCAAATCCGTTTCAATAATTAAAATTGGACGATCCATAGAGCATCCAGACCTGTTGCAAAATAGTGTGTTGAAAAATTAAAATGACGATTGTGGCAAAACTGATCGTCGGACAGCGTGGGGGTTTTGCACACATAAAGTAGCTATAAATGACTACTTTTTCCCAAAGTTTGAGCCCTCTACGTTTAAAAATGGCCGATTTGTGAATTTAAAAAAAAACTCTTAATTTTCCGGTTTTTCACGATTTTCTCCGTTGCTGCTTATCCTATCGGGACGTTCGCCTCTCATTTTGTTCGCATTTTTATTCTCTACAAATCGTCCATTTACACCGTTAAGATTGCTTCATTCCTTTCCATTTTATAAGCAAAAAACTAAAAAATCGCGTTTTTTTGCTTAAAAATGTTTATAACAAATTAAAGGAAAAAATTTCAGAGTTGGAAATATAACAGGAATCTACGGATCGTCTTTCAGATGATGGCACAGGCGGTTTTCTAATAAGATTAATGTCAAAAAATCGCTAATATTTTGCTCTGTTGCTTGGCCTAGAGTATTTTGGCTAGGAAATGGAAAATCCTTCCAGAATTCGAGAAAAGGAGACACAGAAAGGTTGAGAGATTTTTCGAGGAACTCAGTACTGACGAATGACTGAACAATACTGAACGACTATTTGAGGTTGGTGTATAAAAAGTCAGTATTGATATTATTGTAACTCAATTAAAGAATCGTCTTGAGAGCATGAATTGCACATACGAAAAACTCTTTCTCTCTCCCCAAAAAATGTTACTTATTAACTGCTGTCGATGACGAACTCTATAATAAAGTCTATGCTTTTCAACAAAGCTATAGCAATGACTTATCCCCTGAATTTCCAGCTCAAATCAGTATTTATGCAAGACTTACCTGAGTTGACTAAAATAAATGAACTTGGTAATTTTTAGTAATTAAAAACCAGTGCGCAACATCAAGCTTACCTGATGTATGTAATGCCATTATGTTGTTTATAACCTTACCAGTTACTGCGGCAATGGCTGAAAGATATTTTTCTAAACTGAAAATAATAAAAAACTATTTACGTAGTACGATGACGCAAGAGAGACTCTCAAATGTATCTCTTATAAGCATAGAACAGCTAAAGAGTCTAGGGGATGGGTGAAACTTTATGACCCGGGCTTCCGCATGCGCAGAGGAAGGAACAATTTATAAATGATGCACTTGTTAATAAGTTTACCGATTTTCTAGCATCAGTCACGTAGTGCAGTGGTGAAGAATCGGCTTATTGACCGTCGATGTGTTGGTTCGAATCCGTGCTCGGCTGCATCTTTTTTTATTTTTGTCATTTAAAATATTATAAAAAATTAGGAAATCGGCTCTAAAAGGTGTATTGGAAACGGGTTAGCACTCCTTCCTCGATAAAATTTTTGTTTTTTCTTGTTTTAAAGGTCCGGAGCAAAAAATTAATCGTGTCTAGGTACCTTAACCTAAAAATTACGTTTTATTTGAGAAATAAAGTACGTTCTCGGACAGGTTTGCTCAGTTCTAGGGTTGCTCAGGATCTTTTTTGGTTCTTTTTAAATGTTCTGAGCAAAAAACTAATCGAGTTTGAAAGTTGGTGCATACTCATTGTCCACTCTGTTCCTTCCTCTGCGCATGCGGAAGAACGGGTAATAAAGTTTCCCCCATCCCCTAGATTCTTGTTAGAACAGCCAGAAGCAATTAAATTGAGCTCGACGATTAATAAACGATTTTGCAAAAAAAAAAATGTGAGGCGGCAATCGCGATTTTTTAAAAGATACAAAGCTTTTAAAACTTTTGTTCAACTATAAAATTTGTCATATTGATTGTCTTTTTGCCTGGTAAAAGGTAAGAATTTTTTAAATATAAATTTAAATATATTTTGAAAAAAAACAGATATAATTTATACCATTGAACAAAAACTCACCCCCCCCCCCCCCCCCCGTTACTCACTCCTTTATGCGGCTCTGCATTGACTTGCTCAAAATATGACAGTGGGCCTACATCTTGCGGGAGGGCCCTAGCATTTTGCATTACGTCACTAGGCATCATATTATATTTCCGAGTTTCTCATACTTTAATACTAAAATAAGGGAGTGTGAAATATCTACTAATAACCAAATTATTTATTTACTTTAAAAATACTTTTCATTTTAAAAGCTTTGTTAAATTTATTTTTATTTATCTCATGCTCTCATGCCTACTTATGTCATTATGTATAAATGCCGATTGCCTGTGCTGATGGGCGCCGACCAGTAGAAGGCGGGAGGATCGTCCCCACTTGGCTACGCCACCGTTGATTCTATCCAAAAGGGAGCCATTCGACTCATCAATATCCCAGTCCTCACAAGAAAACTCCCTTCTGTCGCTCATTGCCACGCTGTTGGTTATTATCACTTTTCTACCGATACTTCCACGGATTTTGCTCTCAAGAACCCTTGACTGTCCCTAACAAAACAACGAGAGGCGCGTTACGTATACATCCATTTACTGTCCAACTACAAAAGCCTAGATCCTACTTCTCTTGCTCATTCATACCTAGGGTCTCCAGATTATGGAACCAACTGCTTGCAGATGTTTTCCCGTCCCCTCCCCGACCTCAAATCCTTTAAATTCCATGTCAGTAGTTACATTTCCCTTCCTTTTCGATACCCACGGAACATTAGTACTTAGGCTTGAAGTCTACGTGGGATGTCTCAGGTAAAAAAAACCTATTGTCTGGTATCAATTTTGTTTACTGTAAGGAATGTGTTGTTAATATTTATAGTAAGTAGAGTATCAAAATAATATTGTCTTGAAGAGTACACGAATAAATCATTTTTTGAAATTTTTTATCTTAGTATCTCATTACAGTACTAGTGTGATAATATTGATACTTACTTAACTAAAATAGATTGAATAAGTGACTCCTATCTAATGATTGTAGATTAATAACTATTACTCTATTTGGGTTAGTGAGCACTTACTATAATTTAAAAAAATCATTAAATATAAGACAAATTTTAATAAACGATGACAATATTGAAAATATGATTGTTGTAGTCGACCGTTTCTATGCAACGTTTTAATAAAGAAAATGAATGTTTATTCGATATCAACATAAACATATTTTTCTAAATGATGTAAATTTGATAAACAAGTTGAATTTTTAATGTTACCTGTAATAATTTAACTGGTAAAAATAAATAAATTTTACACTCCCAGTTTGGTTATTCATGAATATTGAAACCAAGGCCAGTAATAAAAAATGTTGACCTACTAAATGGGAGGCTATTACCAATTTGCAATGGTTTAAATCATTTTCCAAATCATTAGCGACAGATTAACTATTGTTGTATTTTCTACAATTAATTTTATAAAATCATTGAACGGTAGCATCATTTTAGTTATTTATGATATAATTGTGTCATTTTATTCTGTGACAAGGGAAGCCATTCGCGTCGCTCGTTTCCATTCCTTAGAACAAAAGAAATACAATTTCTACACGTACATCTACTACTACTTTTTCTACAGATACTTTTGCATTAAAATTGTAACAAAATGATTATCTCTATAATATATAAAAGAAGAAACTGACTGACTGTGACTGAGTGACTGAGGTATCAACGTACAACCCACACCGCTGGCGCTGGGTCTAGAAACTTTGCACACAGGTTTATTATATATTGTAGGTGTGCACTAAGGAAGGGTTTTTCAAAATTCAATCCCTAAGTGGTTGAAACAGGGGCTCAAACTTTGTATAGGGAAATAATATTAAATGGTCCTATTAACTCGAAACTTCGTAGAAGTACTCCAAAAAATAAATGTTTAAATACTTGTAATGGAGTAATATTGTTATACAGTTGTATTACCTTGAAACTACGTAAAATAATCTAAAAAGTAAACACATGTTTTATAACTTTTAGAAAATCTAATTTTGTGTAATAAATGTTAAAAAAATTAAAATGTGTGTGGGGAAGAAGCGCCTGGAAATTCTTCCAAGATGTTAACTAGTATGTGATTTTCGGGGTTATTGAGCTCAGAAAATTTAATTTTGTCTAACAGTTGTTAAAATATATAAGGGGGGGGGGGGGTTATAAAAAGTCGCGGCTGGGAATTTCTCCAAAAATGTTAGATGTAGGGTTATTAAAGTCCGAAAATCTAATTTTGTCTAACAAATGGTAAAAAAACAACGGGAAGGGGGGGCGGATGAAAAGAGCGATTGACAATTTGTTTCAAAAATGTGAACCAATATGCCATTTTCGGGGTTATTAAGGTCAGAAAATCTAATTTTGTGTAATAGATGTTAAGAAAAATGAGGTGGGGGGGGGGGGTGAAGAAGCCACTGGAAATGTCATCACAAAGTTAACTAATAACATTTTCGGTGTTATTGAGGTCAAAATCGAATTTTGTCCAACAGATGTTAAAAAAGTTATCGTGGAGGGGGGATTAAAGGGAATGGCTGAAAATTTCTCCAAAAATGATAACGAATATGTCAGTTTCGGGGTTATTGGGGTCAGAAAATGTAATTTTGCCTGATATGTTAAAAACTTTTTCCGAAAATGTTAAATGTGTCATTTTCTGGGTTATTGAGGTCATCAAATCTAATTTTTAAAAAATTAACGGGAGGAGCGTGCGATTGACCATTTTTCCAAAAATGTTGTCATTATCGTGGTGATTAAGGTCCAAAAATATAATTTTGTGTAATAGATGTTATGAAAATTAAAGCAGGGGTGGGGGGCAATTTGTCCAACGATGTTAACTAATGTGACATATTCAGGGTTATTGAGATCAGATGAGCTAATTTTGTGTAACGGATGTTATAAAAACTAACTACCGTGGGGGGGGGGGTGTTCTTCAAAAATGGTAACTAATATGTCATTTTTGGGGTTATTGAGGTCAGAAAATCTAATATAACCATGGTTATTACAAATTTAAATAGGGGGATTACGTCACACAAATTTCATCGTTTTTAGACCCCCCCTCTCGTCCTCGTCACAAGTAATCGCATTCGTGTGGACCCCCCACCTGTTGTGACATCACTCATTTTGCAATTTGGAAATAACTTAATTAAAACAGCACTTCCAATATTATTATTATTTTTTAGATAGGTACTCAAAATCAATAGAAAAAAATATTCTTACATTGTTTTTGGCTGAAAACTGAACTGAACTGAAAAAAATTAATCGCCCTGTGTCCATGAACCAGAAGAACCTGAGATCATGTGAACTTTCAGTTTTAACAACCTGTAATACCGGCCGTAAATGGATATCAGTGACAAAGATAATAGCATATAGATATCCGCCATAAAGTCTGCACCATATAGGAAACTTTTTAAAATTTAATTCAGGTCAAATTTGTCTTTGGCGTCAATTTCTGCTTGACCAAGAACCTTAAATGACATGTATAGAGATAGTCACGTGGTCCATGTTAGCTGTCAAAAGTTACGTTTTTAAAAAATGCCCTGAAAATATTATTTGCTAAAATTTCGAAAAATGTCATAGGAAAAAGTTGTTTGGTTTCTCATCGAGATTCTATCTGTTTAGCTCAAAAATTTTAACTTTTAATTTTTTACATGTTCTTTTAGTATAATAAATTTGTTTCAGTTTTTAACGTTTACTTCATTATTATTAGATTTAAACGCCACATTGCAACGTTTCTAAAGACATACATTTCCCAAAGTCTGCAGAGGTTTTATAGCACAAAAATACATATTTTTGAAATTTCCCTGAGCGCTATTGAACTATTACTTGATTTTTTAAGATTAACCATATCAAACACAACAGTTAGAAAATCATATTATCCATAGGATTTTTAAAGCTAACTAATAAAAAACTTTTTTTATTAAAAGCATCGTTAAAATTTTTAAAACTAAAAAATACCATTTTATTGTAATTTAATTCAATAGTAGGCTTTGAATCAAATGTAAATATGACAAGTTGACATAGGACGGTAACTGAGTGTCACTAAATCACTACTGGTGTAAAATTTTTTTAAAGATCGATTAAAAAATGCTTACTACCGAAGAAACAATAGAGACAAATAGGGACACTGGGAATATTTTTAATCAAAGACACCCATAAGAGTTTGTTTCACATTCCACAGTTGGGCGTATTCTGGACAAATTCAAACAAACTGAAACAGTTTTGAATGATTTTAAGAAACCACATGTAAATTGGAAAATAGAAGAGCATGAAGAAAATGTGTTAGAAGATGCAATTGAGCACAAGCAAACGTCAGTTGTAGCAATATGGGAAAGAACAGGGGCCAAAGAAACAACCATCAAGAAAAATTTTACGAAAAAATAGGTATCATCCCTATACGAGCCGAAATGTATCTATAAATATTCTTAAAGAAAGGGATTTTCAAGCAAGGTTTAATTTTTGTGCCTGGGTACAGGGGGAAATAGAAGAGAATCGGTCATTTGCCAAAGGAATAATGTTTACAGACGAAGCATCTTTTTATTCAAACGGGACCTTAAGTAAGTTCTTAAAACTGTAGGTCAAACTGGGCTCATGAAAATCCTGGGCTTCATAATTGAGTGAAAATTGCAATATTCTTTTAGAGTAAATGACTGTATAGTCCAATAGCGCTCAAGGAATTTTAAAAAATATTTATTTCTGTGCTATAAAAAGTTTTGTAAACTTTAGAAAATGTATACCTTATCTTTAGAAACGATGCAATGTGGTGTTTAAACGTAATAATAACGAAATAAACGTTAAACATTTAAACAAATTTATGGTGCTAAAAAAATATGTAAAAAACTAAAAGGTAAAATTTTTGAACAAAAGTTTAATAGTGGAATCTCGATGACAAACCACACAAATTTTTCCTATGATATTTTTCGAAATTTTTACAAATAATACCATTTTTAGGACATTTTCTTAAAATATGTAACTTTGACAGCTAACACGGATCACGTGACATTTAAGGTTCTTGGTAAAGCAAAAATTGATGCCAAAGTCAAATTTGACCTTAATCAAATTTTAAAAAAGTTTCTCATATGGTGCAGACTTTTTGGCGGTCAGTGTATATTATTCAGATTAAAAATTACGGTAGAATCAGGTTCGAAAACGGTAGGGCGGTAGGTCGAGGCCGAAAAAGATAGATCTACCGGTAAACGGTAGACCTGGTAGCATTGCAAACAAATAATAAACGAATAAATCCGTTTACTTTGGCTTTTTCAAAGGCGGTATCGGTCTTTCGGTGTATGTTACCAAAGGCAAACAATTTTACACTTCAAAATATCATACTTAAATAACGTTCATTTCGCCCATGGCCATATGCCCTATTTAGTTGTTTTAATATTTTAGATTAAATGTGACGTCACGAAGCTTATGACTCCTCCCCCCCTTGTCACGTCTTGTCACACTTTGTGGACCAACTCCCTCCCCCTTTACGTCTGACGTAATTAATGGATGACCCCTAAGATGAAGAGAGGGGGGAAGAATAGGTGCACTAAAAAGAAAAAAAATGTTGTATAACAATGAATAAAATTAAGTTGACCATTAACCGCAGTAATAAATACTTAACAAAAATATTTCATACTTTTCAGTGCTTTTCCTTTAGCGAAGGTGGTTCTATTTTTTGAAAAAAAATCTTTTAGGACCAATTCATCATTTTTCATTTATCTCAAGCAATTCATAAATACGACGTGACAAAATCTAATATTAATTTCATTTCATTTACCTACCTTTTCTATCAGTTACCTGTATCCAACCCCGATTTTTGCGTCATGTAATATTGAAATCCCTCTAGATATAACTAACCTGACCTAACTCATGTTTCATGTATTTACAATCATGACCAAAACTGCACTATTATCACCTCTACCACGCGGATAAGGACTCTGGAGAAAGCTAGTATAATAAAATCGTGTAAAAAATACTGTTTATGCACTTTAGGGATTTAAAGGGTACCTTAAATCCCTATTTTCCGGGAAAAAAGTGGTACTTTAAATCCCTAGGGATTTAAAATTTACTTTAAATCCCTAGGGATTTAAAATTTATATTTACTTGTCAAAAGTGGTACTTTAAATCCCTAGGGATTTAAAATTTACTTTAAATCCCTAGGGATTTAAAATTTATAGTTACTTGTCAAAACACACTAGATTTTCAGTTGACAGAGACAATCATGGTACAAGTCATTGAAGATGACGTTTTAGAAATAGAGTACCGTTTAGTGGTATGATTTTTTTTTGTTATTTCTTTAACGTTTTACCTATCCTAAAGTGCATAAAATAGTATATTAACCTCGTGACTAAAGTGTCTTTTAATCCCTTGGCGAATTGTAGCCCTTCCTACGGTCGGGCTACAAACCTTTCGCCGCGGGATTAAAAGAGACACTTTAGTCCCTAGGTTAATAATATACTATTAAAAACAAGCTTTTATTATTTAGATGTACAAAAACGAAAAAATAAGTATAGTTTTTTCATTGTGGTAATGCTAAATGCTATTTATAAGTGGACGTAGTTCGCGGGGATGAACCTAATAAAAGTAGTATTAAAGTTATCACTGAAACAGATATAATATATTATGTTATTGTCTTAAAAGCTTGTAGCTTTCGAAAAGTTCATACAGGCATTAATTTTGTTTGGCAGAAATTGTAAGTAGATACCTAGTATGTATTTTTTCTTTTCTATTCACGCGACCAGCTTATAAGACAATAAATTTAACATAATATATTATATCTGTTTCAGTGATAACTTTGATACTGCTTTTATTAGGATCCATACGCGAACCACGTCCACTTATAAACAGCATTGCCACAATGAAAAAACTACACTTATTTTTTTCGTTTTAGTACATCTAAATAATAATAATAATAATAATAATAATAATAATAATAATAATAATAATAATATTAATAATAATAAAATATATTACTGAAAAGTTTACAAAATTTATTACACATTTGTTTTAATTCTAAGTTACATACAAATAATAAAAGCTCGTTTTTAAAAAGTATTTTTTACAATATTTGTAGTTACTTTTTAACCTATGCATTTCTGATAATGCATCACCATTACAAGAAATTTTACCTGTTATCGTATTCCACTCGTCAAACCCTTTTATTTAATGCCAATATCAAGGGGATTGTTAAGAAAACAGTAATCCGCCATCTTGTGGCGTCCGCCATATTGGGTTTAGAATGACGTCAGACAGCTTATCGTATTCTACTCGTCAAACCCTTTCATTTGATACAAACGTCATGAGGGTTGTGAAGAAAAAGGTAATCCGCCACCTTGTGGCGTCCGCCATGTTGGATTTAGAATGACGTCAGATTGATTATCGTATTTTACTCGTCAAACCCTTCATTTGATGCCCATATCAAGGGGTTTGTGAAGAAAAAGGTAATCCGCCATCTGGTAGCGTCCGCCATAGTGAGTTTAGAATGACGTCACATAGCTTATCGTATTCTACTCGTCAAATCCTTTCATTTGATACGCATATCAAGGGGGTAGTAAAAAAAGATAATCAGCCATCTTGTGGCGTCCGCCATATTGGGTTTAGAATAACGTCACTAGCTTATCGTATTCTACTCGTCAAACTCTTTCATTTGATACCCTGCCAATGAAAATAATCGATCTTAGACCGAAAAATCTCGGTCTTTTAAACTGTCATCCAAGACATAAGGCTTAGATAGGCAGAGATTATAGACGAAAAGTTGGTCTTTACTCTCGCCAGTACGTTCACCACGAATCCAAATTTAGCACTAGGTGCAACAAATCTAGTCTGGACCCTGATAGGTGCTCTAGTTTACAGTGCACACTCCACACAGTGCACATCGTAATTAAACACTAGATGGGGGGTCAATGTTTCTTAAAACGGTTTCTATATTACTGAAGAGTTCACGAATGTCATTTGGACCTACTGCCGCCCAAGCTCTCTTAATGGTAGATGCCAAACGGACACTAAGATTGTTCGTTTCGATGAAGTGTTCCACAAAATCTCTTCCAGGGATATTATCTGTAAACACACTCACCACACGGCCTTGTTTTTCAAGATATGGATGGAGAGGATCACGAATGTCACATTTTGTTAAGGGAAAGCCATATTCGCTAACAGATCTTATGGGTCGTGGCTAGAAGACGCTCCTCAGGATCAAATACGGTTAGATGGCCTGGTGGCCGCCTGTGCTTGCCCCTAGACTTATTTTGAACGATCCCACTTGGAACATTCCACCGCCGGCTTGCTTCTGCGTGAGCGCTTCTTCTTGGGCCTCCTCAGTAAAGTTGCGGTATTGTCGCCCCCCCCCCCGCTTTTTTTGATAGTGTCTAGGCATTTTCAGTTATTTTAAACCTGTCCCAATCAAACAAATTAAAAAAAAAAAATCAAAAAAAATAAAAACATAAAAAAGTTGACAAGCGGCCAAACTAGGCCTAAGGTGCCAACGTAATTCCATTTTAAGGCATTTCCACAGCTTCTTGAGCCATCCTGTGTAGTTTTAGAAAACACAGAGTTATATTCTATTCTTCCTGTGAAGTTTCGCTGTATATCAATTTGATCTTTAAAACAATCCGTCGTACAGTAAGCGGCTCCATTGCTTCTCCATGCCAATCCAAAGGCGCATGAAAGAGCTGCCTCTTAAGCTTATCTGGACAATCTTCATCCCCAGAGAGAGACCATTGCCCGAATATCTTTTGCACTCCCCTTTCGTTTTTCTGACTCTTCCTGTAGCATTTTTCTTTTAGCGTTCCATCTCCACTTTATTTAAAACGCATGTCGGTAAATGAATCAAAAGAAATATTAAACTCACTAAAATACGTTTCCTGCAACATTTTTGCGGTAGAATTCCAAATAGATTTTACACAGTTCTCCTTATAATCTTCTCCACTCTTTTTTTTTCATGTTAAATGAGGTTTGCAAGTTCCGATACTGGTGTGTTTATTACCAACCGATAATTACGTTCATCGCAAAAGACCATAAATTGATGCCATATAGAATTCCTCGTCTTTACGGTACTAATGGGAACCGTTTTCGGTACAGCTTATTCAATTTTCTCTAAATCAACCGATTGACAATAACGTGACATCCACTGGCTTCTGAATTAATTATTTTTTGACAATAATTAAAACCATGGTAACCAAAATTTATTCGATTTAAAATAAGGTTCCTTAAAAAGTTTAAAAGCTCTCATTGGCATAAAAAGCCGGCAATATTTTACCTTTTTCTCGATAAAATACAGGTAAAACTCTATTAAAGCTATATTATGTTTGACTAAAAAATATGAGTGGAATAATCAAAAACTAAGCTCCAAGGACCTTTAAAAAATAATTCCAAAAATCGCGTCTTTCATGAATTTGACACTTACTTAGCAGCCTTTCTTTTGATGCTAATTGTTAAGCGCACCTTACACGATCAATAATATTGATATCAATCAATACTGACAATATTTCAACAATCCACTTCAATCTCTGTATCAATATTCTTCAACCTTACACGATAAGTATTATTGTCAATATTTCCTTCAGAACATAACCTACTATTATCCGTGCCTGTTGAAAATGGATCCTCGACAGAGAGCATGTATGACGATAATTTTAAGTTTAGGCATAAAACGTACAGTAAAGCGTAAGCGCTGGATGAAAGATTGGTTAAAAAAGGATGATTGCTGCTTTCATTGTTGACAGCAGCTGACGTTACACTAAGGATTGATCCAATATTGACAGCGCACCCTAGACGATTAGTAATACTGACAGTATCCCTCTACTCGCTGAAATTGATGCCTGATATTCGGAAATTCGAATTCGCGTCAGTTCAATCCATCAAACCATCAATATATCCACCTTACGCGGTCAATATTTTTGTCAATATAATAACATACTATCAGTATTATTGACCGTGTAAGGTACGCTTTACAGAAAAACTTTCAAAAAAGTGACACAAAGTTGGCGTTCCTCAAGGTTCAGTCCCACCACCAACCCTATTCCTTCTTTGCATTAATGACCGGCTCTCCTCAACTACCAGTCCCATCCACAGTTGTTACGCTGACGATAGTACTCTTTACTCCAACATTCATTTTTCCAGACAAGTCTCGAATCAAGAGCTGGATAATAAACGCAGATCCATGCACCTATCCCTTTCACAAGATCTTAGACTAGGGTGCCAAAAACCTTGTTCAGTTCAACGTCTTCAAAATCCAGTGAATAATTCAATTCGGTGAATTTCTTTAACTAGTAGTGCACTTTTTAAATTTTTGTGTTTCTAGGATGTTGGTTTGGAAGGGCTTCAGCGCCCCAGTCCCCCTCTGAGTGCGCCACTGGTTCGATCTTGTTGGCATCGCATTCGAACATAATCTGAGCTGGTACAAACACAATACTTTAATTGCCACATCAGCAGCTAGAAAGCTTGGTTTCCTCTTTCAAACCAGAAAATACTTATTTCCTTTCAACTTACACACTCTCTATGTTTCCCAAATAAGACTTAACCTGGTCCCACATATTTGGAGCGACATCACCTTCGACACTTAACATCCTTGATTCTAACCAATACAGAGCCATTCGACACATCAATGACCCAGTCTTCACAAGAAAACTCCCTTCTCTCGCTCATCTCCGCGCAGTTGGGGATTTATCCTTTTTCTACCAATACTTCCACGAATTTTGCTCTGAAGAACTAGCCGCTATAATTCTCCTCTTGACTGTTCCTAGCAGAACACAACAAGAGGCGCGTTACGTATGCAGCCCTTTACTGTCCAGCTACACACGCCTAGAACATCCCACTTCTCTCGCTCATTCATACCTAGGATCTCTAGATAAGGGAACAAATTGCCTGCAGATGTTTTCCCTTTATTCCCAATCTTCAATACTTTAAATCCCGTGTCTATAGATTGCATCTCCCTTCCCTTCAGATGCCCACGGAATATCTCATCAATGACCCAATCCTCACAAGAAACCTCCCGTCTCAGTCTTATCGCCGCGCTATTGGGGATTTATCCCTTTTCTACGGACATTTCCACGGATTTTGCTCTGAAGAACTAGCTGCTATAATTCCCCTCTTGAGTGGTAATAATAATAATAATATTAATAATAATACAGCTTTATTTCAAATTATATTAATTCGTTCAAAAATGTACAAAGAAACATGAAATGAAATGACTTCAACACAGAAACACCAAACAAGACGTTACTCAGTAAAAAAATTTCTTAAATTTGTCCCAAAAAATCACAAAAGGATGCCCTATAAAGAAAAGCTCTTACATGTTTAATAAAACCATCATCACTTTATTTGGTTCTAACTCTAATACTATTTTTTAACTTTATAGATCGACACGTTTTAGACATAAAACGTTCTGTTCCTCCACCATATAAAAGCATTGAAATGAAATACCACATATGGCATGGATTCCGATATTTTCGAAATTCGGAAATTTTTGGATTTCTTTTATTTTTATTTTGAATTTAGTGTCGAAAAAGCCCCCATACTGGGGTTATTTCGACACACACCTTATTCGTGTCAAATGTCGGAGTAACCTCGCCTATGGGTGTCTTTGAAACCAAAAAACGCATTTTTTTACAATAAATCCAAAAAACTGAATACAGAAATTTTCTATGTAGAAAAGTTGGAACAAAAATACTTATTTCTATGTTTTCACAAAAAAAAACATAGGTAAGTTTCTTAGGTATAAAGAAACAAGAACATTTCTTTGGTAAAGAAAAGAAGTATTTTTAGGAACGTTTAAGTTGCTGACCTTAACATCAATCGCCGTCTTGACAGGCAGAGCGTTCACAGCGGATTAGGGATTCACGATCTAAATCGATTTCTTGGAAAGATCGATTTTTTCCAAATGAAAATCGATTTTTAAGAATTGATCTTTTATCCTTCGATCCTGCAAGGAGATCGGCGATTTTACACAGAATCGACTCTTCTCGTATTTTCATGTCTGTGAACTTTAAGACTTAATTAATAATTGGAAATTAATATTTATTTATATGTAATTCTATACAAACGATATGGTCGCTGCGCCACGATCAAAACGATCCTAGTAAGAATTAGGAAAGGAATAAGGAAATAGTTAAATTGCGCCATCTAACTTTTTCTAGAAAAAAACTCAAATCTGAAATTGTACAAAACAGCGATGCCGGTCATGTCGATCGGCATCTATGGACAGTTTGTTATTTACTGTTGTCATTTTTTCGTTTAATTGTCATTTTTTCGTTCAACTGTTTTCTATTTGATTACGTTACGTATGCATCCCTTTACTGTCCAGCTACAAAATCCTAGAACATCCCACGTCTCTTGCTCAGTCATACCTAGGGTCTCCACTCAAGCAATCCGCATCCGCAAAGATTCGATATTTCGAATTTTTGTGGTGCGCGGTTTAAAATAAAAGTACAAAATAAAATCTAGAACGAATTATGTCTTTTAAATCACACCCCGCAAAAATTCGATATGTAGAATTTTTTCGGTGCTGTTTTAGAAGAAATACAAAACTAAATTTTTTGAATGAATTTTCTCATTTTTGAACCGCTCCCCATAAAAATTCGATATGTCGAATTTTTGCGTCGCGCGGTTTTAAAAAAAATAAGATTGTGATTCTAAATAAGATTTTGATTTTTGGACAACTGGAACAAATTGCTTGCAGATGTTTCCCTTCCCCTTCCAACCTCCAATCCTATAAATCCCGTATTAATAGATTACATTTCACTTCTCTTCAGACGCCCACGGTACGTTAGTACTGAGGCTTGAAGTCTACGTGGGCTGCCTGAGATAAAAAAGTCTAGGAACTAAAACTATTCGTCTTGTTTAGTTTTTTCTGTAAGTTGATTACCAATGAAAAATGACAAATAACTATTTTTTACAAGAACTAGTGCTTGTAATGAAACTTTTTTATATCTCTCAATCTATTCACCGAGCCCAATATGTCTCAGTAACTTTTCGTTTAATCAATATATTATGGAAACTACCTATCCCTTTTGTTGGCGGTGCAGATGGCAGGTTTATTTTTATCCTTATTAAAAATTCAATTAACCTAATTTAGTTAATATAAAAATTGACGCTTACTTAGTATTTCTGTAAATTATCATATTTTTGCTTTTGACAGGCTTTTACTGAAAATGAACGTAAAACCGATAATCGTGCTATTTTTATTGTTACCTTTTGGAGTGATATTAGGGGAAGGTAAATTAAACGAAAATATGTTTTTGTTTTTTTGTGTGTTATAGACGTGCTGTCATTATTAATTAATTTCTGTTTAGAAAACATAAAAAATGGAACACAAAAACTTTTAATTTAATTGATACTAATTAATATAAGTAAATTGAAGGAAAAACTCACGATTCACGGAGTATTCGTTGTTTAAATTATTTTTTCTACGAATGTCAATAAAAACCTTTATTGTATGTTCAATAGTAATTTCGGAACATGGTGCATTGTGTTTTACACATTTTCATTGTGCTTCAATCACCATGGTGATTGAACTACAAAGTTCCCATTGTGCACGGGTATTTTTTACAAAGGTGGCGTTGACCGGTGCCGCGTCAAAATCTTTATAATTTCATTGACATTTTTTGACATCTTAAAAAGAAAAATATTACTAATCCCATTTTATTAACAGTAACAGTCGTAGAAAAAGTATAGTGTAAAACTCGCATGGAATGACCATTTCCTACTCGTATGATTTGCCTGCGGCCAGTGGCGCAACTAAACAGCGTATTTCGGGGGGGCTTAAGCCCTAACCCTTAAGAGAAAGTTAATTTGAAGTTTTTGTTTTTATGGAATAACAATCGGTCTAGGGGGGGCTAATATCGAGTTTGGGGGGGCTAAGCCCCCCCTAGACCCCCCCTAGTTGCGCCTCTGCCTGCGGCATCGTGCTGCAAACGTCATACTCGTAGGAAATGCATGTCATTCCATGCTCGTTGTACAATATACTATTGAAGAATCGTTAAATCCCATAGCAACGCAACAGTTCAAATTCTTGGTCATAGACGACACTGACTCGTAAAAAGTAACTGCGCCAAAATATTCATAAAACTAAAAAACTTAATAGTATTTGACAGGGTTGTTCTAATTTGTTCAAATGTAAATTAATCTATAGCAATGCGTTTCTACAATAATTTCGTGCTACAAATTCGAACGCTCTTTTTAATATTTTTGACCTGTACTGTTATATGGCGGGTGCACATTTACCTCTTCCGACAGAGAAGTTTTTTATTACCTACTAAATGTATCACGTGTGAGCCATTGTACTTTAGATCTGGAAAATCTTAATAATTTTTTTTAACACTAACACTGCACAAGCGTTTGCTAAACCTTTTTTCCTCCGCCATATTCACTCAACACTGATGACCGCAACTAATAAAGAAAACAATACAATACGCTGCTGCCAAAATCTGTTTACTCTAAAATTTGTTATCGTAACGACGAATAAATACAAACTTCGAAATCTGTTAAACTGCATTAAATTCGAAAAACAGAAATTACAACAATGCATAATCGACCTCTGTCAAATCTGTGACGAAAGCCGGGTTTTCTCGCACCAACTCTTTCCTTTTCGGCGGCACCCGTCATGTAAACCAACATCAGAGAAAAATAAGATAGAGAGAATAATATCTCGTCTTCCCGCCAGCTCGACCACGCTATGGCCTTCAAACGGCGACATCCCGAGATTGGCCCGTGCCCGTGTGATTCTCACAAGACATCCCGACATGAGCCAATGCGGTAGCAACACGGCAAGCAGAGAGAGTTTTCTGCGGCGCGTCTCAATACTCACTCTCACTGTGCTTTATGCGCTATTCTGCTTTTAACGGGTAGCTACATTTTTGGAGAATTTTTTAAACTTTCGATTGTTGTTTTTCGTATGTGTTTCTTGTAACGGGGTATTTTACGTGCACATATAGTTTTCTATACCTTTTTGCATCTTCGTGTGTTTGTTTTTCAAATCATGACATCACAGCTTTTGTAATATCTTTCCTGTTGGGGGAACGGTAAATTACGTTTTTGACATCTGCGCAGTAGACCAAAATGCGAATCACGCGCAATCCGAGCATGCAGTATTAGAATATGGGAATAACGAATATTTTCCCTTCAAAAGTATTCATTTGTTCGCATATTGAAATAAGTATTTCAGTATTTGAGTATTCAAATATTTGAGTTTTCGATGTTGTGAATATTCCGATATTTGATTAGTCAAATACTTATATGAAACGGTTAAAAATACGTATGCACTGTACTCAATTGTTTAGTTAAGTTTAGAAAAAGTTTTCAGTTTCAAAAAAGAAGTAACAGTCAGTAATGAATGTCAATTCAAGTATTAGTTAGAATAAAGGCTGATTTCGCTTGAATTTTAATTATTCGACTATTCGAATCGTCGAGTCAACTATTCGAAGAATCGAAGCAACTATGCGAATAGTCTACTCAAATATTCGAATAGTCGAATCGACTATTCGAATATTCGAACCGACTATTCGAATAGTCGAACCGACTACTCGAGTAGTCGAATGAACTATTCGAATATTCTAATTAAATATTCGAATAGTATCCACGAATATTCGAATAGTCGAATCGACTATTCGATTCGACTATTCGGATAGTCGACTCAACTAGTCGAATATTCGAATCAAATATTCGAATAGTCTTCACGAATATTCGAATAGCCGAACCGACTATTCGAATATTGGATTCGACTATTCGAATCAACTATTCGGATATTCGAATCCAATATTCGGATAGTCTCCACGAATATTCGAATAGTCGATTCGAATAGTCGAACCGACCGTCTGAATAGTCGATTCGAGTAGTCGAACCGCCTGTTCGAATAGTCGAATAAACTATTGTAATAGTCGATTCGAATAGTCGACTCGGCTATTCGAAAATTCTACTAGTCGAATCGACTATTTGAATATTCGTGGAGCCTATTCGAACACTGAATAATTCGAATATTTGAATAATACATGAAGTAAGTATTCCAATACTTCGATTTCAAACATTCCGAGCCCTCGTCTGCACTGGAATCCATTCACTTTTAAGAATATATTATCGTCAGCAGTAAAGGTACAACTACGTATTTAACTTTTTAACTTTTCTCCCCAACGTTTTTCCAACTTTTTTTTCGACTTCTCTATTTTTGTTATAGTCCGTTCCTTACAAATACTTTTACTTTTGTCGGAAACGTTTTTTATATTCCAACTGATAAAAGCTTTAGATTCGATGCAAAATATAAAGGATATCACCGTACATAAGAACTCTTCATAATAACGGACATATAATAAAGACACGAAATAGAGAATGGTTGGTATTTTGTCTAAGAATTTACACTTTGTCAAAACTATATGTCATTTAGTTAGGTATGTTTTGTTACATAAGTCTATAAAGGGCTTAAGTTATTGTAAAAAGCCTGTAGTTTTGTAATTTCATGCAATGCTTTTCATTTTTACTAATTCACGAGTTCAGTATGCATAGTTTTTTATTTTACTCTACACTTTTTATAGGTTTTCTTGTAGAAGTAAAATTGCTATAAATAAGGCACCTTCTACTTAATTGTTCCTAGATTGGTTATTAAATATGTTATAATACGTCTTAATACTACTGTAGTATACTCATATTGTATTTTTTATTTTGCATCATTTTTTTATAATAGCCCAAAATCTGCAGCGCACGCCCATGTCAGCTTATTTCGACGTCAGTTTGGACAGTTTGGAGGTCATAGAAAGCAAATCGTATTTATGAATGAAATCCGTACGAGATATTCTTCCCTCTATCTTATTTTTCTCTGCCAACATGATACAATAAAAGGAAGATGTGGTATCAAACCGTGTCAAATTCGATCGGGTTCGCGCATGAGGTCACGCTGTCAGCTGTGAGTTATTTTTGAAATTTATAACGCGCAATATAGAGTTTACGTTAAGGTACTCGCAGACTTGTACACGTTTGTGTTGCGCAACCTAAAAAAATGGCGCAACCCTTGAATTGCAAGGTGAGAACACCACTGCAATATAAAAAGTTGCGCAAGTTACTAAATGGCGCTACACTTTTCGAATTGCGTACACTTCAAAAATTGCAACGTGTGAACAGTTAAAAATATTGGAGTTGCGCAATATAAATATGGACCGACATGTCGGTTATATAATGTGGCGCAACTTCTGCCTCAGTGCAACTTTGTCCGCTTACGGAGGTTGTTTTTAAGTTTACAATAATGTTTTTTATTATTATTACGCAATTTTTTTTTTATAGAAGTCTTCATCGCCATCCCCTAGTTCCTTTAAGAAATTAGTTACTACTTGGTAGCGGCTTCGTTTCTTAATCCATTCTTTAACCCAAATTCTTATTTTTTTACGATTTTGGCGTCTTCTAGTTTGTCGTCTTCGCAGTAAATTACAACACAGGTAGCGGCTTGTAGTTCTTCACCAGAATATATTTTCGTTTAACTAATTTAACACAATTACTGAGAATGGTAGAACGACAGAAATTGATGTACTTACTAGGGGTGTCAATCCCGACTGATTTTCTTAATCCCGGGATTTTTGAACTAATAAGTATAAATTTATACTTATTTAAAAAAATACCGCAAAACTATTAGGGCATCTAAAGTTTTGTCTTTCAGGCTAGAATGTATTTTGTTGCAGAAAACTCCTGCAGAAGAAAAACATCTCTCGGGTTCTATACTGAATGGTTAGTAGGAATTAAAAGGGTTTTTGAAGATTACGTTAAAGTAACACGCTCGAGCATATAAAGTAAGCTGCCTAATCACGTCTTGCAATATAATAGAACTTTTAGCTTTTTCCCATGATCATTTTTGATATACTTTTGTAGTATATCATTTTTAGTTGGCGGATTTCTAAATGTTCGAACTATTTGTCTAATTCTATAAACCAATACACAGAGGTCATGATTTAGTTGTAATGATTACTTCCAAAAAGTCACTTTTTTCCAAAACTTCCACCTTATCCATAGGTACCTTCAGTGTCTTCTATATCGCTGTCGCTGTCGCTAAAGAACATTTCGAGATTATTCCCGAAAATATTAATCGATCCTGGGGTTTCCGAGTCCGGTTTATACTCCGGAGTCCCGGGACTCAGGAATTTCGGGATCCCGGAATTGTTTGAAATATGTACATTAAAAATGGCGTCTTTTCGTTTTTTTTTGTTTATGTAGAGTTAGGTAAAAAATATTATGCAGTTCACCATTTGTAAAGGTCGTTATTCCAAAAGATTAAACAAATCTGTGTTTGCCGAAACGCCAACAAGGGCAATCTATCATTACAAATAACCAGTCTTACTAGTGTAAATGGTCAAAAATATATTTAACTCGTAACTTGGGCGCTAGCAGATTAGATATCTTGATCCAAGATAAATTGTACTTAGCCCAAAACCCTACTGTTGGATTTTAAAATAGAATGGTATTGTAACAATATAATTTTCTCTTAGGGAGGAATTATGAAGCCAAAGTTAAACTGAACCAAATTAATAAAGAGGAAGATATATATATATATATATATATATATATATATATATATATATATATATATATATATATATACATATATATATATATATATATATATATATATATATATATATATATATATATATATATATATATATATATATATATATGATGTCTATTTTTATTTCGTTTTTATTATATTACGCTTTAAAATTGCTGTCCCCCACCCTTATCACAGGAAGGATTGCTCAGAAAAATCTGAAAAAAAATCATATACACTTAGAATAAGGTGTAGGTTGCAGGAAAATTATCAAAAGTTAAATTTTAATTCTGGGGTTAATTTCGGGGGTAAATTGGGCAATGGAAATTTTTTTTAAGGGCATCATGTATAATGTCAAATGAAAGCATATTGAAGCACGAATCCAACGATGTATAGGTGTATGTTTTTATTGCATTTTTTAAAACATTTTTCGGGAAAAACGCCTAAAAATTGCTGTCCCCCACTCTTATCACCAGAAGGATAGCTCAGAAAAGTCTGAAAAAAATCGCGAACATTGAGAATTAGGTGTAGATTTAGCGAGAATTGTCAGGACTGAAAAATTCTAGCGCGGTCAATTATTATAAACCATTCAATTGTTTATTTCATTATAACTGCTGAACCCTTGATGTTAGAAAAAAAGTTTGTCGACAAAAAATAATTTTCACGATGTAAGGAACAACTTTTGTCCTTACACGTTTTTCACAATTTTTAATTTGTACCTATAATGTGATACGGGGTTAGTGCCGTCGGCGGCGGGTAGCGCGGCAGATGGACGAAGATCGGGCGGCCGAGGTTTGCTCAGGTTAAGTGGGAGGTTGATGGCACGGAACACTGATTGTGCAAGTATAGCTTGCACTTTACCGATTTTTTCTCATGCTATTCCCCCAATCTTGTAAAATTTAAAACAGCTTCTCGATTGATGTACTCTTGTCCAGTCTGTACTGTTTTTCAGCAAGGGAGTCTTGAAATTTTCTTCAAACTGATGCTTTGAACTTTTGGGGTTTTTTGGGGTAAGAATGTTTTGATTAATTTCTTCTAGCGTTGCTGCTCCAAATCGCGACATTTTTTACAAAATTTCAAAAAACAGGCGTTGAAAATTGTTAGTGTTTGTATGGCTTTATTTATTTTTCACGGAAACGGCTGTAACAATCAAGAATTTGTCTTTCTGTGACATGACAACGAAGCCCTGGTTACTGGATTTTGCCATTTTTTGGCATTTATTGTGACAGTGGAGTTTTATACTTACAAACTTATACTTATAACAAAAATTGAAAATTTTAATTCGTGAAATTCTCTCATAAAATACAATTCGTTCAATGAAAATACATCTATAATTTTTGAAATTGGTGCCCAATAGCGACAATTTTACTTATTAACTGCTCCTGAAAAGTGAAAGTGCGCCTCGTCACTGAACGGAATATTGTTGATCCGGTCGTTTGCAAAAAAATGGTCTACCAGTATTTCACGAAAGAACGACGGTTTTTAAAATCATTTGGGTTCAATTCCTGCACTATTTGGATCTTATATGGATGAAACTTCAAATCTCTCCTTAAAATTGTGTGTACAGATGATTTGTGCATTTGTAAAGCTTGTGATGTTTTTTTACGAATTGTTGCATTTGGATTTTGAATAATTGCAGCACGAACAGCCTCAACATTCTCAGGAGCAGTTGCAGTCCTTGGACGACCACGAGGTTTCACATTTAAAGCTGACTATGTTTCTCTAAACTTCCCCATCCACGATTTCACCAAATTAATAGACAGTTTTCGAAACCCACAAAAAGCAACTCCGATTACCACTATTTGACAATTTTGACATTTCAAATGTCATTTATTGCTTACCGTTTCCGTGAGCCGCCGGTATCTTACGGACGATAGATATAGCAGTTACGAAAACGATACGCATGCGCATATCAGTCGTTGATGTTTGGAATTTTGGAAATCTAACCTCATTCCTCGTGTTTTCTTTTGATTCTTGCAGTTCGAAGTATTTTTTCTTGTTAATTTAGATAATAGATGTAGAAAAATAGTATATGTGGTTGATCACATAACAAATAATTTTGGACAGTGCTATATTTCAGCTCGGTTTTCGTTAACGGGATGTAAAAATTCTAATAGAAGCTCATCTTCTAAGTCGCTATCAGAATTAGATGATTCTAAGAGAACTAAACCTTCATTAATTATTTTCTAGCTATAAATTAAATGTTCAAATAAACGCTCAAATTATAGCATATCTTTATACTAGTCATCTAAAGCATATTTATTATTTACTGAAGAAATTATAGGTTAAAAATCACAAAAGTTTAAAATACATTAATTAGCTGTCATTTGTCAGTGTTAACCTTTTCGTTACGGCAAGCGGAAGCGTCTCGAAAACTAAATTTTCGATCTGTCAAATAGCGGCTATGTTAACGTATAAGTTAATGTTATCCTAAAAATGCATTGTGCTCTCGAAAACTGTCTTTTACTTGGGGCGTCCTCCACACGCCTAATATTAAAGTGAGCACAAAATCTTCATCTTGCAACTGGGCAAGAATCGTTACTCTTAAGGTATACCTCAATAATAAAGTGCGATGCTCACCTGACCAACGTTTCATTTTTAGTAAATAATCCGCATCGATCCACTATCGGACGCCGCTAACTCGACCCCACTACGTTACACGGTTGCCAAGTTATTCGAGTTTGAAATGGGTAATTGATTCCTGGACACCCTATACAATATACTGGACTTCTGCGAACATTACAATAGGTTATAGTCGAAAGGCGTGTTGAAATGTATTTTGATCATTAAAATGCACCTGTTCATGTGGATGCCATTACCAAAGTTGTTGCTAAGGAATGGGGATTTATGAGATAAAGCTATCACTCCATAGTTAATATCCCAAAAAACTATTTCTTATTTCCCAATGAGTTAAGTGCACAAATCCAGAAATATGATATGATAGCAAGAAAGGCTGTTTAGGAGACTTTTTTTTATCAAAATGAGATTTTGAGCGACAAAAAAGCGTTAGTTAATCGTTGTGAAAAGTAATCTTTTTCTTTTCTTTTCAACCGTTTTTCCCTGCAAGACTGAGAAGACATGAACTACCAGCGATCGGACAATTTTAATTTAAAATGATTGATAATCTGATTTTTTAAACAACAGGTATTGAAAGTCACTATTTATATTATACGATCAGAAACTCCGATTCCAAGAAATAATTCAAAAAAAGAGGAATTTTAACTAGAAAGCAGTTTATATATTAAACAAGGTTAGCACTGGATTGAACTGTCGTATAATAAAGGTAGTCAATAAATAAAACTTCTTTGTAATCCGTCATTCGAGGTGTTGCCTCTTTTTTGCTTGATGGTTTGAAGAACGAGTTCATTTAAGTTTTTTATATTTTATTATATACTTAAACACTAAAACCTAATAATAAAATAATTTTTATGTGCCAATAAACTAGTCAAAATTAAGTTTAACTTAATTAGGAAGGAAAATAAACTTAGGGTAAACCAGTGAAATACGCCCCACCGGGAAAACGCCCCAGTGCAGTGTGAGTAACACAAATGTTGTCCGGTTGTCGTGACCGTAGACACCGTAAATGGCTGTTGTTTACTTGGCATAGGCCGGCGCGTTTGCATTTAATCCAGTTTGTGACCATTTTTAGTTAAAAACATACATATTTATGTTGATAAACTTGGTGTAGAGGCCATAAAATTTAAAGGTACGTATTTATTTTCTAAGTTTAGAGAAAATCTTTAAGAAATATTAAAATTTTGGTAACGCCACAAGCAAATACGTTTCCTAACCTATAATTTCTGACATGTTCGTTTGAATTGGATTTCACGGCAGTTTATTAAATAGGTGGGGCGTTTTCCACCAGCATTAGGGAAATACGCCCCAATAGTGAAGGTGTAAAACGCCCCACTGGATATTAATTTTTTTAAATATTAATAATTATATTTCTTCTTTAGAATATGGGAAAAACATATGTCCGAAACACCACAAGGGCTTCATTTAGTGAAGATGCTTTGGCAGAGGCTATGCAAAAAGTAATATCAAGAGAAATGGGTGTAAATGAAGCAAGTAGGGTCTATGGAATTGCATCTCGCACCTTAAGGCGACATTTGCTATCGAGAAGCTCAAAAGTACGTTTGGGTCGATGTCCAGAATTAGGAGTCGAACATGAAACAAGACTTACTTTACATATAAAAGCACTCGAAAAAGTTGGTTTTGCCCCAGATTCTACTTCTGTGAAAAAAATGGCATTTTTATTCGCTGAGAAGCTTGGTTTAAATCATCGGTTTTCGAAAGAAATGAAATCAGCTGGAGATGAGTGGTTTGCAGGGTTCTTGCGTCGCAACAAAGAGCTTAGCATTCGAAAATCGGAGGAACTATCACTAGCCAGGGCAAGGGGAATGAACAGGCAAGACGCCAATAATTTTTTTACCCTGTTACTTGATATTCTTACAATAAACGACTTGGTAAATAAACCAGGAAAAATATTTAACGTCGACGAGACGGGCATTCAGATAAACAGTAAACCAGGAAAAGTAGTGGCGACAAAGACGTTTATTCGTTGACAACATCAGAAAAAGGGGAAAATATTTCTTTAGTTTCATGTTGCAGTGCAGAAGGCTATTTTCTGCCACCTGTTTTGATCTTTAAGGGAAAAAACAAAAAAGATGAGTTTTTAGATGGGCTTCCACCAGGTGCAGGCATACTAATGAATCCTAAATCGTCATATATCAATTCGGAGCTCTTTTTAAAATGGTTTAATAGTTATTTTTGTATTAAGTGCGTGAAGTGAGTGTTTTTTTAATGGCATATGAGAGTGTCAATTTTTTGCCGAGACCGCAGGTCGAGGCGAAAAATTCTCTCGAATGTGCCATTAAAACACGAATTTCACAAACGAAATACAAACAACATTTTTTGTACAACTGAAAGTTTGAATTAATCGGTAAAATTGTATATTATAATAAAAATTTTACCATATAATTTCACATAATCAAGTTAACAGCCCTGTCGTTACTATAGAAATGGTTTGTTGGCACGTTGCTTGTTTTGTTGTCATACGTTGATAGCTGTTCATATTTATTGCAATTTTTTAAATAAATAGTATAAGTACTTAAAATGGATGTAGATTACGATAGTGATAGCGAGATTCCTTCAGATATAGCCGATATAGCAAATTCGGCTATAGCTAACATGTTACCGGCGAAATCAAAATTTATATACGAGAAAAATTATAACCAATTCCGTGAATGGTGCGGCAAGAAAAATATACAAAAAGTGTCTGAAAAGTAAATTTGTACAAAAAAATTCAATACATTTTTTAAAAAGTAATGTTTTATCGTTTTTTTTGTAAATCATTTTTCTAGTTAAAAAAAGTCTTTTTTTCACCGTGAAAAAAAGTCTTTTTTTCACTGTTAAAAAAACAAAAGGTTTACGTATCGATAGCGATGAAAAAATGTCAACTTTTTTTGACAGTTGTACAAAAAGAATATTTTTTGCCAAAAAAAAGTCCTGGAAAAACTCTATTGATATTAGACGGTCATGCGTCGCATTGTAATGCGATAGAGCTGTTGGATTTAGCCGCTGAAAACGAAGTAGTTCTACTGTGTCTTCCCAGCCACACGACCCAAGCTTTACAACCCTTTAAGCCACTTAAAACCTTTTTCTTTCAGGAAGCCAGAAATTGGATGATACAAAATAAAAATAGAAAACTGTCGAGAATAAACATTTCTAAATTAATTGGCAATGCATGGTGTAAGGCAGCGACTGTAGCTAATGGCACTGCTGGATTTAGGGCATGTGGTATTCATCCATATAATCCGCAAGCAATCCCTGAACACTTTTTTGCCATTTCCGATGCAAGTTTGTCAGCTTCTAGCACAAATGATTCCATACCGTTAACAGAGTCATCAACATCAAACCCCCTAATATCTAATCAAACGTTCGATGCAGCTGGACCTTCTACAGCAAGTTGTTCTGGAACTAACTCAACTATAACTAACCATAAAGACTTTACTCCATGTTCCCCCATGATTCCAGATAGTTCTTCGAATGAAGAAGAAACTCCTTCAAAGTTTTTGAGAGAAGTTAATCCAATTCCTTTGATTCCTCACGAAATTCCAAAAAGAAAGCAACATGCTTTGGAGCTTACATCACCTGAAAATCGTGTCAAAAGGCGAGTTTTTGCTGAAAACAAAAAAAAAAGTGCTTTGAAAAAAGGAAAATTAAAACATTTTAAATTAACTAAGAAAAATATTAAGACAAGAAAAAATAAGCAAAGCTTTTCAAGTTCTTCGTCTTCTGAAAGTGAACCAATTTTAAGCTCCTCTGATGAGATGTCAGATGAAACTGACGAACACTGCATTGAATGTGGCGACTATTACTTCACTACAAAGTCCAAAGCTGATTGGATTCAATGTTCAGGGTGTAATCATTGGCTACATGAGACTTGCGCAAGGCATTTAGCTATGTGCAATGTTAGTGCCACGAAGACTTCAACGAAACAATAACTTTAAAGTGGGGCGTATTTAACGAGTTTAAGGGGAAAACGCCCCATTGTTATATTTTTTTTGGATACTATTTTTGAAAATCTATGTTATTTTAATAGTAAAATGTATTTAATATAAGGAAACACATTATCTTACAACACTTTTTCTGTAACGGTTATTAAAAATAAACCTATATTTTCGTAATCACGATTTTTTTTTAAAATGTGGGGCGTATTTCACCGGTTTACCCTACTAGGAAATAAAAAAATTAATGAGGTAACAGTTACAGCCAGGTACGCTAAGAGTGGGTGGTTCGCTCTTTGCAGTAGCAGAAATTTAAATTATGAATAACATATCAGATATACCGATATGAGTCAGTAACGAGCAAAGCTCGGTTATTTATTATTAAGGAACGGAGAAATCATACGAGCTCGTCGCAAGGTCATGGGCGGAGTGAAAATATTTTTGTGTAATAAATGTAAAATGAAAACAAATCTAGACTCTATTATAATTTATTGGCATTACATGATATAATTAACATTTTTTCAAAGTTCGCCTCAGTACAACGCGTTCGTTTATAATTAAGAATATCTCCAAGTCTAGACAAGCTTCTTTCGACATCACAGCTATATGTAATTATACAAGTCAGTATTTTTAGTTTTTAATGTCTCAAAAATATTTGTTATTTCTGAATATCCTGAATTTCTTTCTTAGATCTTTGGTATACACTTTTAATGTTTCGCCAATTTCTGTAGGACATGCTTTGAGCTGGTCTATGGTTGTCTGAAATAAATTAAAAGAAGTCAAAAGGGGAAGGTTTTGTGTCTCCAACTGTTCAATTACACCTGGAAGATATCCAAAATTTTCAGAAATAAACTTTGAAACATTTTTAAGCGTCAGTGCGCTTATAACTTCTTTACTTTTTGTTACACTCAAAGCATCATCTTTTAGACTGTCAATAACATTTTTAACTAAGTCGTAATTTGCATGACAATATATATCTAACGGCTGATAACCATGTTCCCCACCTTGTAATAACAGGTTGTGGGGGCAATGGGACACATTTCTTTAAATTTGTTTATTCGCGCCGGTGACTTAAGAAAAACTTTTTTTACCTCACTAACCAAAGTATCAATACCTGGATAGAAGTCACGTATCAGTTCACATATTCTAGGCAAGGCATGAGCTAGACATGTAAAGGTAATCAAATTTGGTAAATGTTCTTTTAACTGTCTTCCTGCTTTTAGCATATATGCCGCACTATCCGAAAGCAGCAAAACAACGTTGTCAGTATATTCGTATCTGGGTAGAGCGACCTGATACTTCCTACTGCAGCTTGAGTTATTGTGTCACTATTGGTTTTAGCCGGAAATTTACTGGTGACTACAAATTATGAGCTTTCCGCTTCTTCTTTCTTCTTCTTTAATGGCCCAACTACATATAATATTAGAACCGTATCCGCCTTTGATGTCGGTGGTTTCATCGATGCTAAACCACAACTTTTTTCCTTCAATATTGAGACGTATTTTGTCAATAGTTTTTGACTATACCTTATCCACATAACTTTTACGAAGAGTAGATTCGTCGGGTTTGGTTTGGTGGCAGTATTTTTGTAAAAATATCTTCATAGATGGATTAGTTATTTTATGGAGCTGCAACAAATACTTCACACAAATCCATGCAAAACTCTGCGTGTACTGCATCAGGTTCTCTAGATGCGTATGACCCCGGATGAGATTGCATCTTCTCTATAAATGCTTTGGACCTTTGACATGTCGCTCGATGTGATTTCGTTGTGTACAAATAAATTTCAAGTTACACACTGAACACCAAATACCATGTTCCCGTTCAAATAAGATAGTGGAATATGGAAGCAGTCACTCCAACTTAGGTTTTTTACTTGTACTCATTGCGGCTATTGTAAATGGTCACAGATAATATGGAACAAAATAAGTTCAGCACACCACCAACTTGTTTACACTCAAACTGAACACAAAAAGAAGTGATATCTCTATTTTATAGCTCAAAAACTAATTAAATTTACAAGCAATAAACTCCACTTCAGAGTAAGAAATAATAATTATTGTATGGGAATGTCAATTAGGCATTTATTATTTATTTATTGACCCTCATGCCAAAATTTGTAGGCAACCTTGTACCTGTGCAAAACACTTCTTTTTTCCTTAGCTATTGAATATGATCAGCCTTTGGTCCCCCAAGTAGGTACTACATAATTAAGAGATTACCAACAGGTATAATGACCTAATTTGCAGAGAACTGTGATTGTGCTGTGTTATGTATATTTTCATTTCAAATACCATAATGGCGTACCTTTACTTATACCTTTAATGACAGGTATGCTCGGAAAATTATTTAATCTACGTGCAAACATTCTAGCCGAGTGAGGATAACCTCGACAAAGAAATTTTCGGAGAGGACTGAGGACACATTTTCATATATTCTGTCAATATACAAATGTTGATAATTTATGTACACCTCTCAAGGTGGGTGTATTAGAACAATATTCTCAGAATATAAAAATTAACTTGTGCCGATATTGTGTAAAACTAAAAAAATTTTTTTAAAAAATTGTCAGTAAAAAGATCTCCACACAAAACATAGTTGGTATGCCCCGAGGGCAAGTAGGGGATAGAACTGCCATATGTATGCAAATAACCGCAAAATACTTTTTTCTACAATGTAACAGTAACAATTACTTTTCCCACTACGTGGGACGACTATGGGTCTAGATCAGGGGTCGGCAACTGGCAGACCGCGATCCAAATTCGGAGCGCGGAAGGTAGAAAACTGGACCGCCAAAAAAAATTTCTAAGAACAAATACTTATCTATATTATTTGTAAGAGTAAAAATAAAAGTTTAAAATAAGTAGGTAATATGACTTGTTATGAGCTACGTTTCTTTTTGAGAAACAACAATTACCTGCGGTCCATTTAAAGTTTTTCTTTTTTTCCCGGACCTCAATATAATTTTTCAAAGTATCCGAACCCTACTAGAAATGAGTTGCCTACTCTTGGTCTAGATATTTACGTAAAGTTATTTTCTGATGGAAAAAACAAAATTCCGTTCTTGACTCAGTATCACTTTGAAATAAAACATCAGAATGAAGTATTAACCATTTTAACTTCAGCTTTTTTAGTAGAAAAAATTTGTGTTTTAGCATCGATGAAACCACCGACATCAAGGGCCGATACGTTGCTAATATTATAGTTGGGCCTTTAAATCCTATAGAAGCGGAATGCTCATATGTAGTCAACAGTAAATTTCTGGCTAAAACCAATAGTGAGACAATAACTCAAGCCGCAGTAGAAATTATGAGGTCGCTCTTTCTAGATACGAATATTACTGAAAACGTTGTTTTGGTGCTTTCGGATAGTGCGGCATATATGATAAAAGCAGGAAGACAGTTAAAATTCACAGTTAATTTCCAAATTTGATTCACTTTACATGTCTAGCTCATGCCTTGCATAGAATATGTGAACTGATACGTGTCTTCTATCCAGTTACTGATACTTCGGGTATTGAGGTAAAAAAAAGTTTTTCTTCAATCACCAGCGCGAATAAACAAATTTACAGAAATGTGCCCCATTGCCCCCACAACCTGTTATTACAAGGTGGGGAACATGGTTATCAGCCGTTATATATTACCATACAAATTACGACTTAGTTAAAAATGTTATTGACAGTCTAAAACTCTAAAAGATGATGCTTTGAGTGTAACAAAAAGTAAATAAGTTATACGTGCACTGACGCTTAAAAATGATTTAAAGTTTATTTCTGAAAATTTTGGATATCTTTCAGGTGTACGTGAACAGTTGGAGACACAAAACCTTCTCCTTTTGGCTCCTTTTAATTTATTTGAGACAACCATAGATAAGCTCAAAGCATGTCCTACCGAAACTGGTGAAAAATTAAAAGTGCATATGTTACCGGCAAAGTCCGTTTCATCGTCATACTTAAGTTTGCCTAGGTAAACCGCACATTGCCGGGACGTTTTGGGCAAAGTCCGAAATTGTTCTCTATTTCGGAGTTTGCCTAGAATGTAACCCGGCAAACTTAGGTTTGCCAAACACGTTTTAGGAAAAATCCGAAATATGTTCTTACCTTTGTGTTGTATCATGATAATTGTTATACTAGTGATGCTAAGCCTGTAAATAACATGATTTCATCGTATTTCATTAAGTTAAATATACCTTCAGAATACACTTATTAAACTTTTTTTATTAAATGATAATAACAAACCTGAGCAAACCCGGTCCAGTTAGTTAGACGAATAGACAAACACTCAAAGCAGGGCGCGCATCGAATTGACTCTGCTCGGTAAGTTTCGTTCGGAATGCCGACAGTCAAAGCGCATTGATTCGGCTATCTGTTCTTTAAAACAGCTGCAACTATTGTGATGTATAGACGTAGTATCGTATCAGACTTTTTTCGCTATTTCCTCCTAAGCATTCGCCTTCCGCACATTGTCGTGATTCTTCGGGTCGTACAAAAAAACATAAAAATGAACGTTTAGTATCTAAACTTCGTCCGCCATTGCACACCGATCTCTTCCGCTTGCGTCTCAATACGAGAAATAGTCGCAGGCAGTCGGACATTTGGGCAATTTTTGCTCTGATTCCGATTTGGTCGTTCCGAGCGGAGCGGAGCGGGCGAAACCGATTCAATGCGCTCCTCTTCATATAATTGCATGTATACCAAACCTTTTGACTGTGACGTGCCGTGCCGAGCCGAGCCGAGTCGATTCAATGCGCGCCCTGCTTAAAGCTGCGTTTACCGACCACACCCATTTATTGCCAACGTAATTTTATTTTAGTAGGCATTTTTTAACGTATTAATAAAAGTCTCAAGATATTTTATGATTTATTTTAGGAACATAATATTTAAAAAGAATATTGAGGTCCTAGTGTCAGAAAAAAGTCACCATAGATCTTTTAAAATATCAGTCTTTTGAATGAAATCATTATACACGTTGAAACATAAAAATAATTAACTAAAAATTGCTTGCAGGATATTAATCTATATTTAATATACTTATAATTTTATTGTTAAAAATTTTAAAGCCGAAAAACCATGACAAAATGAAATTAAGTTGGCCACCATGGACGCGATCGGAAAATGCCCCCTTAAACAATCAACGCAGTGCGTGTGTACTTGCGACGTATTACAAACAGACTATAACTAGTTACGACTAGAAAATGAACAGCGACGTAACGGTCACAAATTTATTATTTCGGACTTTTCCTAAAACGTGTTTGGCAAACCTAAGTTTGCCGGGTTACATTCTAGGCAAACTCCGAAATAGAGAACAATTTCGGACTTTGCCGAAAACGCCCCGGCAATGTGCGGTTTACCTAGGCAAACTCAAGTATGACGATGAAACGGACTTTGCCGGTAACATATAGACCAAGAAATCCAGGATTATCAGAAATAACAAATCTTTTTGAAACATTGAAAACTAAAAATACTGACTTGTATAATCATTTCCGTTTCGCTCCTGTTACAAGCTGTGATGTCGAAAGAAGCTTTTCTAGACTTAGAGATATTCTTAATTATAAACGAACGCGTTTTACTAAAGCGAACTAACTAAACTAATTTTTTTCTCTTAAGTACCCGTCATGTCATGGCCTACTAAAAAAAATAAGTATAAATATTTTAAAAATGTAAGTTTTAAGCTTAATATTAAAAATAAATATAAAGTGTTATATATTTTTGAAAAGCTTATGATACACTAAATCATAATATCTAAAAATATATAGGGCGCCCCATTTAAAAAAATGCAAGTTTGCTTTGTTTATCGAAAAAAATTGAACCTAGAAAAAAGCTGATTAAGCCACTGGATTTTACGTAAAAAAAACAATAAGTTAATTTTTTTACCTTTTTGCTAAGTTGCAGCGTAACCGAGATACGAGGGGTGTCCCAAAATGCAAAATTTTTAAAAACACCCCGTATGTTAAAAACTACGAGGGATAGGAAAATTCTGTATGCGGCATCTTTTGTTTCTTAAAAAAGTAGCACAGTGCCGCGAAAACCGCATCCTTCTATCTTTACTAATAACGTAGATACCCCGTAAAACCATCGAAAAATGGACACCCTGTACACACCTAGTGCAAAGTTAATCAATAATTTTTCATAATTAGGTATTATTAAAGGTCAGTATCGTCAAATTTAAGTTTGCATATTTGGGTGTACCTACGTTTATTTTTATGTTACAATAAACAATGAGTATTTGTAATGAAATTTTAAAGATAAATAAGCGGCCATCCATCATACATACAAGCATCAACTTTTAGCAAATTATCCGACTGTCCTTGTACAAATTTCGTTCCGGCCATTGTTAAACATTCCTTTTATTTAAACGGAATGTTTCTTATCCACGAAATCTCCCAACCTATGGAAAATAATCAAGAAAATAAATTAACACTGAATATCACCATGTATTAACCATTATAACACTTTCATTTTCATGACATGTAACGTCACAACCAATGGTATCACGTTTTGCAAGTTTCAAAATTTGTAGTGGAAAATCTTTTTTTTTTTGTTATAGGGACCAAAATAAATGGGGAAAAACAACTACCATAAATTTTATTTAATTTATGCAGAGAATACCAAAAAATATTTTTTAGGTTTATTTAGATTATATACATATTCCCTATTAAAATCTGGTTATGAAAGTAATGCGTAAGCTAATAATTAATTAATAATCTGTTTTTAAAAATAATGCGATTCTATGTAGATATTTCAGGAACCTAAATTACTGGACTTTTTTAGACTACTACTTTGAATGTTAGCTATACATGGTTTCAAAAAATAGATACATATTTACTAAGTTACGTTGTATGCAACTGCAAAGTGATTTATTTTATTAACGATTAAATTAGTCGAGATGCATAATTGGTACGTACGTAGCAAGGAAATTTCGTGTCCCGAAAGCACAAAATAATAACATAACATTAACGGTTAAGTTATCAATAATAAGTAATGAAATGACTACATTTTGCGATATGTAATTTATTGTCTATTATGAAAGATAATTTTATTGATTGTTAATATTAATATAGGCAAGGTGCTGCGAAACAAGTAGGTTAAGATGCCGCGTTCTTGGACGTTTTTTTCTTTATGAAGTAGAAAATAGTTGTAAACCGTAGGCACAATATAATTTTCAAAAAAAAAGAATTGACGTGTATATATGTACCTACATTATGCATGTAATGAGTAAAGCCGCTAATCTAGTAATATCCGCTTTTTAAAAGATGACAAAAAACCAACTGACACTGATCAGGTGATATGGAAATTCGAAACCTTCTCCAGTTTTTATATGTTCGTTCTGCCTTTATTTTTAGATTTTATTGTTTCCAGCGCATTCCTCCTTACGAACTACCTTCTTACGGTCTTCCTCCCAAACTATGTATCTGGATCGATAGCTTTCTCTCTAATCGGCACATATTTGTAGTGGTAGATGGTCACTCATCTAACTTCCATCCTATCAATGCTAGCGTACGTCAAGGTCCAGTCCTAGCACCAACCCTGTTTTTTCTTCTCATTAATGACCTGCTCTCTTCAACTACTAATCCCATCCACAGTTACGCTGACGATAGTATTCTTCACTCCAACATTCATTTTTCCAGACAGGTCTCGAATCAAAAGCTGGATAATAGACGTAGATCTAAGCACCAATATCGTCAGTTAATCTTAGACGGGGTGCCAAAAACCCAATCGTGCTCATTGCTGCTTACGCAGAAAACCCAGCAAAACTTACTCCATCCACATGAATAGCCCAGCCCTACAGAACAATGAAACGTTTAATCTTGTTGGCATCGCTTTCGAACATGATCTCAGCTGGCACAAACGCTAAAGGCTTGCTTTCTCTTTCAAACCAGAAAATACTCCTTCTCTTTCACTCTCTATTTTCAGCAAATAAGGTCTAACCTAGAGTGCTGTTTCCACATCTGGGGAGCGGCATCACCGTCGACACTTAACATCCTTGATTCTATCCAACTATTCGACTCATCAGTGACCCAGTCCTCACAAGAAAACTCACTTCTCCCTCTCATCATCGCGCTGTTGGGGATTTATCTCTTTTCTACCGATACTTCCACGGATTTTGCTCCGAAGAACTAGCCGCTATAATTCTCCCATTTGACTGTTTCTAAAAGAACAACAAGAGGCGCGTTACGTATGTATCCCTTTTCTGTCCAGCTGCAAAGGCCTAGAACATCCCACTTCTCTCACTCATTCATACCTAGGGCCTTCAGATTGTGGAACAAATTGCCTGCACATGTTTTGCCTCCCCTCCCAACCTTCAATCCTCTAAGTCCCATGTCAATAGGTTACATTTCCCTTCTCTTGACGCCCACAGTACGTTAGTAGGTACTTAGGCTTGAAGTCTACCTGGGCTGTCTCAGATAAAAAAATCCATCGGTTTTAGTGCATTGTGCCAATCTCTAAAAGTTAAATAAACTAGGCCTACACAGATATGGCATCTTAAGATGTCCACGATTCAGGCTCTGTAGAAGAAAGAACACCTTCCGGTATCACAGCTTTAAATGTATAATCTTTTACCAGAACACTCTAAAGAAAGGAATCTTGCACTAAAAAAAATTAAACGCTTTTTTTAAGAACCCTTTTTACTCTATAAGTGAATGCTTTGAGCACTCCAGCACTGCGGTATAATTTTAACTTAAACTACTTACTATTGCTTTTTATTTTTAATCTTGTAAGGGTACTTGTGTACATATTTTAGGTGTCGTATATTGTAACATATTTTTAATGTTTAAATTTATTGGGTTCTAGATTATTTTTAGAGTACACGCATGTGTATCGATGGTAGTTAAACAGTGAAATACTGTATAACTAATTGAATGAGAACAAATAAAAAAAATAACGACATATTATTTTTCAATGATCTAGCGAAATTTGACTTTATGAGAATGTAGAATTAAGAGAGGAAACAACACACCTCCGGTATCTGGTGTCTAGTATTTTCCAAGTGTAAATAGTTGTTCTTATATTTCTACTAGATTGCAATTTTCAGTACTGCAGTTTTGCTATTTTCTTATAAAAAAAAGTAATGAAAATACAGGGTTATCTCTGCAACTGTCTGATGAACCCCAGTAAGAGCACTGTGTTCCAACATGGAATTGTCATTTTTATCGACCATTTTCTCTTTATTGCAAGGACGAAACATGTTATCTATTTTCAGTTTGAGAAGTCATTAAGTACCTATGTCTTTGTTTTCTTTTCTGTGCAGACTCTAAACTTTCTCAAATTTTTATTATAGGTATTTTTCAAACCTATGAATTACCAAGTAGTGAATAAGTAACAGAAGTAGTTAAGATAACAGAAAAAATATACTCCATTGACATCATCAAGTTTAATGACAATCCACCCAGTTTATTCATTCATTTGTTCAGTAGGCGTTCTCTTCACTTGAAAATCGCGATATGCACCGTCGCGTTTGGGGTTAGAATTGGATACAGTATTTAAATTCAGTCCTGTTCCGAACGAAATTTGAATTTAGTGGTATCCAGTGTTGCCAGACTCTGGTTTGGGGAAGTCTTTAATGTAGTTTGAAATTCTGGCTAAGCGGACAAAAACCAGTACGTAATGCTTTTGCATTAAAGTACGGGGAGTCTCAGATCTAATCACGGCCCAGGGTTGTCCATTAGATCTTGGACTCCCCGTACTTTAATGCAAGAGCATAATTTTCTAGTTTTTGTCCACTAAGTCACGATTTTCCTTTCCTTTCCTAAAGATTTTTTTCCATATTAAGAACTTTCGAAGACGCGCTATATTCCCTACACACTTGTCAAGGATGGCGTCACTAAGCACTGGCGAACTATAAATTACTATACCAATCTAGGCCTATATAGTTTTCTTGAAATTCTAAAATTTATTTTTGACAACACTTGTTTTAAATTTGATCAAAATATTACAAACAAATACTAGGCAACCCTATGGGAGCCACACTTTCCCCCATTGCATCACAATACGTTATGGATGACCTGCTTGACTCGTGCATACCTCAACTCTCTTTTCAATTCCCTTTTTTGAAAAAACTACGTTGATGACATCATAACGTCTGTACCCAGTAATGGCATTACAGAGATATTTAGAGTGTTAATCAACATATTCAATTTAGAGTAGAGACTGAAAATAAAAACAGTGTACCATTTTTGAACACCAAAGTTAGAAGACTACCCTCAAACCAGATTATTATAGATTGGTATACAAAACCAACAACCTCGGGCAGATACATTAACTACTATACCAGTCACACTACCAAAACCAACTTAATACTAGCACTGAAAAATAGCACGAATACAAAGGATGTCACATCCAACATTGTTAAACAATATTTTTAAAAAAACTCTATAACATTCTTTTGACCACCGCTTATCCGCCAAAAATGTTAAAAAAATTATTATTTAATACGAGTCCAGATTTTCCCCATGGCATTGAGAACAACCAGAAATTAGCGCTTTCCTTGAAGACAACCCCATTTTTTATTATTCTGTAAAAGGTTGAAATTTTCTTAGAACCAAAAGCAATTAACACAAGAGCCGACATTGAAGGTCTCAGTATCATTTATTCTGATCTATTAACTTTAAAATTAACCAATAATAACGCTACGAACAATTACACGAGTTCCAATTTGTCTATATTATAGCCAACCACCCCTTTTACTTTCAACTTTTACAGCCCTCTTTTCATCCATAAGTATCATTAGGTAACAATTCGACAATCAAAAATTATTCGCCAATATCACAATTATATAATCATCAAAGTTAAGGCTAAGTTAGCAGGATATTAACTAACACTAACGCAATAGCTTAAGCAATAAGAAAATTCAAAATAAAAATTATAAAATAAAAAATACAAGAAACTGATGACCGGAAAAAAACTCCAACAAATTATTTTGCCGTCAACTTGGAATCAAATCATTTTTAACATAAAATAGGCCTGAAAATCAACAACAATGGAATAACAAATTATTGAAAATAATACCATGCCCGTTTTTTGTAAAAGCTATCTTAATTAAGAAATGCATTAGCAGTAAGTAATTCTGAAACAGATATTATCTTGTATGTTGTGTTTATATATGTAATTTTCAAAAATAGGTTAACTTATCACTGTTTCATATTGTAGCCCTGACGAAGACAGAAACATTATCGAAAGCTTGGCGTAGCTGAAAAGCGTTTTATTCAAAAATAAGCCCTCACTAGGACCGAATACCCCAAAACAAGCTGGTTTTGTTGTTTTAACTAGTCGGTCAAGACTACCTACTGTCATAATATATGGCGCACGTAGCGCACTAGTGCACCCAGGGGGGCTGATGGAGTTTTTCAATTAGTAGTGCACTTTTTTAATTTTTGTGTATCTAAGATGCTGATCTGGGGGGGCTGCAGCTTCCCCCACCCCTGGTGCGCCACTGGTTTAAAGCACGCGTTGCTGTTTCATGTTAAGTTATTAAATTCAATCTTTGTTTTAACAGCCATGTGATCAATCATATTATTTACAACAGTTAGTCACGTGCCTGACAAAAAATACGGAGCACAGCCAGTATTCAGTTACCACATGTGAACAATTCGGGTTAGGGTTGGTGACACCTAACCCGAATCGCTTATCTGTGATGTAAATAGGATTTGTTTTGGTATTGGTTGCGTAGAGTTCGTTTTTTGATTATAGTGTAATTTGTGTGCAATTAATTATTATTTTTACTAAACAATGAAATTTCGTAAAAACTACTATATTATTATTAGTATTGTATTGTGCCGATATGCAAAAATACTAGTACTAGTGCCCCGGACACTCTTTTTTTCCAAGAACAGCTTAAGTCATAAGAAAGAAATACAAAGTTAATTAAAAAATGTTACATAAATATTATTAAATATTAGTGTAGCCTTATTCAAGTAAGCATATTTTGCTATTCATTTATATTAATGGTATAATAGATCCTATCGAAAGATTGAACACAAATGTTGAGTTTATGATTTACCGCTGCCAAAGTGTAGCGTAATATAAATAAAAAAAAAATTATTTGGAGCTCATTAGCACATTACCCAGATTCTCCAACGCTAGCCCGGTCTAACTGGACAACCAAAAATTTTAAACTGACAAGTGTAAGAATAAGTTTTATACCATAAATTTGTTTCTGACTTTTTCCGCAAATTTATAAAGAAAAGAACAATTTTAGTACGAACTTTTCACAATTACAGATCTAAATCCTTTTTAACAACACGGTCCAACATGAAAATAATTTGACAATCAAGCAAATCGCTGAAATATTAGAATAACTCATAAGTTTTGAATGGCGACTTATTGACAGTGACTTGACAAAAACCTGTTAAAACCCAAGTGACCAACTAGAAAATCTTAATTCAAACCAGTGCCTAATTTTCAACCATTTTAGGGAATCTGAGAGTTAAGCTTTTCCTTCTTTAATTTCTGCAAATGTAGGTAAAGTCGGGACTTTAAGGGGATAAGCGGATATCATAAATGAATCGTTGGCGTCGCCTTCGAATATGATCTCAGCTGGTACATTACTTCAGTAGCCACATCGGCAGCTAGAAAACTTGGTTTTATTTTTGAGCCAGAAAATACTTCTCTCCTTCCAACTTATACACTCTCTGTTTCCCAAATAAGACCTAACCTAGAGTACTGCTCCCACATATGGGGAGCGTCATCACCTTCGACACTTAATATCCTTGATTTTATCCAAAAGAGAGCTATTCGATCAATGACCCAGTCCTCACAACAAAACTCCCGTCTCTCGGTCATCACCGCTCTGGTGGGGAGTTATCCCTTTTCTACCCGATATTATTCCCTCCATGGATTTACTAAGAATGGATACGGGATGATTTAACATTCTTTAAAGCCAAAACAAACCATTCTAAACGACACTGTAAACACACTTTGTAAACATTAGCCACATCTTATTTTATCTTGTATTTTAGTACAAAAAATACGTTAGAAGCATCACAAGATTTACTAAAAGTAATAAAAGGCCTAAAATATTTTATTTTTCTGCTAAATAATAATAAATTTAAGTTAAAAAGGTTTTATTATTTATAGGTTATATTATTTCTAAAGGTTTATTTAAAGTTGCTCCGAGTCATTTATAAATCTATAAGTCGCACTTTTTCTTTTCTAGTTCATTAGACAAAGACGTACGTGTAACCGAGTGTTCAGACGTTTTTCCTAAGCAACCAGCAGAGACAGGAACACTTCTGAGCTCCAACACTCCAATGCTATTTTATCTCTTTCTACTACCATTCTTGATTCAATTACGTATTTCCTTAAAGTTCGTAAACTGTACCTCTGGAGGAAGATATTTTCATAACAAACAACGAATATAAGACTTCACATTCGATACGCTGACAGTATACGGAACATCGAATCCTTTCTTAATAAATCCATGATTCCCCCCTTGACTGTTGCTAACAGAACAACAAGAGGTGCGTTACGTATGCATCCCTTTAATGCCCAGCTACAAAACCCTAGAACAGACCACTTCTCTCGCTCATTCATACCTAGGGTCTCCAGATTATAGAACAAATTGCCTGCAGATGTTTTCCCTTCCCGTCCCAACCTCCAATCCTTTAAATCCCGTATCAATAGACTACATTTCCCTTGTCTTCAGACGCGCACGGTACGTTAGTACTTAGGGTTGAAGTCTACGTGGATATCTTAGATAAAAAAATTACAACACTTTTATTTACATAACATGTGCCGTCACAACCAATATTATCACGTTTAGCAAGTTTCTAATTTTGTCTTAATAAAAAACAAAGAAATAGGTTAAAACCTAAAAAATATTTAATTTATGTAGAAAATACAACAGACTTTTAGATTTATTTGGATTAAATGCATATTGCCTATTGGTTCTGAGAACCAATAACCAATGATTTTATGGTAATTTTACAAAACGGATTTTTCAATGTAGCTTCAGTTTTTATCTAATATGAAAGGTGAACAAATATTATTATCTGTCTTTTTTTTGTTTTTACACTTTTAGAAGATTTGTTATCTCTTTTAGGGTCATGAAACGGATGTTATTGGCATGGGAATAGCAAGTAATGGAAAATTCATCATGACATGCTCGAATAAGACAGACATGGTCATTTGGGACCTCAAAGGAGAAAAGCTGTCGAAAACTGAAACTTTTCTAATGAACACGACTTGTGCGAAAATATCACCTTGTGGACGATTTGTGGTTGCGTCAGGTAAATTTTGCTTATAAATTCTATTGACTGCATTTTTTACAAATCTTAAAATTTAATTTATCATTTTGCATTTATTATTCTCAACATATCATCCGTTAATGCAAAAAAACTATCACAATTTGACTAGAAGTTCAAAAAATGACTAAATTTTGATTTTGGTGCCATTGATTGTATAGAACCAGGAAATATATAATTGTCGACGTTCCTACTTTTCATATTTTATTTATTTTATTTATTTTATGTTATTTATTTAGTTACAATATCCAACAGGTTTACCAATTATAGGATAAGGAAAATGAAGACATAAAATTAACATAACGTAAAAAAAACCTAATCATAACAATGGTAATATATACTTATAATATGAAGAAAAGTTAGACAAATATCCTTTTAATTTGAGCAACGTTACAACAAAATATATCTACACTGTTTTCTATAGCATTATAATTCTTAAACATTTGATAAGACGGTGACGAAATAAGGATATTTGTCCGCGGCGCTGGCATTAGAAAAAGATTACCTCTCCTAGCCTCCAATCTAGGCACCCTGATTTTTACATAATCTGTGAGACATATACATTTAATCTTATTATTTAGTATCCTAGACAAGAACACGACAGAATAAAGTGATCGCCTAATAGCTAATTCAGACAAATTAAATCTACTGAGTAGCACATCGTGCGGGTATCCGATCGCCGGCCAGAAGCCAGCCAATGTAAAAACAGATGCTTTCACAAATTAACGCTGAATTTTTTCCAAGCTAAAAATGTTGACCTGGTAGATGGGACTCCACGCAACAGATGCGTACTCAAGTCGTACCTTACAAAGGCCATATACAGAGCACGAAGAGTAGAGGCCCGTCGAGATTCCCTAGAGTTCCGCACGATAAAACCCAACCCCTTAGATGCACTGTTAACCACGGATTCAATATGATCTATAAACGACAATTTAGGGTCAAATATTACACCAAGATCTTTTATAGTATTAGGTCTCGAAAGTATAACGTCATCCACATCATAATCACAGATTACTTCATAGTTATAAATTATTGGATTTAGTTTACGAGTAAAAGACACAACATTATATTTTGAAGGATTAAGTGGAAGCTTATTTTTTCGCCACCAATCAACAACCACATTCAAGCTATTCTGAAGCCTAATAGTGTCCTCGGGAGAGAATATTTTGCACAAAAGTTTAAGATCATCAGCATAAAGCAAGTAGTCGACCTCATATTGTTAAGTATCTTTTGAGGAAAGAAAGAAATATGCCTTTGAAGTTCCACCTGTGTAACAATTCTATATTTACGTCTCATTGAACTTTAAAAGTATATTATTATAAGATGGCGCCACCACCGAAACGACAAGTTGTAAATCCAAAAAAAATCGCTTGCTATTTTTATATTAGAATTGCTTTTTTTCTACAATAGACACAATTTAGCATGTAGAGGTTAAACATTTGTGGACCTATATCCCCTACAATCATTATCTACTTGACAAATTTACTTACACAGACTGACGTCATTAAAAATATCAGTTCACGAAAATGGCCTTGAGTTTTGACGTCTGAAGGAACAGCTGATTAAATATATATAACTTGTTAAACAGGTTCCCAAAATCTCTCTATTCCCTTTTCTACTGATACTTTCACGGATTGTGCTCTTAAGAACTAGCCGCTATAATTTCCCCCTTGACTGTATCTAACAGAACAAGAAGAGGCGCGTTACGTATGCATCCCTTTACTATCCAGCTACAAAATCCTAAAACAGACCACTTCTCTCGCTCATTCATACCTAGGGCCTTCAGATTATGGAACAAATTACCTGCAGATGTTTACCCTTCCACTCCCAACTTCCAATCCTTTAAATCTCATGTCAATAGATTACATTTCCCTTCTCTTCAGACGCCCACGGTACGTAAGTACTTAGGCTTGAAGTCTACGTGGGCTGTCTCAGATAAAAAAAAATTATCGTACTGTCGATGTCGGGGTAGCAAATAAAACAAACGAAAAGAGGACAACGCAAAGCCTAGTTTATTTCTATCGCCGTGTATGCAAAATACCTCAAGTTATTAGCCCTGTTCGCAGAACAGTCTCAAACCAGTCCGAGCCAATGAAATTACTGGAAACCAGCCCGCAAACTGTAATGTTACCAAATATCTAAAATTTGATTGGCGCTTATCGGTTTGTGATTTCCTACGAACAGAGCTATTATTCCGACTTCTCGTGACGGTTTTGTTTACATGGCGGACGCCACCGAAAAGGAAGGGGTTGGTGCGATGTGAGGCGAGAGAAAAACCAGCTTTTGTCACAGATTTGGTAGACGTCCATTATTATTGCAGTTTCACAATTTTCAAAGTTTATATTTATTCGTCGTTACAATACCACATTTTTACATAAACAGGTTTTGGCTGCAGCGTATTGTATTGTTTTTTTTTGTTAGTTGCCGTCATCGGCATTGAGTGAAAAACGGTTTAACAAACGCAAGTGTTAAAAAAATAAGCGCAAGTGTTAAAAAATTGATTATGGATTTTACAGATTTAAAGGACAATGGCTTACGTGATATGTTTAATATGTAATAAAAAACGTCTCTGTTGGAAGAGGCAAATGTGCACTCGTCATATAAACAGTATAGCTTACAAATATACAAAAGCGGCAAAAAACGGTCATGTAAATTATAAATTATTCTAACAACACAGTTGGCTGTTTATAAAATCGACGCCTATGGAATGGAATAGAGCTGGCGCGCCTTAATCATAATTTAAGATTGTTGTTTTAAAATTCATAAAAGATCTATTATTTGGGTGTTACGCCACTCTACTGTTAAGAAAAAATTAATATTTTAAAAATAATAAAAGTCCCAATCATATAGACATTATTTATTAAAATTGAGCTTGAGTGGAAGAGCCCATTTTGCCAAAGTTTCTTTTTTTTTAATTAAACCTAGGCATGCTAGGTGAGAAAATTTTGGAGACGCATTTTCTGTTAAGAGTTTGTGGTAGACTTGGTGAGTGAACAGAAAGTGGTTAAATTTTTTTTCTTCTAATTTTGACATATAAAGTGACAAATTTCAAAACCGATGACAGTTTTGAAACATCTTACTTTTTGTACCTAGTTACGAAAAGCACAATATTTCCTAACTGGTGATGAAATATTAATTTCATAACTAGTTATGAAAAATAAAACAATAAAACCCAAAAATATAAATATTTCGTATTTCTCTCGTGACTTCTCTTAGCAAAAAATAACTCGTTTTGAACTGCTTCTTCACTATCACTTGGGATCTCGGAATTGGACATTCTCAATATTTTTCAAAGAAAAAATTAATTTGTGACGCGACACTTATTTACCAATAAAACTTCAAAACGACATCATGACAAGTCAGACAACTATCTACTAGGTACCTACGAAATAAAAATTTCTTCGTCTGAAGCATGGATTTATTAAGAATGGATACGGGATGTTTTAACATTCTTTGAAGCCAAAACAAACCATTCTAAACGACACTGTAAACACACTTTGTAAACATTAGCCACATCTTATTTTACCTTGTATTTTTGTACAAAAAATACGTTAGAAGCATCACAAGATTTACTAAAAGAAATAAAAGCTCTAAAATATTTTATTTTTCTGCTAAATAATAATAACTTTATTAATTTAAGTTAAAAAGGTTTTATTATTTATAGGTTATGTTATTTCTAAAGGTGTTTATTTAAAGTCGCTCCGAGTCATTTATAAATCTATATAAATCTTTACGTCGCACTTTTTCTTTTCTAGTTCATTAGACAAAGACGTACGTGTAACCGAGTGTTCAGACCGAGGTTCAGCCGTTTTCCTAAGCAACCAGCACAGACAGCAACACTTCTGAGCTTCAACACTCCAATGCTATTTTATCTCTTTCTACTACCATTCTTGATTCAATTACGTATTTCCTTAAAGTTTGTAAACTGTTCTCCCAAGAACAAATACATATTAAGGCTTCACGTTCGATACGCTCACAGTATACGGACATCGAATCCTTTCTTAATAAATCCATGGTCTGAAGCCTACTTGGATGTTTTAATACAATAATTAAAATTAGTAATTTTATTAAATATTTTTGTCAAAATTGGAAAAAATCTTATATGTTAGGAAACGCAATTTTGTTTACCGAGCAATGCAACATTGTATAATTTCTTGAGGGATCTCGCTTCGCTCGTCATTCAAACATTACACTTGCTATGCAAATAACTATTATTTTATTTGAAAAAATTGTGGTAACAATTTGTTCTGGTTAAGGGTTTACGATCAAAATACATATTATAATTTTGGCGTTTGTACTGACAATAATTTGTTTTATTTTGAAAGAATTATGTGCATGTGCATGTAGAATACAACACCGTAATAAACAGATTACATTTATAATTATGATGATTTAAATTAGCAGGATATATACATATGTATGTATGTACATAGATAGTATTAGTATGCTTATTAACGTTGTCCTTATAGGCAGATCATTAAAGTTTTTATAGACTGATAATGATAATTTAAAATTGTAAACAATGATGTCACAAAGATAAAAACAATTACGCATTTTATTTTGCAATTTGAGAAATTACGCACTTGATGGCCTAGAGATTGGCGTCTTATATTATCTGTAAACAAATAATTATTGTAATAATTATAATAATTGAGAGTATCAATAATAGTGATAAATTATTTGGATCGCAAATATTGACGAAGTTTATGGAGCTAAATGTCCTATACACACCCCAAGGTTTGGATATTATTATTATCGTGGGTGATATAACAAGAGCATGTGATTGGTTGGCATGGCATGGCATGGTTAAATTGTTAGAAGCACTATTTTGGCAGTAAAATTTCTACTCAAAAAAGAGTTTTTATAACTTTCAAAAATCTTGAGAGCTTGCTGACAGCCTAAAGTAATAAAGACTCATTTTTGTGATTGATGCTGCCAAAGAAAAAACAGTGTCTAAATAAAGATAGCTTGAAATAACAACAGTCTTGTTGTGAATTGTATTTGTTTGCAATATTTTACAAATAGAACAGCAAAATATAAAAAAAAACGTTGAATCAAAAAATAATAATATAAAGTAGCTTGTAAAATTCTTCAAAGCTTCTATAAGACACTAGCTTTCGTCCGCGACTTCGTCCGCGGTATAACAGTTTTACTCCATTGCAAACTATGAACCCCCCTATCTGCCTTTCACCTCCTTATGGGTTGATTTATTAAAAATTGTAAAACACGTGTTTAAATATTTATGAGTACTTTTATGAAGTTTCGAGTTAATAGGACAATCTAATATTTCTCCATTCAAAGTTTGAACCCCTGTTTCACCGACTTGAATTTTGAAAACCCCTTCCATAGCTATGTAAGAAACTTCTGTGCAAAATTTCAAGTTTCTAGACCCAGCGGTGTGGACTGTGCGTTGATATGCCAGTCAGTCAGTCAGTTTCTTCTTTCATATACAGCGTGAACCATGGAGTTCTTGACATATGGGAAAAGTTTTAGTGAAAGTTAAAAAAATCACTTTGGTGTAGAAAAATTCTGCATATTAATAAACTAAGAATCCCTAGGAAAAAATCTAAAAAGACCCATAGTATGCAGGGTAGCGACAAAAACGTTAAATATACCCAAGAATAAAGTACCCATATTTAGCAAGCTACAAAGAAAAGGTATTTTAAATAATTATTTGGAATCATTTTTTCTCTCTAAATACGAAATCACAGCCACCTACGAAAAAAATTAAGTTTTAATATAAAACAAATGTATTACTTATTAAAAAAGAATAAATTTACAAAATTCAAACTTCAATATAGCCACCTTCTTTCTCGATGCATTTTATTGTTAATTTAGAGAATTTTGAGACAGCTGTTCTCAAAACAACTTAAGTAATTTTTAGAGCACATCGGGTTATTACTCTTTTCAAGCTGTCGATATTTTCAAAAGGTTGCAAAAGGTTCACCCCTGCATTTCCTGAAGAAACTCGTTAACAGCTCGGGAACTATGGCATGGCGCACCATCATGCTGATGCCATAAATTATTTCTAATATTAAGTCAAAGGCCAGTAAAAAAAGCCTAACAGCTGATTTCTCAAAAATTGAAGGTAAATATCCGACGTTATACTGCCTTGGAAGAAAAATGAGCCTATCAGTTGTATCTAAAATACCGCCCCATGCATTTGTCTTAAAATAATACTGATCTCGACACTGGATAACAAATCCCGGATTAGCTGTACTCCACCAACGACAATTTTGGGAGTTAACTAGTCCATTTGGTGTAAAACATGCATCATTAAAAAATATGATTGTTTTGCGAAACGACGGGTCATCTTCATGCATACCTTGATACCAAGCCGAAAAATCAAACCTAATATTCAAGTCTGCAGGGTTCAACGTATGGACAACGGTAGGTTTGTATGGATGAGAATGATTTGCTTTAAGTACTCTTCCAACAGTTGATTTACAAACAGAGCGTCTATTGTTTCAGGAAGTACTTTTTCGAAATTTCTCAACGAAGTCTTGGGATTTTCAACAACGGCTTGGATAATTTGTAGGTCATTTTCGACATAAACTTGATTTTTTTTATAGAAGCGGTTTTTCTCACTTCCACTACTTTTAAATTTTTCCATTGTGTGTCCAACAGTCACAGTCAACAAGTGTTATTTTTTTCAAAGACAATTTTCTATTTTTTTACACTAGATCAATTATTTTATCTATTAAGAGGTTGGTTGATGTGGAATGAGAATACCAAAAAAAAAATTATAAATGTCCTTTATTTTACAAAATAACTCCAGCAATGTAACAGAAATTTGAAATTAAAAAAATATATATTTTCTACTACTGACTTTCTCACATTTTTGCTTGTTCTCGTTCCTGTTCATCTATTGTCTTTTGAATTAGTTTCAATATCTTTCTTCGCAGAAGCCTGCATCGAACAGGGATTTTGATTTGTCCCGTTTCTGATCCAGTGGACCGTAAAGAAATAAACCTTCGATATGCTAAATTTAATACATTAGGATGTGGATTTTTTTAAAAATTAACTAGCAATTTAGAATGAAACTCAGTGCAGAATATTTGTGAGTTGTGATGGATTTATCAAGGTTTCTATAAATTTTAATATATTATGCTTAAAATAGTAAAGGATCATCCCAAAACATCTAATTTATACAGATTTAAAGTGAAAATTAATTATAGGTGGGTACTTACTTAAAAGTATCAATTGTGTCCAAATCGTCTTTAGAAGTTTTATTTGTGGGCATTAAGATGGGAGGTAGCCTTTCCATAAGAGTTATTGCTTTAGAGTCTTACAATGGTCTTAATTTCCTTTTCTTCATAGTTGGCGTTGACAAATCGTCACTTCTAAATGAAGAACTAGTTGTTGGTCTGGTCGAGGTGTCCAAACAATCAGGGGCTTGCGATTCAGCTGTCTAATTCTTCAATAGTCCCATCGAATATTAATTCCGATTCATCATCTTCTTGGTTTACTGGTTCAATATTTATATTTGACACACTTGATCTGATTGAACTGGAGGTGTTTAAAAACAACAGATGTTCAAAACACCCAAAGTTAGAGTTGTAGATATCCGCTGCTCCAGCTGCACTTACCATAGGTACTCTTTTTTATTTTGTTCACCTCCCCAAAAACTTGGGTCAAATGACTATTATTTTTTTTTCTGATATCATCAACAGAGATACTGACCATTGCAAAAATTTTATGAAAATCTTCCGTAATTGCTTTTAGAGTCATAGTTCGCCGTGTCTTATTTTTATAATTTCATTTGATGGTTCATACACCAAATGATATTGCTGGTAGAAATTTATTAGAGACGCCGGTGTGGTCTCTTGTAAAACTGTATGTGCCTATCTATAAGTAAGTAAAACAAATCATTAATACAGATTTTGCAGTCTATAAATGGAATTAAACAAACTCACCTCTACTATTTGAGCAGAACAAATTTCTACTAAAATCGGAACTGAAATTAACAAACGAGCACAAAAATTATGCACAAATAATCAATAAAGTAATAAACAAACAAATTAAATGCCATAACCTCACTTTTTTGTATTTATTTTAAGTTCCCGGTACCTACTGAATTTACGTAAAAATGACGGAAAATTAGAACACGTCTTAATTCATGAATAACTTCACGAAGTTCTTCGTGCATTTATTTTGCATCCAAATTTTAGTATTACATTCATCAATTTACTTCACGAAGTGACTTCATGAATTAATGCGCGAATAAATTGTTGGTGTAATACCCGCTGAACGCTAAAACGGCTTGACGCATTTGGCTGAAATATTGTTTAGGGGTGCGTGTTTCGATTGACTAATTGTGCAATAATATTAGCATATTTATCGAAAACGCGAAATAACTGAACAAGCCCATTCCTTTCACCATTGAATCGTGAAAAGCTTCTTGACTGTTATGGATAGTAAAACATGTCACAACTTTTACTAGCGTTTTAATTAACAAAAACAATTATATCAACAGAAAAAATTTTATTTTTTTATATTTTATGTAACTCCTTTACTAATCAAAATTTTCTTTAAATAAACAACACACAGGCGAAGCCGTGAATGACTTCCTATTTTAACAGATTTTTTGTCGCTGAGCATTTAAATTATTCACTTTTTTTCTATTTCCCCATAAAAAAAATGATGTACTAATTAGTCAAACATACTCACATGGACGTCAAAATAGATTCGAAAACCGAAACACGGCACAATAGATAATTTTAGCATTTTTGATTACTGTCATAGCAGTCGACAGTTAAACCCATCGATACAATTTTAATTGTCGCCGACTTGATTGAAAAAAAAAAACGAAGTTTAATCCATTGTCTGTCAATCGTGACCGTAGCCAAGAACACCACAATTTATCTAACACGTGTTTTCCCGTGCCAAACAGCACTCTTAAGTCTCATAATCATGTAAAACAAACTTCCCTTGGGATCACATCACTTGCTGAAGATTTCAGGGTCAGAAAGGTAAGTGATAATTTCCCTGGGGAAAGTTTCGTTGTAATCGTGATTTTATTGGACGAAAATGTTAAATATTGCTGTATGAGTGTTTTTACTTTTCGAATATAGTCTACATATAGTCTATAGTCTACCTTTAGCAAGAGAAGAAAATATCATTCATTCATAACTACCCTTTTGTTTGGGTTTGATGCATTGTGCGTATGTAGGACAAAGAAAGAGAGAACGCTAAACATCCGACTTCGCGGAATGGCTGTCCGTGCCGTTTGTATTCAAACAAACAGACCTGTGGAAAGACAGTTCCGGAAGGAAATTGTTCAATTTTCCACTCACCCGATACTGGCACACCATTTTCCAAATTTTATGGATAAAATCCTTTAAATAAAACAAAAAACACTGAAAATTTCACTACAACACATTTCGACGGCTAGGCAACCCGACACATACAGCCTATACAGCTGTTCAATCCATGAATGAACAGGACTAGGAATACAAAGCGGCGTTGCCACTACCACTCTAAATTTCGCCACTATGCCATGGAAGTAGATTACTAAAAATGTATTACTAAGAAAAATGAAACGTATATTATATTTTACTAAAGTGTTTCTAAAGTGTTACAAGGCGATATCTTGAAAACGGCCTTAAATATTTTCATGAAATTTTGGTGAGTTAATGTTGAGATGGGGGTACATATTCAAATATATTTCTGACATTTACCTCCTCTCTCTATTTTGAGGGGTGGGGGTACCTTTGGAATTTCAAATGAATTATGTACCAACTTTTTTTATAAGATTTGAATCTTCGTAAAAAGCTGCGTTTGCACGTGTAAAATTTTTTTTTTGATTTTCTCTTTCGGTTACGGAATTATGGTTAACTTAGTTATGGTTGAATTTAAAAATATATAAACTTTACCAATAAATCATGTTCACTTATTTCAGAATTATTATTCGTTTCCATGAAAATCTGTTATTTTTACTTAAGTCAGTTGAGAATTTTGATGTTTTAACGATTATTTCTCAGTTTATTACTAGATCCCCGGATTTGACCCCCATGACATTTTCTTTTGAGGTTTGATAAAGGACAAAGTGTTGGTGACTGCACCTACAACTTTAGATGATATGAAAGGAAAAGAGTGAGAAAGTGTTTGGAAGCTGAAGGGGGACATTTCGAACAACTTCTCAGGCATGACAGACGATAAATGAGTTGGAATTAAGTGGTAAATTTATTTTGTAACCTACTAAATCATAATTCCGCAAACGAAAGAGCAATCAAAAAGAATCTTTTACACATACGTAGTTTATTACATAGATTCGAATTTTATAAACAAAAGTACATTATCTCATTTAAAATTTCAAAGTTACCCCCCACATGTTTTTATGGAAACAAATAATAATTCTGAAATAAGTGAACATGATTTATTGCTAAAATTTATTTATTTTTTAAATTCAATCAAAATTTACTTAACCGTAACCGAGAGAGCAAATCAAAAAGATATTGCACACGTACGTAGTTTCTGTCGTAGATTCCAATTTTATAAACAAAAGTGCATCATCCAATTTAAAATTTCAAAGTTCCCTAAATCTCTAAAAATAGAGAGAGGGGTAAGTGTCAGAAATATGTTTAAATCTATCACCCCACCTCCCTATTAATCCTTTAAAATTGCATACAAATATTTTAAACCGTTTTCGAGATATCACCTTGTAACGCTTTAAAAAAGTCATCCTGAATAATTTACCCTGTGGTATTTGCGATTGTAAATAATCAGTAATTTTGTTATTTTCGATATTCGTGCAGCTTTTCGACTTCCGGTTTTTGACATAACTTCACGTTTTAAAGTGTTTTGAAGCCGTTTTGTTCATTTACGGAGTAATGTATGCGTGTATGTATGGGTTAAGCCTGTCCAGCGGAAATTGGGCGTGCGCCATATTGAATTTTTTTCCAACAAAAACGAGCCATTTTGAAAATCTATTAGATTTAGGTTCTTCTCCAAAAGTTCAACAAATTTTCAAAATTTTCACCAGACTATGAGATAGAATTAAAGTTAAAGCAACATTCTCATATTTATATGTCTCAATACGCATAAATATTTAAAACAACAATTTTTGGTTATGTCACGCAGTGTATTGAATTATATAAGATATAGGATGGGGTGAAAATTTTCCGTTCAATAGAATATTTTGGATTAATTAGTCAAGTAAGCTCGCTTCGAATTTTTTGTTTTTCCCTTTTCAAGGTAATGTATGGGATAAATAAATGCCTTTGGCATCCCAGAAAACGGTCGCCATAACTTCGAATTGATTTTTATATTACAAGTTTTTCGGAGTGCTTAAATGTATTTAAATATAACGATGAACTACAACAGAAATAATAGTAAAACTCACACCTCGGCGTGTAATAGTTTTTTGCTCCTGTTATTCGTTGAATAAATAATGGTTAGTACTTCTTTGATACTCAGGCGTAAATATCCTTTTTAGGATATAAATAATTATGCGTTGACTGTTTTCTCGGTTCTCTTAATATTTCTAAGTAATAATTTAGTATCAGTTTCGAATAATATACCGTTTTTAATTATTAACACGCTTTTATTAGCTTGAGCTTGACCTGAAACTTCCTAACATTGTAAGCAACTCTTACAACTCATTTTTTACCCACTTCTAATTGTCATATCGATTTGAAACTTTGAAAACTTATGCAATTCTGGTGACAATATAATAATATGGTAGGTACCTACCATCGAGCTTGTACGATGATGGAGGTGGGAGGTAGTCATAGGGACTCCTCAATGGCTAACAATAAGCCCATCGAGTTCTGGCCCGTTTGACTTGTCTCAATGAGTCCCTTGGTTACAGATTGTGACCAGGAGGGTCTGATGATGGAGGAGGGAGGTGGTCATGGGAACTTCTTAATTTTCAAGCAAATAGTAAATCACCCCCTTCTAATTGTCGTATCGATATGAAATTTAGCACACTTATGCAATTCTGGTGACAATACAATAATATGGTACCATCCAGTATGATGATGGAGGCGGTAGGTGGTCATAGGAACTCCTCAGTGGCTAATGTCCGCCCAAGATATCTGCACCCTGGCAGAAGAATTTAAAGAATGCAAGGGAGGGCTTAAACAACGTTACAATTGTTTTTAAGTCAGTTTTGAAAAACTATGTAATTTTTCGTTAATATGATTTAAACTTTTCTTACCACATCTGGTTTACCGACAAATTCGCAACGTTGTTTAGGCCTTCCCTTGGATTCTTTAAAGCCTTTTGCCGGTTGCAAATATCTTGGGCAGGCAATAACAGTAAGTCCATCGAGTTTGGGCTAGTTTGACTTGTCTTAGTGAGTCCTTTGTTTACAAATTATGAGCAGGAGGGTCTGATGATGAGGGAGGGAGGTGGTCATGGGGACTTCTTAATGGCTAACAAACAATAAATTACCCGCTTCTGAAGAGTTAAATAAAGTATAGCTTAAAAAACTAAAAAAAACGCTTTCATGAGTAGCGCACTATTAAAAATAAATTACCGTTTAAAAACTAAAAAAACACGCTTTTATGAGTAGCGTACTAAAAAGTTAAAAATAATTATTTTCCTTTTATAGCTGTACAAGTTAACAGAAAACCGGAGTGTGCAGTGCGCGCAGCGTGCGGAAAGTAAAGCAACTAACCAACTGCGTCTCCCTTTACTCCGCACACATGCACATCCTGGTTTTCTGTTAACTTGTACCAGTGACGATGGGTGAAATTTTAAAGGTGTATATCTCTGTTGTAACTTACGTACCTCATGCCAAGTTCAGGGTTTTTAATAGTGAGCATACTTGGAATGTTTTGGTCAAAAAAAATATTTTGTAATTTGCGAAACAAATGGATTTTTTCCTTTTCCCACCGCCCCCCCCCCCCCCCCCTGGTTAAAAAATGAACACGCTTAGGTATTTTATTTATTATCTTTTCTAAAAAAATTCAAATGACTATACCTTTCTACTAACACATTTTCTTCTCTTAAAATTTAAAAATTGTCGACAAAATGATGTAAGATTTGTTTAGAAGAGATAATAAATAAAATACCTAAGCGTGTTCATTTTTTAACCAGGGGGGTCAAAGCAATTATTTAACTTTTTTTCGCAACTTACAAAATATTTTTTTTACCTAAACATTCCTACTAGGCTCACTATTAAAAAACCTAAACTTGGTATGGGCCCGTAAGTAGCAACAGAGATATACGACTTTAAAATTTCACCCACCGCCACTGACTTGTACAGCTAAACATTTATTTTGGTCATTAAATATTTAATTAAATTTAAAAGCGTGGAACGCACTTATATAGCGGTCGAGGCATAATAAATAAAATGTAATGTAGGTAGGTAATTACTAAAGTTTGACAAATGGGGGTAATTCCAGAGACGGCTTCTAACCTAGTTGGAAATAAAATTAGGAGTCGATTTGAAAATAAAATACAAATATTTATTTACCCACATTGTGTTATTTGAAAGTGCGAGATACGAAAATATCATACAGGGTGTCTGAAAAGTCTTAGCATGGGCAAATATCTTTACTATTAATAAAGATAGCGACACCAAATTTTAGTTGTACCTTATTGGTTGATAAATCTACGTTTTTATGTAATTTGACTTTTTCAACCCCCTTGGGGGGTTACGCTAGGGAGTTGAGGTCGAAAATTTTGAATGCAAACCTATGCCGTGTGGCCTCTTCGTTTAAAAATCTTCAAAAAAGAAACATTGTTTTAGTATTTTAGTATTTATTTATTATTGTAATTCATTTTTAAATGGCAAGCCTATAAAAATAACTCGTAAATCGTATAATCGGTCGGGGCAAAAGTCGACCATTAGTCGACCTCTTGTGCCATACAGCACAAGTCGGCGCTGCTATTTTTTGTTTTGTGGGGCACTTTTTTCTAACTTTTCTCCAACTTTACTTCTTCATTTGTCGTTGTTATATGTTTTGTTTTTTGACATCTGCGCAGTAGACCAAAATGCGTACCACGCGCAAACCGAGCGTGCTAGACATGCGTACGCAAGTTCAGGAGATGTACTTGGGTGTCTACATTCGAACCTATTCACTTGTAAGAATATATCCCCAATAGTTAAGGTACCACTACGTAGTTAACTGTATAACTTTTTCCCAAGGTTTTTTCGACTTTATTTTTCGTTTTTTGCCATGTGCGCAGTAGACCAAAATACGTACCACGCGCAAACCGAGCGTGCTGGACATGCGCACGGACTTTTAGGAGATGGACTTTGGTGTCTACATTTGAACCCATTCACTTTTAAGAATCTATCTCCAGTAGTTAAGGTACCACTGCGTATTTAACTTTATAACGTTTTTCCCAAGTTTTTTCGATTTTATTTTTCTTTTTTTGCTATCTGCGCGGTGGCAAATAACGAAAAATACAGTCGAAAAAAACTTGGGGAAAAAGTTTTACCATTGATCAAAATGCGTACCACGCGCAAACCAAGAGGGCTAGACAGTCGCACGAAATTTCAGGGGATGTACTTTGTTGTCTAAATTCGCAGTGGTACCTTAACTACTGGAGATATATTCTTAAAAGTGAATGGGTTCAAATGTAGACACCAAAGTCCATCTCCTGAAATTCCGTGCGCATGTCTAGCACGCTCGGTTTGCGCGTGATACGCATTTTGGTCTACTGCGCACATGGCAAAAACTGAAAAATAAAGTCGAAAAAAACTTGGGAACAAAGTTATAAAGTTAAATACGTAGTGGTACCTTAACTACTGGAGATATATTCTGAAAAATGAATGGGTTCAAATGTAGACACCAAAGTCCAACTCCTGAAATTCCGTGCGCATGTCTAGCACGCTCGGTTTGCGCGTGGTACGTATTTTGGTCTGCTGCGCAGATGTCAAAAACAAAACATATAAAAACGACAAATGAAGAAGTAAAGTTGGAAAAAAGTTAGAAAAAAGTGCCCTACACAACAAAAAATAGCAGCGCCGACTTGTACTGTTTGGCACAAGTGGAAGACTAATGGTCGACTTGTGCCCCGCCCGATTATACGATTTACGAGTTATAATTTTTATAGGCTTGCCATTTAAAAATTAATTACAATAATAAATAAATACTAAAATACTAAAACAATGTTTCTTTTTTGAAGACTTTTAAACGAAGAGGCCACGCGGCATAGGTTTGCATCCAAAATTTTGGACCTCAACTCGCTAGCGTAACCCCCCAGGGGGGTTGAAAGAGTCAAATTACGTAAAAAAGTAGATTTACTAACCAATAAGGTACAACTAAAATTTGGTGTTGCTATCTTTATTAATAGTAAAGATATTTGCCCATGCTAAGACTTTTCAGACACCCTGTATGATATTTTCGTATCCCGCACTTTCAAATAACACAATGTGGGTAAATAAATATTTGTATTTTATTTTCAAATCGAATCCTAATTTTATTTCCAACTAGGTTAGAAGCCGTCTCTGGAATTACCCCCATTTGTTAAACTCTAGACTAATTACATTATATTTTGTTTAACTTATATTACAGCAGGAGCAATTGAAAATTAAGCCAGTATTGCATTGGATACTGAACCGTCTTGTTCTGTTATAATTTACAGGACATTTATGTATGTTGTTTAGTAACTAAGTGGTTTATGCCAAATGTTATATCCTTGCAAAGAAAGATGTATTTACGGAGATATCGAATTTTAAAAGAGAATCGCCTTTTTGTCTATTAACTTTTTTGAAAATTTTCATACATGGCTGACTTACGCCTATATAATTTATAATATCACGACAACCATGAGAGAGAGATAGAGATAGAGATAGAGATAGAGATAGAGATAGAGATAGATATAGAGATAGAGATAGAGATAGCTAGAGATAGAGAGAGATAGAGATAGAGATAGAGATAGAGATAGAGATAGAGATATAGATAGAGATAGAGATAGAGAGAGATAGAGAGAGATAGAGAGAGATAGAGATAGAGCGAGATAGAGATAGAGAGAGATAGAGAGATATAGAGATAGAGAGAGATAGAGATAGAGAGAGATAGAGATAGAGATAGAGAGATAGAGATAGAGATAGAGAGATAGAGATAGAGATAGAGATATAGAGATAGAGAGATATAGATAGAGAGATATAGATAGAGAGATATAGATAGAGATAGAGATAGATATAAATATAGATATAGATATAGATATAGATATAGATATAGATATAGATATAGATATAGATATAGATATAGATATAGATATATATATATATATATATATATATATATATATATATATATATATATATATATATATATATATATATATATATATATATAGATATAGATATAGATATAGATATAGATATAGATATAGATATAGATATAGATATAGAGATAGATATAGATATAGAGATAGAGATAGAGGTAGAGATAGAGATAGAGATAGAGATAGAGATAGAGATAGAGATAGAGATAGAGAGAGAGAGAGAGAGACACGTCATTTTGTATTTTTATAAATATGACCTTTGGGGTTAGGTATGGTGGCCATAACTCGAAATTTGGGTTTTCGGAGTTGTCTTTCCAGCGACGATAAGTGCGCCACAAGCTTTTAAATTTTTAAAGACCAAATGTTTTATAGTTGTACAAGTTAACAGAAAACCGGGGTATGCATATATGCGGAGTAAATGGAGGCGCAGTTTGTTAGTTGATTTACTTTCCGCACACCCCGGTTTTCTGTTAAATTGTACAGCTATAAAAGGAAAATAATTATTTTAAACTTTTTAGTGCCCTACTCATAAAAGCCTGTTGTTTTTAGTTTTTGAAACTATAATTTATGTTGTAAGTTAGTTTAATAACCTCGATGACTAACCCGCAAAATTTTTGCAGCGGTGCCAATGCTTAATTTATTTCCTAAATTTGAGTCGCCCATTGTGAGACTACGTCACCAGAGACCATCTCCTCGTTTTATAATGAGCGATGTTTGACCGCTATTTTGAGGGATTATTTCATCAGAAAAAAGTCAGATTTTTGACGATAAGGTTTTCAAATGGGATACGTTTGTATTGTGAAATAAAAAAATGCTGGAGAAGCCCATTATTGTTTGATCTCTGGTGAGTAGTGGTGGATTCATGTCTCATCGATTAGTAACAAGTCGGTGTAAATAGTCAGTTGGATTTTGCTTCAAGAGTATTAAATACTCCTCTTAAACGGTCATGCGGATGAGTTTTTGCTCTGATGGCAGCATTCGCGGCACCCATCTAATCATATCATATCTAAAACTTCACATAAAATCTAGTGGTTAGATATACACACAGCATTAGTTATCTCACCCAACTTTAGCCCACGATCATGCAAAACAATTTTATGAAAATTTTGCATAATTTCTTCAGAAATTACCAAATTACCAGAACGCGGAGTATCTTCGTTGCTCGTACGAACTCGTTCAACTTTAACTGATTGAGCGTCAAACTCACCTTTTATCTCTGTAGGATATAAACCCTTAATATGGTTTTACCATCATGAATGTCGACTTTTTTCACCATCAATGGAATTTAAAAATTTTAAAGACTTAATGCACTCTCTTGAAACATTAAAGATATACAAACGTAACTTACATAAACACATGTCAATATTACGGTAAATTGCACCCTCTCTGAGTCAAGCTGGAAACTTTTCATCCCATACTGGTCTCACTTTTGTTGCTAGTCAGCGGTTTGCCTAAATATTCGGAAAGTCGTATGGCGATCACACCAGATTTTTTTGGTTATTTAGTGAGGGAAATAATCGCGTTAATAATAAAAATCTGAGACGTAAAACTGGAGAAAACTATTACTACTACGTAAAAACTAGTTGTTTATTGAAAATTTAAAATAGATTCAATCCTAGACGTAGTTTGAATTGAAAATTTAAAAAAATAAAGAAACAAGACAATTTGCGATAAATTATTATTGTTTTAAATTACCTTTATACATTCTTAACATTCCCATCAACTGAATTAGCATTGTTTACATAACATAATTAAATTACCAAATAATTAGACTTTTAATCCACATGTCTGCAAGAAACCTAAACTCCACCACCAAAAGCCCTGGTTCTCCAAGGTCCATGATAAAGCCAGGCCTAAAAAAGCTCAAGCTCACAAAAGGTTCCTCTAAAATCCTACACCCGAAAATCGTCAAATTTCCACCGAAGCAGGGGCGTACGCATGGTGGGGGATGTGGGGGGGAGGACTCCCCCGTGGATGCTCGAGTTTCTAAAGTTTCTAATTAGAGTACTAGTTGGCTATTAGAACCTCGTACCAAGAACACGTCGACAATTGAATTTTGGGAAAATTTGCAAAAAGGTCGACAGTTTAATTCCAGCAGACGTAAAAAGTTCGAGTAGTTATAACAAAAACGACGACAGTTTTTCTCCGAGGGAATTTGCAACAAAGCGGTCGACCATTTTGAATTTTTATCTTCTCATAGTTGGATATTTTTCCTCCCCTCCCCCCTAACATAGTGCTTTCGATACGCCCCTGCACCGAGACAAAAAATTAATACAATCAAGCTATCTTATAAAAAATGGTTTTAACAAGCGCATAAAAGATAAAGTACTTTCCTGTTCAAACGACAGCAAATCTTTCTGGCTACTTGTAAAAAATATTAGGCAAAACTTCTGTGGAAAAATCTTTCCTAACCTGACCTCTGACAACGAAATTATCTCAAGCTCTAAAGGGAAAGCGGACTATTGCCAAACAATTCGCTGCCAATTTGACCCTCATCTTCCCGGAAATTTCGCTCCTCCAACCGCTACGTCTCTACCCCACAAATTGTCCAACGTAACACTTATGGTCAAATAAGTTTAAAAAGTTCTTTTAGCCCTCGACTCCAAAAAGTCATCCGGTTTGGATGACATACCGGCAAGTGTTCTAAAAAATGCGCTTCGGAGCTTGCACCCATCTTAACTCGTCTTTCCCAGATCTCCTATGACAAGGGTATCTTCCTAGACAGCTGGAAGACTGCCCGTGTGTAGCCTGTCCCGAAAGAAGTTCCGAGCCCCTTCCAGCCAATTATAGACATACATTCTAGACATATATTCTCCCTGTTGTCGACAAACTTATGGAAAAACTAATCAACTTGCAAATTCTAAAATATCTAGAAAAACATAAAACCATCCATGAAAGACAGTACGGATTTCGTCTTTCGTCACCATAGATCCACAGCTGATCTCCTTACCTTTGTCACACATAACTGAACAAGTCTCTCGAAGTTCATGGCGAAACCCAGATTGTTGCTCTTGATATTTCCAAGGTCTTTGATCAAGTATGGCATACCACCCTCCTCAACAAACTACCTCCATACGGTCTTCCTCCCAAACAATGTACCTGGATCGGTAGCTTTCTCTCTAATCACCACATATCTGACGTGGTGGACGGTCACTCATCTAACTTTTATCCATAAATGCTGGTATACCCCAAGGGTCAGTAATTCCACCAACCCTATTTCTTCTTAACATTAATGATGTTCAACTTTACCATTCCATCCGCAGTTACGCTGACGATAGTACTCTTCAATCCAGCATTCATTTTTCCAGACAAGTCTCGAATTAAGAGATGGATAATTAACGCAGATCTATACACCTATCCCTTTCCCAAGAGCTGTACTTAATCCTAGACTGGGGTGCCAAGAACTTTGTATAGTTCACCGTCACCAAAACTCAGTCTTGCTTCCTGTCACGCAAGAAATCCGGAAACACTGACCCCATCCACATAAATGACCAAGCAGTACAAAACAATGGAACCTTCGATCTTACTGGCATCGCTTTCAAACATGATCTCAGCTGGCACAGACATATTACTTCAATTGCCACATCAGCAGCTAGAAAGCTTGATTTTCTCTTTCGAGTCAGAAAATACTTCCCCGTTTACAACGTACACACTCTCTATGTTTCTCAAATAATACCTCAACTAGAGTACTGTTTTTTCTTATCTTCTGACAGCCCGCGAAGACCAAAGCCTAAGTACCATGAGCTGTGGGTGTACTGCGGAAGTCCGAGTCACACTTCCAGAGCTCGAAACATTCGTTGCGATTTCACCAGCCCTTTAAGAGAATGTGAGGGGTGACACCACCTCGGCCGAGGAAGAATTACTCTACCACCTTACCATGTCACCTTAGACACTTAACATTCTATCTAAAATTCGACTCACCAATAACCCAGTCCTCACAAGAAAACTCTCGCTCATCGCCGCGCTGTTGCGGATTTATCCCTTTTCTACCGATACTTCTACGGATTTTGCTTTGAGAACTAACCGCTATCATTCCCTCCTTCACTGTTCCTAACAGAACAACAAGAGGCTCATTACGGACGCATCCCTGTGCTGTCCAGCTACAAAAGCCTAGAACATCCCACTTCTCTCGTTTATTCATACCTAGGGTCTCTACATTATGGAACAAATTGCCACGTGGGCTGCCTCAGATGTTTTGTTGTTCTTAAAGCCTGCGGCGTTTACTATTATTAAAACTGGTCTGTAAAACCAACCAGTAATTTTTCTCTAAATTCTTAAAAACTAAAATCCTCATATACTAAAGTTCACCCAATGGAGTCCTAAACGTCTATCTGTTGTGACTCATGGCTATGGCACTTAGCACTCATACACTAGCGCACTGTACTCTGTTTTTTAAAAGTCTATACTAGTTCAAACGGCTTGGTCCTCTTCAGCCTTCTAACTGTGTTTTGGTTGTCCAGAAGCCTGATAGCTTCGACGTTAACGTGCTGATGGAGTCGAGACTCGTGCTTGATTGCAAATCTTTTAATTTCACTAGCGACATACCGGATGCCAAGATCGCGATGTAAGTCACTATTACGTATGTACCACGATGCATTAACTGTGTTCCGTAGTACTTTATTTTGGAAGGTTTGGTTGCATTTGATGTGGCTCTTCTTGGCACAGCCCCATAACTGGATGCTATAAACCCAGACTGGTTTTAAAATCTGGATATATATAATGATTTTACAGTGTACTGACAGCTTATATTTTCGTGCCAAGAGCCAATACAACTGTTTATATGTGAGTCCCAGTTCAGTCCGTTTAGTTCTGATATGTTCCTTCTATCTTAGTTTCACATCTAAGATCATCCCCAGGTATTTGGCAGTATTTTCATAGGGCACTATGATACCATTTATGTTGACTGGTTGATGATTGCCTATTCTTCTGTTGATAAAGTTGGCACAAACAGATTTTTCCTCATTAAGCTTAATCTTCCAATCTGTGGTCCAATTGTAAATCTGATCGCTAGCTTGTTGGAGTTGTCTGGTTGCTGCATCTAGGTCTGTTCCTACTGCTAATAAAGCAGTGTCATCAGCGAATGTAGCCTCAATTACATTTTCTGTTTGTGGGAGATCATAAGTGTACAATAAATAAAGGACGGGACCCGAGACGCTTCTTTGAGGCACACCTGCTTTAACTTTTTTCGAATCAAGAGCTGGATAATTAACGCAGATCTATACACCTATTCATTTTCCAAGATTTTTAAGTAATCCTAGACTGGGGTGACAAGAACCTTGTCGAGTTCAACGTCACCAAAACTCAGTCTTGCTCCCTGTCATGCAAAAATCCGGAAACACTTACCCCATCCACATAAATGACCAAGCACTACAAAACAATGAAACGATCGATCTTGTTGGCATCGCTTTCGAACATGATCTCAGCTGGCATAGGCATATTACTTCAATAGCCTCCTCAGCAGCTAAAAAGCTTGATTTTCTCTTTCGAGTCAGAAAATACTTCCCTCCTTGACTGTTCCTAACAGAACAACAAGAGGCTCATTACGTATGCATCCCTTTGCTGTCCAGCTACAAAAGCCTAGAACATCCCACTTCTCTCGCTTATTCAAACCTGGGGTCTCCAGATTATGGAACAAATTTCCTGCATATGTTTTCCTTTCCCCTCCCAACCGCCAATCCTCTAAATCCCGAATTAATAGATTACATTTCGTTTCTCTTCAGACGCCCACGGTACGTTAGTATTTAGGCTAGAAGTCCACGTGGGCTGTCTGAAATAATAATAAAAAACTTAAGAGATATTTCATAATCGACATAAAGAATAAAATATGTATGTAAATATTACTGAAATTTAGGAATAAATATGTAATATAAAATAAGCCTAAAATGTTGTTATCAAAATTTTTATGTTTAATGTTGTTATGAGTGATTTTCTCAGTAAGCAACTTTTCGGTTAGAATGACTGATTTTTTAACTAAAGGAAGAAGGAGAGAAGAATTTTGTAGAACCTCTCGCCCATTTGTTGGAAAACTTTCTTGCACCCATTCATTTTATTTAGTTTTGACCCCAAAATTTCTCATGTGGGTTTCATTTTGTCCATACAGCTCTGGTCAGATCACGTAATTTTTGCAGCCCATTTTAACAAACCTGAGCAAACAGCGATGTGAACATAACAATTTTATTTAAATTACACCCAAAACAACCGTTATAACAGTGGATTATCATCGAGGTTGTGTTATTACTTTTCACAGAAATATTAAGAAAACTGAGAAAGCAGTCGACGCACAATATTTTATAACCTAAAACGGCCATTTATGAATAAGCATCAAAGAAATACTAACCATAACTCACCGAATGACGGGGGCAAAAACTACTACACGCTAAGGTTGTTCCACAATGACTTCTGGGTTTTCCTATTATTTCTGCTGTAGTTAGTTCATCGTTATGCATAAATACACTTAATCACCCCGAAGAAACTTTCAATCTAAAACTAAATTCAGAAATTAAAAGATGCTACAAGTTACGCAAAATATAAACATTTCTGTAAGTACTAAAACGGCCGATAGGGCATTATGGCGGTGTTGCTGTATCCCTAATTTGATTCGCCACATTGCCCGTTATTTTTAGTTATTTTTCGTATGTCAGGCGGGAACCTGAATTTTTTGAATTTGGTCGAATTCAAGCCCTAATATTTTTGCTAATATCCGTCCAACCGACGTAGTTTTGCAGTGTTTGAGTGTGCAACAATATTAATATATTTAATGAAAACGCAAAAGGACTGAATAAGCCCACTGGCATATTAATTTTTGAGTGAGAAAAAAATATACACCATGTAAGTACTACAATCATCGTTCAACTTGGGGGGTCCAGATCAGGTATAGGGGGGGGCGCAATCTATCAAAAAATAAGGCACGTATACGAAAAATCCTTTTATTAAATAATGAATTTTAAGTTAGAACCAAGTGTTACATAATTATATAAGAATATGTAAAGTAATAACTAAAGATGTGTTAATTACTTAATTAATCCGACGCAGGTTTGTTTTTCACTTAACAATTTTTCTATATTTGGATTGGCATTGGAAACACACATAGTAAGTCAAATATTTTCAGGTGACGATAGACGATTTCTGTATTTAGTTTTTAAAGCCACAATAGGCGAGAAGCCTTTTTCGCACAGTAAGAAGTGGCAAATGGTACTAATGTTTTTAAAGCATTCGTTACTATAAAGCTTCCGTATCGTTGCACAGACGAGTATTTACTCTCAAAATCGCCTCAAAATTATTTAAGGGTATATTTTTAATAGGAATGGCTTAAAATGCTATCTTAAATATAAAATTGTGTATTTTGAACACAAAAAGTCGAAACATCATTTTCACATCATTGTTTTTAGGGTTCCTCGAGGTCGAGTACAGGCCTGTGCGGATTAAACAGCGATGGACCAAATTCCGACTACTTACACTGGGCGCAGTTGAGTGGGAGGTTTAATTTGCGAATGGTTTATGATGACAGGTTTAATAAAGTGCAAGAAAAATACAATTTGAGAGGCTTCTAACGAAGTTTGTATTTTTTACTTTTGATGCGTTTTTAAGGCCAAATACTCCTCTGTGCGTCGTGCAAGCCAAAACTTATCTAAATCTTGAGACAAAAATTCTAGTTCTACAATTTTGTTAGCCGATATCTCAATTAGGTGGTTGTGAGTCTCAATCATCAGGCAATTTGGCAGATGCAACAGCATTTTCATCAAACGGACTGAGAACTCATCTTTTCGAGAAATCATCGTTATCACCTGGAAAATATTGCAGTAACTGAATTTTCAATTCGCGTAGATGCGTTTTCATGCTTTCCATATTCGTGGCAAGTGTAAACACATTCTTTGTCACGTTAGTAATCTGAAACTGTAATAAACATTAAAATATACAGGTTGGAATAAACTCGTTCAACATTCAGGTATTTTTTCTTAGAAAAACACTCGGACGCGCAGTGTTTAAATTAAATTTGATGTGTAAGTTTGGGGTGACCCAAAAACAAAATATTATGTCACAATTAATTTTTTTAAATATAAACCTTTTTTTTATTTCATTTTTCAATTCTGCGTAAAATTTTAATCGTATTTCATGCATATATCCATATGACATTCATGCATATATACAAATTGAACCGTTAAAAAAAAATACAGTTTACCTTTAAAGATAATAAAAATAATAAATGCCAAAACTTGTGGAAAAATTATTTCAACAAATGTTGAAATTGACATCCACCAATGTCCTGCCAATACCCGAGACGATCTTCCAGTTCTTGCAGAACATTTTGAACTACTTGAGGTTCTATTAATCTAACTTCTTGCCGGTTGGGTTTTTCAGGTCGTCAATATTATTTGGTGTATTGACGTACACTTTGCATTTGAGGTAGCCCCACAGAAAATAATCTATAGCGGGGTTAAATCCGGGGATCTGGCCAGCCCTTGTATTGGAAAAACTGTATTTAGATTTACGCACCGGACGAGTGTAATTTTTTTTTCAAAATCGGTTTAATTTGAATATAGCGTATGATACACGAAATACGATTAAAATTTTACGCATAATTCAAAAATGAAATAAAAAGAAGAGATTTCCATTTAAAAAATTAGGTGTGACATTATATCTTCTTTTTGGGCCACGATGTATACATCAAATTTAGTTTAAACAATGCGCACTTAAAATTAAAACTTGACGTGCCCGAGGGTTCTTCTAAGAAAAAAATGCTTGAATTTTAAACGAATTTATTCCAACCTTTACGTTCGCACTGTATAGTGGGGGGCAGTGCCGAATTAGTCACGTAGCAAGAGTAGCAAATGCTACGGGCGCCGCGTATTGGGGGCCCCGCGCCTGAGCGTAAAAAAAATATGAAATAAAATAGATATGGTATAATACCACCTACTGCTACCGTCCAATGGAAAGACGGTGGTGTCCAACTACAACGATTATTAATAATTTTAGAACATTTCTAAAAGTGAGCGCTGGCCACACCATAAATTATGTGTCGCACCGTACGCAAGTTGACAACACCGCAAAGCTAATAGGGGAAGTCCCTTATGTCCTTATGTTGTCTTCGAGCTAGTCGTAATCACCCGACCATTTAGAATATGATTCTTATTGATTACCAATAAGAAAGTAGTTAATGGATATTTATTTATTACTTTTGACACGAAATATTTAATAGTACTTTTGATACGAGCCATTATCTAGAGTGAAGTTTGTTTTTGTGTTGTGTTGTGGTTTCCTTGCCAGCCGCTGTGGATGTGCAACAACAACAAAGCATTTCATTCATAAAATCGTTTCGCGCCAAATTTATCATCCGTTTAAAACATGCAATAAATGCGACTAAGAGAGGTAGCCACAGTAGAAAAAATGGCAATACTGTCCAACATTCCTGGCGGCTGCCTCTTCCAACACCAGTGGCGTGCTTTTTTGTATTAAATTTTTGTTACCCTGATAAATTACTAGTGTGTAGGTACATATATGTATAACTACACCAATGGATTCGATACAAGTGAATACAACCTCACTCACTTATAAATTACTAATGTATAGGTATATGCAAAACTACACAAATTGATTCGATACAAGTGAATACAACCTCACTTACTTGTGAAAAGAAACTTGTGTGATTAAATAGTCCAATTTTTTGCAAACTTGACACTGCCGCACCATATTTAAAAGTTTTTTCGCAAAATAATGTCAGCTTCTTCAAAGAAAAACATTTGAACGCTTCTCGCAAACACAAAACAACACAATTCCACTTTCGAACAATGTCGCAAACGTCAACGAATTTTATGAATGGTCACTTGTATCACTTGTCAATTCATAGTAAAACTGGTAGTAAAGTGTCAAATAGCGTTGCCACTATTACTTAATATCTTAATAATTTATCACAGTGGGAAGGAAATAAAAGTTTATTGGGCTATGATGCATAAAATAGAACAAAATATGAGTGTTACTTTTTTTATTACTTAATACCATATAAAATAATAAAAAAAGAATAATGGGTAAAAAATGTGAAGAATATCAGCAACAGACTTCAATACGACTCAAGCGAAATACAAAGTACAACCATTTCAGCGGCTCTACTACACTCGATGAAGTTGTTGAAAACCAAACACCTGGGCAATATTTTGAAATTCAGGTGTTTATTGTCATTATTGATAATGTACTATCTGCATTAGTTAAACGCATGGAAACTTACCATCAAGTGACTAGTGTTTTAAAAATACTTTAGCAAGTAAAATCTCTTACAGCAGAAGAGATTTTGAAAAAAACTCCAATTATCGTCAGTGGTTACGCAGACGATTTGGAAGAAAGCCTAGGCGACGAACTGGTGTAGTTTGCTGAGAGGCTCTGGAACTGCAATTTTATGGAAAATTCATTAGAATCATGTTTTCCAAATGTGGAAATAGTCTTGCGCATTTACTTGTCGTTGATGATCACCAACTGCAGTGGCGAACGTTCTTTTTCAACATTGAAGCACATTAAAAATTAGTTAAGAAATACGATGGGACAAAAAGACAAGAACGTCTAAATGACCTCACCTTAATGAACATAGAATATTATTTGCTCAGAGAAATCGATATGAATAGTGTTGTCTCGAAATTTGCCCACATTAAATCGAGAAAAGTTTTCTTGGTAAGTGTTGTATTATTCTATATCCTAAACTTTAGGACCTAAAACAAACCAAGGGCCTCTTGTTAGCATTTGCTACGGGCCCCGCGCTGGCTTAATCCGGCACTGTGGGGGTCATAAGGTTTTATACCTTATTTTTGGCTTTTAGGGGGTCGCGAGACTAAAAAGGTTGCGAAACGATATAACTACATGCATGTAACAGACCTTGGCATTAACAAATTAGGTTATTCATATTTCTTTCGGAAATATTAACCTGTACATAACTGACTATGATCTGACGGAGGTGGGTTTCCCATATGAAAAATTCATCTATAAAGTGACAATCATGCGTCATGTTAATAAAATAATAAAATTAATGACCAGATTCATTATTACTAATTTTACTGAACATACTAAGAAAGGAGCAAGAAATTTGACAAATTCAGTTTAAAAAAAACTCCTTATGTAGATAATATTTATTTTCAACTCAATTGAAAGTTTTCTTCGGGTTCCATTTATTTGCGGTTTATTTTATTATTCTATTCATTTCGGGTTTTCTGGAACTACTTTAGAACTATTATCGAACAAGTAAGTTACTCTTTTCGCTTTTTGACGAACAAATCTCGAACTTGTCCCAAACCATTGACCTTCAGCAAGAGAAGACGCATCCGTTCATTTATAACTAGCCTTTTTTTAACTAGCGACTAAACATACGACCTCTTTAATGCGCAGCCGCGCCAATGAGTCATAGCCACGTCATCAAATATAACGGCACCGGGTTTTCTTGCATCAGCAACGTGATCCAGGAGAATCCGTTTATAGACTGTATATCTACTTTGCATCTTATACCTGTATTAGTTGTAGGCTTTTGATCTTGTTACATATCGTTATGAAATAAACGTTTTAAAAGTGGAAAAGTTTATAGACCGAGAGATAGTGGGTTCAAGCCCGTGCTCGGGTGGACTTTTTTTTAAAAAAATTATCATTTAAAAAATTAGATCGGCTATAAAAGGCGTATCGGAGACGGGTTAGCACTTCATCGGATGCTAAGTTTTTCTTTATATTATTGGTAATCGCATATCTACGCATTGCGTCCAAAAAATACTGGTACAAGAAACAAATCAAAATATGTTGCTTCTAGACTATTATGAAAACCCTTCGAAGAAGTAAGTGGTATCTACGATTCCAGCTTGCTACACGTTAGTATACGAGGTGAAGATGAAGGTTTTCCAAATGCTCTGCAGCATTCTGTTTTTGAAAAGCTTTTCTGGTATTTTTTACGTGATACATTTTTATTATAGATCATGAGTAAAATAAAGTCATTGTTTCTTGTCAAATAATATTGTCAATGCAAGTTAGGAAGAATTAGTGGACTGTATTTGAACGAAATGCACCGACATTTAAGGATTTTAGAAAACTAAGAAAAACGACAACATACCAAATCGAAATATATGAAATGGCACATACCTTGGTTAGGGGGGTTGAATTTCTCGGTAGAAAATGGAACGATTAGCACAAAACAGCCTCAAAACTGCCTCACCAGAACACGCGTGGCGATTCTATTCTACGTGTCGATCTCCTCTTCTCTCTCTTGTCTGGTTTCGTGCGCGACAGTACTACGCGCACTCCCCGGTGCCAGTAGAAAAGATTCTGTATGCTTTTAGCGCGAAAATGAAATACTTTGAATTTACGAGTAAGAGTTGCATTAACATTTTCCGGCCGCCAAAACACACTGTGTTTTCACTATATTAAATTATTCCGTAAGCGAAGAAGAAGAAGGAAACCAATTGAAACTATAGAAAAATTATAATATTCAAAAAAATATGTACTTTTCATACAATTTATACCCATCACAAAGGGCTGTAATCCAAGTGAGAAAAAAAATAGAAACAAAAAAAATAGATTCTCTTAAACTAAAGTGACTAATTATGAATAATCGAAAATTTAAAAATAAAATATATATTATTTTAGGAAATTGGCAGAGGGCACAATTTAACCACAGGTCGACGAAACGTACCTGTAGCCGTTTTAACAGTGACTACACGAACATGCCCATCCGAACCGGGATGTAGTTTTGTAACTCTGCCTAATGACCACTGCATTGGTGGTTTAAGTTCATTTTTTAGAACGACAAGCGTATTTTCTTGAATTTTTGTGGAAGGTGCGGTCCACTTAGAACGCTGTTGTAGGGTGTTGAGGTACTCTAAATGCCACCTTTTCCAGAAATCACTCTGAAGCCTCTGCAATAACTGCCATCTGGTTAAGGAGTTTAACTTTAAATGTGATAGTTCAGGTTCTGGAAGAGAGTTCAAGGGTTCTAACGTAAGAAAGTGGCCGGGAGTAAGGGGAAGAAAGTCTGTAGGATCAAGACTCTGAGAATATAAATGTCTGGAATTAAGAATTGACTCGATCTGACACAAGAACGTATGAAATTCCTCATAAGTTAGCCTTTGCTCACCAACTACACGTAATAGGTGAGTCTTTACAGATTTAACTCCAGCCTCACTTAAGCCATTGAAATGAGGTGCTGCCGGTGGTGAGAAATGCCTGTTTATACATATATTTTCTCACGCATTTTGAGCGTACTCCGAGAGTAACCTGCTCGCTCCAACGAAATTAGTGCCAGAGTCGGTATAAACGTCCGAAACTCTACCTCGTCTAGCCACAAACCTTTTGAAAGAAGCAAGAAACGTCTCCGATGATAAATCTGAAATCAACTCCAAGTGAATTGCCTTCGTTGCTGTACAAACGAAGACACAAATGTATGCTTTGGAAATTTTAGCACCTCTATACTTTCCCATCGTTATGAAAAATGGCCCACAATAATCGATCGCGACATGTGAGAATGCCTTTAATTGAGATATTCTGTGAGAGGGTAAGTCTCCCATGTACGGGACTAATATCTTGGGCGTAATACGAAAACAACTAATACACCGTGATACAGTCTGCTGAATTACACGGCGCGCAGATAATATCCAGAACTATTGTCTCAAAAGATAGTGCAGAGTTTTTATACCTGGATGAGCATAATTTTTATGGGTAAACTCAACAATGAGCTCAGTTAAGCGATGTGAACGAGGGAGTAACAAGGGATGCTTAGCACTATATGACAACTCTGAGTGTTGAAGACGACCTCCAACTCTAATGCAGTTGTCCCCATCACGAAATAAAGCTAGCTTGCGAAAGGGTTTGGGAACAAGTTGATTATTTTTCAACTTCGAAATAATGCCTAACAAGAACGATCATAGAGTTTTGCATCCCCTGATCCGAAACGACAACGGAACCATCAGAGAGTTTACGAAATTTAGGAAGAAATCTAAGACAATACGATAAAATTCGTTGAATTTTTACCAAAGAAGAAAACCTTTCTAATAGTTTATGAAGAAGATTTTCTTCAACCAAAAGGGCTACAACTGTTTTTCGCTCTTCAAGCAAATTTTCATCCTCTTGTTTGAGCAGTGAATAGTTGGGGAAGGAAGCCCAAGTCTCTCGAGGCAATTTTAAGAAATCAGGCCCGCTCCACCAAAGGTCGTGGCTTAAAAGTTGACTAGGAGTTAGACCTCGAGAAGCACAGTCGGCGGGGTTCTCAGCAGAAGGGATGTAATGCCATAAATTTGACTGTAAAGATTCCTGGATATATGCTACCCTGTTTGCAACGAAAGTCTTCCACCTATGTGGTGACGAAGACAACCAAGCTAAAACTATTTGCGAATCTGTCCAAGCCGAAATCTCATCAAAGGTCAATATTCCCGAATAACCTTGTTTTACAAACGTAACTAAATCAGCTAAAAGCTTAGATCCACAGAGTTCTAGCCTTGGTATTGACAAAATTTTCAACGGTGCAACTCTAGCCTTTGCAAATACAAGAAAAGTTAATATTTCGCCACGAGATGTTTCTATTCTGAAATAAATAGCCGCTGCGTAACCTATTTACGACGCATCGCAGAAACCATGCAGTTCACAGCGACTAACATTGTCAGGTATGATGCGCCTGGGCAAGCTCAATTTTGAAAGTTCAGGGAGCTCACTTTTGAATTGAGTCCATGAATGAAATACCGACTGTGGAGGAACATCATTCCAATCTGTGTTAGAAGCCCAAAGCTGCTGCATCGGATGCTTGGCGAAGAGAAGAATTGGCGAACAATAACCCAAGGGATCAAAAATACGTGCTATTTGTGATAAAATAGTACGTTTCGTACATGGGTTTTCGTCAGGACTATAAAGGTATGAGAACGTATCCGAAATGGGATTCCACTGTAACCCCAACACTTTTACAAAATTTGGTTTAGTTCTGTCAACCGCACCGGAATTTGCACATCCGATATTGGAAACAAACGCAACAAATCAGATTTGATACTTGCCAATTTCTTAAGCTCAAACCCACCGCAATCAAGTAGTGAAATTAATTCTGTTTGAAGTTTAAGAGCGGAGTCAACGGAATTACTACCTGACAAAATATCATCCACGTAGATGTCTTTCAATAATACCTTAGAAGCAATCGGATATCGGTCCGATTCTATACGCGCCAATTCTTGCAACGTTCGGATCGCAAGATAGGGAGAAGATTTTAAACCATATGTAACAGTTGTTAGCGAATATGTTTCAATAGGATCATCTGCGGAAATCCGCCAAAGAATATTTTGAAAACGAGTTTGCGAAGGAGTGATAAGGATTTGTCTAAACATTTGTTTAATGCCTGCTATAAACACCACAGCATGGATACGAAAATTAAGAAGAACTGCCCGAATATCATTTTGAAGTTTTGGACCCGCAAACAAGGTATCATTTAAGGACAGGCCTCTGGGACCTTTAGCCGAACCATCAAATACTACTCTCCTCTTAGGCTTCAATACACTATGGTGTGGAATAAAATACGAAGAATCCAGATCCCATTTTGACTGGGGAGTAGGAATCAACGTCATATGATTACATTCCAAGTAATCTTTCATAAATTCTGAATAGGCCCGGTAATGGTCTGGATTTTTCAACAAACGAGATTCTAGCAGATTGAAACGACGGACTGCCATAGGATAAGTATTACCTAAATTAGGTTCAGAATTTTTAAAGGGAAGCGATACGATAAATCTAACAGACTCATCCCGAGAAACGGTTTCAGAGAAAATTTTTTCACACTTTTCATCATCAGGGCACTACGGAGGCTCGGCAAAAACCTGTTCAGTTTCCCAAAACTTCTGTAAACAAACATCAAGGGAAGGGTCTAAATACGTGCAGTAGGTAGAAACTGAATCAGAAGCAGAGCTAGAATTTTTGATTTTTCCAATTAAAATAAATCCAAAGATTGTGTTAACCGCACTAGCCTGACCGGCTTCTCCATGAATAACACCCTCCCTCAGGATATGAGGAAACAATTCACCACCCAAAAGAATATCCACGGGACTAGGAAGATTAAATTTCTTATCAGAAAGAGGTAGGTTTTTTATGTGTCTCCAACATTTGGCATCAATTTTTATGGAGGGCATATAGCATAGTTTTGGCAACACTATAGCTTCAAAGGTGAGAAACGGTTCTTCTTGACCTTGGGGCTTTATAACGCACTCTGTTGGTGCATTAGAAGAAGTAGAACACATTTGATTTAAACCAACAATGGGAATAGAAAGGCATTTTCTTGACAACCCCAGACGGTTCAGACACTTTTCTGAAATAAAATTAGCCTGACTTGCCATGTCAATTAGAACTCGGACGGGTTGAAAATTTCCCCTACAATTACGAATATCGACTACGGCCGTGGACAAAAGAACCGTAGTTTCTTGAAGAAGGGTTGTTGCCAATGATTCGGGGGGTATAAGGCTAGAAGGAGGATTACCTTCCGTATAACTATTAAGAATGTGAGAAGGATTAGCTTGACGCTTATCTGTGAAACTTGAAGAAGGACTATTAGAAAGAGATCCAGATTGGTCTTTTGGTAGATGTAATAGCGTATGATGACTGTTATTACACGATTTACAGCGGAAATTAGAAGTACAATCCTTTAAAATGTGTCCACGGTAAAGGCAGTTTATGCACAAATTTTTTTGTTTAACATAGGAATATCGTTCAGGAGGATTTTTATTAAGGAAAACTGGACACTTCGACAGAACATGGTCTGCACTACATAGTTGGCATTTTATGTTACAAGTAGAAACCGTATTAACAAATGAGGAAGGGGGTGTGTATTTATGACTGTTAGGTGGGTTTGTCCCACCACGAGAAAAGGGAACAGGGGCTTTACCAGGTTTATTAGATGGCAATAGCTGCAACGACTCCAAAGCCTTGCACTGGTTTTCCAAAAAGGAATAAAGTTCCTCATAAGTGGGAATTTCTTGATTGCTAACCGAAATCTCAAAATCAGTACGAGTTTTTGAATCTATTTTTTGTAACAGCTGATTGAATAAAAGAAAGTTCCATTCGTTAACTGGAAAATTTAACTCTCTTAAAATAGAAATATTTTCTGAAAATGTATCTAAAACTAGTCTAAGTTCTTTTGCAAAGCCTTGTTTTATTGTTACGTTGTGCATAGAATTCAAAGCATTAGTGGCTAATAACCGCTTATTTTGATATCGTTTAACCAGTGTATCAAAGGCAATTTTATAATTTACAGAAGTAATAGGAATTGATTTTAACAAAATGAGCGGTTCTTTATCAACAAATGAAAGTAAATACTGGAATTTTTCTACATCACTAAGTGAAGAATTGTCATGAATAAGGCTTTTAAATAAATCAATAAAGGTTAGCCATAATCTATAGTTACCATCAAATGTAGGTATGATAATTTTAGGAAGTTTGACATTGTCTTTTTGACTATTACTATTTGGATTTAATACCAGATTGGTATTTGAACTATTGTTAAAAAGATCATAATAAATGGCTTTGGTTGTGTAATAAAAATTATCAACATCTTTACGAACCGCATCTTGCGCTTGAAAGTCACTAGCGTCATCCAATTCACCAATAACTTTATTGTGAACAGATTCGAAATCACTATAAATATTATCTAAATCATCATACCTAGTTTTAAGTTGAGAATGGGAAGCCTGATTTGTTTTCGCTTGAATTGCAATTGTATAAATTTCTGAAATTCTGTTTATTGGAATTTTCCTTCTTTCTTCAAGCCTTTTTACCTTGGACATAATGGGTATAAAACGAATTACTCAGTTAAATTACGAAAATCTCGATATAATTCACGTTTAAAAAATAAATCGGCTTGTTTACAACTAACACTTTTGTTTAAACCACTCGCGAGAACTAGAAAATTGATAAATTCGGAAAAATGTACGATATTTTGTGTAATATCGATAACGGTAAACCGGAAATAATTAAGTTTTATTAAACACAAAGTTAAAAACTGTGAAAATTAACTGTTTTAGTAAATAATGTAAATAAACATCTATCGACGACAAAAATGCGATCGAAATACGTGCTGCCAAACTAGAATTTTTTGTTGTGGTCCGGCAGATTGAGTCGCAAAAAATCAATGGAATTTAGAATTTAATTACTTGAATATTCAACCCAAATGTGTTTGAAAGGAAAACGATTAATTTAATTTTAGGAATTAATTGAAATTAGCTGGAATGTATCCAGGCTCGTAGGAACCAAAAAATGTCAATGCAAGTTAGGAAGAATTAGTGGACTGTATTTGAACGAAATGCACCGACATTTAAGGATTTTAGAAAACTAAGAAAAACGACAACATACAAAATCGAAATATATGAAATGGCACATACCTTGGTTAGGGGGGTTGAATTTCTCGGCAGAAAATGGAACGATTAGCACAAAACAGCCTCAAAACTGCCTCACCAGAACACGCGTGGCGATTCTATTCTACTTCTCGGTCTCCTCCTCTTCTCTCTCTTGTCTGGTTTCGTGCGCGACAGTACTACGCGCACTCCCCGGTGCCAGTAGAAAAGATTCTGTATGCTTTTAGCGCGAAAATGAAATACTTTGAATTTACGAGTAAGAGTTGCATTAACAAATATATTACATTTTCATCAATATTTAAACTCTATTTGGAGAAAATCAATAAAGAGAACAATAAATAATGATAATTAATATTTCGTCATTGCACCATTGCTGTCGATGACGGCTTGTAGATGACGTGGCATGCTTAACAACAAATTTCTTGTAAATTTTGGAGTTATTTCATTCCATATTTCATGTATTCTGCCAGGAGTTCTTCTTGGCTTCTCGGTCTAAAATCATGCCTACAAATATATTTTGTCATTTCTCCCCAAACGTTCTCAGTGGGACTATTTGAACTCCATGGTAAGACGCAAACGTTGTTTTCTCGGGTGAATTATTGTACAATTCTTGCCTTGTGGATTGGTGCATTGTCATGATGGAAGATGTAATCCTCTTCATATACCACTCCAACCGATGTAATCATGACTCGACGAAGAATATCTCGATAAACAGCAGCCGCCGGTCTTCCCTGAACAACTTGCAAAACTCCTGGTCCCCTAGCACTGATCCAGCCCCAAATATTATGGGTATATCTCTCGTCGTACCTCATGTTTCTAGATCTATATACACGAATTTTGCCGTTGTTGCACCATTTAAATGTTACTACTCTTTCCAATAAATTGTTTTGATCAGTCAAAAATATTTTGGGTAATTATTGATATTACTGTAAACAGCGAATTTTTTCATGAAATTTTGCACAGACCCTAATTTTGGGTCGTAGAACACGAATCCGAAGTCAGTTTTTGGCGGTCTCGAATGGTTTTTCCGCAAAAAATTTTTTTAACTTTTAGGTTACCTTTTTTTATAGATTCCTTTAAGTTTCGACACTTTCACTTAAACATATCTGTAAACTTATAATTTTTATTTTATTTCGTCACACAAAACACCACATTTAGCCAAAAATAGTTAAGAAAATTGCTTTTTCCTATATAAAATTCCATTGTATTTGGTAGTAGACGCCATTACGTTCCCAGCTGTCAAATGTCCGGCGTTGCCAGGTTTACTTATTTTTCAAGACAAAGTTGTAAATTAGGAATAATAAAAAGTTGGCGGGAAAATGCGAAAATGAACCAAATTTAACCAAAAGGGCAAAAAGATGACCCCAACCAACACCCTGGGGCACCGATCCCTCTTCGCCTGCGAGGAAAGAGACTGGTCAGGGCCCCTAACCAGGTGCTAACCCTGTTCCGACCTTAGGGTGCCCTCCGATCCACCGTTCGTATCAAAAACTTTTCTAAGTCGGTGAATTAGGTGACAGATCTAATATTTTCGATATAACGGTGGTATAACGGTGGATCGGAGGGCACCCTAAGGTCGGAGCAGGGTTAGCACCTGGTTAGGGGCCCTGACCAGTCTCTTTCCTCGCAGGCGAAGAGGGATCGGTGCCCCAGGGTGTTGGTTGGGGTCATCTTTTTGCCCTTTTAGGGAAAATAAAATGCTATCTGTCTTATTTTACTCTCATATTGCCATCTCTTTTTTTGGATTTATTTATGGCCGGAAATTGTTAAAATTTGCGAGAAAAATGTTTTGTAAACGTGGCAACGCCGGAAAATTGACAGCTGGCAAAATAATGACGTCTAGAGCGATAAAATGGAATTTTCTATAGAAAACAGCAATTTTCTTAGCTATTTTTGCCTAAATGTGATGTTTTGTGTGACGAAAACTAATAAAAATTATAAGTTTACAGATATGTTGAAGTGAAAGTGTCGAAACTTAAAGGAATCTATAACAAAAAGGTAACCTAAAAGTTAACCTAAAAGTTTTCCAAAAACAATTTTTTTTTGGAAAAACCATACGAGACCGCCAAAAGCTGACTTCGGATTCGTGTTCTACGACCCAAAATTAGGGTCTGTGCAAAATTTCATGAAAAAATTCGCTGTTTACAGTAATATCAATAATTACCATATTTTGTTATATATTTGTTAGCAGCACATCGGTTTTTTTTATATCTGACGCTCCTATTTTACGTGTTGCTGTTCTGGAGAATCCGGGGAAATGGGTTTCCTCTTTCGCTTTTAAGGCTTTGTTGAAAGGATGTTCTCTTAGAAAGTTGACAAGCTCGGTATCTTCATCTTCCGTCGAGATCTTCCTCCTACCGGAACCTGGTTCTCTCTTAATTTTTATCTTGCCTGATATCACTGTATTCTTGCTTATTCTCAATTCCGCAGAAATATCTCTTACAGGTACCCTGTCCCTCAATCTGGTGTGAATAATAGCTTTTTGTTCTACAGTTAATGCTGGCATTATCTTTTTTTATATATCTAGCAAATCTAGCAAATATTGATGACAATATAATATATTATTTGACAAGTTTATGACAATAAATCAAAACCTTTTAGGGATTACCTACCTGCAAATGTTACCTATAATTAATAGTCCAGGGGATTAAAGCAAATTTCTTTGTCCCAGTATTTTTTGGCCGCAATGGTACCTTACTGCAGCTGGCAACCTGCGCGTGCGTATTCCTATATCTATCCGCCAGTTTATTTTTTGTTCCATACATTGTGCGTGCCCTAGGAGAAAGAACGACAGCTATAAATCCGTCTTCGCGCGCCACCGTAATGGCTTTCCGGGCCATCTGTATTCCGCCGACCAAACCTGTGAGAAGACATTCCGGATGAAAAGAATCCATTTTGAAGATAACGTAGGCGCTTGGCACTGACGCACAATTTCTTGAAGTAAAGTCCTTGTAAGAAATACATAAAATCACCTAAAATTTCACTACACACGTATATTCCGACCTGCCTGAAACATAGTAATGGGTAAATACCCGATAAGTATATTTTGGGTTTATACCTAGGGTTTTTTCCTGGTTGGTACCAATACGCGTGTTTACTTGGGTTTTTAATAAAAAAAAATTAAGGCATATATTTTACAATAAAAAAATACATGTTATACCTATGCAGTTTTTTGTATGGTCACTCATTTTATTCACATTATAAAACTTAACCTGTTTTGAACAGAATTTACAAGAAACAGAATTGTCATGCTTTGTTTTCAAATATTGCTTTTTACGTGACATATCGGTTTAATAACAGTTACTTTTTAAAAAACAAATTAAACTAATAAAAACGATTATACCTTCACAAAAACGATAATGATTTATTTTAACCTCACTTTTCCAGATAAAGGGATATGTATAAAAGTGCTTCTGCTTCTGCGGCATACAATTAATTTAAATGCAATGCAGGTTGCTTTCTACAGGAGCGATAAAGCTGTGTTAGAAGTGTCTACAGGTTCTGCATCGATTATTTTTACGATAAAACGCTTTTCAAGGAACAAAACTGGTTTTCGGTTGGGTAAATATTTTTTAGCTATTTACCCGGCAAATACCTGGTATTTATATTTTTACCCGTTGGGTAAATATCCACGTCCCCTCACTACTGAAACGTTACACACCAAACGTTACGCCTTGACAAATATTTAAATCATCAGTGAACCAGACGGCGTCACGTGCTCGGGCATCTAGGGCTAAAGCTAAAAGTATACCTTTTAAGCACTAGTACCTAAAATAATGTCTTTTTGAGATTTTGATGGCAATCAAAAAGTACTTAGTAGTAACTTATAAAACGTTTCCACAAAATAGTATATTATAAAGGTACTAAAGGTGATCTTTTATTCCTGAGGGCAAAATTTGGTTGGTTGTTGTACGAGGGAATAAAAGACCCTTTAGACCCGTGGTGTATAGCTATATTTTGCACTCCAAAAATTATAGGACACAAAATTAACAAATATTTTTTAGTGTTATTTGTAAAATCATTTTGTACAACAATAAGACACATGCATACCTCTAATAATCGTTTATTATAAAATCATAATGACTTTTCTACTATGGAAACTGAGATTTTGTTTAAAACTGACAAACAATTTTTTAGTTTTTACCCGATAGTTCGAAACTATCAGCGATTTTTTCATTAATGAAATTGTGACTTGTGTGTTGGGTTAAATAGGGACTAGGTTTAGGTTAGATATAGGGCTCCTTTGTAACATTGTGTCACCTTTCCCAAAATTTGGCCTCTTGTTAGTCTCTCCTTCCGGGACAGCCTACCGGAATCAAAATAATCCTTTCTTATATCCCAGTCTTACCGCCAAAAAAAAAAAGTAATAAAAAAAGGAAAAAAAAAGAATTAATACATCAAAATAAATTAAAAATAATAATAATAATAAAAAAAAATAAAACAAAAATTGTAAAAACAGTAAAGAAAAGTTAATATAGGTAGAATTGATCAATAGTAGTTTAATCCTAATATACAGGAGGAATCCAGATGGAACATAACTGACAATAATCAAAATGACAATATCATGTATAACTAATGTCACGCATACTTCCCACAGTTTGCAAACTAGTCTGGCCTGTTGGAAAGCTTCCAGAGCCATTGAAACTTACACACACACACACACCATCACCATCACACACACACACCCACCTACACACCATCACACACACACACACACACAAATTGTGAGAGATGCTGCAGAGGCTACGTTTAGCTTATTGCCGCCCAAATCAAGAAAAAAAAATATATAAAAAAACAATACGAAGATTTTGCAACCTGGCGCCATTCCAAGAAAATAACTGAATATACAGAAAACGTACAGCTAGCATATTTTCTTCAAAAATCGATAACACTGCGAAGCTCGACTGTATGCTCCCGATATTCAATGGTCAAAGCGCGATGGACACAGTAACCGTAACTTTTAACACAAGCCGCTTCTATCCATACTTCCGAAGAAACAAATCGGCTCGGCTATTAAAATTTGTACATTCTAATAATCTCTATATATAAAATAAGAACTGACTGACTGATTGACTAACGTATCAACGCACAGCCCACACCGCTGGGTCTACAAACTTGAAATTTTGCACAGAGGTTTCTTATATAACGTAGGCGTGCACTTTCAAAATTCAGCCCCTAAGGTAAGGAAGTAAAACAGGGGTTCAAACTTTGTATGGAGGAAAAATATTAGATGACCCTATTAACGCGAAACTTCATAGAAGTGCTCTGAAAATAAATGTTTAAACACGTGTTTTACAGTTTTTAATAAATCAACCCCTGAGGGGTGAAATGGGGGTTCAAAGTTCGTAATAGAGTAAAATTGTTATACGGTTCTGTTACCTTGAAACTGCGTAAACGTACTCTAAAAAATAAGCACATGTTTTATAACTTTTTAGACATCAACCCCTAAGGGTGTGAAATGGGGGTTCGAAGTTTGTAATTTAATTACGGATATAACTAGAGACTGGATTCGAATATTACATTCCAGGAACGGACTCCCTTGGAAAGACAATGTATACCAGGCGCGGCCCGTGCAATTTTAAAGTTGTATATCTACTTTTTATTTTTTATATAATTTAAAAGTTGTATATGGGTGATTCTACGTTAAGAGGTTCATGTCATGTCCCGAGAATTTTTAAGTGTTAAGAAAACAAATTAATACTTTTATTTTTTAATAGATTTTAATTAGTGATTAGTTTTATTTAGGCAGTATTGCAAAGTATGAAAAAGAGTAGTGAAATAAGAAAATTCCAGGATAATATAGTCGAAATATTTCTCCCCTGGCACATCTAATTGTCTCTCCCCACTACCATTACCATTTAATATACTATAAATATGTCAAAATGAGTTAAACACTAACATTGCTAGGTCATTGGAAACTTATCTGTTATTTTATTGATGATTATCAAGTAAAAAAATGTATTCAATCCTGTCCCCAGCCTGTTAAGTCACTCCCCTGGTATCCTATTTTAATAAAAATAATTAAAAAAAAAATAATTTTTGTAGGTAATCTGAATGATTTTTTAAAGCACAAGATGAATTGAGCTGTATAGTAATGTTTATATTTTCTTACTTGAAGATATCGAAGACACTTTTTTAATATAGCCAGGCGTAAAAGGACCTCTTAACGTAGAATCACCCATAACTACTTGCTACTTATGGAACCCATGCCAAGTTCCGATTTTTTAAAGTGAGTCTACTAGGAATATTTTGTTAAATAAAAAAATATATTTTGTAATTTGCGAAAAAAAGTTGAATGTTTGAATTGACCCACCTGGGAAAAAACACGGTAAGGTATTTTAATTATGATTTTTTCTAAACAAATTCTATATCATTTTGTCGACAATTCTTCAGATTTTAAGAAAAAAAATGTGTTAGTAGAAAGTTATAGTCATTTGAATTTTTTAAAACAATATATTTTTGGTTTAAAAAAATTCAAATGACTATAACTTTCTACTAACACATTTCATTCTCTGAAAATTTAAGAATTGCCGACAAAATGATGTAAAATTTGTTTAGAAAGAATACTAAATAAAATACCTAAGCGAGTTAATTTTTTCCCAGGTGGGTCAACTTTTTTCATAAATTACAAAATATTGTTTTTCTTTACCAAAAGATTCCTAGAAGGCTCACTATTAAAAAAACTGAACTTGGCATGGGTCCCATAGGTAGCAACAGATATTATACAACTTTGAGATTTCATGGGCCGCGCCTGCAATGTACACAGAAAATGTTAAAAATATTTTTGACAAGTCTATGGGATTACTGAGGTCCGTGGGCAAAAATAAGCGGCTGGAAATTTTTCTAAGATGTTAATTAACATGTCAGTTTCTGGGTTACTGAGCTCATAAAATCTAATTTTGTCTAAGAGTTGTTAAAGAATATACGGGGGGGGGGGGGGGGGGTGATTAAAAGGAGCATCTGGGAATTTCTCTTTCTTGGGTTATTATTATTAAGGTCCAAAAATCTATTTTTGTCCAACAGATTAAATTCAAATTAATGGGAAGGAGGAGATAAAAGGGAGCAATTGACAATTTCTGCCAAAAATGTGAACTAATAATATGCCATTTTCGGGGTTATTAAGGTCAGAAAATCTAATTTTGTCTAGCGATTGGCAATTTTTCCAAAAATGTTGTCGTTTTTAGGGTGATTAAGGTCAAAAAATATAATTTGGTGTAATAGATGTTAATAAAATTAATAGTGGGGGGGGGGGGGTGTTGAACCACTGACAGGTTCCCTAACAATGCTAACTAATGTACCATTTTCGATGATATTGAGGTCAAAAAAGCTAATTTTGTGTAACGGATGTTATAAAAATTAACGGCAGTTGGAAGGGGGGGGGGGGGTAAAAGGGGCGGATGGGAATTTCTTCAAAAATTTTAACTAATATGTCATTTTTGGAGCTATTGATGTCAGAAAATTTAATATAACATGACCATTATAAATTTAAAGACGGGGTGAGATGAAAGGGGGGAGGGGGAATAGGTGCACTAAAAAGAAAAAGTCATGTTCTCATAAAAATTAACAAAATCAAGTTGACCCGTAGTAATAAATACGTAACAAGAATATTTCATACATTTCAGTGCTTTTCTTTTTGTGAAGTTGATTAATTTTTTTGAAAAAAAAACTATTCTTTTGGAGCAATACTTCATAAATGCAACCTAAGAAAATCTAATACTAATTTAATTTCATTTACCTCTTCTATCAGTTACCTTGCGTCATGTAATGTTGAAATCCAGTCTAGATATAACTAACCTAAGCTAACATACTTATCTTATGTATTCATAATGATGACATCAAAACTACACTATTATCACCTATACCACGCGGAAAAAGTCGCGGGCGGAAGGTAGTATTTATATAAACATAGATATTAATAATCACGAAAAATTATTCGTTATACCTAGGCACAGAGTAGTATAGGTAGAGTTACCACATTCTTTGACCTAGATAATTTTTGACGTTTTAAATAGATTACTTCTCAATATATTAATATAATGAATATTGTGTTTCTAACGTTACTTTTTGGTATTTTATTTGTTACTACATGGATTAAAACTGCCTTTTAAAGGGATTTAAAGTATTTTTAATCCCTGAGGGATTAAAAGTGATCCCTAAAAATAGGGCTTTTATTTTAGCTACGGAGTGCAAAAATGCTATATTTCGCCTGTATTTCATCATTTTTCTCAAAAACTTGACATGTTAGGGAATTTTACGGCCAGATCCGTAATTACCGACAAAAAATGTACCGGAAATGATTTCGAAAGTGTGTCTGAGAGAAAGTCGTGTCGAATAATAAATCAGGTAAAATTTATCTCCTCCAAGACAACATAACTGATATCGTTTGATTTTTAAGATACCCGAGTTGACTTAAAATCAGCTAAATCTCAAATCAAATAGTGAAAACCGATTATTCAGTCAAGTCGAATAGTACTTCAAAAATCCAATAATTTCAAGCCACTTGAAAATACTTAAATTAATTTTCATAGTGCGAAATATACTATTTTTTTATTGTCCATAAGAGGTATTTAAATAAAATAAATGGGACTAGACCTAATGAACGATTTTTTTTCGCCGACTCCTTTTAGGAAATAAGTGGTGTCTACATAGGTACGTTGGGATTTAAATTTGGCGCCATTTTTCAACAACTAAACTTAGAAATGTTACATTTTGCATGTGTCATCTAGAGACCCGACAATTTAATTATGGATCATTTTACGATGGAGGAACGTGTTAGAATTGTTGAAACTTTGGTACGAAAATTTCCGTTCTTGTGTGAAACCAATTCGTAAACGTCGTTTAATTTTTGGGCGCAATTATGTGCCAAGTGACAACGCATTTCGCAATCTTATTCGAAAATTTGAGATTTTCCGGTCGGTAATTGCTCCATCCAATGAAAATATCGCTAGAGTAGTGTTGTAGAAAATCCCAGAACCTCAGTTCGACGTCAATCTCAACAGTTGAAAATAACGAAAGGCTCACTGCATCGAATTTTGACAAAAGATCTGGCCTCGGATCTGGCAATGCACTCGTATAAGATTCAACAATAGAAGAAGTTAGAGTTTTGCAATAAAATTATCTTTTCCGACGAAGCCTATTTCCACCTCGGAGGTTATGTGAATCCTCGAGTGAATGAAAATTTCTAATATTGATTATAGATTATTATTTATAATTTTAACTCGTGTTGAGGGCTTCTTAACTCTCCAGTTCAACGCCATTCATTATAAGAGACACAAAGTCGGTCAAATTTTTCACAATTTGATCCACCTAGTACCTCTGCCATTTCTGTGACGCTGAGGTATATTTAAGAGGACTACTACCCCTAAAATAGGAGTAGTGCTGAATCTCATGAATGTATGTAATTTTGTAGTCAAATAAATATATCTGTAATCGATATTTCAAAATACTTTCTCTTCTCCACAGAAAATCCGTATAAAAAAAATAAAACGAAAAAAGAAAAGGAAAAAAAACATTATTAAGGTATAACCAGCAAGCAAAAAACATTTATATTCCCTTCGAGTGACCGTGTGGTGTCCATTGTGGGCTGGAGGTGTTATACAGGGTTGCCACCTTTTGTTAAATCATAAAGTTAGCAAGCATGTGATTTGACTGGATTTCATAGAATATAGAGGAGGAGGCCGAGGAACGGACTGCATGTGCATATTTTAAATTCAACTCCACCAATGTACTCACTTTACTTACACTAAATATAATAAAACAAGGATACGTTTTTAAGTTTTTATTCTAGTTCTAGATTTACTGGTACTTACGAAATACAAATGGATTGTAACTAAAACTTAAACGTGTCATATCGTTTATATATAATAAATATTATTACATTTAACAAAGTATAACTATTGCAAAGCACGGAAAACAATTAAAAAATTATATTTTTAGTTTATATTAATATTTCTAGATTTGCGTTTTAAATACCTTTAAAAAACCACACTCTTCACGATATAATTTAATAACTTGAATTTCTATCTTTTCGGGCTACTACACAGGGTTTTGTTTAAATTCTATTTTATATTTATTATGAAAAAAAATCTACAAATATGGAAAATTATAAATAAGCGTCAATTACATATCTGCCGTACTAAAGCAGAACCTAGTAACTCGAGTTACTAGGTTTTAAAAAATTATGTGTTTTTGCATTCAGCTCGTAAACCTACATCTGTCCATATTTTTTTCATATTTTACTATCTTACGGTTGCTCCAATAGAGCTCTTTCTTTTTCTAGTAACTTCAAAATTCCGGTATATCTGCTTCGGCAAGATACAGTAACTAAAGTTACTACCAGTAGTAGTAGTAGGATCTTATAAATATTTGCGTTGCGGAGAACATAGTAACTCCAGATACTATGTTTTTCACCCTTAAATATAACTACAGTACAATTAGGAACTAAAGTTACTGCAAGTATTATGAGGATTCTGCAAACTCGTATTAACATAGTAACATTAGTAACTAAACATTTGAGAATTTTTGAACACAACCGGAATATTACTACAATGTTTATATGAGTCATGAACAAAAGAAAAGTTACTATAAGTTTACTAATCGATACTAATTATGCTGTAGAATTCCTATAACTAATGATGCTGTTTTCTTAACGTCCACAAATTACTTACTAGCAGTGTATTCCTTGGGCAAAACCTAGTAACACATTTTTCACGGCAAATTACTTAGAATTCGTGAGTTTTATATAGGGCATGTAAATCCTCGTCAAAAACTATGCCGATAGCCCCCAATAAATATAGTTATTTCTTTATCTCTTAAAACGGCTAGAGAACTTTAGAAAAACCGCTCTCCTGAAAAGTGTTAAATTCAGAGTTACTAGGTTCTGCTTTAGTGCGGCAGATATTTGCAATATACATACTAGAGATCAATAAATTAAACACAATTGGCGCGACTCAAATTAAGAACGTAGCGTCCTCTTCAGCCGATTTGCTAACTACTATAACGGGGAATGTTTTCGTCTCGTCTTTGTCTTCATTATGGTGTTATTTGACATTTTTGTCAATTTTGTCGAATTTTTCCGCGTTGCAATTTTTAAGGAAAATTATTCGGATAGCAAAATTGCGTAAAATCGGGACAAAAGAGTCTGTGGTCGGGACGTGGGACATTTAATTCAAATAAAATCGGGACTGTCCCTGCCAAATTGGAACGGGTTGCAACCCTGGTGCTATAGTACCATTTTTTCATCAACGTGACGATGATGAAACGGGCGAAGGCTACCGCAATATTTTAAAAAACTTTTTACGACCCCAATTAGATAATATGCACCTTAACAATATGTTCCTTCAACAATATAGCGCCACGTGTCACACGGCGAGGGAAACTTTGGATTTGTTACCAACACGTTTTCCTGGCCGCGGCATTTCCCGAAATGGAGATATTCAGTGGCGTGCAGGATCATGCAATCTAACCCCCTCGATTTTTTCTTGTGGGACTTCCTCAATGGCAAAGTCTATTCTAACAATGTTCTACAAAATATTATAAACAAAAACAAATATTTGCCTTCCATGTAAGTTCTATAATATATAAATTATATCATAAAAATAGGAATAACAGATCCATAATACGAATATATTATATAAAAAATGCAAGCCTTTTTCGGCATTTTTGATTTATTTACATGGTCTTAGATGGTTTTTAAAAACATTCCTTACTAAAGGAAACAAATAACCAACTAGGGTTTTTTTTTCAAAAAACATCTATTAGAGAGCAAATTTTTTGGAAAAACAGCTTTTTCGAAAACGGATTTACGAAATTTTTCGGAAAATTTTTTCAAAAACATATTTTGAAAGTACCTTTTTTTTTCAAAAATATCTTAACAGCTGTTTCAAAAGATGATCTTTTGAAATTGGATTTATAGATATAATTCTCCAAAACACATTTCGAAAGTACATGTTTCAAAAATGTCTCCAAAAAATTATTTTTCACAAATAGGTATACAATGTCCGAAAATGTATTTTTTCGAAAATAGTATTAGGCTATGAGCTCTACTAGCTGGAAAATTGTTAAATAAAAAAATACGAAACACGATCCTGAACAAACCTAAACGAACCTTTATGAGTTTGATCAGGTTTCCTTAGGTACGTTACTTTCTCGTAAATTACTCTTTCCAAAAGCCGTTGCTTGAAAAAGTTAATATTCCAGAAAGATGTTCCATGAAGAAAGTTATTTTTGAAAAATGCTTAAAAAATTTTGAAAATTTGATTTTCGAAAAATTGTACTACTTGTAAGTATATCCCTCTAAATGTGCAGAAGGTACAAATAAAAAAATGCTACAATATTTACACTTTCATATTAATCTAACAATTGTTTCTATCGCGTGTACAGTTTTTTTAACATTTCTTCCTTGTTAAATTAAGTAAATATTGTCGAAAAACAGCTTTATCGAAAGATGTTCGGAAACCGATCTACAAATTTTTTTTTGAAAATATTTTCTTTCAAAAAAGAACCTAAAATTACATTTTCCGAAAATATAGTTTATCAAAAATTAAATTATGGACTCCACTAGCGTAGAAAATGCCAATAAAAAAAGACAGAAAAGATTCTATACTAACATCAACGAATCGTTTTTGTGTTCGATCAGGTTTGTTTCCTTGTGTCTGCTGTTACTCTGTAGTAAATAAGGAATATGCATATTTTTTTTTATTGCATAAATCATTTAAGGAGGTCATTACAACCCCAAAACTGCTATTTTGAGGAAAATTACTGCGTTAATTTAGCTAAAAAAAAATTTTACTTTTCGGTATAATTTATTACAATTTCAAAAGGAGCCATTTGCCGGCTCAAAAAAGTTACGTCACAAGGATAAGTGGCAATCTACATGTTAACGTAAAGCTGAACCGAGGGCTGCCTACCTACAAACGTCTAGAAAATCAAGAATTTCTGTGATAGTCCGAAAGCAAGTCAGTATTTTCTCGAATGATTGTACCTCTATCCTCTATCAATTGATTTACCAAACTGATTGTTAATATTGTAAAGTTATATGCTTAGGAATAGAAAAATGTCAGTCGACAAGACCTAAAGTCAAAAAGGTGATTTTTTTAAAATAATTATAGAACATTTCTCTGGGAGAGGAAACACAAGATGATTACCGACTCTCGGACTAAGACAAGAAGACAGCTGACAGCTACAGTACAGAGTTATATGGAGACTGGCATTAGTTTCCCAGCTGATTTAGTTGTTTATGCTGGTAGCGGTTGTGTTTTTATTACAGTGCTATTTGTGTATAATTCTTTTTATTAAACGTTAAAATGTATTAAAAATATAAACTACAAATATTGTAGTATGCCAATGTGCAAAAGTATCACTGTGTGTGCACTGCAAACCTCCTTTTTCATGTGCCCAAAAAACCGATGTCGAAGAAAGTACCTACTGCAAATTTAATCAAAAATTTTACATTAAGAGGTATCTGTAAAGGTTAGTATCGCTAAATTCAAGTAACCATATGTTGCTGTACATTTATTTTTATAGTATAATAAACAATAAGTGTTTTTAACTAAATTGTAAAGGCAAATCCAGCCAATTTTCCGATTTTCTTTGCACAAATTCCGTTTTGGTCATTTATAACCAGTCTGTTTAATAAAACAAAAGGTTTTCTATCGACTAAATATTCTAGTCTTTGGGAAAAACTCAAGAAAATGGATTTACACTGAAATTTACATTACACTAGCCGTGACTAGCCATTATAAAACGTTGACGTAATAAAAAAAGTGACGTCACAAACAAAAGAAGTCCGTTTTACGAGATGTTGGATTTAGCAGGAAAATTTGCAAAATAAAACCTTGTTTTTTGTTAATAAACCCCAAAATAAAGAGATAACAGCAACTGCCATAAACATTTAATTTATGTAGAGAATACAAAAAAAAATATTTCAGGATTTTGTGGATTACATGCATATTCCCTATTACTTCGTCAAAAAAGCGTTTTTTTAGATATGAATATTCACATTTTTTTCCGAAACGATAATAACATGTACTTTCAAAAAATAATGCTTGCCAAAAAAAGTATAGTTTCGAAATGTACAATCAAAACTCCCAGTTTTCGAATAACAGTATTATCGAAAAAGTTCTGTTTTCGAGAAAATATATTCTCGAAAAAACGTGCTTTTAAAAAATGTGCTTTTGAAAATTTTTTGTAAATCAGACCAAATGGACGGAATGTATTTAAGTACAAAAATGCTGGAATATTTGTAAGTTAAGATGACCAACCGTTCTGTTTTCGCAAGAACAGGTATAGATTTTTCGTCGATTATGAAATATTAATTAATGTCTTAGAACACTAAACAATAAAAAAATAATGTCGGACGCAAACTTGTCCGTTTTTTTTATGCTTTTGTGTAGCTCGAGGTGACGTTACGCCCCCACTAGATGAAGTTCTAAATCCGCCTCTGGTAGATTCCTGTTCGGTGATTTGTTGAGACATGTATATACTAAAATGTTTCTCTCTCTCTCTTTCTCTCTCTCTCTCTCTCTTTCTCTCTCTCTCTCTCTCTCTCTCTTTTTCTCTCTCTCTCTCTCTCTTTTTCTCTCTCTCTCTCTCTCTCTCTTTCTCTCTCTCAAGCAACCCTAAGGTATAGCTTACACCATCCCCGATGGTGGTATATTCTCGGAATCTCCGGATTGTCGGGTATGTACTCCCGGAGATTCCAAACAAAAACAATATGTTGACGTCACAAACAACAAATTTAAATCTTGTGGTACTATTAAGGTTATGGGGTTTCCTGCCTCTGGTGGAGTCTATTGCGCATACTATTTTCTCTCAGCTACCCTTCTACACTATGCTCCTCCGACAACAAACATGGCTTTCACATATTTACCGCGTGCGGATAAGAAAAAATGAAGCACGGACAGGGATTGTCGGCCTCATCGCTAACCCTTCTTAGATTTAGTGAAAGCCTCCTTCAAAATGCCGCGGGTTTCTCTTAAGACCGTAACTAGAAAGGCAAACCGAAAGCAAACTCTGTAATCGACCGGGAGATGTTAATTTTTCTAAAAACTTTTAATCTTAAATTGTAAAGATATGGTTTTACCATTGAAAAAAATTAAGTAACATTTATTATTATTCATTATCGACATATTTGTTCTTTTAATTCAGGTTTTACTCCCGAAGCAAAAACTTGGGAAGTAGTCTTCGATAAATCAAATGAATTTAGAGAAATCAAGCAGGTTCCACAACTGAATTTGGGAGGACACTCTTCAGGTGTTTATGATGTCGCATTTGACGTGGACTCTTCACATATGGCAACAGTGTCTAAGGATGGTACTTGGAGACTATTTGATACCAACGGTAAGCAAACAAAATATTCCATAGTGAATTTGAGATTTGAGTCAGGCTGTCCTGTTTTTAAGAGTATTTGCCCCGAAAATACTTCCTTAGGAGGCCAAATCCCCCAAAAAAAGCGGCTTAAACCTCTAAATGATTTTTTTCGCAATATTTTCGAAACCGTTGGGGGTTAAATTACGAAATTTAATACAATTTAAGTTCAGACGACATGTGTCTTTGAAAGTTAAGGATATAAGATTACAGCGTCGACATATTGGGTATATTTTAGATAAATATTGCCCCAACTTTATATTTGGATATTTCAAATTTTTTATTATAAATTATTCTATACTCCGTTAAATCAAGCTTTAAAACCTTTTTGTTATATTCTGAGAATAGTGATTATCTTTTAATGTTTTGTGGAAAATTGTTTTTCACAGTTACAGTCTGCAGTATTAGGTATACTCCAAGTAATCCAAAATCCCAACATAGTTTGAACTTATTATACAGGTTGTTATGAAACTCACTGCATATATTGAAACCGGTAAATCCTGGCACGAATTCAAATTGAAGAAAAGTATTCATAAACTAGGTATGAATATTTACCGGTACCGGTCGCTCAAATATATAATTATTTTTCGACAAAATAAATAAAAAAATTCTGTTTTCGGTTTAAAACAACTAAGTTTAATAGACTTAAATACTAATTATAAAAAACATACTTTAATTAACCTAATTTTCACAATCTTAGCTGGAGACTGATCTATAAAAATTGTCTTTCTAAACCTTAGTTTCTTTAAAAAGAGTTTCGGTTTCTGAGAACAGATAATTTATTTTCGCAGTATGCAGCGTTGCAGTATCTGTCACATATTCTCGAAAAGTATCAACATTTAAGTTTTGACCCGAAGAAAGCACTTAAAGAATAACAGAAATTCTTTATTTATTGAAAAGCACACTCTTAGGATACGCCCAGATTCAATAAACCTTGTCAAAGAGGTTATTTGACATTCATGACAAAGTATAGGCAATCTATAATAACACTTCTGAATTTTTGTCTAAGTAAAGGGATTTTTTTGTGTCGCGATAATAGTGAGATTTTGCAACTAAAAATTGCAGACCCGCTAACCCATAAACGATAAGATTTAAAGTGATGTTTTTATCACATAATTTATAAAAAACGTAAAAATTCAAATAATTTTCAGTCTTCCCCATTTTTGGTAGGCTTATAAGTTCCTTTAACAAATGAGGTGAAAACTTTGATTAAAATACCACTCTACATTTTATCGGTTATGAGTTTGCGTACCTAAAATTCGAAAAAACCAAAAAAAGTATTGAAGGTATCTCCAGACTACCCCAGGAATCACCCATTCCAACATACAGGTTGTTATAAAAAGATGTTAAGAAATTTTAAGGCCAGATTCTACATCTAAAAATGTGAAAATAAGTTTATATAAACATGGATCCTCAAACGCCTCTTTTTCGAGATACGGGGTGTTTCATATTTTCTTTTTTAAATGTTTCTTTTGAATTTCTCGACAATGCGTTAAGATATTGACATGCATTTTGGTACACGCCAGTATGTATTCAAAGGAAAATTTATTTTCTAAAGTACTTGCATCAGTGGCGTGCGTACTGGTTAATCTTTATTTTTAGCGAAAAAAATGGTACGCCACTAATTTTTTGCAAAATTCGTTCTCTTTAAGCTCAATTAATTTTACGTGAAAAGTGTCTCTTGAGATTTTTCGTTCTGACGCGCCGTTTTCAAGATAAAAAATAATTTATTTCTTCCAATAAAAACAAATAATGAAAATTATTTTTTTTTTTTGAAAATAGTTTTTGTTCAGGAAACAGTGATTTTTGATTTAAGTTTATAGTAGATGCTGTAAATTGCTTCTACGTGCTTCAATACATGCTCTAAATCGGCTTGCAAATTTCTCCTAAATATTAAACAGCCTGTATCTCGAAAAAGAAGCGTTTGAGGATCCATGTTTATATAAACTTACTTTCATATTTTTAGATGTAGAGTCTGCCCTTAAAATTTCTTAACATCTTTTTGTAACACCGTGTATTAAACCATTTTTATAGCACCCTAAAGCGAAATTTATTATTTTTAGTCAACTACAAGCAAGGTCAAGATGCCAGGCTGGAGAAGTCGGGGAAATACGAATTATCAGGAAGCTACGCCTTTATTGCCTTATCTCCCAACTCGGAAGTTCTTGTTATAGCCACATCATCCGATCTACAGTTTTTCTCGACATTAACAGGAGAATTGGATTATACTATTGAAAATATTTCTAACGGTAAGTATGGTAATATAAGTATATATACATTTTACGATTGAGAAAGTCGGCAGTTTTAATATTTATGACAGGCAGTGGCGGATCCAGGTTTTTGCTGAGGGGGGAGGGGGCGACTAGAGCCGATGGTACCAAATTTTATAACGGGTTAAAAAAATAAAGAGGGGCGAAACCCCTTTCGCCTACCCCCCTCTGAATCCGCGCATTATAACAGATAATACCAGAATAAAAAAGTATTGCCTGAATACTTAACAGGGAATATGGATATAAAGGCGGCTACACACGATCCGGCAGATCTGTCAGTTGAGACTGAACAGTCCGACTGAAGGCCGGTCGCCGATTGGACTGTCGACTCTCCAAATGTTCAGATGAATCTAGCGAACCTCTCAGTCTCAGCCATGACCTCCTTTATTAATGATGACAACGCTCTAGCACTTTTTGGTTTAGTAGTCGATTTGGATAAAAAAAATTAAGAAGGAAACGTAAATAAAATTGTGGTGTAAAGAGTGGATAAAAAAGAAAAGACACGTAATCCCATTTATTTATTTATTTATTCACAATGCATCAACAGTAAAAAATTACCAATTACAGATACACCCTAACGCCCAAGATAATACAGGTAAACTATATACAAACTACATATGTTATATGCCTATACCAAATTATGATTCTGAGACTGCCACAACTTTTGCGTAATAATCCTTTTAAATTCGATTAGACTACTATCCATTTCTAAAGTTTTGACCCCTCAGTCTGAGGGTCAATAACAAAAAAACCACGGGGCAGAATAAACTGAAAAAATTACAGCTCGTTTGGACGTTATCCAAGAGTTCCTTCCCAAAAATTTATTATTGTAGTGTAAACGATATTGAACTTATTCATAATCAATTAGAAAAAAACAACGATTTTACTGCGTTAATACTGATAAACGATTTTCTCATGTCTATATATTGGTTAATTTTTTCCCTATTTAAATGAAATTTTGAAGGTAGATAGAAAAATATCTATACTTTCGCAAGAGATTGGTAGTATGTGTCTGAAATTGTATTTTTTTCTTTTTTAATGATGTTTTTGTATCAGCTGTACTGTGAACAATTTAAAATCTTAAAAAAAATCTTTACACTCGTAGACGTATTTATTATTATACAAATGTATTTTATTACACAAAATTAAAAAAAGCACCTTTAGTTCTTGTAAACATTGTAATAAATATTAAAAGCGACATGAGAAAGAAATGAAAAACGCCTTTACCGACAAACACAGTACGGTGGCGTCGTCGTAAGGTCACGCTTATCCGTATGTAGTCCGTAGGTCCATGTATTGTTATTTGTGTAGAATTTAATCTATTTGTTATGTATTGAAAAGATTTGTAAAATAATATTATTTATTTGATTGTGGTTGTTTATATCTACGTATTGTTGATTTAAATTTTTGGTTTTAGTGGTAGCTAGTAATTTGAAATTATTATTGTTTTAAAACGATTTTTAAGATTATCTTGTTCGAATTTATATAAATACCTGATGTAATCTGAACCCAAAATACGGTACCAAACGACAGTTTAATAAGTTAAAATGTCTCGTCAGTGCAACGAACAAATGAAAAAGATTATATTAAAAGTCAGAGCATACTTTCAAAAAGAGAAAGACAACGGTTTGGAAAATATTGTGATTGAGCAAGTGGTTAAAAGAACAGCAGATTGCCGGGGTATTAGTGAAAGCACTGTTAAACGTGTTACTGCGGAAGAAAAAAGTTCCGGTATTATTATACCATCAAAAGGGAGAAGTGGAAGGCCCCGAAGTTTACCAGAAATTGAAAGAAGATGTCGATTATTTACCAGAATTTTCAGAAATGACTTTGTACCGATGGATTAAAGAACTTGGGTTTTCCTATAAAAAACTAATTAATCAACCAATTTTAATGGAACAAAACACAATTGCTGCCAGAAGAGCGGAATTCTTATAGGTACGCCATAAAGAGATATCGTGAAGATTCGTGGCAAATCTTTTATACAGATGAAACATGGTGCGGTGCAAATCATTCAAGGAAGTTTGGCTGGGTTGAAAGAGTTAATTCCACAAAACGGGATAATTTCGATGAATACAGAGGTGGTATACAGGAAATTAATGGCTTTAGAGGTGGAATAAAACGGCCATCAGGATCAGGACAACGGGTTATTATCTTACATATTGGTAGTAAAAATGGGTTTTTGGATGGCTGCCTGAAGTGTTTCGTTGGGAAAAAAGTGCGGCGTCAGTGAATTACCATAACGAGATGAATAAACAACACTACGAAGAATGGTTGAGAACAGTGCTTTCCGTAATACCTGACAAATCAGTAATCGTAATTGACCAAGCACCGTATCATACAATGTTGGATCCCAATTTTCAAAATCCTACAACTGCCTGGACAAAACAAAAAGTAATAAAATGGATGTCCCAGCGAAAAGCAACATTGCCCGATGGATTTACAACGTTTAATGAATTAACCAAACTACTGCTTTTAGACCTATGCCAGAACTATCACTTTCCAAAAACGTATCTTCTAGATACAATTGCAAAGGTGTTACGTAATGATAATGTAAAGCTTCTATGGTTGCCAGTTGCACACTGTGAATTCAACGCAATTGAATTAATTTGGGCATATATGAAAAATAAAGTGGCAAAAGTGAATACTACGTTTAAGATCACAAATGTGCTAAATTTGTGTCTTGAAACGATGCAGAACGTGCCAAATTCTGTTTGGGAAAATTGCGTTGGACACGCTAATAAAATTGAGGAATCCTCCAGAGAAAAAGATCACTTAGTTGATGTTGTTGTAGAACCATTAATTATAAATTTAGATGAAGATGAATCAAATGAAGACTTTAGTAATGATGAAGAAGGAGAAAACGATCCATAAGTGTAGGTATTCTTCGGTAAAAAAGAGTGGTGTAATCCAATCAGGTTATTTTTAGTTTTAGGTTTAAATAAATTTTGTCAGGGCTTTGTACCTTAAAAGTTAAATCAGATGTGATTCTACGTAAACAGGCCACTTTCACATATTTCTTTTATTATTAAGCAAAGGCAAATGCATACAAACTTAACACAGCATTTGTTACAATTTTCCAAATATGCGAATCATAAAAATATGGGAACATCAAAAATATTGTTTTTCTTTTAGGTGAATTATAAATAAATCAAGCTAATTGGCCTATTTACGTTACTCACTTTGAAGTAATATTTTTAAATTACTATTGTTCTACTACACACGTTTTGCCTATTTTATAGATCTTAATGACACAATAGAAAATCGTTAAATACAAATAAATGTGAATATTTACCAATGCATATACTTATTGTTTCTTAATTTTACCAGTTACCTACTTTATCATATAGAGCACAAAAAAAACCTTCACTATATTGCATTACTTTAATGATTATTACCTTAACACCCATACTATTGCACCTTCGACGCCCCGCTCCATCCCGCAAGCTATCCTTTACACAAATTAATTGTTTGTATTTGGGTTTATGACAACTGCCAAAACAAAATTTTCGTTAACCGTAAAGTTACATCTCTTTATATATGTAATACAAAAAAACAAAAATTTTTGCTGTAAGATTACTGGTAGTAATTACATAACCACAATCATTTTTTGACTATTACTACCAAACCTAAGAAAAAAAATAAAAATAATATTTTTTGGGAATAAAGTAAGGTTCACTTTATCGCCTGTAAAAAATTAGTTAGGCCTGGGAGTACCAGTAAGGCACAATAAATTTTTAAACTTGAGTAATTAATGAAATAGGGAAAAAATGGTGACAATTTTACAATTACCTTCCCATTAGAAAAGCACCAAGGCATCTACGGTTACAAAGTTTTACATGTGTAATAGAGACAAGTAACTTTACCGAAATATGTGAAAATTATGTTTTTTAAAATTGTACTTTTTACTTTACACGCTTCCAAACTGAGGGGTCAAAACTTTAGAAATGGATAGTAGTCACGTCTATATAAATATCTTTTGCAACCCCGTTAAACAGATTACACATGCGGTATAATGGGGAATTCTTATATCTGCTTGTTCTTGGAAATTCCAAATAAAAAACTTTTTTTTCTCTAGTATTTGTCCTTTTCACCGAAAATGGCAGTTGAACAACTATTTCTGGACAGTCAATATCATTCTTTAAAACTTTGTACAGCATAAGAAGCGTTATCTTTATGCGCCTATTTTCAAGTGATAATCTTTAAATTTTTCTAACAATAGTCGATGATCATAACCTCTTTCAGGATAAAAACCGTATCTTTTAAGAAACATATACTTGAGAAATTTTCTGTGTACATTTTCTATAGCTTTACTCCATATTATATGCTGAGGCGACCATATGATACTACCATACTCCAGCTTGGGTAAAACCAATGTGTCAAACAATCTCAAACAAACAAACATACATCAACATTAAACCCCCTTGAAGACCGTATTACAAAACCCATTAACTGGGCCTCTGTAATTTTTCTAGACATATGCTCTTTAAATTCAAGACCTGTATCAAATAGCACACCCAGGTCTTTTTGAGAATTTACTTTATTTAACACTTTGTTATTTATCCTATAGTTGTAGTTAATGGGCTCTTTTTTTAATGTAAAAGCCATGCTAGAGCACTTATTAATATTCAAACTAAAACCATTCTCCTCACACCAGACACACACTCTTTCCAAGTTATCCTGTAGATTTTCACAATCATTCATCCCTGAGACCCTTGAAAAAATCTTAAAATCATCTGCAAATAAAGAATTTGAGCTTGTAACTACTTCACTTATTCCATTTATAACAGTCAAAAAGAGTAGAGGTCCCAGGTTTGATCCCTGTGGTACCCCTGATGTGCTTATATATATATATATATATATATATATATATATATATATATATATATATATATATATATATATATATATATATATATATATATATATACATATATATATATATATATATATATATATATATATATATATATATATATATATATATATATATATATATATATATATATATATATATATATATATATATATATAGTTTACCTGCCAAAAATACATATATATATATATATATATATATATATATATATATATATATATATTAGATTTTGCCCCCTTCACCTCGACCCATGTAAACTTGTTGAGTGAATTAAAGTTGGCTTCTCCAAACACGTGTTTTCTTTTTCACGCGACATTTTTAACTATCTTTTCTAATTAATCGATTCCACTAAATGAACTAAGAATTTGATGAAACTGATTGCCAGACGACCTGACAGACACCGTACCACATACACCGTCAGGTACGCCTACGTCCTCCTCAGCTCTGCCGGATGGACGAACGTACTGTTGAATGGAGATGATACAAAATACTAGGAATAGGTACCTTTTAACAGGTATGAGCGCATAACAGATAGGTACACGTAACATAAATAGTGACAATCAGTTTGGTAAATTAATTGATATAGGTACAATCGTACGAGAAAATGCTCACTTGCTCTCGGACTATCAGAGTTGTCGATTCATATACGTTTGTATGTTACACCCCTACGTTAAGCTTTATGTTAACAATAACATGTAGATTGACATTTATTTTTGCTTATCTCCTGACGTCACTTGGCACTGAAGGCAGATTGCTGATTTTTTAATTGTAGTAAACTATACAGAGAAGTAAACAATTTTTTATAGTTAAATTATCCTAGTAATTTTCTTTAAAATAATATTTTTGGGTTTGTAATGGTTTCCTAAAACGATTTATGCAATAAAAAAATGGATACCTACATATTCCCTATTATAATATTTAGGCTGAATTTTAACAATGTGAATGCAGAATCAATGTAGTGTGATATTAATTGAATTTATTCCATTTTGTTGATTATTATTAAGTATGCTTATTGCCAACTAAGTGAACTATTGCTATTGTGGCGCTTAAAGTTAGCGCGCGGGAAAATTTTTCCTGCTCGGACGCACGGGAAAAAATGGGCTTTCTCTAAATAGATATGAAAAATGCTGTTTTCAGAGAGATAAACCTAATAAAATAATATTTTTTATAGATGATATCACTTCTCTGCTCTTCGACGCTTCAGGGAAATATGTATTCGTTGCAGTAGACAGACAGATCCGAGTTTTCCATAACGTTACCGGATATCGTTGCACCATCGCCCATTCTAAGGAAAAGCTTAAGGAGCATCAAACGTCTGCTACAAAAGAAAGACTGCACCAGTTGATTAAGGATTCCGAAGAATTTTTACATAATATTGGAGAAAAATAGAGGGGATATAATAATATAGGTTATGACCTTTTTTTGAACCCAATATGTTCAGCCCTTTTCTAAATTTAACACACTTTTTTTAGAAGTCATGCTACGAAAGTAAAATTTAAATTATGAATATTAGTTCTAGTTGATAGTTTATTAGGCTGGGTTAAATTTTTGTTTATATACTGGTAACATTTCGTCGCTGATCTTACCAAGGGGCGAAAGTGCCAATTTGCTCAGGTTGGGATTTGTTTAGTGTCGCTTATGCCTATAGATGATTTGCTGTATACTCAAACAGCTAGAGTTGGAGGTCCGCCAGTTTGTCAGATCGTGGATACCTTTAAATCCAAGCACTTCATGCCCCTAACTCAAAATCGAAGGAAGTGTCGCTTTCGCCCCTTGGTAAGATCAGCGACGATTTGTTCAGGTTTTCTTAATGTTTTAATGCTTTGGGTATTCTGCATAAACTCATGATTTAAATTTTTAGTGGGCGTCGATTTCTTAGTAACATAGAGATTTATGTTTTCATGTTTAAAAATGAATAATGACATTATCACAATTTACTAGTTAATGATACACATTGTCTTTACATTTTCTTGACAAAGAAATGAGGACAGTCAGAAATTAACAAGAAATGAATATGTTTTGAAAAGGTCCAATCAAACCGATAAAAGGAAAGTTTTCTATCAGCTTTTTTTGACACCATTAGGCAAGTAAATTAAGGCTGTTGACACTCAAAATAAAGGTCATATCCAGAAATATTTTTTATTGTTTTCATCCCATTAGAAATTCTGCAATGATAATAATTTTCCAAATAAAGTTTTTCATTAATAAAAATAAATTCTTTTATTTTTGATATAGCCGAAAATGAAACCAAAAGAACCTTAGATTATCTATTTCGCGCTCGTATCTCACTGTTATTCCTAATGCCAGAAATTACCACACTAATTTTATAACGGTACTGTTAATAGCGTTAGGCGATAGATCGGGTGTAGATCTTTTTTGATGTATCAAATCACAATTACCAGTCGTACTCAACGAATTGGTCTAATCTAAAGGTTATAAAGTTTCTGTACCCTTTTCAAACGGAACCTTACTTATGGGATTCACTAGTAAAACACATATCTAATGTGAGTAATGCGCTAAGAAAAACCAACCATGTTAATATCAGTGGCGGCTTATGAAATTTCAAAGTTGTATATCTCTGTTCCTACTTACAGGACCCGTACCAAATTTAGGGGTTTTTATAGTGAGCCCCGTGGGAATGTTTTAGTAAAGAAAAAACATTTTGTAATTTGCGAAAATAAGTTGAATTTTTTTAAACCTAAAATATAATTCAAAATATCAAATGACTATAACTTTCTACCAATACATTTCTTTCTCATAAAATTTAAGAATCGTCGACAAAATGATGTAAAATTTGTGTAGAAAAATAATAAATAAAATACCTAAACGCGTTCATTGTTTTTCCCAGGGGGCTAAATAAAATTCAACTTTTTTTCGCAAATTACAAAATGTTTTTTTTCTTTACCAAAATATTCCCAGGGGGATCACTATAAAAACCCCTAAATTTGGTACGGGTCCTGTAAGTAGGAACAGAAATATACAACTTTGAAATTTCATAGGCCGACACTGGTTAATATGTGTAGTTACTTAAAATTGTAAAGCCTAGCGCGAAACTTTTTCTAGCATTAATTTAATGCGTTGTTGTACGTTAAGGGCCCTATACGCTCTCCATTTTACCTTGATACTAAGACTTCCATGCGCAGTTAAGTCTTAAGGTAAATCTAAACGTACGCACACGTGTGGATGCTATATCGTCTTTACTGTGGACTTTTGTTCAGTTATCGGGTGTGGTGATGATGTCTAATTTATGGGAAGACGATTTAATTGCCGGGACGGATACAGAAATTTTAAAGTTGTATATCTCTGTTGCTACTTACGGGACCCGTACCAAATTTAGCGGTTTCAATAGTAAGCCTACTAGGAATGTTTTCGTAGAGAAAAAATTATAATTTGAGAAAAAATTTGAAATTTTGGTTCGCCACAACCCCCCTAGGAAAAAATGAACACGTTTAGGTATTTTATTTATTATTTTTTCTAAACAAATTTTACAACATTCTGTCGGGAATTTTTACATTTTAAGAGAAAAAAATGTGTTAGTAGGAAGTCATGGTCATTTGAATTTTTTTAAACCCAAAATATTTAAAAAATTCAAGTTTTATCATTGTTAGTTTTATAAAATCAAAACATTTAAAACAAAAAACTTAATATCCAAACTAACAACTAAATTTTAAATCAATAGAATTTCAGACTTAATATATTTTTAAAATGGCCCGAAGCTCGTATTTTGCTGTCACGGCAAGAACTCTGTCTGCCAGGGCGGCGCTGGCGCCCTGATTCGCCCTATTGTAGCTACGGCCCGGAAGCATAGTCTATGGCATGAAATAAGCCAAATCTTTATATATAAAAGGAGAAACTGACTGACGTATCAACGCATAGTCCACACCGCTGGGTCTAGAAACTTGAAATTTTGCACAGAGGTTTCTTATATGACGTAGGCGTGTACTAAAGGAGGGTTTGGAGAAAAATATTAGATGGTCCTATTAACTCGAAACTTCAAAGAAGTACTTAACAGTTTTTAATAAATCAACCCCTAAGGGGGTGACATGGAGTTTAAAGTTTATAATGGAGTAAAATTGTTACGCCGCGGACGAAGTCGCGAGCGCAAGCTAGTACTTAATAAAACAGGAAATATAATAATAACACAAAATTTATTTATTTATTTTAGTGTTGTCTATAATATTGATTTTGCCATTCCACAGCTTCTGGAACATTAAAATATTCTTCCAACCTCTTCTTCATCTTCGTCTTCTAAAATTATTAAAAGCGCTAGATCGATATCATCCGTATTCTTCTGAATTAAAAAAAACGGCAAAATTTAATGACTTTCGTCGCTTTCCTGGTTTTACAGCTGCCGCCACCGAGATGCTTGCCCCATTTTTTTCACCGCTGTATGATGTCATCCATCGGATTTTGACGGCCGCTATATGACGGTGCCGTTTTCGAGGAAACCGTAGCTTTACCAGTTGGGAACTCTATCTGCTACTTAGTTATTACTATGAAGTCGCATTTTAGTTACGTGACAGCATCGTAATGGTTACCTTATTCTAAACTATGTACTAAATTATCTCTGTTGTTATACCTTTCTTTGTTTACTACACAAAAAAAGTAATTTATATTTCTGTTTCATGGCGGATATTATTATTGCCAATACTGCTTTCTCCTAAATGGCGAGGAACAACATAATGTATCAATTATAATGCAAGTTTTTGTGTTTGGTTCTAGGTATCCCAGTAAATACAAGGTGGCTGCTCCAGAAGCGGATAGAAACCGCATTGCCGAAAGCCTCTTCCGGCCCGAAACACGGCAATCCCAGCGGATTGTAGACCGGGCATGTCCTCTTTGCCGCGAAGGCCCATGGCATGTAATGCCGCTCATGGGCCATGAGCGGCATTACATTACAGGGCGCAATACCGTTAGAGATCCGTTGCCCGATTTAGTTTGAAGGCTGGCAATTCATCGCATGGAAAAACACGCGCACCGTATGCAGTCAGAAAATGGCAAAAAGAGCTTCCCACCAGTGCCGACTGTTTAACGACTGCCGTTGATTTACTGGGATACACACATCTTTAACTACCACGAAGCAATTTTTTTTGATGAACATGAATGTAATACCTCTGGAAAATGCACGCACTCTCGAAATTGCCCTATTTAATGAAAAAATATCAAAAAACTACTTTTTTATTATTTGTGAAACAGCTAAAAAAATCATTGAAATGCCGATGCCGTTTAATCAACATTAAACTCAATCTGTTACCCAATAAAACAGGTTCTATAGCCAGTTTTTTCGAAATAATAATTTAATGATCGAAATTAAAAAGTGTTTTTTTATAGTCATTGAAAATACAAAGGTTCAAACATGGCGTTTAAAAATATATTACTATAAAGTTCCACGTCCGGTCCCGGATTTATTTATTTATTAAAGTATCATTTACTTTAGGGAAGTACTAGTTACCATCATTTATGTATATTTGAAGTGTTGTAAACTGTGAAGTAATGATCGGAACTTTAGTTTTACAACTCTACAGTCCCGGTTACGGATTCATTACCAGCGGTTGTATATCTCTGTTCCTACTTAGAGGACCCGTACCAAACTTAGGGATTTTAATAGCCCACTGGGAATGTTTTGGTAAAGAAAAAATATTTTGTACTTTGCGAAAAAAAATTGAATTTTTACTCCCCCCCCCCCCCCCCCCGTAAAAAAATAAAAGCGTTTAGGTACTTTGTTTCTTATTTTTTCTAAACAAATTTTACATCATTTTGTCGAGAATTTTTAAATTTTAAGAGAAAAAAATGTGTTAGTACCCAACCTAAGCAAAAATTGAACTTTTTCTTCGCATATTATAAAATGTTTTCTTTCTTTACCAAAACATTCCCAATGGGCTTACTATTAAAACCCCTAAATTTGGTACGGGTGCGACGCACTTTGTTCAATAAAAAGTGTTTGATTAAAAACCGTCAAAGATACTATGATGAGTATCATTGACCAAGTACTTACCGCTTAACTTGAAAACATTAAAATATCTCTTAAAGGTACTCTAGAGAAAAACACAGGAACAACAGGGTGTTCTGAGGGAAGCAGGTGTAGTAGAGCGCGTTGCAAATTAGCCCTCAGCTCAGTTAGGCTGGGTAGGTTCTATTGGACGCCACCAGTTTTCACACCGACGCAAACTGGAAGTCGCCTAGTTGGTCTAGGGACCTGCTTCTCACACAACAAACCTGCTATTCATAATAGAAAATAGAAACATATGGCGCAGTGAGCTGAATAAAACAACGTAATGAATTTAACCCTGTACAGGTACATATATTTGTACAAAAATAAAAAAAAGAATTTTTTTTTTACAAGTGGTAACAAATAAAGTTGGGCGATTTTGCCCCGGCCAAAAATAAATTAATTACAGCAACTTTCTGAGGAAGTCTGTCCTCAGAGACAAAAAAAATCTTAGGGCGGCTCCTTAGCACCCACCGGAGAAAAGTAATAGGGATGCTTGTAGCCCCTGCGGAAGAGAAGTAGGGGTGCCTCGTAGCCCCTACCAAAGACAGAGTAATTGGGATGCTTTGTAGCCCCCACGGTAGACCCTAGGAATAAAACAATTCCCAGTAATTTCAGTAATTCAAATGTAATCAATAATAAAAAAAAACATATTTGAAGTTACGTTAATAATTAAAAACAAAAGTTACGTTAATAGAAAAGATTACTATTCAGAGAGAGACAATTGACTTTAATTAAAGCGCCGAAATCTAACAATTTTTTTTTTATATTAATTAATTAATTTAATATTAAAAGAGAAAGCCATTGGCTTAAACTGAATCGAAAAATTTGGATAAGTAGAAAAATATGTAAAAATAAGAAGCTACGTCAATGTAAAAAAAACCACTAATAAAAGAGAAAGTAATTATTTGCAAAATTTAAACGAGCTTAGGATAATATTAAAAAGTTACCTTAATAAACAAAGTTAATATTTGGATAAATAATTTACTGAAACTAATCCGCAAAATTTAAGAATATTAGATAAAAGGCTAATAATAAATGAGAAAGCCAGTGGCCTGAAATCAATCGCAGAATTTTAGTTAAGTTAGAAAAAACAAAGTGTGAAGTTACTTTAATTAAAAAAAAAACTATCAATAAAATAAGTAATCGCTGAAAACCAGATTGCAAAATTTAAACAAACTCATGGTAAGATTTAAAAAAAGTTACGTTACTAAACAAAAGAAATTATTACGCAAGGGCATTGATAACTAAATAAAATTGTACAGTTCCTTGATACTCAGCGATAAGCGTTAATATTTACAAAAATTAAATGTTCATCAACTGACCAGTTTAACACTTCATTATGTTATCTTACATTAACAATAAAAAAAAATAATAAAAGTACAACAAAAGCAAAAATAATTGATAACTAAATTACAAGTTCACGCAAGATTACAGGTATAAACAAAGCAAAAGACCTGAGCGAAGACAGTAAAAATAACTAAAAATGAAACCCCAGTTAGCTTGACTTAAAACGTTTAAGTAATATTCAAAGTAAAAGAGCCAAAAAAAAGTAAAATAATTAAAACCTCAAACCCCTATAGTAGCTTGACTCAAAAGCTAAGCGTTAACACTACTCGTGTAAATAAAGTGGATCAATGTAAGATAACACAAGAATAATAATTGACTTCACAAAAATTTTAATCATTTAAATTAAGAGAAAGCACCCTGTATAGGGAGAAACCGTTCGAATATAAACAATGAAAATACACACCGTTTATGTACATTTATAAAAGCACAAATATTAAATTAAAAGCAAAATATACCGCTAATGTACCTCTATCACAAATTTAAATTTAATTAGTGTGTAACTTTTGTGTTTATGACCGTAAATGGATAAATTAATAAATAAATAAAGACACAAAGCTTAAATCACAAGCGAATAATACGAGATACCAAAAGTATAAGCATAGATATATACAAAGCATCTATCTACCTTGAATTCCAACTAAGCAAATGGTATGATAAAATAAAAAGTGTAAAACGTGTAAAATGTGTGTGAGCCTAGTAAGTTTATTTCCCCAAAACAATAGTGACAAATTTGAAAATTAAATTGTAAGTTAACCCCTCTGAACACATAAAAAAATTACTCAACCAATCGATATAAATAAAAGCTAAAATAAATCTACACTTTCCAGCTTCATAAGCCTTTTAACTTATAAAAAAGAATAAAGATCTGTGGCACTTATATTAATATTATTTGATTTAATTTATTTAAGTACATTAAAAGAAGCCTTCCTGATAAGATGGCGACTAAAATAATAATCACAAATTAATAAATTTAAAAAAACACTGGCTATAACGCTTTAATCTTCAACGGAGGTATATGACAGGCTTGTCAATGTCAAGCTAACCAGTACCACAAATCTCTTTATCTATAAATTACTGCTCGAAACTTAACGCTACAGATAGCCCAATAACCACTGTATGTGTTTGGCGACAGTCAATAAAAAAAAAACTTGATAAAACAATCTACATTTACTACGCGAGCGACTGACTACTTAAATCCAAGCTTAGCTGTTCCCGCTGGCCCATAAGCCGGTATAAAGAGGCCCTAAACATAGCTTATAGATTGTATGAAATTTACTTCACACTATTCAAGCTTCAAAAATATAGTCCCGCGTTCAAAAGAATGCAAATTAGATAATGTAATACTAATAATAAAGCAGTTGAGCAGCTTGGTTATTATGGTAATAATTTAGTCAGCTATTATAATTCAAAATAAGATGCAGCACACACCGGGCAGCCAAAAAAAAACTAGTCTGAGAGAATAAGATTGTGAAGCAGAATTTTCGATAACTATTGTTCGCAAAAATTTAAATTATAATGCATGGGCGTAAACAAATAAACGATTATTAAGTATTAGAGAAACACGGGGCAAAAAAAACTTCAAGGTTTAACTTACCCCTTAAGCAAGGAGGGTTAGACACTGCAGACTCCACATACAAAACACCCAAAAACGGGGGCAGCCACCAGCGGTCTCCAGATCGTCAGGCCGATGTAATGGCTGGAGGAAATAAAAGAAAGAAAACCCTTAGACACGACAATTTTACATGCACGTGGCGAGGCAGACTCGCAAAAAAACTCAACTATATAAAAAACTAGCTCACCTGATATGATGTTATCGAACGAAGTTGCAGATAAAATCTTGCCCAGCAGACAATAATTCAGCAGATGAATTTTAATCGCAGTCCCGGAACTTAATCCATAAACCTGAGCCTTCAAAATGGCTGAAACCGACACCGCAAATCTGCAATCTTCGACGAAGACCAGGGTGGAAATGCCCGACAGTGGACCGCCCTTCCGAACAAAATGGTTCTTACATTAATATTTGCGCCAGCGCCAAAAAGGACCCACAGAACACGGAAGATGATCGGGGGCGTCAGCAACTACACTGACCGGAATGACAGTAATTGATAGTCTAAAGATGGCGCCACGGCATACCGGCAAGAACTACGAAATCCAAACCAAAACCAAGCATGGACCAGAAGCTGCTCCCTCAAATGACCCCGAATGCAGAATGGCACAAGTCTCCGACCCCAAACGGAGAAACAAACGCAAAAAAAAACACCGAAACTTAGAACTCCAATCGTCGCCGCGCCACCAAACAAGGGTACTGAAATCATACAGAGGCCTCTTGCGTGAAACCATAAAGTTACGGAAATACAGAAAGTTATACCTACGCCGGCACTGATCGAGACGCACTATTTCAGTACGATGCATCCAAATACTAACAGCTGAAACCCCGAATGTCGAAACTACAGAAAGGAAAACGATGACGTAGTGCTACTAAATTCCAACCTTCCCACACTCGAAAATGCTACTGCACCAGCCGTGTTCATAAATCGACGGCTCCCAAAAGCGCTTTGGGACTGTTCGTGTATGCGAACAGGTCAGTCGGTTCCCACCCCCGATGCACCATCTCTACACGCCTTAAAGTTCCGTCCGACGAAAACCCACACACCCCATTCTTAATCTTCAACATACAACTCAATTAAATGTTTACAAAATTCAAAAAAAAAAGATCTTGGAAAGGAAAAGAGAAGGAAATCTCGGACTTTAATTAATAGGGAACGCTAGATTCAGAAATCCAGGACAGTGAAGGCAGTGGAAAACACCGGGATTAAATCTCATTCAAAATGTAGGTAGTCTTTTAAAATTTATTCTCTAAAAATATGTTATCATAAATAGACTAAAGGCGACTGTCTGTACACACAGGAAGGCCTTAAGCAAGGCGAAAATTCAGGCCCAAGCCAGAAAGAAAGATTTTAAAGCAGACTACAACAGATGGACAAGCTCATGTTAAGCCGATTTGGACCAGATAAAAGGACAATCAACACCCCCAGGGGGTAGCCTGGACAGCAAGGGAAGGGGGCCACATAGCGGAAGAACGAAAATAGATCTTCTGAATCAAGGTAAATAACTAAGAAAACAGGTGTTCGTGAATAAACTAATTATTAGAACAAATCTAATTCGGTGACAAAAATGACCTGTCACAACTCCCCCTCTCCTACGAAAGGAGGGAAATTTTCCAATGAAAATTAACCGACGATAAGGATCAGAGGCTCTCTGTATGATACAAGAAAATCGAAAAAGAAAATAAATTACCTGCGCTATGCTGGCGCCAATAAAAAAAACATAAGTGAAGATACGTGGGAACCCAAGGTAGTACCATATAACTAATACTAACTAACAAGACTGATAACTCAATCTTAAAATAACTAAATACTCAAAGAAATCTTTGGTCCCTTTGCCACTAGTCACCCAGCGACCTCCTCCAGGAAGATTCGGTGTGGAACGTAAACCCTAAGTTGGTAAGGGAGCTAGCATTGCGTTACACCCAAAAATATTGTGGGGAACCTCGTTTACTAGCCTCACACCGTAGAATCGTCCCGAATTAAATCACCAATTGACATGCGTCAAACCAACCAAAGGGTGGACAACTAAAAAGGAAAAGATAAATATAATACAACATAAGTAAAATGATAAGAAAAGAGGGATAGCCCAGATGATCCACCATACAAAAGGGAGTGGATTGTAGCACCCACCAAGCTAAAAGATGTACCAAATGGGAAGCACATCGGTCCCTGTATAAAACAAAAAAAAAATTAATCAGGGTGTTCTGAGCGGTGGCACTTCCACCGGCCTGTCGCAACCTAATAGGCCGACTTGAGCTCAGGCCGAACAAAGTAGCTTGGTCCTCCCCTGGCCCGCCGAACAAGTTCGATGGGCAAACTGTTACCCCAGGGGTCAGACTTCCGCCCCCCCCTGAACAGCCCTTCCAGTCGGTCTGCTCTCCGAGGGATCCATGATCTAACAAAGAGCGTCGAAGCGACATCCGGTAGCACCCAACACCGTGCAGCCTGTAAAACCAGATAGGGACAAATGTCTAAATCGATAAAGCCAAAATAAGGTAAAGACGCAATCGGGAGAGTTTTATCTTGTCTAAATGGAGAATAGACAAAATATATCAGTAAGGATCTAGGCGCAAAACCAGTGAAACTGAAATGGCCGGAGACTAACATATAGTCCTACCAAAACCTAGACCTAAGACAAATCCAAATAAATAAAATACCAAAGGTATTAAAGTAAATTAAAGCCAATCAAAGGCCAATCACGATAAGGTAAGTAAATCAAAATAAAGGTAAGTAAATCAAAATACAAGGTAATCGAAATAAATCAACGCAAATGTAATCGAAATTACGCAACGGTAAGCAAATAAATGCAAAGATAAGTAAATTAACGAAAGGTAAGCAAATTATCGCAAAGGTAAGTAAATTATCACAACGGTAAGCAAATTATCGCAAAGGAAAGCAAATTATCGCAAAGGTAAGTAAATTATCGCAAATATATATAAAAAAGGTAATCAACCAAAAGTAAATGAAACAAGTAAATCAAACTAAAGGTTCGCAAATCGAGATAAAGAAAATTGGGTTACTTGCCAACAACTAGCAGTGAATCCCACCATAAGTGGTAGTCTCAACTTCACAAAATCAGCAAAAGCCGAGAAAGAAAATTGTGTTTCTACTCTAAATCCCCAAAGGAAAGACAAAGTCGTACTCGAGCAAAAACACATACTAGTTCAAGTAACCGAAATTTCCAGACACAAGTAGGGAATAACAATAAAATCACGTCAAGGTAGAGAAAATTAAGCCAAATCAAAGTAAATAGGTCACATCAAGGTAAATACGTCAAATCAAGGTAATAAAAAAAAAAGGTCCAATCAAGATAATAAATAAAGACTTTTGGCCCTAGCCTATAGTAAAAAAAAACAATTAATAGTGAATGCAGATAAAAAAAACGATAAAGAAAATTAGGTCCAAAATTAATTAATCACCGCCTTCTAACCAAGTAATCACTCTTAAATTACCATGTGACACACCGACCCCCATCTCGTCTCGCGCCGAGATGGGTGTCTGCGTGAGACTGATAAACGCAAAAAGGTAAGCTACAGTAAATGACCATAAACGTTACTATACGTTACTATACTATAAACCAAGTGACGATAAGGTAAAGATAATCAGGTAATGACAGATAAAAGATAACGAGGCGTAAGGCGGTGTTGGCAAGTGAAAGTAGTAAGGCAGCTGAGGGCTTACCTACTACAAACAATAGAAGCAAGGCAGCTGAAGGCTTACCTTGCCACGGCTTTCAGGGGACTCCTACCCCACCTAGTAAACCCAGTGCAGCGCTATTCTAAGTGACAGTGTCCAAATCCATCAAGTCTCGCGCCCAGATGGATCCAAACACAATCACGCCCACACTGCAGAGCATAAACGGCACTCAGAGGACTCCTACCTCAACTAGTTAACCCAGTGCAGTACTATTCTAAGCGATAGTGTCCAAATCCATCAAGCTTCGAGCCAACATGGATTCAGACACCATCACGCCCATACTGCAGGGCATGAAAATTGCTCACGACTGAGCAAGGAAAGTAAAAAAAAAAACAAGAATTTAAACTGGGCCAAAAGTCAAAATTAACGCAACGATAAAAGAAAACTCACTAAAGCCATTATTACCGAAAGAAGAAGGAAAAAAATTAAATGTAATTAACCAAATTGAAGCTATGGACTCGAAAGTTAATAAATTCAGAAATCAATAGATTGATAAGTAAATTGAAGCAAAATGACACGTAAAACGTAATATTAAATTAATGACAGTAAAATCAACGGAATGTAATAAAGTAAATAATGACTTTGAGCTGCCTAACAATTTATTCACTCCCACGGACCACCAAATGCAGTTTCGGCATATACCGGTTTAAGGTCTTGGACATGCCAAATGCCTCTACTAACACCGTGTTCATCTTCAAGCTCATAAGTACACGTGCCGGTCTTTTCTACGATCTTAAACGGACCTACAAATTCCGGAGCCAACTTTGCGCTATAATATTTCGCTGCATCGGATATACTTTTATTCTTACGCCAGACTTCTTGACCGGGGACAAAGCTTACTGGGCGTCGGCGCAAATTCTAGTTATGTCGATTTTTAACACGAGAGGCTTCGATTTTAGTGTGGACTTTTCTAAATAATTGTTTGAAAGCTTCTATTCGTTCTCGAATGTAATTTTGACGCTCAGTTTCTACTTGAGGAACACCCTCAGCATAGTCCGAACCGAATAGCTTGTGTTCCCTGCCAAAATTAACGCAGTATGGGGTGAAGCCCGTAGTTTCGTGTCGCGAAGTGCGAATGGCGCAACCGATAGCAGTTAAATTATCTTCCCAAGTTCGATGGTTATTTTGTTGAACGTAAGAGCGCAACATCGTTTTAATAACTCTATTAACGCGTTCAGTATGATCTGCTCTAGGATAATAATTGGCAGTGTAAAATATTCTAACCTTATATTTATCGCAAAGGGCTTGAAATTCTTTGGATTTCATTTGAGTTCCGTTGTCGCACGTTAAGAATTGAGGAGCTCCGTAAACTAAGAAGATGCCGTCTTCGACACACTTTACCAACGATTTTGCTGTTGCCGATCGACACGGGAATAACACGACGTACTTGCTAAAATAATCGGTGACCACCAAAATATGAGTGTTACCCTGTTTAGAACGAGGTAAAGGACCTATGTAGTCTAGGCTGATGGCTTGCCAAGGCTCTTTTATGTCTGGGCGGTTACCCATTAGACCAGCTCGACGTTTCTGCTCTACTTTGTTCTGAGCACAAGTTCTACAAGCACGGACATAACTAGCAACGTCAGATCTCATTTTCGGCCAATAATATCTCTCGGCGACTTTCCAAAATGTCTTAAAAACACCCACGTGCCCTGCTGCTGGATTATCATGGCATCGAAGGAATATCTCTTTTCGTTTATCCTTTGGTACTACTATTTTCCAGTAAGTGGAATGATCTGGAAAACTTGGATTGTTTGTCATGACATATTTAAAGAGATTGCCATTCTCGACTCGCCAGCAAGGATATTTATCAGGACGTTCTTCTAGTTTCTGCATCATGCCTTTGTACCATTTGTCTGAGGTGTCAGAAAATGATGACGGTGGTTCGTCAACGGCTGCGACAGAATCAGTAGTCACTGGCACTGACCTAGAAAGAAAATCTGGCACGACGTGATCTCGGCCTTTACGGTGGATCAATTCAAGGTTGTAAGGTTGTAAACGGAGAGCCCATCGAGCGAGACGTCCTTGTGGATCTTTTAGATTATGAAGCCATAACAAAGAATGGTGATCGGTTATGACTTTAAAGTGTACACCCTCCAGATAGTGACGAAGCTTTTCCACACTCCAAATTACTGCAAGGCACTCTTTTTCTGTGACGGTTAATTTCATCTCTTGTTTGGTGAGAGAACGTGAAAGATAGGAAATAACCTTTTCTCCGTCATCAAATTGCTGAGTCAGAACTGCTCCTAAGCCATAAAATGACGCATCAGTCTGCAAAGTAAATGTGCGGTTGAAATCTGGACATGTAAGCACAGGAGCTGTGATAAGAGCTTCTTTAATCGAGTTGAATGACTGATGGCACTCGGAAGTCCATTCCCATTTGACATTTTTCCTGGTAAGCCGAGTAATTGGGGCTATAATAGCTGAAAAGTTCGGCACAAAACGCCGGTACCAAGAAGCGGTGCCAATAAAACGTCGAATTTCGGTGATATTTCGTGGAGGTGCTATATTCACAATGGCCTGCACTTTCTCAGGATCAGGTCTTAAACCTTGGGCGTCTACGATGTAGCCCAGGTATCGTAATTCAGGCTTACAAAAGTGACATTTCTCCTCGGAAACTATGAGTCCTGCACCTTTCAAACGGTCAAAAACTAGGCCCAGAATTCTGAGGTGTTCAGGAAAGGTTCTGGAGATGATAATTATATCATCAAGATACACCATCACGTGATTTTCCAAATCAACGCCTAATACACGGTCCACTATACGTTGCCAGGTGGCTGGCGCATTGGTCAAGCCGAAGGGCATGCGCAGAAAATGATAAAGATTCCTACCTGGAACAGTGAAAGCAGTTAATTCACGTGAGGACTCACTAAGAGGTACCTGCCAGAACGCTGATTTTATGTCGATGGAGCTAATGTAGCGGGCGTCTCTGAGGCGATCCAAAATGGCGGAGATATAAGGTATAGGATATGCGTCTTTCTTAGTTTTTGTATTAAGCTTTCTAAAATCTATGCAAAACCTATAGCTGTCATCTTTCTTGCGTACCAAACACACTGGACTGGACCAAGGACTTTTAGAAGGTTCAATCACGCCAAGTTTCAACATCTCGTCGATTTCCTCGTCCATAATCCTTTGCTTGTATGGAGAAACTGGGTAGTAACGCTGTTTAATTGGTCTAGTGCCGGGTTCAAGCTCAATGACGTGTTCTGCTACCTTGCAGCAGCCCAGACCAGTACCCATTTCCGATATTTTCTCCTTAACTAGTGCATTTAAACACGCTCGGTCGGTTTCAGATAAAGAGTTGCCATCTATCACGCTACAAATTTCCGTAGGTTGATCATCAGTGGAGAAATGCCAGACGTCCTGCTTCAAGTCGGGGATCACTTCCATGGTTCTCCAAAAGTCAATGCCTAATATTAATTGGTGGGACAGTTCGGGAAGGACTAAAATATCTATCACCCGAGTTTTATTTAATAAAGTTACAGGAGCCTGAAAATAGCCCAAACTGGAGCAAGTTTGGCCATTCGCGACAGTACAATCAGTCTGTTGCCTAATAAGTTTTAATCCCAGACTTTCCAAAATTCGGAAACCGGGTTGACCTACAATAGTGCGTGATGCTCCAGAATCTAATAAGCCTAATATTTTGTAACCTAAAATCGAAATTTCTAAATAGGGGCGCTGGTCGCCATGCGCATGAGCTATGATAGGATCTAATAGTTTTTTATTTGGAAAAGGGTTATTAGCATGTGAATGATTTTTGCTGGAAAGAGAGTTATTGGTCGACGAAAGGTTTTCATCAGAAAGAAAGTTGTTGGTTGGCGAAAGATTTTTGTTGGGGGCAGAATTGTTAGGGGGTGAATGGTTTTTGTTAGAACGAAAGATGTTGCTCGGTAAAAGGTTTTCGTCGGAAAGAATGTTGTTGGTCGGTAAAAGGTTTTCGTTGGGAACAGAGTTGTTGTTAATGGCAGCGTTTTTATCGGAAGGAAAGTTGTTGGTCGGTGAAGTGAGAATAAGGGGAGCAGTCTCGCGACGTATCGGCTCTTCTGAGAATCGTTTCTCTGGCGGCGAACACTTAGGGCAGTTTTTACTGGTCACACTTGGTGCACCACAGCGGTAACAATGGATTCTGCGCTGTTCAGTGCACAGGCTATTTCGATGACCTGGCTTATTACAGTTCCAGCACAAGATTGATCTAGAGATTTTTAGAGATGGTGGACGTGTCTCTCTGGGTAACTGTCTCACGTCTCGAGAAGTTGATGGTGCCGGAGATGATTCGGTCACCACGTCAACGATTGGCAACTCTTCATCATCTTTGAAGCCTGATGTTTCAGCAGCAATGAACGCAAAGTCTGGCTCTACAAAATTATAACTTTTTCTAGGAGGTGGTACATAGTTCTCGGCGCGATATTTCTTTAACTCCAACTTGAGACATTCTCCTTCTAATTCTTCTAACTTGCTGACTACCGGAAGTTGGGTAGTATAAAAAGGTGACAAGTTGCGTATAATGATGTCAAGTTGAACGTCCTCTGAGATGGAGCCATGTCTTCTAAACAACGCACTCATATTAGAAAGGTAGTCGACGATATTCTCAGTCGAATCCTGAGTCCTATCTAGAATTTCCTTAAATAACCGATGACGATAGTCTGGCGGTTCGAAATGTTTACAGAGAAGGTCAGACAAACTAGACCAGTCCGAAAATCGATGACGATTAGCGCGAAACCACTTCAATGCTTTACCAGTAAATAAATCGATAGCAGATACAAATAGTTCACTTTCAGAAAAACCTCGAGCTTCGCGTAGTTCCGAAACTCGCTCCAAGAAATTATGCACGGACATCTGTCCAGCCTCGCCGGTAAATTTAATACCCCACTTTTCAACACGATGCGCTTTGCTACACGAATGATGGCAAACGGAAGCGGCAGCAGCTGTTACATTGGGACTAACCACGGTTGGAGTGACTTTGGGCGACGAGCGTGTGTGACGCAATCGACTGTTGGACGCATTGCTATTTCTCGACGCATCCGAATCCGACGCATCCGAACCGTCCGAATGAACTCGAGCGAGCAAGGTGCTTAAATTCGGATCTTGTCTTAAGAGACTGTCCAAACAGTTTAATTTGCCTAAAATTTTGAGCAACAAGTCAGAACGGGTTTGCGATTCCGCGGCACTAAGATTCGCAACCGGAATACGATGAACGCGGGTAAATAAGTGAACAAGTTGAGATTGTAAACGTTCAAATTTTTCTTTAGCGGATTCACCGGTGACATTTTTAATCGCGCTATCAATATTATGCAAGGTTCTAGTTATATAGTTACATTCATCGACAAAAACACAAGTATAGGCCAGACGAGCAAAAACTTTACCCTTCCTTTCCATTTCTAAAATTGGACGTAACGCTACTATAAGTTCTTTTACCGTATTGGCATAACTAGCCGGTACTCCACGAATCGTAAGTTCATAAATTAGCATTTCTTTCCTAAGATGGTTAACCTGCATATTATAATCCATTTTGGAGTGAACAAAAACAATAGCAACTCAAAAGTCAACGTACAAAGTCAAATCTAGGTACAATCGCGTAAATCGAATAAATTTAGCAAAACTACACCAATAGTGTAGTCAAATATAGCAAATCAAGGTAATTAAATCAGCGAAAATAGCAAGAAATAATAAAAAGGTAAATCACGTAAATCAGCAATCATAATTCAGTACGCAAAGATAATCAAAGTCACGTAAATGAATAAAATAAAATCGATAAGAAATCGCAGTATCAAAAAAATCAAAGTTACGTAATAGGTAAAATAAAATCGGTAATAAACCACAAATTCAAAGACAATCAAAGTTACGTAATACGCAAAATAAAATCGGTAATATACCACAAATTCAAAGACAAAGTTACGTAAACAAGTAAATTAAAATCGGTAATAAATCGCCAAATCAAAGCAAATCAAAGTTACGTAATAAGTAAAATAAAATCGGTAATAAATCGCCAAAATCAAATGCAGTAATACAGGGCTAGTACAGTTAGAGTTAAAATTGATGGAAATTTTCAAAGTTCCATCCAGCTCACTAGACGCACAACAGTAAAATTAGGAAAAAAAAGGCGGTAATTTTTTTAAATATGCCCCACGTTGGGCGCCAAAAATTTGCGACGCACTTTGTTCAATAAAAAGTGTTTGATTAAAAACCGTCAAAGATACTATGATGAGTATCATTGACCAAGTACTTACCGCTTAACTTGAAAACATTAAAATATCTCTTAAAGGTACTCTAGAGAAAAACACAGGAACAACAGGGTGTTCTGAGGGAAGCAGGTGTAGTAGAGCGCGTTGCAAATTAGCCCTCAGCTCAGTTAGGCTGGGTAGGTTCTATTGGACGCCACCAGTTTTCACACCGACGCAAACTGGAAGTCGCCTAGTTGGTCTAGGGACCTGCTTCTCACACAACAAACCTGCTATTCATAATAGAAAATAAAAACATATGGCGCAGTGAGCTGAATAAAACAACGTAATGAATTTAACCCTGTACAGGTACATATATTTGTACAAAAATAAAAAAAAGAATTTTTTTTTTACAAGTGGTAACAAATAAAGTTGGGCGATTTTGCCACGGCCAAAAATAAATTAATTACAGCAACTTTCTGAGGAAGTCTGTCCTCAGAGACAAAAAAAAAATCTTAGGGCGGCTCCTTAGCACCCACCGGAGAAAAGTAATAGGGATGCTTGTAGCCCCTGCGGAAGAGAAGTAGGGGTGCCTCGTAGCCCCTACCAAAGACAGAGTAATTGGGATGCTTTGTAGCCCCCACGGTAGACCCTAGGAATAAAACAATTCCCAGTAATTTCAGTAATTCAAATGTAATCAATAATAAAAAAAAACATATTTGAAGTTACGTTAATAATTAAAAACAAAAGTTACGTTAATAGAAAAGATTACTATTCAGAGAGAGACAATTGACTTTAATTAAAGCGCCGAAATCTAACAAATTTTTTTTTATGTTAATTAATTAATTTAATATTAAAAGAGAAAGCCATTGGCTTAAACTGAATCGAAAAATTTGGATAAGTAGAAAAATATGTAAAAATAAGAAGCTACGTCAATATAAAAAAAACCACTAATAAAAGAGAAAGTAATTATTTGCAAAATTTAAACGAGCTTAGGATAATATTAAAAAGTTACCTTAATAAACAAAGTTAATATTTGGATAAATAATTTACTGAAACTAATCCGCAAAATTTAAGAATATTAGATAAAAGGCTAATAATAAATGAGAAAGCCAGTGGCCTGAAATCAATCGCAGAATTTTAGTTAAGTTAGAAAAAACAAAGTGTGAAGTTACTTTAATTAAAAAAAAAACTATCAATAAAATAAGTAATCGCTGAAAACCAGATTGCAAAATTTAAACAAACTCATGGTAAGATTTAAAAAAAGTTACGTTACTAAACAAAAGAAATTATTACGCAAGGGCATTGATAACTAAATAAAATTGTACAGTTCCTTGATACTCAGCGATAAGCGTTAATATTTACAAAAATTAAATGTTCATCAACTGACCAGTTTAACACTTCATTATGTTATCTTACATTAACAATAAAAAAAAATAATAAAAGTACAACAAAAGCAAAAATAATTGATAACTAAATTACAAGTTCACGCAAGATTACAGGTATAAACAAAGCAAAAGACCTGAGCGAAGACAGTAAAAATAACTAAAAATGAAACCCCAGTTAGCTTGACTTAAAACGTTTAAGTAATATTCAAAGTAAAAGAGCCAAAAAAAAGTAAAATAATTAAAACCTCAAACCCCTATAGTAGCTTGACTCAAAAGCTAAGCGTTAACACTACTCGTGTAAATAAAGTGGATCAATGTAAGATAACACAAGAATAATAATTGACTTCACAAAAATTTTAATCATTTAAATTAAGAGAAAGCACCCTGTATAGGGAGAAACCGTTCGAATATAAACAATGAAAATACACACCGTTTATGTACATTTATAAAAGCACAAATATTAAATTAAAAGCAAAATATACCGCTAATGTACCTCTATCACAAATTTAAATTTAATTAGTGTGTAACTTTTGTGTTTATGACCGTAAATGAATAAATTAATAAATAAATAAAGACACAAAGCTTAAATCACAAGCGAATAATACGAGATACCAAAAGTATAAGCATAGATATATACAAAGCATCTATCTACCTTGAATTCCAACTAAGCAAATGGTATGATAAAATAAAAAGTGTAAAACGTGTAAAATGTGTGTGAGCCTAGTAAGTTTATTTCCCCAAAACAATAGTGACAAATTTGAAAATTAAATAGTAAGTTAACCCCTCTGAACACATAAAAAAATTACTCAACCAATCGATATAAATAAAAGCTAAAATAAATCTACACTTTCCAGCTTCATAAGCCTTTTAACTTATAAAAAAGAATAAAGATCTGTGGCACTTATATTAATATTATTTGATTTAATTTATTTAAGTACATTAAAAGAAGCCTTCCTGATAAGATGGCGACTAAAATAATAATCACAAATTAATAAATTTAAAAAAACACTGGCTATAACGCTTTAATCTTCAACGGAGGTATATGACAGGCTTGTCAATGTCAAGCTAACCAGTACCACAAATCTCTTTATCTATAAATTACTGCTCGAAACTTAACGCTACAGATAGCCCAATAACCACTGTATGTGTTTGGCGACAGTCAATAAAAAAAAAACTTGATAAAACAATCTACATTTACTACGCGAGCGACTGACTACTTAAATCCAAGCTTAGCTGTTCCCGCTGGCCCATAAGCCGGTATAAAGAGGCCCTAAACATAGCTTATAGATTGTATGAAATTTACTTCACACTATTCAAGCTTCAAAAATATAGTCCCGCGTTCAAAAGAATGCAAATTAGATAATGTAATACTAATAATAAAGCAGTTGAGCAGCTTGGTTATTATGGTAATAATTTAGTCAGCTATTATAATTCAAAATAAGATGCAGCACACACCGGGCAGCCAAAAAAAAACTAGTCTGAGAGAATAAGATTGTGAAGCAGAATTTTCGATAACTATTGTTCGCAAAAATTTAAATTATAATGCATGGGCGTAAACAAATAAACGATTATTAAGTATTAGAGAAACACGGGGCAAAAAAAACTTCAAGGTTTAACTTACCCCTTAAGCAAGGAGGGTTAGACACTGCAGACTCCACATACAAAACACCCAAAAACGGGGGCAGCCACCAGCGGTCTCCAGATCGTCAGGCCGATGTAATGGCTGGAGGAAATAAAAGAAAGAAAACCCTAAGACACGACAATTTTACATGCACGTGGCGAGGCAGACTCGCAAAAAAACTCAACTATATAAAAAACTAGCTCACCTGATATGATGTTATCGAACGAAGTTGCAGATAAAATCTTGCCCAGCAGACAATAATTCAGCAGATGAATTTTAATCGCAGTCCCGGAACTTAATCCATAAACCTGAGCCTTCAAAATGGCTGAAACCGACACCGCAAATCTGCAATCTTCGACGAAGACCAGGGTGGAAATGCCCGACAGTGGACCGCCCTTCCGAACAAAATGGTTCTTACATTAATATTTGCGCCAGCGCCAAAAAGGACCCACAGAACACGGAAGATGATCGGGGGCGTCAGCAACTACACTGACCGGAATGACAGTAATTGATAGTCTAAAGATGGCGCCACGGCATACCGGCAAGAACTACGAAATCCAAACCAAAACCAAGCATGGACCAGAAGCTGCTCCCTCAAATGACGTCGAATGCAGAATGGCACAAGTCTCCGACCCCAAACGGAGAAACAAACGCAAAAAAAAAACACCGAAACTTAGAACTCCAATCGTCGCCGCGCCACCAAACAAGGGTACTGAAATCATACAGAGGCCTCTTGCGTGAAACCATAAAGTTACGGAAATACAGAAAGTTATACCTACGCCGGCACTGATCGAGACGCACTATTTCAGTACGATGCATCCAAATACTAACAGCTGAAACCCCGAATGTCGAAACTACAGAAAGGAAAACGATGACGTAGTGCTACTAAATTCCAACCTTCCCACACTCGAAAATGCTACTGCACCAGCCGTGTTCATAAATCGACGGCTCCCAAAAGCGCTTTGGGACTGTTCGTGTATGCGAACAGGTCAGTCGGTTCCCACCCCCGATGCACCATCTCTACACGCCTTAAAGTTCCGTCCGACGAAAACCCACACACCCCATTCTTAATCTTCAACATACAACTCAATTAAATGTTTACAAAATTCAAAAAAAAAAGATCTTGGAAAGGAAAAGAGAAGGAAATCTCGGACTTTAATTAATAGGGAACGCTAGATTCAGAAATCCAGGACAGTGAAGGCAGTGGAAAACACCGGGATTAAATCTCATTCAAAATGTAGGTAGTCTTTTAAAATTTATTCTCTAAAAATATGTTATCATAAATAGACTAAAGGCGACTGTCTGTACACACAGGAAGGCCTTAAGCAAGGCGAAAATTCAGGCCCAAGCCAGAAAGAAAGATTTTAAAGCAGACTACAACAGATGGACAAGCTCATGTTAAGCCGATTTGGACCAGATAAAAGGGCAATCAACACCCCCAGGGGGTAGCCTGGACAGCAAGGGAAGGGGGCCACATAGCGGAAGAACGAAAATAAATCTTCTGAATCAAGGTAAATAACTAAGAAAACAGGCGTTCGTGAATAAACTAATTATTAGAACAAATCTAATTCGGTGACAAAAATGACCTGTCACACGGGTCCTGTAAGTAGGAACAGAGACAACTTTGAAATTTCACGCGCCGCCGCTGTTCATTACTCAAAATTAATAGTAATAAAATCCCCGTTTATAACTTCATGGTGGTTCAGATGTTATAGTTAAAGCTTTGCAAACGTGGGTTATTCCAGGGACGGCTCTAACCTAGTTGGAAATAAAATTAGGATCTGATTTGAAAATAAATTACATTGTGTAATTTGAAAATGCGAAATACGAAAATACTTCGGTTAAAGTAATATAACATACAGGGTATCTAAAAAGTCTTAGTATGGGTAAATATCTTTGCTATTAATAAAGATAGAGACACCAAATTTTAGTTGTATCTTATTTGTTAATAAATCTACTTTTTTATGTAATTTGTCTTTTTCAACCCCCATGGGGGGTGATGCTAGGGAGTTGAGGTCAAAAATTTCGAATGCAAACCTATACCGTGTAGTCCCTTCTTTTAAAAATCTTCAAAAAATAAACATTTTACCGTAAACCCCGTATTTTAATTCATTTTTAAATGGCAAGCCTATAAAAATTATAAATCATAAATCGTATAATCGACTGTCAGTCGACCTCTTGTGCCATACAGTACCAATCTGCACGCACATTTTTTTTTTGTTGTGTGTGTCACTTTTTTTTCTAACTTTTCCAAATTTTTTGACTTCTTTATTTGTCGTTTTCTATATTTTTCTGTTTTTGACATCTGGGCAATAGACCAAATGCGTACCACGCGCAAACCGAGCGAGCTTGACATACGCATGGAATTTCAGGAGATGTACTTTGGTGTCTACATTCGAACGAACCCATTCACTTTTAAGAATATCTCCAATAGTAAAGGTGCCACGACGTATTTAATTTTATAACTTTTTCCCAACTTTTTGTCGACTTCTTTCTTTTTCCTTTTTGCGCAGTAGACCAAAAAGCGTACCAGGCGCAAACCGAGCGTACTAGACATGCATACACAATTTCAGGGGATGTACTTGAGTGTCTACATTCGAACCCATTCACTTTTAAGAATGTATCTCCAAGAGTCAAGGTACCACTAGGTATTTAACTTTATAACTTTTTTCCCAAGTTTTTTTCGGCTTTATTTTTCGTTTTTGTCATCTGCGCAGTAGACCAAAATGCGTACCATGCGCAAACTCAGCGTGCTAGACATGCGCACGGAATTTCAGGAGGTGGACTTTTGTGTCTACATTTGAACCTACCCACTTTCAAGAATATATCTCCAATAGTAAAACTACAACTACGTATTTAATGTATTTCCACGATTTTATGACGTCTTACTTTTTTGAACATTCTTAACTATGTGACATTGTGACACCGCACAGCAAGAATATGGGATAAAACATCAGCAAATTTATTAAAAATATATAAACACAATTTTACGGTGGTACGGAACCCTATATGCGCGAGTCGAACTCGCACTTGACCATTTTTTTATTTTACACAATCACAGCAACGCCCATAAATAAAATTAGTTTTGTCAAATACCGTATACATACGTACTTATTTTCGGCATTGACGCCTCTGGGAACATACCAACCGTGCCAGCCTTACTAATCAGTTATATAACCTATTCGCACTGACTTATTTCCGGCATGGCCGCCTCTTGTTATTTATTCAAGCGTTAGCCTTACCATAGTTATTGAGACTTTTGCGTCCTGTGAGAAATTCACAATATTGTATGTGGCACGGAAGTCTCTACGCGCTAGTCGAACTCGCACTCAACCGTTTTTTTATTTCACACAATCACGGCAACGCCCATGAATTAAATTATTTCTGTCAAATACCGTATATGTACGTACTAATTTTCGGCATCGGCGCCTCTGGTAACAGACCAACAGTGCCTGCCTTACTTATTACGTTAAAAGTTGTTTAGAATGACCACCATGAACTTCTTGCCAGTAATAAAGTGAATTTTGGAACTCTGCCAAGAATTAACATCTGCCATTCCCGAAAAGACCTTTGAAATGAGGTACCACACGGCATAGGGTTGCATTTAAAATTTTTGACCTCAACTCCCTAGCGTAACCACCCAAGGGGGTGAAAAAGTCAGATTACATAAAAAAGTAGATTTATTAACCAATAAGATACAACTAAAATTTGGTGTCTCTATCTTTATTAATAGTAAAAATATTTGCCCACGCTAAGACTTTTCAGACACCCTACATGGTATACCAATATGGCAACCGAAATATTTTCGTTTTTCGCATTTTCAAATAACACAATGTGGGTAAATAAATATTTGTATTTTATTTTCAAATCGGATCGTAATTTTATTTCCAACTAGGTTAGAGCCATCCCCGGAATAACCCACGTTGGCAAAGCTTTACTTATAGTTCCAATGCGCCATGTTAAAGTGGCAACGGTGGCATGGTGGCAAGATATATAACCTTACAAACTACAAAACTAACCCTATTTTTGATCTGCCAAGACAAACGTTTTTAAATATTTTTATGTGTTTTTGGGCGGTCATAAAACAATGAGCTTTAAAATAGTTGCCACCAAAGAAAAAGGGGAAAACAGCTATTCTAGGATTGCCATATTTTTAAGTCAAAAATAACGGACTCGTGCAACTTACCACTATGGCCCATTCTCCAAAATGTTTGAAGTGACGGGGCTCACTGAATATCAACTGGGTATTTATGATAGGATCTATAAAAAAAATTCGAAACTCAATTTTTCGACATAAATTATTTTGAAAGTAAAATTTTTCGAAAATTTCTTTTTTCAAAAGTACAATTTTCCAAAAATATTTTTTCGAAGAAAGCATCTTTTCAAAATTTAACATAACGTAAAAATACCGTTGTTTGGCAAAACAATTTAAAAGAAAAATCGAAAATGTCGAAAATTTTTTCCGAAAAAATGGATTTCGAAAAAAGTGGCTTTTGAAGGACTTTATGACTTTTCACGAATTTTTTGATTGTAAAAGCCTATACTTATTAGGGTATTGACTAAATTTTTTTGAACAGCAAAGATTCGACACTTATCAACTGAAGCGGTTTAAAAGGAACAGTATAAAATACATTTTTGATTTCTTTAAAGACATTTTATTGGGAAGTCACCAGTTATTTGCTATAAAAGACCAGTGATTTTCCGGTATAGATAGACACAAAAAAGTGCGAATAATACAGTAAAATTAAAAAGAAAATTGTTGTACTTTTCTTTTAAAAACTGCGCGTTGCAAAAATTCGACGGGTATCGAATTTTTGCTATGCCCGGTTTTGAATGAAAGGTAGGTAAAAAATAATTAATGCATTTTTTTGTCTTGTTTTTTATTTTAAATAACTGAGCATCAACAGTGTTAAAGAAAACAAAAGAATGACAATGGCCCATGAATACTCCTTTTAAAGTAAGTGATCCATTTAGGAAATCACCCACATTTGACTTTTTCCTGGTGGGAGTAGTTGCTATAGACTTCTATCTAAATTAATTACAGTTACAGAAACAAGATATTTACTTTAATATACCATTTATTGCCGGTAGATAGTGATAAATGTTTAAAAAATAATGTCTTATTAGGTACCTGAAAAAATCCCGGACATGAGCTAAAACCGAACCGAACACACGGACACGTTTTAAATAACGAACAGTCCGTTATAAAAACGGGCGTATGGCAACAATAAGTTATTCCTAAAAAGAAATATCTTCGGCGTCATACAGATGCCTTCTTGTCCAGTCATGTTTAAATTCAGATATTGCTATGAAGTAACAGCATCTTAAAAGTAATATTTATAAGCAATATTAACTTTTGAGTAATTAAGGTATTTTAGGACTGGTAATTACTACCTGTATTAGAATTAGCAAGTAATATTTACCGAAGAGTTACTCTTCAAAGTTTCCTACATTCAAATAACTTTAAAGTATATTTTAAAGTTCCAAAGAACGTTGCTACCACTGTTGTTAATACTTCTAAGTGAGGGCTATATTGTAGTAAAATTTTAGTAGGTACCAAGAGAAAGTAGAATTTTCCATTATATTTGACCACAAACAGGCAGTGATGTTGAAGTTATTTTCTAAAGTAATTTTTTCTATTTCATTACCTTTGAAAGATTTATTGTTTGAGTGTTACGTCACTCTACTGTTAAGGAAAATAAATATTTTTTAAAAATAATAAAAGTCACTGCGTTTAAACAAAAAAACAAATCCATGTAAATTAATAAAAAAAACCGCGCGGACACATATTAAAAATAAATTTTTAATATTTCATTACTTTGAAATACTTTGTACAAGGCAAATAATATTGTCTCGGGCGGAAGACGGTTACCCCTATACACGTTCGAGCTTGTCTTCGAGCCCGTCGGCTTGCGAACCAAATATCCAGCGGAACCTGAAATCCTTCAATTCGAGCTTCTTGAGTGTACACGCAACAAAAGTCTTAATACTTCCGTCCAGACGTTTCGTTTTACCTCGAGTCTTTGAAACTGCATATGCAAGTATCAAGGTAAAATGGAGCGTGTATAGGGCCCTTTAGACGTTTACGTAGATAGGACTCCAGCATAAAGCATCAACCAGGCAAAATTCTGGTTGCAACAATTTATCCCTTTTTATTCGAGACATTCCTTATTCTGTGTCAGCATGGTAGAATTTTACCATTAGGTTGCTTTATACTGAAATGATTTTGTCCACTGACAAACATAAAAAGCAACAATAGCTCTAATTATCTTAATTTTTAAAAACAAGTTGACATTCCTTGGTTTATTCATGTACCCTTTACCCTTCAGTTAATTTTCTTCCGTTAGGAAACATGTTTTTTAAGTACTTGCTTATTGCAGATTGTGACAGATTGGAACTTTTTAATAAGTCAGATTTAGCCGAATGAATTTTCATTCCATATCTGCAATATAAAACCGCGAGGTATTTTAAATTTATCTAGATATTAGCTAATAGGACAGAGACGCCACTGATGTCTTCTTGCGGCCATCTTATTAATCCATATGAAACGGAAAGTTAGTGGTTTTTAATAAGACTCACCCAAGCTCTATAGTCAGGGCCGCCGAGGGCTATTTGGGGGCCTGGGGCAACAAATACTCCTGGGGCCGCAACCTATGTTCTTTTTTATTGATAAAGCCTGCGGCGTTTACTATTATTAAAACTGGTCTGCAAGACCAACCATTAATTTTTCTCTAAATTCTTAAAAACTAAAATCCTTACATACTAAAGTTCACCCTATGGAGTCCTAAAGGTTTATCTGTTGTGACTCATGGCCATGGCACTTAGTACTCACAGACTTGCGCACTGAACTCTGTTTTCAAAAGTCTATACTAGTTCAAAGGGCTTGGTCCTCTTCAGCCTTCTAACTAGGTCCTGGTTGTCAAGAAGCCTGATGGCTCCGGCGTTAACGTGTTGGTGGAGTCGAGACTCGTGCTTGATGGCAAATCTTTTAATTTCACTAGCGACATACGGAATACCAAGATCGCGATGTGTCACTATTACGTACGTACCACGGTGCATTAACTATGTTCCGTAGTACTTTATTTTGGAAGGTTTGGATGCGTTTGATGTGGCTCTCCTTGGCACAGCCCCATAACTGGATGCCATAAACCCAGACTGGTTTTAAAATCTGGTTGTATATCATGATTTTACAGTGTATTGACAGCTTAGATTTTCGACCCAAGAGCCAATACAACTGTCTATATTTGAGCCCTAGTTCAGTACATTTGGTTCTGATATGTTTCTTCCATTTTAGTTTCGCATCTAAGGTCATCCCCAGGTATTTGGCAGTATTTTCACAGGGAACTATGATATCATCTATGTTGACTGACTGGTTGATGATTGCCTATTCTTTTGTTGGTAAAGTTGACACAATTAGATTTTTGCTCATTAAGCTTAATATTTCAATCTGTGGTCCAATTGTAAATCTGGTCGCTAGCTTGTTGGATTTGTCTGGTTACTGCATCTAGGTCTGTTCCTACTGCTAATGTTGTTGTTGTTTTTAACGTTATATTAAAAAATATTTAAAATAATACTCGACTTTTATAGCAGCAATTTTTTTTAAACATTCGTACAGGTTATTTGTAAAATAAAATTAAAACAAGATACAAAAACAAAAAACGTATTTCATTTAAATTAAATTAATAAGAATTAATATACCTAAATAAGTAATTAAAAATTTATTAATATTTTTAAAAATACAAGTTTTACCAAAATAAATCTATATACTATATTAAAAACCTAGATGAACACTTTCCTTCCTTTTATTGATGCAAACTGATTAATAATATCATCATAGTTCATATCACTGATAGTTTATGTTCAACTATTAGCTGTCGGTTGTTAGTTTTGTCGACTGTAGACTTTGAAATAATGAATACTGTGTCTAATTTAGTGAAACGTTATTTATTTCGGTAATTTAATTTTATTGCAGAACACCCATAATATTTTTACACGAGCCGCCACTGTCCTGAAACATGATTTTCAGTTCACTACAAAGAATGGTGTCCGCGCCTGATTATGAAATATTATATGTTCGCCAAATTACGTGTTTGGTTGCGAAGATTTTTACGTTTAAAGAATTGAATAGCTTAATTGTTTAGTTAGTTTTTTTTGTTCTACTTGAGATAGGGCCCCAAAGAAAGACGGAGCCGGGGCAGTTACCCCTCGTTGCCCCCCTCCTATCGGCGGCCCTGTCTATAGTTAACCAAACCTTGTTCACGCAGCCTTAGATTGTAGCAGGGCCCTGAAACTTTAAATACGGATTATCGCAGCTGCCACTTGTCACATTTAGTTAGCGAACTTGCCATGGGGGGACTACTTTCATTCAACAGACGACAGATCGTCAAAATTAGACCAATCAGGTTATTTTATTCTCGGTTGTCTCGCCTTTGTCTTGTCCGTCAACCATTTTATATTTTCGTAAAAAGATGAAAATTATTTTATGTGTGATTTTAATCACAATTCATCGGCTTAGAAAAGCAAATTAGGGATTTATTACTTTTCCAAGTTAGTGTTCTTTTGTATTAAAGAAAAATATTGCATATTATTAATACATATCTTGAAACATGGTATTCTGTTATATAGTTTAGTAAACAAACATTTTTCCAGGTATTTTAAATTTTAAATTGTACGTGTAGTTTGTTTAAAATATACAGTTTTTTCGTTTTTTGTTATTTTAAAGTGCAGTTTCAGCAAGTCTGTCAACAAAATATACTTTGAGCATTCAAAATAATACACACCCTAATGTATTTCCAATACCAATATGTTCCGAAGACTAGGCTAATATTAATAATTTATTTATTATATGGTTTATTTAAGTGAACATGGTTTCGTAATAATAAAATAAATGATGAAAGTTGGCAATAGTGAATTTGGCGATTTCTGTTTTGTGGTCTTTGTGTCATAAAGAATGATTTTAATGAAACTTTTTTTATTGTAGATGTAAATAGACAAATCAGATATTGTAGTTTGGTAAGTACCATTTTCTTAGTCACATTTAAAACATATTTCGTGCTAGGCGTAACTATTGAGATGATTTTAATTCCAGGACAATCAATGTGATTTATATTTTTATCATATTTTTTCTGCTTGTCGGAAAAATTAATTTTGTAGTTTGCCACCCATACCCAATCTTACTGTCTCTGTATTTTCTCTAATATGGCTGCAGGCATAGCAGCTCCTTCCTTTAGCAGAGTTTAGTACTCATGTAAATATCCATTGTGTAAGAATTCCTATTACACTTAATGTCCCAAAGCATTATAAATTTTTTTTATTTTCCCAAAACTCTTGCCACATTAGAAGCTTGAAAAACAGCTTACTGAATAAGTCCTAAAAACTGTGCCAATTTCTATGTATGTAGAGACCATTTTTCAATATCAGATTTTAATAATGCTGATGTCGGATGCAGAATGAGCTTAATTATTCAAACAGACTACAGCCAAAAGTGTTATTTTCTGAAGAAACATCTTCTGGAATTAAAAGCCTTTCTGAGCAACTGCTATCTTAACAAATATGCTCACTCTGTTGGCCTGAAGGACAAGTTTTTTTTTAGATTTACAGTAATGAATTTCAAAAATGTGTTTTTTGTGACGAGCACAATAATATTGTTAATGATATAGTAAAATTTAATGTCTGATTAAGTCTTTACAAATATTTAAGAGAAAAAATAATGAGGATAAACCTGTAACTTCTGGAAGCCAATCCAGAGTTAACGGGTACTCATCTAGACATATACGAGTACATTTACTTCCAAAGTGAAGACCGGGCATATTCGGGAGGTTTTTTGGATGTTCTGTCTTTACATCCCTCATGTGATTATTCATAGGCGGTTCTAGACCTCTATTTTGGGGGGGGGGGGGCTTAAGCAACTGGTTTATATATAATCGACTAGGCCACTAAGTTGGATGTGGGGGGGGGGGGGGGGTAATTCGAGATTTGGAGGGCTTAGCCCCCCCCCCCCCAATCCCCCACCTAAAAACGCCTATGTGATTGGTTGAAGCAAGATGGCGTCCTTTTGCTTTTAAGTTTTACAGACTGGCATTTTACCACTCTTAGGCATACAATGTTACAAATAATAACAGTTACGTATATCAATTGATGCATTCACGAGAAAATGTTGACTTGCTGGACTATAACACAAGTTTTCAATTGCTATACATACGCTTGTGTGTAGCATCCCTACGTTAAGCATCGGAAATAAACGTATACGTCTTGACGAGTACCCTTTAACTCTGGATTGCCCTACTGGACACTATAGAGAGTACAACATTTCTACTGACAGCAAAATCAATAGCAGTAATATAAATAAGTTGAAACTTAACTAGGGTTTTTATGTACCATTCAATTAATGAGTAAAGTTAAATATTGCACCTGATTTGTGTGATATAAACAACTATTAGGTACTTAGTGTATAAGATGATTTTGCCGAAATTTTCGTTTTGTTTCATGTTAAATGCTCGATGGAATTGGACCTCCACACACGCCCAGCATGATGTTAACGGAACTGAAGAAATCTGATTAGAACTTTCACCCGATTGTGACTTTTACCTTGCTTTAACATTCTCATGTGAGCCATGTTATGAGATGACTTGATAAAAATTTCATTATATTTATATTATAAATTAAGAAATTAGTAAAAAACTAGTAAAAATGGGACATCGTTGTTTTACTTTTAAATACAATACAGTTTTGTATTGCTTTTAAAGGTTAATTGATGTTTTGGTATTTTATGCTTTGTTGTATTTAAATATTTGTTTTAGCAAATGGCCGCTATTGACATTTTTTATATTTTCTCTGAAAATTCTGTTATAAAGTCCAATAAAATATTTTTTAACATCATGTAAATACAACAAGGTTACAAAATGTCAAAACATTAATTGACCTTTTAACTGGTCAATGATCATATGGTGGATTCCCCACGCCCCGCTTCCGTCGTGAGTACTTTCGAGCTTACAACGGAGGGCGCCACCATTGACACAAATGTTGCGACCAATTAGCACGCTCTTAACGTTTCTAACCTGTTCTGTCAATTGTAGTCTCACGAAGGTCTTAGAGTCATCGCCTCATTAAGATCGAAGGTTTTAAATATCTTCCAGACCTCTGAATGATATGCACGGTGTCTATCGAACGTCGTTAACGAACCAGCGTAGATCGAACTTATAACTTAATATGTTTGCCTTTCTAATAAATAAAACAGCTCTCTTTCACAACACTGAGAACTATATTAACAATTAAAAGAAAATATACTCTTCAAACAAACAAATATAATAAATAAGAATAAGTCTAAAAACAACAGAGAAAATAAAGAAAGTGTGATCTTCCGACTGGTTAAAATTCCGAAACAAAGATATACAAAAAGTAGATTACTGTGATGAAATCTAAGAAAACCTAATTTGATAAAAGGTAACGTTAAGTTTTAGTTATATATGTTAACCCCTCAACTTAACTTGTTAAAATAGAACTTCAAGTTCATATTAAGTAATAACGTGATGCGCGACTAGCGCGGCACGACGTCTCGATCGATGAAAAACTCAGCTACATTCTTTGACAATCACCGATTGAAAAACTAACTTTATAAAACTCTGAAAGTACCTACGTACCTCTCTTAAGATTTCCCTTTTACACCCCATCTACCCAAGGAGCAAACGCCTTTAGCATGAATCCTTGCTACAATACCGAATTTTGTAATAGGAAGAAATTAAATTGTTCTGTGCTTTAAGATTGTTTATACAAAGGTTAAAAAACTATACTAACTTATACTAAGGCCTGCTTGAACAAGTAATGGAAAAAACCTTTATTTTGCTTAGTTCTTGTCTTGTTATTAATGATGTATAAATGACAACAAATCACGTTCAAAAGCCATTAACAAAATATTAGATTTCCGAATTTGTAATTTCAGCATTCAGCACTTCATTATTTAATTTTTTTATCAATAAAGAAAATATTTCGTTATATCGAGCGAAATATACAAAATTACCAAATACATCTTTCTTTCTTTTTATCTTACTTCTTTACCTAAACCGTCGTAAAATAAGGTTTGGTACCCTATTTCTTTCCCGCACAAATAAAAGATATATTTACAGTTCTCAAGTTTAGTGTAAGAGAACCAAATTCTTAAAATCAAATGGAAATCATCTCCTTTATTACTACATTCAACAGCTCAACTTAAACTAACTCGTCTTAAACAAAATATCTATCTTCTCATCGATACTGCTTAATCAACAAAAATATATTATTCCTTCTTAGTAAGCCAAAACCGAATGCCGACATTGCTGACGCTGACAATAACATTTTAAACACATAAACTCGGCTTAGATAAGAAAAGGTATTCATACATATCATATTTCTTTTCGTTAAGAAAACAAAACACATTACAATTATAAAGTCCTTAATATTATTTTCTACATTCGGCCATCCTGTGTCACGGGGTGTCCACATCCCGTCTACTTCTTTTGTGATGGCTACGACCATCTTACAGATTTTTCAACGACCCTGCTAAAAAGGCAGCACGTAAAGCTACAACTTTACTACAATGGCTACAACCTTCCAATGTAAAGCAACAACTTTACTACAATGGCTACAACCTTCCAATGTAAAGCAACAACTTTACTACAATGGCTACAACCTTCCAATGTAAAGCAACAACTTTACTACAATGGCTACAACCTTCCAATGTAAAGCAACAACTTTACTACAATGGCTACAACCTTCCAATGTAAAGCAACAACTTTACTACAATGGCTACAACCAACTACAGATGGCTATAACCTTCTCTATTTGTGGGAGCGACCACATTTACCTTATTATGGCGGCAACCATAACACATCACAGGGCTACAACCCATAATCTCTTATTATTCACAGTAATTCACAATATCTAACCTCAATAGGGCTACAACCCTCAAACATTTTGCCTCCAAGCAAAAAAGTCTCACATACAATTAATTAAATGTACACTAATCACTCAATCCATCGGCATTGTAACATTTGTTTGTTTCTGTCTTTGGTCTAACACATAACAATCCATGGTTTCATCTTATCAAAAGCTACAACAGTTCTTGCGTTACGCCTACCCTCATGTAGATCTTCAATCTCGTACCGATCATTCATTAACACTTTCGTTATGCAAAAAAGACCCTTAAACTTTGGAAGTAGTTTTTTACTGACCCCTGTATTTCATTCGCTGGTTATTAGAATTAATACTAATTCGTCTTTTTCTATATTGCTTCTCGTTTTATCATATTGTCGCGCTAGGGGTCGTCAGGGTTGATAAAATAGGCTGCGGTTTACCAAAACACTTATATTGATACCAGGTACAAGCACAATAATACACTTACGTCACTAAGTTGGGTAGCGTAGGGGGCAGCTTCTATCGGAGTACTCGGTCAGCCTAAAGGGCTGGCGCTAATTGTACCGTTCGTGCGGCACCACAGTGACGCCTCCTTTTGCACCTCGCTGGTACGCTTTTTATATGAATCCCCCAAGAACAGTTTATACTAACAGTTCAACCTGGTCAGGGTTCATAAAATAAAGGCGAGGCCAGCGATATGCAATCGCAGCACGTAGAGTGGTTTCCGAAATGTTAAATAAATAATATGAAAAATGTATAGAAATTTGGAAAAAATGATGAATATCTGGGGAAATATGACATTTCCCCCGCGCCTGTAAAAGCTAGCCCCTAGCTTTAAAAATTTACACAATACATATATACAAAATATCACATATTTACAAAATACAAATATACAAAACGGAGATAAACAAAATATACAATAAACAAACATAAAAACAATATTACAAACACAAACAATTGGAGCTCGCAGGCTCGGTACACTCCGTATTTATTTGGGTGAAATGAGGAATGGTAAAACTAGCTTAAAAATGAAAAAATGGTTACTGTCCTGGTAGTCTGGTTCACATTTACACACTTTCTTTACAAAGTTCTATTATTAGGGAGTTCCAACACGTTACTGATCGAATAGCCTACACACCGACAAAACCCGACACATCCTAGGCGTTGAGGCTCCTTGTCATCTGCTTCTTGCTCAGACGCAGCGGTCACGGTTCCTGTGTCCTGGGGGTGGGATCGGCTAGTTTTGTTGCCGACTCCCAGTGCAGCAGGGGTCTCCCTCCTCCAAAGAGTTCGGCCACCCGGACTTTGGGTGCCGTTGAGTGCCGTTACTAAGCCGTGATTGACGGGAACTTTGCAGGGCTAATCCTAAGGGTAGTTGTGATCAACCAGTGTCGTCACGGCTCGTTGTGCAGACGTTCGGTGTTTGTGAGGGAAGACCAGGCTGGCGAGCCATGGTGGACCGTGCGTGGCTGATGCATGACGCTGGCTCTGTGGATGCGAGCGGCGACTGGCCTTTGGGTTTTTGGTGTGTTTTGTGGCTCTCGATCCAGGTGGTGTGGTCTCCCAATGGTACATGGAAACAAAAAAAGACTACCGGCAGTTAAAAGGAAAAAAACAGTTTATAAATAATGAAAAATAATGAAAACCTACATGATACTATGATGTTTAAGTAAAAGTAGACAGACTAAGAACATTCACCCGGTTTTAACATAAGACTTCTCTAAGTATTACTCTTTTGGAGACAGTGAGACATAGGTCTCTAATTCATCAGGGAAAAACAAAATTATACACATTTACCTAACAATTTGAAACCCAAATATAGCCTAATCACGATTGGTAAAATTTACCATATTTACCATCCTATTTATTCATTAATAAAGTCACATAAACTTCGAATACGACTTGCATATAACTCTTAATATTTCACTTAAGTCACATAAACTTCAAATACTACTTGCATAAAACTCTTAATATTTCGCATAGGCAGACATTCAACCCTATAGGAAGGTCCTCTTCCATGTCTCCCTATACTCACATAATGACTCTTAGTCATAACGGTACACATACCACCATCGAGTAGGCGAACATTCAACTCTATATTATGAAGGTCCTCTTCCATGTTCCCCTACTCGGAAAACATGACTTCTAGTCATTTAAATAAATAATCATAACACATACCATCAAATAGGCGGACATTCAACTCCGTGTTCAAAGTCGTCTTCCATGTCCCCCTATTTGGAAAACATATGACTTTCAGTCATATAAACAAATAAACACCCGATTACAAAATGCATATGGTAATCATTATTTTACGCTATATTTAAATTTACTTAATAATAATAATATTCGACTTAAAAGTAAAAAAGAAGTTGGATTTATAAAAAAAAAATTCTGACCCTGATTTATTTTTCAATGTCTCAGTCATAAAATATACCCTTGTTTTTGTTTAACTTATTTTCATTAGACACCGTATATTACAATTTAGCTTTAACAACAATACCTGGGTGAATGGCATCTTTAATATTATATATCAATTGTTTACTTTTCTGCTGATTAAATAAAATAATGAACTGTCTACCTTTACCTTCGTGATTTATTTATACATGAACTTGATAATATTATACGTGATGATTTGTTTGTTTATTAAAAACGCAAAACATTTAATAAAATAAAATAAATGGTATTCTAAATGATTGCACTGACAATCTAAAATTTACTACCGTAATTCATAAATAAGCGTATAGTACAAATATGTAAAATATTCTTAAAATTTCCCAAGCATAAGACATTCAAACCAACACATTTTGGGTATACCCGCTTTCATACTAACACACACTGACACAACGCCAAACACACATTTAAATATTAAATATTTGCTTTTACCTAATTATAAAAACAAATTTGAAAACTTTATAATTATAATTTTTAAAATTGAATTCATAAAAAAAAATTGAAAAAATAAAATTCAGTCAAGAATAGCTTGTTCTTTCTTACCATCTTACCATACATCAATTCCCAAAATTCTTTTATCCAGTTGAGCTCCCTTATATATTTCTTGAAATTAAATAGATTATTCTCGTTCTTAATTCTCAAGTCCCTTTTTAAAACAAAAACTGCATTTAGCCCTACATGACAATAGTCCATGTATAAAAGAATACCCCTTTCTTTGATTTTCCAAAAGAGTACTAGCTCCATTTGTTTTTCACAGACGTCTTTTAGGACTTTTTGGAAAAAAAACATTATTTTATTTTTTCGAAGGTCGGTCCTGTAAAAATAAAAAATAGATTAGTCATTTAGAAAAAAAGTAAAAATGAGCATCTTCCTAAAAACAGGTATATAAAGTTTTGTATTTGCTGCTACGGGACCTCGTTACCGGCAATGGCGGCTGCTCATTAAACATCAGAGGCAAAATATCCGTATATTATGTTAAGTATTAACCCTAATAATGATAAATAAAATATAAATATTTCTGTGGTACCTTATCAAAATGGCGATAAAAAAAAGGCAGTACAAATATACCTATAAAGTAATAAAAAATAATTTAAAAAGATATTTAGGAAAATAGGAAAATTTTATATTTAAATGGCGCTTCAATATATAAACATGTTTATAAAAATAACGTTACTATTTGCATAACACTTTGTTAATAATATTATAATAATAGCATGTTCAACTTTAATTGATAACATACCAAGTACGCGAACCTTGTGTATTAAATTTCAAAATACACTTTAAGTTCATGAGCGACGACCTCAATGTCAAAACAAAATATTATATTTCATTGTCGCCAAATAAATTTAAAAATTTCCTTTTTAATCTCAGGGCCCTTAATTGTTGCTCGTTTGAAATAAAAATTTTTACGGGTAGTGTATTTGGTAAACCCAACGATGTGCCGTTATTAACAACCCTCAACTTCTCTTGCCTTTTTCGTTCTCTTTGAATCTTGTTAAGCTTCCTACGGGCCATAAAAATTAAATAAAAGGGATAACAGGAATAAAAGGGTTGAGGGCAGTTTAGTGATTAACCCCAATATATAATAATTCTGGCCTCGCCAGCGTTAACGGGCACGAGGTGGAACTACTTCTATATTTAGCAGTCCATGTAATCTAGTCTCGCCAGCGTTAACGGGCAAAAGACAGGAAAACAGTAGACGCTTTGAGGTGGGATTTATAGTAAACCTAGCCTCCCCAGCGTTAACGGGCACGAGGTGGGTTTTCCTATAGGTTCTGTTTGGATAATTTTAATCTCGCCAGCGTTAACGGGCACAAGACAAAATTATGTCAAACGTTTTTAGGGATGAGAATTGGGTAGGAAAATTATATAGACGTTAAAAGCACTGTAAAAATTCCCCTTAAAACCACTGTAAAATAAATACCCTTTAAAAACCAATGTAAAAAAAATACCCTGAAAGAAAACACTGTAAAAACGCCCTAAAAAAATCACTGTAAAAAATAATTTTGACAAAAAAATGCACTATAACGCCCTGAAAAAAAAACACTTTAAAAATGCACTGAAAAACACTAAAATGACCTGAAAGAGATAGTAAAAAATCATAAAACACAAAAGGCCCTTGGCAAGTTAGGAAGAACTTACCAACGAGAAAGAACCAGGCGCCTCCACCAAATGTCGCGCTAGGGGTCGTCAGGGTTGATAAAATAGGCTGCGGTTTACCAAAACACTTATATTGATACCAGGTACAAGCACATTAATACACTTACGTTACTAAGTTGGGTAGCGTAGGGGGCAGCTTCTATCGGAGTACTCGGTCAGCCTAAAGGGCTGGCGCTAATTGTACCGTTCGTGCGGCACCACAGTGACGCCTCCTTTTGCACCTCGCTGGTACGCTTTTTATATGAATCCCCCAAGAACAGTTTATACTAACAGTTCAACCTGGTCAGGGTTCATAAAATAAAGGCGAGGCCAGTGATATGCAATCGCAGCACGTAGAGTGGTTTCCGAAATGTTAAATAAATAATATGAAAAATGTATAGAAATTTGGAAAAAATGATGAATATCTGGGGAAATATGACAATATCGTTCTTTTTGCCGACGTTGTGATTCAGTTATATGTGTTTCTATCTTACTTCTTAAATCGTAAATATTAACTTTCTCAATTTCTTTCTGCTTTTGCAGCCCGCATCGGCTGATATCCTAAAAGAGCTTTGGCCGGAGTGGTGTTGATGCTTTTATTATGTGTTGTGTTTAATGCACTTTGTATGTGTTTTATATGGGTTGTATGGGATTGGTGTCTTCTCTATCGGATGTAATTTTCCTTGACATTTTGTAGCAGTAATTTTTGTAATATGAGCTATTTAGGCAAGCCTTAACGTACTTAGTTACGAATCGACGCATCTTTGCAAACCAATAATTCGTCCGAATTCATTGGGTACTTTGTTCCACTCTAGAATGTCCTGCCAAGTCGTGGCATATTCTACATTTTTTCCACCTGGCGGCCTTAGGTACTACCCACAATTTGGTATTACCTGGTAATTTACGATATAGCTTACTATTTTTAAGTTCGTACTCAATCAAATATTTTCATGATGCAACATCATCAACTCCAGCTTCCAAAATTGTCCTTATTCTCATTAGCTGATCGTCCAACCAGTCTCCTTCTGTAACATCAATCGGACTCACTTCTAATTTTATCGGATTTCTGCTCATGACATCTACATGACGCATCCTCACACCAGGTCAATACTTAATTTCAAACGTATACTCTTGTACTTCCAGCCACCATCGTGCCAGTATTGGAACTAAATCTTTTTGAAAAAGCTGTACATAAAGCACTACAATCGGTAAATACGGTAAACTGAATACCTAACAAATATGTTCGAAACTGCCTCACTGACAGTACTACTACCATCGTTTCTAACTCGTACTCTGCTGATCATCGGTTGTTTGCTCAGTAGACGTGCAAAATTCCATTTTTATATTTTTCTAGTAAATTACGGTATTCAATCTTATATTTTTCGGAAAAGTCTCCAATTTTCGGCTCGTCAATTTAATAGTATTAATATATAAACAGGGATCACCTTTTGCTGAAGCTACACGTCCTAAACTTTTGACAACCACGTAACTTCCAAATTTATAGAATACTACATACGGTAAATTTAAAAAGTCACTGCCAACAATACACTCATGCATCATTTGATCCTTGTCTACCACTATCACCTTTAACATTGCCATAGCCTGTCCAATACGTAATTTAACATTTACAACCCCAGAACTATAAACATAATTGCCAGTAAATCCACGTAAAATGGGATTATCATCACTATACTCTACTTGTACTTCCAGTGTCAATTAAACAATTCATTCTAACATCGTTGATAGAGACAGACATAATATTAGGGTTGGTCTCACCTGATATCTTTACTTCGTTCGCCTAGTGATATTTTGATGTACCTGGTATACTGGCTGCTTTTTGAGGACACTGATTTTGCTTACTCCACTCGTTTGCACTTAAAACACTCCACAATAATAGGTTTGAGACAAACTTTAAAGTTTCTTAGGCACTATTTACTCAGTTGCTAGTCTGGACACTACTCAAATACGAATACGGTTCTCCTGTAGAAGCGACTCTTAATGATCTAGTTCTTTCAATGTGCTCATCTTTTAATCCCGACACGATTTCATCAACTAAATATTCCTCAGGAATGCAGATTTCCAATGCAATTAATTTTTCCAGCTTATGGAAACAATATTCGCTTAAATCTTTCCCCGGAGATGACTCATAAAGGGCAGCCTCCCTTATAATCTTCCAAATGGTAAAGGTTTCTGAAACTGGAGATTCAGCAACTTTTTCAAATTGCCCTACCTGGCATTCAACTTATCTTGACTATCATACCATCGTCGAGCCACGCCAGTAAGCCAAGTTGCGACTAACCTTATGAGAGTCAAATCATTCCAGCGATTATGTTTAGCTACTTCATCGATTCGGTTTATCCAAGCCTCGACCGAGCGTTCCGATTGCGGGTCAAATATTGGAAACAAGACACCTCGTATATGAGTGTAGCACTACAGTACAACACTACAACACACCGTATAATACAACTCGTACGGGCAACCACGGGTACTTTAAATCCCACTTCTGACTTTGTAAGAGAACCAAATTCTTAAAATCAAATGGAAATCATCTCCTTTATTACTACATTCAATAGCTCAACTTAAACTAACTCGTCTTAAACAAAATATCTATCTTCTCATCGATACTGCTTAATCAACAAAAATATATTATTCTTTCTTAGTAAGCCAAAACCGAATGCCGACATTGCTGACGCTGACAATAACATTTTAAACACAAACTCGGCTTAGATAAGAAAAGGTATTCATACATATCATATTTCTTTTCGTTAAGAAAACGAAACACATTACAATTATAAAGTCCTTAATATTATTTTCTACATTAGATAACCGTCCCTTTTAAAATTTTATGACCTTTACGTCCGGTTGCACAAACAATTTAATCACGAATTAAACTAATTGGATACTTGTAATGTGACAGCATTCATGTTAATGTCATTGCCAAAGATGACTCTAAACGTCAATTAAATTTACTGCTTGATTAAAAATTTTGTGCAACCGGCTTTTAGAATGAAAATCACGTTTAAAATTCGTGAGAACCAGGTCTTAGATATCCGTGTTAATTCCTAAAATGATTTAAAATATAATTCCCTCGTAAGAATTAGAATGCATGTTAGGCGCAAAATTATCAATAATAAATATATGCAATATATGTAAATAACTGTTTTGTTACAAGATGAAATTATTAGAAAATGTATTTATACTATTTTGCCACCTTCCAAAAAAAAAACATTAAAATTGGGATGAATTAAAAGAATACTGTCAATGAATTTTGGCAAATATTAGGTATACATACGGGTGCGTGTACTTTTAAGATATTTTCAAAATGTGTTCCACAGTTATGCTGAACCAGAAATAGTTTATGTTTTCATAAACAATATGCAATTACATGTCAATCTCTTGTTAAATTATGATTTGCTATGAAAGGTTGCGTAAATTTTGGGACTCTGCCATTCTATATTAATACATCAGCTAAAGTCAAACGTCTTTTTTAAAGCCAATCCACTGTTTCGATTTGCTTATTACTCAGCAGCAAAGTTTTTTTTATCTAAGACATCACATGTAGACTTCAAGCCTATGTTAGATGAGTGGGCGTCTGAAGAGAAGGGAAATGTAGTCTATTGACACAGGATTTGAAGGACGGGAGGTTGGGACGGGAAGGGAAAACATCTGCAGGCAATTTGTTCCATAATGAATGAGCGAGAGTAGTGGTCTCTTCTAGGCTTGTGTAGCTGGACAGTAAAGGGATGCATACGTAACGCACCTCTTGTTGTTCTGTTAGGAACAGTCAAGGGGGGAGTAATACCGGCTAGTTCTTCAGAGCAAAATCCGTGGAAGTAGCGGTAGAAAAGGGATAAATCCCCAACAGAGCGGCGATGAGCGAGAGAAGGGAGTTTTCTCGTGAGGGCTGGGTCATTGATAAGTCGAATGGCTCTCTTTTGGATAGAATCAAGGATTTTAAATGTCGAAGGTGATTCTGCTCCCCAGATGTGGGAGCAGTACTCTAGGTTAGGTCTTATTTCGGAAACATAGAAGGAGAGAACTATTTTCTGGCTCGAAAGAGAAAACCAAGCTTTTAGCTGCCGATGTGGCTACTGAAGTAATGTGTTTGCGCCAGCTGAGATCATGTTCGAAAGCGACGCCAAAAAGATCGAACGTTTCATTGTTCTGCAAGGCCTGGCCATTCATGTGGATGGAGTAAGCGTTGCCAGATTTCTTGCGTGACAGGGAGCAAGACTGGGTTTTGGAAGCATTGAACTGAACAAGGTTCTTGGCACCCCAGTCCAAGATTAATTGAAGATCCTGGGAAAGGGATAGGTACATAGATCTGCGTCTATTATCCAACTCTTGATTCGAAACTTGTCTGGAAAAATGAATATTGGAGTGAAGAGTACTATCGTCAGCATAACTGTGGATGGGATTGGTAGTTGAAGAGAGCAGGTCATTAATGTGAAGAAGAAATAGGGTTGGTGCCAGGACTGAACCTTGGGGGACGCCAGCATTGGTAGGATGGAAGTTAGATGAGTGACCGCCAAGCACAACAGATATGCGCCGATTAGAGAGAAAGCTACCGATCCAGGTTCCAGTTACAGTCTGCCTGCCAATTCTCACTCAAAATATCATGTAACTTCTAAGAAAATGGTTGAATTATGGCAACAAAGGTAACGTCAGCTATTTGCTACGAACATGTTGATAGAAAATTACTTAAATTAGAACAAGAATGCATAGACTAAATCCTAGAGTCAAGATTTGTCAGTTTCATGCATTCAAAACTATATAAAAAAAACAATTGATTTCTGGAGGATTTAGGGTAAAGAAAACTTATTCTTTACAATTTCAGGTGCATATTTCATAAAAGTATAAGTTTCTAAGCAACAAATAGATTTTAACAAGTTTGACACAATATGTGGTTACAAATGTACATTTCTAATGAATTTTTACACCTTTACTGGTAAACTACGTGTAATCCACTATAGATTTACCTGTATCTAGCAAGTGTAGTCAACACAACGTAACTCCAGCTGACACTTGTCTACAAGACATGTTCTTCCTAACTGATAAGGTAGGTAGATAGTTTTACACGTTAGAAATATATTAAGCAAAATTGCAACAGATGAAGAAATCATTGAAAGCCGTAAAAAATTCTTTAGTGTCAGAATAAATTCTGAGTTTCAGTCTTTGCACGAATTTAAGCAACGCTGTAGAATGACTTCTGTCCGTGTGTAGCGTGGATATGTTATTTCATCCAGCCAACAGACCGTTCTCATATAGTATCAACAAAAATGCAGCTGTATAATAGCATTACACTGGCTAGGTAATGGAGGGCAATACCATGTTAAAGGAGATGCACATGGAGTAAATAAGTGTGTGTGGATATGTCAGAAACGTTATACATGCAGTTAACCAACCGACCAAGCTGCGTTTCGGTTATAATTATTATAATTTACCCATGTATATAATGTAAATAGTGTAAATAGTGTATATAGATATCAAATAGGGAAACAGGTTTCCCTCAATCTTTCTAAAGTGGTTTTTTCTATTTTTTCCACCAGAAACAAACACACAACTTACAACTTACATACAAGACAAACTGAACCAAGACAAATTAATTCCTTTAAGCTCCTGCAGCAAAACTAATCTCTAGAACAATGCAAGGGTCGCCACCCGGACATAATAATATAGTCAACCAAAATTATAACAGCGCTCGCAAATATTTCCCCTGGGTTACCATTAGCCCACGGCTCTGCCGGTCTTCCCGCGGTGAGGAGGATACATTGTATCAAGTCATCGTGCGCACTTTTTTTGTCTATATATTATACACCATTATATATACACATATTTGTAAGTAATTGCGAGATGAAAAGATTAATAATAATAAAAACCTTTAAAAGTAAAATAAATCAAATTTGCCCAAGTTCTTATGTGGTCCGCAAACATGCTAAATGTTTCCGAAGAATTTTTTTATACCTGGATTTCCTCCAGTTTTGGATGTGCTGATAGAACATTAGTAAAAATAGATGATCCAGCCGAATATAAACCTACTTTTCTGGAAACCACTCCATTTATTGTATGATTGCTCGTTAATTATGGGGAAACTTGAAAATATGCTACTGAGTGCCAATGGGTCTCTCACGCTAAAACTGTAATCCATGATTTTAATATCCGTTTTCCACTAGGACGACAAAACAACAACAAAACAGTAGCTAACTAAAGTTTTAATCAACATGAGTTGCCACAGTTAGAAACATTTCGACAACATTATCTCGCTGGCGACTGATTTTAGCAACTCTTGAAAGTCCTTCCACCGAGCGGAAAGGTCAAAAGGTTTTCGTGTTGCGTTGCAATTTCTGGGGACACAGTTTATTTGATGGAAACACTCAGAAGACAGATTTAGGATTTTTATTTATACAGAACGAATTTTGTAAAAATGGAGAAGAAAAGCTATACAATAGAAGAATGTAGTAATTTAATCGAGGCATATCGTTAACGGCCTAACTTATGGAATCCGTCACATTTCAATTTTACATTACAAGAACAGAATTAAGAAATATGATTCACTGAAAAATAGAGCAGACATATGTGGAACGTCTAAGGATGAAATTCAACGAAAATTTATATATATATATATATATATATATATATATATATATATATATATATATATATATATATATACAGCGTGTCTTCGGAAGTTCTTACCAAATGAAAAAAATTTTTATTATTGATTTTACGAAAAAAAGTGCCTCTTTATAAAAAGTTCTGCATCGTGAGAAAATAGCATTTCCATTCAAAAAGTTGATCTAGTACATACAGGGTGGCTCAAAAATGTAAAAGTCCTAATACACGTGAAGCTAAAAAGACATAAAATCGTTATTTAAAGGTACATTGACACTGCTAATGTGCTAGAATTAACTTTTTATGTTAGTAAATTAGGTTTGGAACATACAGGAGGCCCCAAAAATAAAATTATTTTTTTTTATTGCCTTTACAAAAAAAGTAAACCTTCATATAAAGTTCTACCTTGTAATAAAAGAGCATGGTTATTTATAAACTTGATGTAGGACAATACAGGGTGGCTTAAACAGCTGAAAATCACAATTTAAATTTAAATTATTTTGCCACCTGTATGTCCTATATAAAATTTTTGAATAACCATGCTCTTTTTTCACAATGTAGAACGTTTTATGAAGATATACTTTTTTTGTAAAGGCAATAAAAAAAAATTATTTTATTTTTGGGACCTCCTGTATGTTCCAAACCTAATTTACTAACATAAAAAGTTAATTCTAGCACATTAGCAGTGTCAGTGTACCTTTAAATAACGATTTTATGTCTTTTTAGCTTCACGTGTTTTAGGACTTTTACATTTTTGAGCCACCCTGTATGTACTAGATCAAATTTTTGAATGGAAATGCTATTTTCGCACGATGCAGAACTTTTTATAAAGAGGCACTTTTTTTCGTAAAATCAATAATAAAGATTTTTTCCATTTGGTAAGAACATCCTAAGACACGCTGTATATTTATATATATATATATATATATATATATATATATATATATATATATATATATATATATACATATATATATATATATATATAGTAGAAAAATGGAAGATTTCTTGGCCTATAGGTAATATAATAAATGTAAATGCGAAGATTTACTTCTTCGCTAGTGCAGCGAAAAGGCCGTGAATGAAAAATAAAAATAATGAGGACTATCTTTGATTCTGGTCTGGGTGACCTCCTGCTATCGATTTCTGGGCCCTCACCCATCAGCGGGCAGGCTTACACCCAGGGTGGCTGAAGAACAGACCACGATTTGACCAGAATCAAAGAGAGTCCTTATATCCAAAATGTTCGGAAAGGATGGGTGAGATGTAGTGGCTCGCGCCAACTAGTTCACCCAGTGTTGCTCCAAAAATGTTTGGCTGCTAACACAATAATACTCGAAAGTATGTCGAATGTCGATTTTCTCGACGTCGACGGTATATATATATATATATATATATATATATATATATATATATATATATATATATATATATATATATATATATATATATATATATATACATATATATATATATATATATATATATATATATATATATATATATATCTATATATATATATATATATATATATATATATATATATATATATATATATATATATATATATATATATATATATATATATATAGATATATATATATATATATATATATATATATATATATATATATATATATATATATATATATTCCTAAGACACGCTGTATATATATACCGGTCAAACCCGATTTCAGGATAAACCAGTTTTTCCTAGGCCAAACCAGTCTATCCGAAAAGCGATAGGATGAACTAGTTTGTCCTAGTCCAAACTAGTTTTTCCTGAAACCAATGTAGGGTTGCTAGGAAAAACTGATTTGTCCTAGTCTATACAAGGCCAAACTGCGATTTTACTTTATTTTGTAGGATTAACTATAGTTTAACCTAGTTAAAAGCAGGCTTAGGACGTGTTTTCCTAGGACGTTTGACGGGTTTGCTCAGTATTAGTTGATCAGTTTTTGTCTATAATGATATAATAAAATATGTTATAACTAAAAACAAAAACTGATCAACTAATACTGAGCAAACCCTAGGTGCAAGCTGGTTTATCCTAAAAAGTACCAGGCAATACTAGTACGTCCTAGTAAAAATGCAAACGTCCTAAAACAACGACAGAAAGTTTTAATATTTCCTAGGCCAAACTAGTTTATCCTGAAATCGGATAGGACAAACTAGTTCATCCTATCGCTCTTCGGATAGACTGGTTTGGCCTAGGAAAATCTAGTTTCTCCTGAAATCGGGTTTGGCCGGTAACATATACACAGTACCAACAAGAAAGAAGAAATTATAAGATGTATAAAGTCGGGCGCTGCAAATGAGTTGAAAGCCTGATTTAGATGCAGCCATGGTGTAGTCGAAACGGCTAGAAACAAAACAAAAACAAAAACTTGCTTTCTGTCGCTTTGGTGGAAACAGTGTTGTTATTTCGTTTTTAAAAACAGCAACTAGTTTCTGTTTTTGGAAACAAAACCGGCTTTACATGTGATTTCCGATAATAAAAGAAATCCTGGGGTGTTCTATAATTTTTTAATCCAGAAATAAAAACCTAACAAAATTTAAATAAATTTACAAAGGCCTACGGAATGACGCAGACGATATCTGACCAATGAGTGACGGCTGTATCTGCGGTTTCATGGAATGGCACCCGAATGGCTGGCGCATTCGAGGCCGAATTATGCGACTGCCGGCGTCAGTTGCCTGTTTTGTTCAGGGTTCAGGTCAACATAACCTTTTGTGTTTAAATTTTGTGGAAGGAATAGGTTTCGAACCCTTTCAAAATTATGTGAAATTCCGGCCTCGAATCTTTGAGAAGGAGCCTCAAGTCTGTAGCATACTTAGCCCTTGTTTTAAAATTATTTTGAAGAAAAGATATTTCACAGCATTTTTATTATCTGAGACAGCGCGTAGACTTCAAGCCTAAGTATTAACGTACCATAGGTATCTGAAGAAAAGGGAAATGTAATTTACTGTCACAGGATTTAAAGGGTTGGAGGTTGGTAGGGGACGGGCAAACATCTGCAGGCAATTTGTTCCATAATCTGGAGACCCTAGGTATCAATGACCGAGAGACGTGGGATGTTCTAGGCTTTTGTAGCTGGAAAGTAAAGGAATTCATATATGTAACGCGCCTTTTATTGTTCCGTTAGGAACAGTAAAGGAGAAATTATAGAGGCTAGTTCTTCAGAGCAAAATCCGTGGAAGTATCGGTCGGAAAGGGAGATATCGGTAGATTCCCAATAGCGGGACGATGAGCGAGAGAAGGGAATTTTCTTGTGAGGACTGGGTCACTGATGAGTATGAGTCAAATAGCTCTCTCTTTTGGATACAATCAAGGATGTGTCGAAGGTGATGCCGCTCCCTAGATGTGGGAATAGGTAGGTTAGGTCTTATTTAGGAAACATAGAATGTATATAAGTTGGAACGGAGAAGAATTTTCTGGTTCAAAAGAGAGACCTAAGCTTATTAGCTGATGATGTGGCTCTTGAAGTAATGTGTTTGTGCCATCTGAGATCATATTCGAACGCCAACAAGACCGAACGTTTCATTGTTCTGTAGTAATTATGTTAATCTGTATCTTAGTAGACAAAAAACTTCTAATGTACTGACGGGAGTGACAAGTATACTATTTATCCTGCGAACTACTCGTATGACTTCTTTGACCACAAGTGCACATACGTCCTATAGTTATAAATATCTTGTTTGGGACATATTTACTGGTATTTAAACAGCATTTTACTACACAGCTTTTGATTATTTTGATATATGTATATATATATATATATATATATATATATATATATATATATATATATATATATATATATATATATATCTATATATATATATATATATATATATATATATATATATATATATACAGTCAACTTCGGATATAACGAACTCCGCATATAACGAACGACCGGTTATTACGAACAAAAATTATGGTCCGGCCAAAACGACATAAGAATATATGTATTTTTTGTTCGTTTATAACGAACCCGGCTGTAACGAACTATCGGCTATAGCGAACCCTATTTTGATTAGTTTTTGCTTGTGAAAGTTCGGTTATAACGAACTATCGAAATTTCACGTACGTATTCCTCCCATATTTGTAATGTAACGAGTCGGGTAGCGACCCATGATAGAATAAGTATCGACCTGTCAGGCGCCATTTCAATTTTTAGTTTAATTTTGGCAATAGGCGAGGGGATATTGTCTTAGCATGGAGCAGAGCGCGCCAAATTTAGCAAGAGAAAGACTATAACTAGGGGAAACTGGCCTAAAACGGCATACTAGGCTAAAACGGCATACTGACAGTTTTGAGCTTACCGATCAATGTAAGAACCGACAATGTCAGCCTAATTCTGCAAAAGAACATTAACAAAAATCCACAAGCTTGGTAACGTCGCAAATATATTAGTTCCGCTGTAATTGTCGATTGCCCGGCCTGACAATGGTGCTAGTTTTTATTTACCTTAGAGTAATTTATGAATGTATATTTTGTGAATAGTTTTTCGTAAAGATTAATAGGTAAGTCATTAAATACAAACTCCTATAATCATGTTTTGATATACATAACAATTAAAAACATTGTTTAAAGCTATCCATCAGCTGGATTTGTTCTAATATGTCTATCGGTATAAAATGGCATACACGAGTCTGGGGTAAAATGGCATAGTATGCCGATTTAGACGTTATCAGTATATTTAAACTTTTTTAAGAGCAAACTGTTTTAATAGTCAGTAAAAAACTCCTAAGACAAAAACTTACATTTGTTATGCTTGTGATTAAACATACCTATTGAAGAAGTTTTTATTTTTTTTTATTTTATGTATGCCATTTTGCCCTGTTTGTATTCAGGATGACATTCTTTTTAATTATAAGAATGCTTTCTTAAGATTTTTTTAAATTATTAGTTAGTTTTAGGGGCTTTTTTGGTTGTTAGCAAAAAAAAAACAATTTAAATTAAAATTGTTCAATTTACATATGTTTTTATATAGGTATGCCATTTTGCCCGTAGTAGTACGGGTAAAATGGTTAATGTTACTTTTTACTAATTTCGTATTTGTGAAAAAAACTTTGTTTAAATTAAAATTCTTTTTTTACCGGTTAAAAGTATTATCATTGTAAATTCTAAAGCTCTTTTAGTCGTCGATTAAAAGTTTTAAATAAAATATATATGACGCCTACAAAAAGTAGTATGCCGTTTTAGGCCAGTCTCCCCTATGTTGACTTAGTTACAAAACTGCAAAATGGGGTTGCAAATGCTTAAATCTGTATAGGGACTATAAGCTACAGAAGTTAAAGAATATTAATATTCGTAAATTTTAATAATAACAATTTTGACAACAAAAGTGTTGAGCCTGGTGATTACTTACAAACTAAAATTGAAAAACATGTACTAGAAAAAAGAAAAAAATGTAAAATTACTGAGTTTGTATAAATTATACAAATATGTACCTATGTATAATAAGTACATAATTTAAAAATACATATTATGTTGATTATACCTAATAAACGACTTATAAAAAATTGCTTTACAGATGTTAATAACTACATAGGTACTTGTTTTATTCTCTGCACTTCGGATATAACGAACGCCCTGCTATAGCGAACTGTTCAAAGGTCCCCTTGGTGGTTCGTTATATCCGAAGTTGACTGTATATATATATATATATATATATATATATATATATATATATATATATATATATATATATATATATATATATATATAACAAAAACTGGTTTGTCTTGGGGTATCGGTCCTAGTGATGGCTTTTTTGAATAAAACGCTTTTTAGCTGCGCCAAGCTTTCGATAATGTTTATTATCTTCATCAGGGCTACAATATGAAACAGTAAATGAGTTGACTTATATTTAAAACACATTTATAAAGCAAAGAAAAGAACTGGAAAAATTACAAGATGAATTCTACATAACTAAATTACTTACTGCTAGTGCATTTCTTTCTTAAGATAGTTTCCACGAGAAACAGTCATTATATTGTTACAATAATTAGTATTTTTATGTTTTTACATTTTAATAATTTTCTGGCCTATTTACGTGGATGGTAAAAATGATTTGCTTCCAAAATGATAGTGAAGGAATTTGTCGGAGTTTTTTTCCCCCAGTTTTTTGCATTTTTTGTTGGTTAAGCTATGATTTATTCGGTATTGGTTAACATTCTACTAACTTAGCCGTAACCTTGATGATTATTTAATTGTGAAAAACATCAGTGCACAAACTTTTTTTGATTGATAAATTGTCACCCGATGTCATTTCCCTTGAAAAAAGGTATTGAGAAAGTGAACTGCGGAAGGGCTGGTTTGGTTAGATAGATAGATCAGCACTTTCATTGTTGGTGGTGCTGTTTGTGTTGACATTTAAGGTTAATAAGTTTGAGTAAATGACACTGAGGCCCTCAATGTCAGCTCTTGTGTTAATTGATTTTGGTTGTCGGAAAATTTCAACCATTTCTAGAAACAGCCTCTTACTGCCGTTCACCTCACTACACAAAACTTGGGTTTCATCATAGTTGAATCTATGTCCCAATTCATTTGTGTGTTTGGAAAGAGAACATGATTTTTTATTCAACCTACAATCACTTTTGTGTTGTGTGATTCTGTCTTTTAGTACCCTGGACGTTTGTCCTATGTATATACCCTCACATTCAGAGCAAGGAACACTGTACACGACACTTGATCTGTTCATGGCTTCGTCTTTATCTTTCAGTTTACTAAAAATTGTATCTATTGTTTTTGTGTGTTTGAAAGCAATTTTTATATTTGGTTCAGATTTAAATAACTTACTAATTTTGGGTGCTATTTCTTTAATATAAGGTACGGAATAATAAAAGGTGGGGTTTTCTTCAAGAAAAGCACTAATTTTGTGGGAAATAGTATTATTATCGCGGCCATGGGGATTGTCCGGACTCGTGTTAAAGATTAATTTTTTCAAAAATTTTGGCGGATATGAGTTATCCAGGAGAATACTGTAAAGTTTTTTAAAGTTTTTCTGTACCAAGGATGGATGTGAGATCCTTTGTATTCGTGTTTTTAGAGCTATTATTAAGTTGATTTTGGTTTTGGTGTTGTGACTGGAATGGTAATTAATATATCTGCCCGAGCTTGTCGGTTTTGTGTACCAATCCAGAATGATCTGGTTTGAGGGTTTTCTTATGAGTTTAGTGTCCAGAAATGGTACACTATCCTCATTTTCAGTCTCCACCGTAAATTGGATATGATTGTTATAGCTGTTAAACACACTCAAGATCTCTGTAACACCCTCCCCGGGCACAGAAGTTATGATGTCATCCACGTATTTTTTTATAAAAGGTAATTGAAAGGAGAGTTTTGGTATGCACGACTCCAGCAAATCATCCATGACATATTGTGATAAAATGGGAGAAAGTGTGGCTCCCATAGGGGTGCCTAGTGTTTGTTTGTAATATTTATTGTCAAATTTAAAATAAGTGTTATCGAAAATAAATTTTAAAATTTCTAGAAAGCCATGTAGATCTAAATTTGTGTAATGAGTAATGGTTTGCCAGTGTTTAGTGACGCTATCCTTGACTAGCGTATAAGGAGACAGGATAAACAGAGACACAACATCCAGGCTTATCAAGACGTAGCCTTCTGGCAATTGTTTTTCATTAATAAAAGTGGAAAATTCAAATGAGTCCGTGATCCAGTATTCATTGCTCTGGCTATAAGAATTCGTTAAAACCTCTGTAAGAAAAGTAGATAATTTACTAGTAGGGGAATCGATCGAGGAAATAATGGGTCTCAATGAAAGAGATGGTTTATGAATTTTTGGTAACCCATAATATTTTGGGGAAACTTGATTATAAATAGTGAGAGTTTTTGCTACCTCCTCGGTCAATTGCCCTTTATTTTTAAATTTTTTTATAAGATTATTGGCTTTTTGCTGGACAGTAGATGTCTCCCCTGTTTCCCCAAAATATTATGGGTTACAAAAATTCATAAACCATCTTTTTCATTGAGACCCATTATTTCCTCGATCGATTCCCCTACTAGCAAATTATCTACTTTTCTTACAGAGGTTTTAACGAATTCTTATAGCCAGAGCAATGAATACTGGATCACGGACTCATTTGAATTTTCCACTTTTATTAATGAAAAACAATTGCCAGAAGGCTACGTCTTGATAAGCCTGGATGTTGTGTCTCTGTTTAGCAACATTCTTTATACGCTAGTCAAGGATAGCGTCACTAAACACTGGCAAACCATTACTCATTACACAAATTTAGATCTACATGGCTTTCTAGAAATTTTAAAATTTATTTTCGATAACACTTATTTTAAATTTGACAATAAATATTACAAACAAACACTAGGCACGCCTATGGGAGCCACACTTTCTCCCATTTTATCACAATATGTCATGGATGATTTGCTGGAGTCGTGCATACCAAAACTCCCCTTTCACTTACCTTTTATAAAAAAATACGTGGATGACATCATAACTTCTGTGCCCGGGGAGGGTGTTACAGAGATCTTGAGTGTGTTTAACAGCTATAACAATCATATCCAATTTACGGTGGAGACTGAAAATGAGGATAGTGTACCATTTCTGGACACTAAACTCATAAGAAAACCCTCAAACCAGATCATTCTGGATTGGTACACAAAACCGACAAGCTCGGGCAGATATATTAATTACCATTCCAGTCACAACACCAAAACCAAAATCAACTTAATAATAGCTCTAAAAACACGAATACAAAGGATCTCACATCCATCCTTGGTACAGAAAAACTTTAAAAAACTTTACAGTATTCTCCTGGATAACTCATATCCGCCAAAATTTTTGAAAAAATTAATCTTTAACACGAGTCCGGACAATCCCCATGGCCGCGATAATAATACTATTTCCCACGAAATTAGTGCTTTTCTTGAAGAAAACCCCACCTTTTATTATTCCGTACCTTATATTAAAGAAATAGCACCCAAAATTAATAAGTTATTTAAATCTGAACCAAATATAAAAATTGCTTTCAAACACACAAAAACAATAGGTACAATTTTTAGTAAACTGAAAGATAAAGACGAAGCCATGAAAAGATCAAGTGTCGTGTACAGTGTTCCTTGCTCTGAATGTGAGGGTATATACATAGGACAAACGTCCAGGGTACTAAAAGACAGAATCACACAACACAAAAGTGATTGTAGGTTGAATAAAAAATCATGTTCTCTTTCCAAACACACAAATGAATTGGGACATAGATTCAACTATGATGAAACCCAAGTTTTGTGTAGTGAGGTGAACGGCAGTAAGAGGCTGTTTCTAGAAATGGTTGAGATTTTCCGACAACCAAAATCAATTAACACAAGAGCTGACATTGAGGGCCTCAGTGTCATTTACTCAAACTTATTAACCTTAAATGTCAACACAAACAGCACCACCAACAATGAAAGTGCTGATCTATCTATCTAACCAAACCAGCCCTTCCGCAGTTCACTTTCACAATACCTTTTTTCAAGGGAAATGACATCGGGTGACAATTTATCAATCAAAAAAAGTTTGTGCACTGATGTCTTACACAATTAAATAATCATCAAGGTTACGGCTAAGTTAGTAGAATGTTAACCAACACCGAATAAATCATAGCTTAACCAACAACAAATGCAAAAAACTGGGGGAAAAAAACTCCGACAAATTCCTTCACTATCATTTTGGAAGCAAATCATTTTTACCATCCACGTAAATAGGCCAGAAAATTATTAAAATGTAAAAACATAAAAATACTAATTATTGTAACAATATAATGACTGTTTCTCGTGGAAACTATCTTAAGAAAGAAATGCACTAGCAGTAAGTAATTTAGTTATGTAGAATTCATCTTGTAATTTTTCCAGTTCTTTTCTTTGCTTTATAAATGTGTTTTAAATATAAGTCAACTCATTTACTGTTTCATATTGTAGCCCTGATGAAGATAATAAACATTATCGAAAGCTTGGCGTAGCTAAAAAGCGTTTTATTCAAAAAAGCCATCACTAGGACCGATACCCCAAGACAAACCAGTTTTTGTTGTTTAACTAGTCTGTCAAGACTACCCTTCTTCTTTATATATATATATATATATATATATATATATATATATATATATATATATATATATATATATATATATATATATATATATGTATATATATATATATTTGGTATATCATCTAGATCTAGAGATATCGTTTGAGATGCATTAAATATCTTGTGAAGTTGTTTAAGGATATTTTATTTTGTTTTCTTATTTTCTCGAAAAATAGTTGACCAAATCAAGAATAGGAGCGTAGCTTATTTTACTTTTTCTTGCTCTATATTATAATGGCTCCAAAATCAAAACTTAGTGAAAAGAAAAACGTTGGATAGGAAGCGTCCATGATGCACGACTTTTGCAGAACAGCAGCCCTATTCAACGAATGGAAGGGGCAGTGGCAGCTTATGAAATTTCAAAGTTGTTTATCTCTGTTCCTACTTACAGGACCCGTACCAAATTGGGAATGTTTTGGTAAAGAAAAACACATTTTGTAATTTGCGAAAAAAGTTGAATTTTTTTAGCCCCCCCTGGGAAGAACAATGAATGCGTTTAGGTATTTTATTTATTATTCTTTCTAAACAAATTTTACATCATTTTGTCGAGAATTTTTAAATTTTAAAAGAAAAAAATATGTTAGTAGAAATTTATAGTCATTTGAATTTTTTTAAACCTAAAATATAATAAAAAAAAAATCAAATGACTATAACTTTCTACTACCACATTTTTTTCTCTTAAAATTTAAGAATCGTCTACAAAATGATGTAAATTTGTGTAGAAAAAATAATAAATAAAATACCTAAACGCGTTCATTGTTTTTCCCGCAGGGGGCTAAAAAAAATTCAACTTTTTTTCTCAAATTACAAAATGTTTTTTTTTTCTTTACCGAAATATTCCCAGGCGGCTCGCTATAAAAACCCCTAAATTTGGTACGGGTCCTGTAAGTAGGAACAGAAATATACAACTTTGAAATTTCATAAGCCGGCATTGGGAAGGGGGCTAATGTTCAATTGCTTCCGAAAGCAGTTTTTAGTGGTTAACGGTAATTCTTTATTAAAATGTCTTATGACACTAATTATTGATGTAGCAAAGGCTGCCTACAATAGAGCACATATAAAATAGAGAAATTTTCCTGGATGACCAAATGATGAATAAAAAAATGTTAAATTTTTTTTTTCGTAGGTTGTTGGACGGATCTACGAAAATCTTGTGAACATTTTTTCAAAATAAGGTTTTTTTGATTTTTTTTTTGGAAAAACTATTTTTCCACAAATAAACATTTTGTCAGTGTACCCACACTTCAAAAAACACTTTTACGGAAAAATAATTTAAATAATAAATAAAATAATTTTTCGAATATGCATTAGAGAAGAGTTATTATGGTCCACTAATTATAAATTTTGTATTCACAAAACTGTTTTTAAAAAACGTACAACTATGTTTACTCGAAGCTCTTTATTCCAATACTGACTTACTTTCTACTTTACATTCTTTTTATAGTAGGGCGAAGGGTACTTATCGCTAGAAACTATTAACTAATACATTATCTTAATGGTAATGTGTGAAAGTGTCATTGAGACGTTAGAAAGCAGGAATGTCTGGTTCCTTAATTCCTCCCTCCTTAAGCTTGGATCTCCTGAGACAAGCAAGAGTTGACTTGGACAGCTTGAAGAGGTATTGCTTGTTCGGTATTCATTTTGATTTTTCCGTCTCTCTTCGTACAGTTATTAATTTTGGATCTAAACTTGTATGCAAAATATATTGAACACAATAGAAATAATATTACATACAAACTAAAAGACGTAGATCGACTTTCCCATTTTAAATCCATTAAAGTTAAATTATGTTGCAGATTTTCTATCTTATTTTTAACATTATGATACGTATCTAAAGGTTGGAAGTTAATTCTTTGCACTTCAAAGTTGTAGTTATTATGCTCATTAGGTATTTTAATATTGGTATTTGAGATTCCTTTAAATACGTAATTATTATTGAGTACTGAAATTTCACAAAATTTACTAATTATAGTAGGTTGACTTATAGTAATATGAGTTTTATTACAATGTTCAAATAATGACAATTTTTGATTTGTGTTTACTATTAATTGGTTGTTATTCATAACATTAACATACGAATAGTTAACACTATTAACTACTGGACAGTTGGTCAGTGTTTTAACATTACATTCACTAGTCAAAATTTTATAACATTGATTAATACTTAATTCTATACAGGGTGCTTCTAAGAAGTAAATATCTTTGTCCTCTAATACATATGAATGTGGTATGACAAGTAAATTGGTACGATTAAACAATACTGGGTATAATTTTTGATAGTTATAAATAGTTCTATAAATAATGGGGATTTTTAATACAAAGATTATTTCGTGCTCCGAAACTATGGTATTTAATTTGCAAAGGTTCATAAACTCAAAATAAAAGAGTTTTGAAAAAGGGATGAGTTCATTGTGAGGAAAAATAGAATTTAGCAGTCGTTCTATTTCAATTATAGCTGAGGTATCTATAAGTAAAAGGTTAATCTCTTCCTTAATACTAAAAGTTATGATATTTAATATTTTATCAATATAAGCTTCAAGGCTTTTTATATTGAAAATTTCTTTGAGGATGAATTCCTGTATTTTTACTTCTTCACTAAGTTTATTAATATTTTCTGACGTTTGGAAGAATTGGGAGTTTATTTTATTAGTAGTATTTTCAAATTTATTTTGTAAAAATGATAACAATGATAGAGTTTTAGTATTTTGAAGATTTCATTTATTTTCATTTTTTCCTAGAATTTGCATATTTGACATGATGTCTTTGAGATCAGTTTGATCCAAGTTACCGGTAATGTATCTAATAGCTGTACCGAAACCGTCAAATAGACTTCGTTTGTTTCTTTGTTTTGTTAACAATTTATATTTTGCTTGAAGCGAAATAATTGAATCCTCCAAATAATTATATAGTGTATTATTACTTATTTTTAAACTTATAAAATAAGCGTTAGTAAGGCAACCTTGTATATTTTTATTAATAGAGATAAGGTTAATATGAAAGTAGGTTTTATGATAAAAATTAACTAAAGATGCTAAGCCTAAGTTTTCTTGTATATAGGGAACATTTTTAATCTTTTGAAGTTCCTGGCTGTTGGCCATCTCTGGGATCAGGATGGTTGTCGAAATCCTGTAAAGAAATTTGTTTTCTTTGAGGACGTACATTTCTTAAATGAAAAGTTAAATTAGGTTCACCGTCAATTTTTATTTCTTCCTTGTTTTGTCGTATCTTTTCATTGTTAAGTTTACGGTATAGCGCACGAGTTTTTTGGCCTCTTGCCTTAGAAGTTTTTAGGTATATTGGTTGATTTATTTTGATGTTAGGTTCTGAAATATTTTGATTTCTTTTTTCAATGATCTTTTCAGTCTTCTGTTTTATGTTATGCGAAAGTTTTTCATAAAAGGGTAGTATTTCCTTTCGACGTTTTTCATTATAGTGTCCATAAATGTTTTTATCAATTTCCATTAAATGTTTATTTAGATTTTCGTAAGGGCCGTATAGTAAAGAAAAGGGGGTGAAATTTGTGGTAGAATGGACGCTTTGATTATATATTAATATAGCGGTTATCATTAAATCTTTAATCGTTTAATCGTTTTTATTTTGCATTCGTAAGACGCGCAATTTTTCTTCTAGAGTACTATGAAATGGTTCTAGGGGCGATAGAGAAGTGGGATTCATAGAAGAAGTAATATGATATTCGATGTTATGTAATCGAAGATATTCTTTAATAGTAAGGTTATTAAATTCACCTGCGGAGTCAGAAGTTATTTTGTCTGGTAAATTATGGTGAGACATGAAACGGCATAATTTATTTAAAATACTGGTAGCGGTTTTAGATTGTATGTGATATACTTGTGCATATTTGCTAAAAAGGTCAATTATAGTTAAAAAGTTGTCATTCTCAATGCTAAAAGTGTCTATAAAAATATGTTCAAAAGGTTTATTAGCAATTAAGGGTCCTTTAAGGGGTGTTTTGATAGGACGTCGTTCGTATTTTGACATTAAGCAAATCTGACATTGATTTATATGATTGGTAATAAGTTTTTTAATCTGCGGTGTATAATCTAATTTTTGAAAATGATTGTATGTTTCATTAATACCATTATGCGTTTGGCTATGATATAGAGATAGTTCAGCCATATTGGTTTGAAGGTGGCTTTTATGAATTTTAAGTTTTTAAAATGATCTTTGAGTATTTTAATTATTTTTGATTCAATAATTTTTTCCTCGTAATAAATACCATAACTGAGGTTAGGGTTTATATACTCTTTAATAAATTGTAAAATATCATTTTCATTACCATGTCTTAGTGTGACCTGGAATGAATGTTTGCCTAATTTTTCGACTGAATATGAATCCATTAATTTAAAAATAATATGATTTTTAAAAGTATATATATTTTTTTCGGGGTATGAAAGACCACAAATAGGGTTTTCTTCAGATGTATGTATAGTAACATCATCATCGTTATTATCAAGGAGACTTAATCTTTCAATTAGGGGTAAATTGTCTAGAAAGTCGTCGTCGGGGTTTTCTTCGATGGTGTTGTTTAATATTTCGTCAGCATCATTAGGGCTTAAATTAAATTCTGATTCAATATTGGGGAAAATAGAGAGTAAATTATCGTCCTCACTAATTATTTTATTGGTTTTGTCTTTTCGCTTTATTGCATTAATTTCGATTCTACTAAGGGCATCTGCTACTTTGTTTTCTTTATCTTCTTTGTATCTAATTTCGAAATTATATTCCTCTAGCCGTAATTTCCATCGTACTAATCGCTGATTAGGTTCTTTAAGGGAAAATAACCAAGTAAGAGGCTTATGATCTGTTTCTATTATAAATTTTTGACCAAAAAGATAAGGGTGAAAATGTTTGCAAGGATCAATGATGGCAAGTAATTCCTTCTCGATCGTTGCGTAATTTCTTTCTGCCGTGTTTAATGTACGAGAGTAAAAAGAGATAGGTCTACCACCTTGTGATAACACAGAGCCTAGTGCTATGTTGCTGGCATCGGTTGTTAAGCAGAATTCTTTGTTGAAGCCGGGGTATGCAAGTACAGGGGCATTACAAATTGTTTCTTTACATATATTAAATGCTTCGAGATACTCGGGGTTATTTATATCAATTTTCTCATTTTTTCTTAAACATTTCGTAAAAGGTTTCGTTAAATGCGCGAAATTTTTAATAAATTTGCGGTAATAACCTACAAGACCTAAGAAAGCTTGTATTTCTTTTATGTTTTTCGGCAAAGGTAAATTAATTATACCTTTATTTTTTTCTTCATTCGGCTTAATACCTTCAGGGGTGATAACGTGTCCTAGGAAAGGGACTTCTTTTCCTAGGACTTATCTAATTGTATTTTTAAATTAAATTGGTTAAATTTTTCAAATATACTTTTTAAATGTAAAATGTGTTCATCAAGGGATTTAGAGTAAACGACTATATCATCCATATATACAAAACAAAATTTATGTAAATATCCTAAAAGAATATGGTCCATCATTCGTTGGAATGTGGCCGGTGCATTTTTCAAACCAAAGGGCATTCTTGTATATTCAAAATGGCCGTTTTCTACAGTAAACGCGGTTTTTTCTATCGAGTCTTTATGTAGAGGTATTTGGTGAAAACCTTGTGCTAAGTCAAGAGTGGTAAAATATTGACATTTTCCTAAATTTTCTAAAATTTCTTCCGTTCGCGGTAACGGATATTTATCCTCGATAGTTTTTTCATTAATTTTTCTGAAATCTATTACCATTCGCCATTTTTTTTTGCCTGAGGCGTCCAATTCTTTGGGCACAATCCAAACCGGCCTAGAATATGGTGATATCGAAGGTCGAATTATTTCATTGTCTAAAAGTTTAGCTACTTGTTCTTGAATTTCTTGCTTTAAATGATACGGATATCTAAAATTTTTTACATAAACTGGATCATTATCCTTAGTTCTAATAGAATGAGAAGTAACGTTACAGACAGACATAAAATACACTTTTGTATTCGTAACATAATTTAATTATTTTTGCTTTTTCTTCACAATTCATGTGATTAATTCTAAGAACTTTATCTATTTCCAAGTTACTTGAAGTTTTTACTTCGTTAATATTTTCCTTGACTTCGCAACTACTTATAGGTTCAGTATTGATATTACTTATATTTAAATTATTTAAATCGTAAGGATAATTTACTTCATAGTTATTTACGGTACATATGCTTTCAGGTAAAATGTTATTATCATTTAATTTGATACTTGGTACTAAGACCTCTCCATTCTTAATTGGACTTATTATTTTATTGTTTTTAGTTATATCTTCTTGATAGTAAATTTTAGTTTGAGGCATTATTAAACACTTATTTTTTATGTCAATGTTACACTCTAAATTAACTAAATCCTTAAAACTAAGTAAACAGTCGAATTTCGGATGCCACGGTAAAATTAAAAATTCTATTGGCGTGAAATTCTTAAATTCCTTTAAAATAGGTACTTTAACAGCGTAATTACCTTTAATAGTTTTATGACAAGTGGTAGTTTCAAAAGTGTGATTATAAATTAATGAAGGGAAAAGTTTAAAAGCTACTTCGGGGTTCATTATGCTAGATGATGCACCCGTATCGATAAGAATTTTTAGCTGGTACTTATTACTAAAAATAAAAGGTAAATGTGTATGATAAGTATAATTATTTAAATTTAAGTTGAATCTTGAAATGGGACGTATAATGGAAAATTTTCATTAGGTTCTTCCTCAGGGTTTACTTCTGTATTATGAATTTCCTCAATAATTACTTGCGCGCGTGCAGTGCCTTGTCTTGCAAAATGATTTTGAAACCTATTTTGGAAGTTTTGATTTCCGTGACAATTAAAGTTTTGTGACTGATGGTCATTTTGAACATTTGGCCGGAAAGTATTTCTAGTAGTGACAGACATAGGTGTTGGTTTTGGCCAATTATTATTATTATTATTATTCTGTGGTCTAAACACGTTATTTCTAGGCCGCTGAAATGCTTGTATATTAGTGGGAAAATGCGAGTGTTGGGGCTTTCTAGGGGTTAAATTAACTGGACCTCTAGGGAATGAATTTTCAAACCTAAAATTATTGGGATTAAAATGTTGCGGACTTTGTGTTGTTTCCACGCTTGGTCTAAGTGCAGGTTTTTTTGACGTATTTTGTCGTAAAAAGTTTTTATAATTAATTTGGGCCTGTATATTATCATATTCTCTACAATTATTAATACACTCATCAATATTTTTAGGAGATCGTTGTCTAACAAAAGAGCAATACGGTTCTTTCAAGCCTGAAATGAAGGCATACAAAGCTTGTCTTTCGTAGTCGTTAAATTTTAATTGAAGAAAAGCTATTTGATCAGCATACTCTATTTGAACATTTTCTTTTAACTTATCTAATTTTTGATTAATTTCTAATGCAAATTCTTCGAAATTCTGATTATTACTTTGAAAACTAGTCGTAAGAAGAGTAAGAAGGTTTTCTTCACTACATGGATCTTTATATTTATTTAGTAAAAGTCTTTTTAGTTCATCAAAAGAAGTTGGGTTATGTAGAGTGACTACATCCCTGGCTTCACCTTGTATTTGAGAAATTACATATCTAAACAAGTACGATGTCAATACTTCGTCTGTAAAAGTAAATTTGTCAATGAATTGTTTAGAGTTAATTAAAAAATAGTTTAAATCTTTAGGACCTCCAAAATAGTCGGGTACCGTGCATTTGGCAAAATTAAAGCGAATTTGAATATCGCCGTATGATAAAGTTGCGTTAGTAGTCATATTTTGTTTATCTAGTTCAATATTATTCGAAATATACCTTTTTAGTGGCGATCTCTCGCGAGACATACACTTATAATCTTTGTATTAAAATTGCGTTCTCTACACAAAAATAAAATATTTAAATATATGACACACCCCTTACAAAAAAAAAAAAATTTTTATGGGAAAATCGTATTACTTACAAAACTAGTACTAATAACATGGATGTAGGAAGATCTGAGACGTCGATACTGGACCAATACTTCTCCTCCTTCAGCCGTGTCTAATAGTTGAGTATGGGCAGATTGCAAAACCCAAGATTTCACAAATGGAGTTCTTCTAGGTTATGGCAATTGCTTTGGCTTCGTGAATATTTGTAGTTAGTTCTTGTTGATCACTTCTTAGGAGTTGAAACTCACTTGATCACAACGATTACGATAAATGACCAATGAAGCGTGGATTGTTCGCAGCGCCAATTATAAATTTTGTATTCACAAACCTGTTTTTAAAAAACGTACAAATATGTTTACTCGAAGCTCTTTATTCCAATACTGACTTATTTTCTACTTTACATTCTTTTTATAGTAGGGCCAAGGCATCTTTTAACGTACCTTTCTGTATCCAAATGGATACGCGGGCCTTCAATTTGGATACGCAGTAAAATAGAAATGGATACACAAATTTGGGCCTTCGACTATCCGTAATATAATAAAGTGGTTTTGAACTCATAAAAACTTTAATACAAGAGATTATTTTATACAAATAAAAGGAATCAAAACAAACTTAAGTAAACTAAAAATATTTATGTAAACAAAAAGATAAAACATAAAATAGAATTTCTTCAACAAATGAAACTAAAGCTACTCATTGGTATTAAGAAAAAATATGTCAAATATTAAAATAAAATATAGGTAATAATATGTAACAGCACAACGGAACTTGTTAAAGTCGTTGAATTATAATTTAGGATCATTTCTAAAAAATGTACTGACGAAATCCCTAGTTTTATAAATTTCAAGTGTTGGTTCCCTAAAACGTCGTTCCTTTTTCTTTAAAAACTTCGCGACTGCTGGTCTAGGGTCGAAATTTGCCGTTCCAACTCCATTGAGTGACACCAAAAGGCGAGCATTCATTGTGTCTTCATTCAGTGAGATTCTTCCTGGAGTTTGTATTTTGTTAAAATGTGAAATAATCCTCTCAGTGGTCATTGAATGAGGACTTATTAGCAACAACGAGACTAATAACTTCTGCAGAACACCTGTAGTGCAAACAATAAGCTTTCTTAATTTATCAGCATGTCTAGTGCCTTCATCAGGAGTGTCAATATCCGGAATTTCCTGAATCATAGGCCAGCAATCGCATACATCAGTCGCAAAATTTGTTACTTCTTCTGAACCAAACAGATTTTCAACTAGTGGTCGGCCTGCAGATATGATTTGAGCTTCTGAATTTGCAGAGATAAGGTTAATCATATTTTTAATTGTCTCGTCTTCTTCAAGATTTAATCTAACATCAAGAAAATTTTTGAAAGACAATACAATTTCCTGTCTTACTGGTGACCAGTGACGTCTTCCGGTAGTAACATACGCGATAAATATATTACGCGTGCCTTTGTTAGACGCTGTTGAAGTTGATGCCTCCGAAGTGTCTTGACTACAATTATGTTCTAGATGAGCTAGAAAGGATTCCTCCTTACCTCCTGACCAAGGACCATTAGACATCATATTCAATTTCCTCATAGCTGCATCTCTAGCGATTATTATATCGGGCAGAATCAAATTTGACTTCTGAAAAAGCTTCTGTAAAGTTTGAAAAACGAGAGTTATATCGGCCATCAGCGCTGTAAGCATCATTTGTTGGGTACCAGTTCGCCATGTCTTAAGCATACCATTTGCAATGCTTTTGTCATGCCTTGAAACAGTGCTGCTAGCACTGATTTCTTCCCAAACAAGTCTGCATCCAGGTAGATTATTTAAAATAGATAATATCAGATTTCTAACGTGCTCGGCAAATCGAACTTCGAAATATCCAGGAAAAGCCTTATAGTCTGAGGATTTTTGTTGAAGCCGTTTTAATTTTGAGGGAGAAGTGCGAAAGTAGGAAGACACTGATTTTAAATTTGTCAGCCAAATATTTAGTTCTGGAACAGTTGCAAGTGCAGATTCCATTGCAAGATCGGAGCGATGGCAATAGCACCAAACTGTTAATATACCGTGACCCACGTGATCTTGTAATATTTTCCAAAGTCCCGTATTCTTCCCCGTATTTGCAGACTCTCCATCCGTGGTAATTCCTATCAGTGCCTGTAAGGGCATTCCAGCAGAATTTGTGAGGGATTTTACAGCTTGCAATAAACCTTGTGCTCCGTGCTCTTCCGTTTGCGTTACACCAACAAAAGCATTATGTATCTCTGCTGGACTTTCAGGTAAGGCGTATCTGCAGATTACAAATTTGTTGTCTCTATTTTGCCTATCAGTACTGCCATCAATTTGGATGGAGTAGCACACAGAACGGAAAATTAGCTCCCCAAGCTTTTTTCTTTCGATATCGCCCAATATGTGCAGCATTTCTGCATACACCATAGGATCTCTATAGTGCAGCTCCGATTGTGGTGGTTGGAAACTAGTAATTTCTGCCTCCCAATTATCTTGAAGCTGCGCTTGGATGGAATGCGCCATCATATGGCTAATGAACGAGATGGCCAGCATCGAGCACTTACAGTGTCAATCATGGAATCATTATAAACATCAATACAAAGATGTATCAACTCATTTACAACTTGGGAGCGATGGTTTTTGAGGGTTTTTACCCATGGATGTTTTTCACACTGGGATTTCCAATGTTCGTCAGCTATCTTTGCTTGAGCAGCCGCAACATGCGATTTGGAAGTAACGTGATCAACAACTCTTTCCAGTTTCTGTTTACTTTCGGCCATTATACCCCGTGCAAATGCAACTGTTGCATTTTTAGAAAATTTTGCAGCCACTTCTTCATATTCTTTGCAAATTTGGCACGCAACATAGGGCCTAGTCCTTAATCCAAGTTTTTCTGTAGATTTTTTAAGAAACTCGTACTTATTTAGTAACCAATTTAGTTCCAACTTATGTCCCTGGTACCATACTGATCCCTCAGATTTTGCAGATGTTTTCGAGGCTGAAGCAGTAGCAGATTTGTTTGCAAAATCTGAAGCAGTTTGGCCGATGTATGATGTTACTAATACCTCCTGATCGACCTCAGATCGCTCGGTTTGGACGAGTTGTTCTGATAATTTGTTTTCCGGCATTTTTTCTACGGCTACACTCTGCTCGTTCGAAGAAGTGGAAGGTGATTCAGACTGGACATCTGTGGCAACGTTGATTTTTCGTTTGAAATTAAAAGAAGTAATTTTTTGTTGATTTCTTTGACTGCCTGCCTCACAGATTTTTTTCTTTTCTCTATCTTTTTGTCCCAGCCGCTCGCATTCTGGCGCTTCATTGTTGCCTACAAGATACTAGACTTAATATCTGACTGCACTTTTAGGACCTATTTCTTGTATAAATGATAACACTAGAACTTTGCCCTTTAAAAAATACAGTATATAAAGACCAACGTTAAGGTGATGATGGTCCTGATGATAGATTTTTGAATCTTGTAATTAAAAAAAAAATGGCAAAGTTTGGTGCCGTTTCTAGCAGGTCCCTTAATCAAACCCCCATTTGTGTTTCAACATAATCACAACAAATCATTTGCATAACCGGACCGATTGCCAACATTCTTCTGTTGTATTGAACCCAAAATGTGAAAAAGTAAATAATTAAATTTAATAGAAAAGTGTTTAGCGTCCGTAATTTCCATCAAGCATCAAAGTACTTTTACAAACGTCTGGCAACGCTGTATTTAGTATTTCAATCGCGCCTCAACGGCGGCCGCTTGTACCGATCGCGCGACCGTCGGCGGCTAGACTGCTACTATGAGCAGTCGAGACAGGGACACGCGCGTTCGGACGTCGGGCCGCGCGGCTCAGACGCATAAATGAAAATAGTACTAGCGCCATATAAAATATAGTAAAGCAGTACGCTACCGCTAGCGGTTACCGCCGGACGCTACCGCCAGACGCACAAGTAAAAATATACCTTAAGACTTATAATCTTTAAATTATGGTACTATACATACTATTTTACTATTATATTTATTGTACATTACTATTATAATTATTGTACGAATATATACAAATAATTACTAAAAGAGATCTAAATTTTACTCCAAAAAGCACGTATTTCCAAGAATAATAATGTAAGGTTAGGGATTAGCCTTATTAGTTAGGTTTTATTGTGTTAGTTTACTATCAAAGCAGCTTTTAAGTTTTGAGCTTTTATTATAAATGCTGTTTTACTATTTGCAGATCTTACCTTTTATTTATTTGCACCTTATATTTACTTTATCCGTTTGATTTATTTTACTTTATTGCACAGAAGTTAGAACTACAGACATAGGGATGATTTTACAATCGTTGCCAAATTGGGCAATCAAAAATTCATTTGGCGGTACGTCGTAATATATGCTTTTGATGCTGCGATCAGAGAAGATAGTCTAAAAAATACTCATAGAGTAGTATACTTGGGTAGGAAGACTGTAGCTCTAGGAGTAATAGAATACTATTTACCTGTCTACGTTTAGGGCTTTTTGGGACACATGGATACGCAGTAAAAAATCACTAAAAGATGCTATGAGTAGGGCGAAGGGTACTTATCGCTAGAAACTATTAACTAATACATTATCTTAATGGTAATGTGTGAAAGTGTCATTGAGACGTTAGAAAGCAGGAATGTCTGGTTCCTTAATTCACTGACCAAGTTTAATCGGTTCAGAATTATTTGTTAGTAGGCTAGTACTGACTGATTTTTACATTCCGAACACAGTCTGCATCCACGTTCTGTTCTGCGAGAAAGATAAAGTATTTGTGCAGATTTCAACTTCCGGTTTTTCACATATCTTTACGTTTTAAGGTGTTCTAAAGCAATTTTGAGTATAATATACCTATGTATATGGTTATGGTTGTATGTGTGCGTGTGTGTGGTCGAAATTGCGCCGAGACGGCTGAACCGACTGACAAGAATTTTGAAGGAGACTTACTGGAAACCCAACTAAAGTTTTAGGGGGACTTAATATTGATTAATATTGATGACTTTATTATTGATTTTACGAGAAAAAGTGTCTCTTCATAAAAAGTTCTCCATCGTGAGAAAATAGCATTGCCTGCAAAAATTTGTTCTAGTGCATACAGGGTGACTCCAAGATGAAAAGTCCTAATCCACGTGAAGCTAAAAAGACAAAATCGTTATTTAAAGGTAAACTGCTACTGCAGATGTACAATACGATAATATGTTTATTATAACTTATGATGTAATATTTTTCTAGTAGACAATGCTTTCAGCGATTTTATATAGATTGGGCAACTTTTTCTTTCAGAGTGCCCCCTCTGCAACCCCCCCCCCCCCCACCCTAGCTTAACAGGCCTGGATGAAGGGCACCGAAACAAGTACAGGTTAATGTTAGGTGTTGAATTGAAAAATTTGCCAAAATACACCACTCGCAAAAATTTGACAGATAAATTAGTTTTTTATTAATTTGTCAATGGCAGCGGTTAATCGCCAGTAGCCTGCAGTGGGACTCCGCTAGGTCGTAGAGTAGAAACAAAGCGCTGTCGAATGATCGGCAGACAAAAACAACACCATCGCTTTGGGTCGATTATAGAAAACTATAACCACTCGGAGTTGCATGTCTGTCTGGGCTAGGGTTATAAAAACGTTATCGTTTCATAAAACAATAGGCTTTTGCCGCGACATAAACCGTGTATAGGTTATGTTGATTTAACCATTTCTGCTGATTGCGGCGAGAATAATTATCAGAGGGGAAATAATCATGACGCAACTAGTCTCACTGTTTTTGACATTTAACGTAAATCATCATAACCGGTTCTGAAGCAGGTTATCCAGGTTATCCTTGATTCGCTGTCATAATGTTTGTGGTTCTTTTGTGTTGCTGTGTTAAAACTATTTCTTCAACTTTCATTTTTCTTTAAATAGTAAATGAGCATACAAAACGGATATAGCTATTGCAAAGCATTTACAACTCTCATCACAGTAGATCAGGGTCTCTCAACCTTTCAGTACTCGGGGCCCAATTTTCAACAAATTTTTATGGCGCCCCCTACCTTTCTTTTTCATATAATAATAAAATACGACGTATATTATACGTTGAAAATTTTGATCCTAATCCTAATCCCTAGACTCCTAGACTCTAGGCCAAGAGCCCTAATATAGAACTTAATTACATACCTTCAAAATAACCGAGAATAGGCGAATTTATTGAAACTTGGCAATGCGGCTCCGCTACATCCCATATAAGCCCATAAAGCGTAAAGCCAGAATCGATGATGTCTGTCATTTACGACGGATAGCGAACATTCTCGCGGCTTACCGTGGCTATAAGTTTCGACCGTGGTTTCGATTTGTTTGGAATATTATCGAAGATCTGGTCGACAGCGAAGCAAGCGTGTATAAATGCTGCGGCTGTTAGAGGTTCCGGTCAGCTTTAGTCGAGTCGCGGTGCCAAAATTGTTTTGTGTAACTGTACCGTATTTCCGTATAAGATATTTACGTAAATTTTATGGCAGTAAATTCATACAGAACTATGGATAGATTTTTAACTGGACGTAAGCGAGTATTAGACAATAGTGAAACATCAACAAGTGCACAGTCGACCATGGTTTCGAAGATAAAACAAGAAAATATTCGTAAGACTACCTAAATTTTGGATTTACCTTTATTAAAATAAATGAAGAAGAAATACCTATGTGCGTCATTTGTTTAAAAATTTTGGCAGCAGAGAGCATGAAATCTAATAAACTTAGAAGCCATTTGGAAACACTTCATAGAGTACGTTAACAAGCCCCGAGAATTCTTTGAATTAAAATTAAAGTCATATGAATAGCAAACATCATTCTTCAAAAAAACTTTGTCTGTGAACGAAAAAGCTTTACTTGCCTCTTACAAAGTATCATATAAAATAGCCAGATGTAAAAAGGCTCACACCATTGCATTGGTGAAGACCTTATTCTGCTGCGATGGAGATTGTAGAAACTATGTTTGGAGATAATTTTGCCAAACAATTGCAATCTTTCAAAAGATACTGTTGCCCGCCGAATTGGTTGTATAGCCGAAGATGTACAGCATCAGCTTCTTGAAAAGTTGCGTGACAAATTGTTTTCGATTCAGCTTGACGAGGTAACAGATAACAATAAAGACGCTCATTTAATTGCCTATGTCTGATTTTGTGATGGTATATCGGCAGTAGAAGAACTACTTTTCTGCAAATCTATAAAACTCAAAGCAACACTCGCTTTGTTTGATATTTTAAATGATTTTATTAATGAGGAAAACATGGAGTGGAAGAATTGCGTTGGAATATGCACCGATGGTGCTCGTACAATGTCTGGAAAATTCCAAAGTGTACAAGCACTGGTGAAACCAAAATCTCCGCAATGTGTCTGGACCCATTGCATGATCCACAGAAAGGCTCTGGCTTCCAAAGAAATAAGTCCTGGCCTCAACATTGTGCTAACGACGGTTGTAACTGTAGTAAATTATATAAAAATGATACCCCTAAAACCAAGAATATTTAATGCACTTTGCAAAGATATGGGTGCAGAACATTCGACGTTAGTAGTATAAGTAGATGCTTAGTGAGTTTCCGCATGCGCAGTAGGGTCGACCTTGAACGCTCAGGTGTGCTATTGTTATTTGACCTTGATATGCGCAGGTGTTGTTCCAAGGTCAAGGTCAATAACTTGGCCTTGAACGCGAGCAGATGTTTCTTTGTTTGGTGATGGCCAGGTGGACGACGCTTATTTCAAGGTTACATTTGCGGTGTATATTTTCAATGAATGCGAGCAGCTGTTTCTTTGTTTGGTGATGACCAGGTGGACGACGCTTATTTCAAGGTTACATTTGCTTGGTCTTGAACGCGAGCAGATGTTTCTTTGTTTGGTGATGACCAGGTGGACGACGCTTATTTCAAGGTTACATTTGTTTTGTATTTTTCGAGGTCGTCGGATGTATTCCTCCCACCATAAATAAATACTTGACCTTGGATTAGTTCCTAATAAATATGGCTCATTTCGAAAGCAGCTTTCATTGTCACTCATACATCGTATGCGTTAACTGTTGCTTTGGCATATAAAGTATTGTGTTTGTGGTGTGTTCTACAAGTGTTTATTCAAGGTACTTGACAGTAATTGTTTTTATTGTATTTTAAATCATGAGCCTTTCAAAGCAGACCATAGCCGAAATTAATAATATGATAAACCAAGATATTCAATTTCTGGAACGTAGAAAATTCTCTACATTAACGGTGGGCAAAATTTATATGATAAAAAAAATTAATTCTTTGACTTCACGTTTTGGAAAAGCCATTATCGTCACATTGTTTGATCCAACACATCAAGCAACATTTGAAACATTTTTACCATCACGCGTAGCTGAAATTCTGACAGAGGATACTATTGAAATGATGAATAACTCCGGTGATCAGTACACCTTAACTTATTTGGGGCAAAGCTCACATGTATTCTCTGGAGGTAATACTAGAGCGTTGTTAAATTTTGGTTGTTTGTAATATATTGTTGATTAGGCTATTTTAATGTTGATTTAAAATGTAATAAAATAGTTCTTGTTAAGTATATATCGAAAAACACACAGTCACACACAATCACATGTCCATTATTTTCTATTTAAGATGTGTGACTGCCCTACTGTCATTGAAAATCGAGATATGTACATTAATTGGTTATCATGTAAATTAAGAGAGCTGGCTGAAGAAATACTACACTTTGCAAATTATGGTAAATCCGATGTGGGTTTTAGTGAAAGTCAGTATAGGAAGTATATGAAAGACGCCGTAAATTTCACGGCTGGAGCACACACGTGCGAGAAATACCTATATGGAACCATTGATCTGGACGAATTTTGCGCTGGAATGATAAATGAAGAATTGGGAAGCTACCTATTCGAAGTGCCTCATTTACCCGATGAATTAGCTAGAAAATATGGTTTGGCTCCCGCAGATGATACCACTATTCTTGATGACCTTGGAAATAAAGCAGTCACCAATGAAGTTGATAGTAAAGCATTGGGTACTGTTAGCGATGACGAAATGGAGTGTGGTCAAGAAGATGAAGAAAATCTTTAATTCATTGTATAATATAATAACATGAGATGTTAAATAAATGATTATGTACCTAAATTATTGTTTAATTTTTTTATAAATAGGCAACCTTCACAAAAATCACATCAGTTTAAGCTAAAAATGGGTCGTGTTAACAACACAATTGATAAATTTGGGCGCCACAAATTTAATGACCAAAATCACATTGTTCTTGTTGGACAACCAGGAGTTGGATTTAGATTGACCGATGATGGTCAATATGATATACAAGGGAAATGTCTAGCTAATGTAGCACCACCAAAGAATCCTGGGGATGCCGCTAATCAGGAATATGTTCTTGAACAAAGGCGTGAAATTATTAAACGACTTAGTGAATTAGTGAATAATGATGTTTTGGAATATGTTAGGAAAGAACTTAATGAAATGAATAAAAAGCTTGCTCAAGAGGCGAATGAAGATTTTTTGCAATCTGTTACAAAAAGACTTAAGGAAATCGATTCAAAATTGTTGAATCAAGAAAAAGCTATTCAGCGTATACGTATTACGCGCATGTAGATAAAGAAACAAGTCTATTCTGTGTATGGTGACCTCGATTTTACATGGGATATGAGAGTGGAGGGGTTTGAAGGTCACCTAACAGATACAAATAGAGGCAAAAACTTTCTTGTTTCAGTCTGCATTTCAGTACTTCCAGAATACTGTATAGTAATTTATTTCCTCAAAATGCAGTCACCAAAAAGTGAACGTCAAATTGCAGTTGTTCGCCCATTCTCTGTAAACGGTCGTCAGATGTGTGCCAATTGCGAAAATTGGGAATTTATTAGTGGAATAATGGGTTTCTGTGAATGGTGTCAAAATGAGTACCATAAGAAACATGGGATGAAATCACCGCAACAAATATCTCGTGAAAATTCTAGTGAATCTCTGCAAAGTCTCGCTGTCTCAGTGGGAGGTTCATCAGAACATAATGATCACGATACGCCGGAATTCAGTCAAGAAGGGCAGCGCTGGACTTCTTCAAGCAATTTTGAAGATCTCGAAATAATTAACGAATCACCGCAAAGTCCTGTTTTCTTAGAAGGAGGAGGAGGAGGAGTAGGGGGAGGAGGTTCATCAGAACGTAATAATAGTGAGACCATGGAATTCGACCAAGAAGGGCAGCGCTGGTAATTCCGAAAAATAGAGACAATTTAGATATAGTGTAAAAGTTTCTTATGATAGTCATGTAATTTTAAATTTATGTGAATAAGTGCGTTTTTGTAATGATAGTGTGGATGTATTATTTAAATCTTAATAAAAATCTTTTTGTACTAAATATGTTTATTATTCACCATACATTTGAATTAACAAATCGCTCTTGATATATATTATTTCTGTGGTTCCGTTCTAAAATCCTCGCTAGCATTACATCCATTTTTGCAATTCTCCTTTGAAAACGATATCTATCAAGTATTAGTTGCTGAAAATTACTTTGTCTGGCTTGTCTATATGCAAAACACCAAACAGACATACGGTGGATAATATTTCTTTCTTCGTCAAATCTTACTTGCTTCATGGTGTATTGTAAAATGAATTTTTATTAGTTATGTCATTTATATATAGGCTGAACATAAAGAGAGTGAATTAGTTTTACTTTAAAATGGGTCGTGTTAACAACACAATTGATAAATTTGGTCGACAAAAAATTCCTGTTTGTAACAACTTATCGCGAGGGTTGCCCGGAATCGGATTTAAACTTACTTCAGATGGACATTTTGATATAGAGGGAAAATTATTAAGGAATGTTGCCCAACCGATAAATGATAATGATGCTGCTACCAAAGAATATGTCCTTACGGAAGTTCATCAACTTGGTTCGCAGATAAATATCATACTTAGTAATGTGCTAGTACCCGTTTTTCAAAAAATGTTTGAAGATGATGAGACCAAAATTACGTACCTTAAGAAAAAAATGTATCAAACTCACTCACATGCTGCACGGTATACTACAACGAAGATAAAGGATCCAAAAAAACCAAAATGGAAACCAACCTAGATAAAGTTCTATTTAAAAACATAATTATACTGTTAAATTGAAAATAAAACGCATAATTATGAAAAGCAATATTTATTATTATTATTTATAATGCATACATACGTAACGTAAAACCTATTTGATAATATTTATACAATATCTGATTTGTCTATCCAAGAATTAAATTGATTTGGAAAACCTAACCATTTTACAAACAATTGATCGTTTTGATTGTTCTTGCGTTTTCTAAGAATTTTCTCAACTAAATAAACACCAGGGCTAGCTGTCTTTTGCAGTTCTGCTTCGTAAAAACATCCTTTAATAGGTTGACCTTCCAATGATTGTAGCAAGTAGGTAGGTGGATTTGTAATATTAACTTTTGCTATTTCAAACAGTTCCGTTGACCACGAAGGCGTATATCCTTTGTCAAATACACCATTGTACTTGCTAATGCGAACAATGTCACCCAAATGGAAATTTTTTTTCTTCGGAACAATTTTCAAATAGTCATATGCTTTAATAGGGGTATCCTCTTTTACACTGTTAGGCTTCATTCCAATGGTGCGGTGTTTAGTGTTATTATAGGTCTTCGTATTAGCTGGTAATATTTGTAACCATCTGTATGAACCTCTAGCCGAGAATTGTTTATATAACTTATTTTTCAAAGTTCTGATAACACGCTCAACAATTGCAGCTTTTTTCGTGCTATATGTGGAATAATGGTTTATATTATATTTTTTCATTCCTTTCCTTGATCACTCTGTAAATTGTTTGGTGCATAGGATGCTTCTTCAATGATGCTTTTCATGGCATTCGTAACTTCAACACCGGTCTTATTCTTAACTGCTTTGGTGTACACGAATTTGGAGTAACAATTTATACATACAACAATGTAACGGTAACCATCATTGTCAGTAGCATATTGCTGCATTTCCGCCAAATCAATTTGCCACAAATCTCGATATCCTTTTATGACCGTACGTCTTCTAACAAAATTTTTTCTTGCTGTCCTATGTAATTCATTTACGACTTTAATTTTTTCTTGGCTAGGATCCATATTATAAGGTTGCACGTCTTATCAGACACTGAGGATGGCAACTACGTGCAAAACTTAATATATTATTCCTTCTTCTCGAAGCTCTTCCATAATTGACATAATCTCATTATCTTGCCCGGTATGTCCAGCTACTTTTGACCCCCACAATAATCGTAATCTATCCACTAACTCCTTAGGTTTATTCCAATAAACATATTCAGATGATTTCGAAGATAGATGCTTTTTTACTGGTAGTTGGATTTTGTTGTTGACTTTTTTTCTTCGAACACCACCACCACCCAGTTTAGTTTCCGTAATTAGCGGTTTTATGATTCGTAAATATTTTCTCCATCGGGTTTCCCTTAAACCACGTTTCTTGTCATAACCGTCGTAGGCCGCATCCGTCAATTTCAAAATGGTTTGGTATTTTCGAAGTACATCTAGACTAATTTCGTCTTCATTATCTAGGCATGCTGGATTTTTTAGAAAAATCAAATCGTAAAGCTCAGCTGTTCCATCGAATTCAGCAATGTTTGTTTTGTTCCTGTATAACACCATCTTTCCTTTTGTTAGAAAACGAACCACCAAGTTGCCAATATATTTTGTTGATTTATTTTCTTTTTTACCAAAGCGTACACCATACACGGTATCATAATGGGACGGTTCCAATTTTAATCCATTTAAATAATCTTGAATAGTTTTTGCGGCTGAACTGCTACCACTGGATGTGTGTGGTGATGTGTAGACATTAAAAACTAAAACGAGTTATAACTTCCAGTTGATAATGGGCTTTAGGTATAAGAAAATGAATAAAACAATGTATGACAAGTATCCAATTATGTTTTTTGTTTAGGTAAGTTGATTCACTGTTCTTAAGGCTGGATTTTAGTTTGTTTTGTATTGTTTATTTTGCTATACGTTCCTTGGAACTCTTTCCCTTTTAAATTTTAAAATTAACATTTAAAAAGGTTTACATTAAAAATAAGGTGAAAAATTACTCAGTCACGTGACTCGCAGATAGATATAAATGTAAGGTATTGTAAGGTAAAAGTAGGTTATGTAAAGGTAGGTCATAAGCCCAAGAACATTAAGCGCAACATACCAACATAAGATTGCAAAAATTAATGTAATAAAACAAATTAATGTTACATACGTTATACGTTCAAATGTTCGTGACAAAACTAATAGCGTTAAGCGCTACATAAAAAATGCAAGATTGCTTATACAAATATAAAAAAAATATATTAAGGTACATATCTTTTAATATTCCTGACAAAACGAATAACGTTAGGCGCTGACGCGCTACATAACCAGCGGAAGGTTGCAAAGATAAACTTTATAACAATATATGTATTAAAGGGAATGATTATGAAAATTATTAGGCCGAATTTTTTTTGCGTAACGTTTCAGGTAGATCGGAATATACATGTGTGGTTAAATTTTAAGTGATTTTTGATTCTTTCTAAAAGGACTGCAGCCTTAAACTTTGAGAAATGATGCATCAGTTCCAAATATGTGGAAAAGTGGATTCTTTTCATCCGAAATTGTCTTTTCAGAGGTTTTCTTGGTGGAATACAGAATACAGGAAAGTGATTATGGTGGGGCGCCGAGACGGAATTATAGCGGTTGGTCTTCGTCCTACATACGCACAATGTATGAAGCAAACAAAAGGCTAGTTATGAGTAAATACTGTTGTCTCCAAGGCAAGGAAGTTGAAAGTGGTAACGGGAATAGCTATAAAACCGGCTAAGCGACAGAAAAATAACCCAGCATGGAGCAAGTTAAACGTCATTAACGTCAAAAATAAGGTACAAAATCGATTGACAACAACCCTAATAACACAGTACGTTCTGTGAACGTAGATTTTAGGTCCTAACTAGGTCCGAACGTCTAATACCCACCGAAGACGTTCCGAAGACGTTTAATTTGTAATGTTACAGGTACGTTGTGTTAGAACCATTGACATTATAATTTTATTTATGGTTAGAACGTACATAAAACGATTCTCTAGGACAAAGTGACTCAATGATTATTATTTGCGTTTATATAATATAATAGCCCGGGAGCCAGCGACCGTTTAGAGTTAGTCATTTCACAAAAGCTGACAATTTTTCCTAAGCTTTATTTGGTATCACTAGTAAGTGAATGAACCTCCAGCTGGCGCAGTTTCGGGGGGTGTAGCTGCGGCAGCCTACCACACACGTAAAATAATGATAATAAAAAACTAATACCGCAAAAGCTGAAACTTCCTTAACATGTTGATTATGTTATAAAGAAATGAAAAAACGTATCCAGCCAAATTTAGAGTGGGGGATTATGCCCCAGCTTTTCACGTAAAGAAGTGAAAAATATGCGCTGAGTAAACTGATACCGCAAAAGCTGAAATTTGGTAAACTAATAGTTAAGTTAATAACGTAAACGAAAAAAACATCCAGCTTTATATTTAGTGGGGGGAAAGTGTCCAGCTGATGCAGTGAAAGGCGCTGCGCATCGGTATGCGCTCGGGCGCGTTACATCTTTGACTGCATCAGCTAGACACTTTTCCCTCACTAAATATAAAGCTGGATATTTTTTTGTTTAACTTATTCAGTTAACTATTGTATTACCAAATTTCAGCTCTTGCGGTATCAGATATTTATACTTTTCTCACTAAACACAGCGCGTCCATGCAATTATTATACTATGTCACGAGTTTTTGAATCTCAAGGGATTTAGTAAATATTTACACATTTAAATATTTACACCCGTCATTTTTCAAGAAAGGAAAAAGCCGACCGTATGAAATTTTACAACTCAGAAATATATATCGATAGTTTTATCAAACTAAGCAACGCACCTGACGACGAGTTGCAGAGTACGTTTGATATTACAGAAGAATATGTTTGTCGTATGTATGGATTCAAAAAAATCAACAAAGTCAACGAAGCACGAGTTACAACATTTTTGAAGACGTACAATATTTTACGAAACGATGACATATTCCGTTTACCGAAGAATAATATCGATGGATCAGCTCTGCCTCCCTGCAAAATTGAGCTGCACCAACATTTGCTGCGGACAACGTATGTAGCAAATATCTGGACACACGCTTATCTTCAGGTTCCAACGACATTACATCCGACTGATTTTGGCTGGGAAGAGAAGGAGGGGAAATGTCATTTCAAATGGTTCGAGGGTAAGCAGCTACCCTCTTCCCTTGGGGATATAACTATCGATGATGACCAAAAAAGTACTGCAGGTTAGAATAATACTGCTTTTAATTATTTTTTTTTCATTATTTCAATGTAAATTTTTGATTATTTTCTTTTTCATTTTTTCTATATAATTTTAATTTAAAAATAAAATGAATAATATTTATAACAATTTTGTATAGCATGTAAACTTTTTTTATACTTAATAACCCGATTTGCGTGTTACACGTTTTTATATAATTATCATCTATACCTTTTAATATATTATTATTATATATGTTTACAGATGATGACGAAGATATTTCACAGATCGACATCAATTGCAGCGATAACGAAAACGATAATGAGTTCGATGGCGATGAATCCGAAGAAGGCGAAATCTAAAAAAATTGTTGATACATTATTTTATTACTTTACACGTATTAGTACACTATGTATGTTTAGTTTTATTTTTAGTAAATTTTTTGTAAATAAATACTAAACAAAATTTTGAGATAATTAATAGTAGGTAAACCTATTTTTTAATATCTTTCTTTAGAATAGAAAAGTTATACGTATATATCATCCAATAACTGCATGGACGCGCTGTGTTTAATGAGAAAAGTATAGATCTGAAATTTGGTTATACAATAGTTAACTCAATAAGTTAAGCAAAAAAAAATATCCAGCTTTATATTTAGTAAGGGAAGAGTGTCCAGCTGATGCAGTCAAAGATGAAACGCGCCCGCGCGCATATCGATGCGCAGCATCTTTCACTGCATCAGCTGGGCACTTTTCCCCCACCAAATATAAAGCTCGATGTTTTTTTCGTTTACGTTATTAACTTAACTATTAGTTTACCAAATTTCAGCTTTTGCGGTATCAGTTTACTCAGCGCATATTTTTCACTTGTTTACGTGAAAAGCTGGGGCATAATCCCCCACTCTAAATTTGGCTGGAAACGTTTTTTCATTTCTTTATAGCATAATCAACATGTTAACAAAGTTTCAGCTTTTGCGGTATAAGTTTTTTATTATTATTATTTTACGTGTGTGGGAGGCTGCCGCAGCTACACCCCCCGGAAGTGCGCCAGCTGGAGGCCCATTCACTTACTTGTGATACCAAATAAAGCTTAGGAAAAATTTTCAGCTTTTGTGGTTTTGGTCATTAAAAAAGGTCGCTGGCTCCCGGGCTATAATTGATACAAATTACTATGATTTCATTTAAATTTGAGATTCTGGTTTTCACTGAGCTCTCTAAATTAATTATTTGCGAATATCCCTGCGATACATGGCAATTTTAAATTTGGTGTTTTTTTGCCGATTGTGAACAGAAAAATGATTAGTTGCTGTTTTCTCTCAGAAAAAGGTGCCAGCCTCTGCGCAGTGACTTACCAGTCGATAGTGATGCAACTATAACGATAACAGGCGGACAAGAAATCTGATCTAAATCATAGTTAAAAAGTCATTAAAAATTAGCCATTTACAGCGGGTTGCACAAAACTTTTAATCAAGTAGTAAATTTAATTGACCTTTAGAGTCATCTTTGGCAATGACGTTAACATAAGTACTGTCACATTACAAGTGTCTAATTAGTTTAGTTCGTGATTAAATTGTTTGTGCAACCGGCCGTTAGAATAATAAAACTAAGATAACAATAATTTTAAGCCTTCATTGCCTATAAGTTTCACGATCAAGAAAACAAAAAAATAATAATTGTTGTCACTCTTGCAGTACAGTTATTGCCACTACCCTCCTTGCGTCCTTAACATATACTTATTACTACTATATAGCGAACGACGAAAAAATGTTGAAGCAAAGACATAGCCTTTGGAAACAATTGCTAACCACTCATCACGTGACTACTGAATATAAAATGAAGAAACAAAGACGTAGCCTTCGGAAACAATTGCTAACCAGTCGCATGACGTGCTGAAACATCCCTCCTAAACAACCACGTGGTCAGAACTGACAGTGACAGTTCCGTCAAGTGCTGGCACATCACGTGGTACAAAACAAAAGATTTATCTTTGCTTCAAATTTTAACAACGGGTAGATTGGATGCTAAGCTAACAATATAGTAGTAATAGATATATGGTCCTTAACGTAACGTAACCTTACTTTTTTCAAGACGCCAACTTCGATAGCAGCAACTGTGTTTGAATTCGTTTAATAAATATATTATGTGTAGGAGCGTGAATTTTGATTTGTGATAAAATATCAACAGATAAGTATATTATATTTTAAACAATTTGTTATTAAATTTTTTGTTTACCTATTGTTTTGCAATGGATTCTCAAGATAATAAAATAATTATTTTAGGGAAAGGGCTAGATCACGATTGGAAGCCAGGAAAAACTGTAGATAAAACCCGGAGCAATAAATGTATTTTAAGCAATATTAGTGTTTACTTTTAGTACCCAAAGCCCCAAATGACCATTTTGTGAGGTAGGGTTGATGCTTAGGTTTGTAAAAAGTGTTTGCAAAATTGTTGTGTTCATAATTGAATTTTATTCCAAAAGGTAGAAATATTTCATTTTCAAATTAAGCTATGAAAGTAAAATCCCGTCCTATTCGCTTTGAGGGGCAAAATAGGTCCTTTAAACGTTTAGGGTAGGTTCTTTGAGAACATTTTTGATCCTTCCATGGGTCTTAACGAAACGTTCCTGAAACGTATTAGGTGTACTTATAACAAGTCTTCAGTATGGTTTATTGGACGTAAAACAACGTTTTGAGAACGTTTCTCACGTCTGTTTCTGGTACATTCTTTTTGTGGACAAACTACGTCCCACGAACGTTCGAGGTAGGTCCAAAGTTTTTTGAAAACGTCCCTGGTACTTCCGCTGGGCTCTATAAAATGTTCTTTGAACGTTTTAAGTACATTTTTGTGTTATTAGGGAATTGGATCGATCCGAATCAGATTATGAACTTTTAGTGAAATGCGTAATTATAGCAAGTAGGAAGAGATACAATGGCACCGAAGTGTCGTAAAGTGACCCGGATCGATCGAATTTTTGCCAAGCGAATAAGACTGCGTAGAGAAAAATCAATAAAACTTAATCTATTTCACGTGGTCAATGTCATGGGCACATCAAAGACGGATCGGTTAGTTTGTTTATTTTCGACTATAAATTGCGTGTATGTGGGCGTGCCCGTAGGTTATACGAGTATAAATATATAGGCAATTTTTTGTTATACGTGCTCAATTGAGAATGTATCAATGACAAATAGGCATATTTACAATTCTAGACTGTTTAATTCTAACTATTCTAGCTATTAGGTAATACCTAATTAAGGAATTGAACGATATTGCTATGAAAATACACATTACCTACAAAAGCCGAGTTTCAGTGTTTACTTATGGTAGTGGTCTGGAAAAAACTTTATGCCTCTATCTTCAGAAGTTATAGCAGCATAGTCTTACAGAATATCTACTGCCCTGCTGAGACCCTATTCTACTAAGTTAGTAGTCCGACTACATAATAGTCCTTTCTGTGAGTCCCATTTTTTCTATATTATTTGGCTTAATTATGTCACTTTCTATAATTCAAATTATTATTAACCAAACTACAAACTGGTAATTCGAGTTACTATGATATTTAACGATAGTAATGACATATTACAAATTATCTTCACAATATGCATTACTCTATATACAAGAAAACCTTTCACGGCTTGCGAATACCGTTCACGTTCAATAGATAATGGCTTGGCACCCTTTTTTATGCCATATAGAGAAATTAGTGAACTTACTGTGCTTTTCAGACTATGCCCGTGTAATTACAGTGAATACACAAATTTCTGTAGTCCGCACCTGACCTGTATTCTACTTTTCAAGGTCAACTTGTACCCTAAATGATACTCCCCTACCACCCATGCGGAGTCAAATCAGAGAAAAGAGAGGGTAGCTAGAATGTGCTTGAAAGAGTGCGCATCCAATTTTATTGGAACGCAACGGAGGCTGCCATTAGTGCCATTTTGACACCGAACTGCCACTTCCCCTACAAATTTGACGTTTAAAGCTTCCGAATAAATAAAGTTAAATGCCTTTTGTACGTAAATAAGTAATTCTAGACTTCTAGTAATTTATATTGAAAATGTTAACAAATCATGCACTAATTGTGATAATTACTGTGATTCTGGTTTAGTGTAAGAAACTCTGATAATGTTACATGCTTAGATGAAGTAGTATAGTTATTGGAGTAAACACAGACTTATCGAGCCTATTGTGCCTTGCAGTAATAAGTATCTATCTCTAAAGTTTGTGATAGAATGAGTGGGTGGTGCAATTCCAATAGACTGATACTAAACAAAGAAAAGACGGTGATGGTACACTTTTACAAAAACAAACCTAGGATAGACATAGACATCAACAATAGCTCTGCTATGGTAAAGTTTCTGGAGACATACGTGGATGCGAGAACCGGTTGGGACCAACAGCTGGATCATGTTTGCAATGGCCTTAGCCGAGCTTACTATGTACTTCTGAAACTTAAACAGACAATCCTCCAACATACGTTACTGAGTGTTTACTATTCGCTTGCCTATCACTACCTTGCTTATAACATAATACCAGAGAAAAATAAAAGAGAGAGAATAATATCTCGTACCGATTTCATTCATAAATACGATTTGCTTTCGGTGACCTCCAAACCGACGTTAAAATAAGCTGCCATGGGCGTGCACTGCAGATTTTAGGTTATTATAAAGCACAGTTTTGATGAGAGTGAGTATTGAGATTGAGACGCGCCGCAGAAAACTCTCTCTGCTTGCCGTGTTGCTACCGCACTGGCTATGTCGGGATGTGTTGTGCGAATCGCACGCGCCAATCTCGGGATGTTGCCGTTTGAAGGCCATCGCGTTGTCGAGCTGGCGGGAAGAAGAGATATTATTCTCTCTGTCTTATTCTCCTCTGATAATATCCTGGGGTCAAGCAACGAACATCGACAGAGTTCTCATTACACAGAAACGAATAATAAGACTGCTGTTTGGGCTCAAGCCCTTAGAATCATGTAGACTAATATTTAAACAGTTCAAGATACTAACGGTAACAGCTATATAATTATGTATATACTGAAATGCGCCATGTATGTTTGCAACAACAGAAGCAGTTTCAAGACGAATCAACACAACCTCAGCTACCCAACAAGAATTGCTTCCGCTCTGCTCATCCCAAAGCATCAGATGGCCCACTATGAAGGATCTCCACAATTTGCATGCGTTAAGACCTTTAATAAACTGCCAGACAAAATCAGTAGATAACATGAAAGCCTTTAAAAAGAGGCTGAAGGAATTGCTACAAGACAGGGTGTTTTATAGCTTATCGGAAATTATAAATGTTGCCTCGTAATATAATTTTTGTAATGTGAACTGCTCGTTATATCTGTTTGTGCTTGTACTTGATGTTTATCTATTTGTTAATTCTTTGTATGTTAAATTATGTTATACAATTTTACTCAGATTAGTAGGTACTAGGGTTGCCAGAAATCAAAATGTCAAAAATAGAGGAATTAACTTGAAAATATAGAAGTTTCAAAAAATATATAGAAGATTCAAATAAATCATTTATTTCCGTCATTACATTACGTATAACTGCTAATGTATTAAAAATAAACACATATTAAACATATTCAGATAAATGAAAATAAGAAGGACTAAAATAATAACTATTAAACATTAATGTAAATTCAACTCATATAACCTCAACCTCAAATAAACTCAAACCTAAATATAATTAAAAATAAAAAAATTAAATGGCTACTAACTTTCTACTGACACATTTTTTTTCTCTTAAAATTTAAAAATTGTCTACAAAATGATGTAAAATTTGTTTAGAAAAAATAATAAATAAAATAAATAAGCGTGTAAGTAGTGTATTTACACTATAGGAACAAAACGAACCCGCAAAGAACGAAGCGGCTCAAAATTTTAGGTTAAGTTATTATTTACCGCTGTTATGCAGTCACAAGTTGTTACATTAGGATTCGGGCGGATAAAATCGATACCGAGACGAGACACCATCGATCACTTCTACATAGATGAACCCACAGATTTCTGTATGGATCAACCCTCTCCATAACAAGCAGTGATGCTTGCTGGGCCAAAAATCCAAAAATTATAATATTATTCTGAAACGCCGAAATATAGAAGATTTTGCTTCTATATTTTAGGAACATAGAAGATAGAAGATTTTCACTGAATATAGAAGACTTCTATTAAATATAGGAGGTCTGGCAACCCTAGTAGGTACTGACGAAGCTTATTTTCAAATTACTAGTATAAAAAGTTAAATTTTTTTAAATTACCTACCGCAAAATAAGATTATTATGATTTAAAATCTTAACTTCACCAAAGCCTAATCCTGAACTACTATTGTTGGATATTTTAGTACTACAGCGTTCGTATTCACCAAAGCAACATGATGGTTTCTCAAAATACACTACAATATTATGTGTGTACTAAAATAATTCCAGTTAGGTAGGTACTTTTAGACATTAATTTAGTTTAAGGTACGGTGTGAGCAAAGTTCGAAAAAAAAACAAGTTTAGTATAAAACGCAGCCCAGTAGGTGTTTTTGGGTTTTATCAATCCCAATCAAACCCAATCAAAACTATTGTTCTGATATTTCAGCTATAACCTTCTGGATGTGCTTCGCCAGTAGGCTATGGGGTAATTGACCATGGGAAAATTTTAAAGGACCTCCCACGATGCCGCCTTTGATAAAATGCCGCCTTTGATAGATGCCGCCTTTGATTAAAATGCCCGCCTTTGATAGATGCCGCCTTTGATAAAAAAGCCGCCTTTGATAGATGCCGCCTTTGATAATGGCGCCTGGACCCCCCCAAGATACCGCCTGGACCCCCAGGTGTTTATTGCCGACGCGTGCCGTCAGGTATGATTAATTGATTACTTCCGGGTAATTGTGATTAGTCGCGGGTGGTCCCTCCACGTGGACGAATATTTTTTTATTAAGGTGTTAATTGCTGCCTCCGACAAAAAGGGCACGTGCCCGATAAACCATTTTAATGGGTTGGTTGGTATGGCAAAAGGGATTGTGTAAAGATTTATGACCTGGCATACATAAACAGCCACCTGAGCGGTAGTTAAACAGGTGTTAAAAAGGTCTTGAGTGGTTCAACTGGAAATTTATGAGTCGGTATTAGTGTCGGTTGCTACTTTAGACATAATTAGTTTTTATTATATAGAATAATATATGAAGCGTGTCTGTGTGTGTGGCTGATTATCGTAGGACGACTGTTATTAAGGCGTTTTAATTAATTAAGAGATAAACAGGTGCCTGCCCAAATAATCTTAAAAAATATTGATGTACCCATTAAGACCTTATTTTAGTGTATAAAAGTAGATACGCTGAGCTAGAAAGATCTTCAGGTGAATTGATTCTACAACGTTGGGTTGCTCACGCGTAGCGGTTTCGTCCCCGTTGGGTAGCTCACGCGATGTACTTCCGTCCCGTTCAGATTGAATTACGTATTATTTTTCACCCTATCTTGGTAAAAAGTACGGGGCATTTTATAGTACTTCTAGATAGCTGTGAAAATTTCTTAAAATTTCTTCGGACATGCCAAGTAGATGTTATTTGACTGAAATATTTAAATTTTTAATGGTACAGTACTATGGTATTTTAGTTGAATACTATCTATCAAATCATATTAGTATTTAAGATAAACTTAAGATAAATTTAATATTTTGTTATTTTTGCTGATATTTATAAGATATTTTTGTTTTATGTGAAATTTTATATCAACTTACGTTTCTTATGCAGAATTTATGTAAACTTTATGAAGACTTAGGAAACACTTAGGACGACTTTATGTTAACTTTACGTAAAATCTTATCGACTTCAGATAATTTAGAACTTTTCTTGTCATTTTTATTTAAATACAACAAAATAAAAAATAGACGAAGTTTTAATATTATTTTATTAAAAAAATATATTTGTGTGTGTGTGCAATTTTAAACCTTAACTCATACATAAGTTAATACTACATTAAACTGAAAAACAGCGTGGGATTAAGGTAGAGCTTAATAGCAAAACATTTGAAGCCTATCACATTAGCAAAAAGGTAAGAAAAAAGAGCGCTACTTACATATTTGTTCTAAAATCCGAATCTACTTTTTAACACAACAGTTGTCTTTTTACCATTACAACACATTAAATGAATCAGTTTATAACGTTAAGTCATTGTAATAAAACCTGATACAGTAATTTAAGAGATTAATATCAAAATAATTAAATGTTTTGAAACATTTGTCGCATACTTTAAATATATCTATATATTTTTTAGTAACGCCTAAAATTGATAATATAAATTTAAAATTATTAGTTTATTAAAAATACCCTGTTAGAGACATCAAGATGATGTAATAAAACTTGATACAGTGATTTTAAGAGATTAATATCAAAATAATGAAATGTTTTGAAACATTTGTCGCATACTTTAAACATATCTATATATTTTTTTAGTAACGCCTAAAATTGATAATATAAATTTTAAAAATTATTAGTTTATTAAAAATACCCTGTTAGAGACATCAAGATGGTGTAATAAAACTTGATACAGTGATTTTAAGAGATTAATATCAAAATAATGAAATGTTTTGAAACATTTGTCGCATACTTTAAATATATCTATATATTTTTTAGTAACGCCTAAAATTGATAATATAAATTTTAAAAATTATTAGTTTATTAAAAATACCCTGTTAGAGACATCAAGATGCTAACATTTTACAGTGTCCTTATATATTAAAAGCACCACAAAATGTATTTAAATGTTCTAATTGTTTTTTGTAGTTTTTCACCTTTTTCTTAGATGAGACCAGTTTTTCTTGCAGTAACTGAATTCGTAGACTGTGTTTTTCCATTTCTTTCTCTTCGTCTTTTAAATTCGTCAATAACTGACAACGAATTTTAAAAACACTCATCACTTCATCCCTTTGGCTGATAGGAAAATATTCCAGCCAGGCACATTTGTAGGTACTACCTTTGTTTTCCTCATAGGCCATTTCTTCTTCCTGACTATCCCACTGCATTTGATCAGAGTTTGGATTATTGTTCTTCAAAATGTTTTGAGAAACTGTTCTTTTAATTTTTTTCTCAATATTTGTTTGTAAAATGGTATCGAAACTTGTAGACTGGCGATATTCTTTATTTTTTTTTATTTTCCCATAAAAATTGTTTTCACTTTTAAGCATGCTCGACGGCTGTGTAAGTAGGTTTCGCAGCAGCGATTCCTGTGGCTTTTGAACGGGTTCCATTTCTTTGACTACAATGTTCTGAATTATGTTAATTTTAGAGGCCTCTTCTTCTTCTTTTTCAAGCCTTCTCGATTTTGCTCTAGGTCATATAATAAATTTGAGCAAGTCAAGTCAAGTAAGGCATCCATTCCATCATGCAAATTTAGTTCTTCTTCTTCAGTCCAGCTATTGTTAAGTATGTTTTGGGTAAAAAACGGCAAATTCTCACCTGGTAGGGTATTTGGGGCTATATATTCCCCCTGAAATAACATCTATTTCGGAACTACAATACACACCACTCACTAAGCTCATTTTGAAAATAAATGTTCTAAACCTTTTAATTAACGGCTTTAACCACAAACTACAGACTGAACGATACTCAAAAACCCCCTTTTCTTATATACTCGGAGCCGTGGGAAAATACTCCACTCATATTTTTATTAATTCTGTTATTTTAGATTAACTTAAAAACTGGCCAATCCAAGGAACCTTTTTAACCCTAATTTTTCAGCTGTCACTACTAACCGCCAATAAATAACCAATATCCTGTTTTTCTCATGGCTTATGTCACACGACTATGATATTTATCAATCTTATGAATAATCAACCGGCTTGATGGCTTACAAAACGAATTCAAACTGTCACTACTAACCGCCAATAAATAACCAATATCCTGCTTTCTCATACTTGTCAGAGATTTTTTTTTTTTGAAATTTATCCGCATTATACAAAAAACCCACAGATTTATTATACCTTTTTAGGCTGAATGCAAGTTAAAGTATTAACGCTGTTCTCAGTATGGTGGTTTTTATTATTTCCTGGATTGCGTTTAAGTTTTAAATATTCATTCTTTGTATGAAATTTATTTCGTATATCTACATAAAAAAATGTTGGTTTTTAAAATTAACAGCCTGATGGCTTACAAAACGAATTCAACTGTCACTACAAACCGCCAATAAATAACCAATATCCTGCCTTCTCAGAGAATTTCTTGAAATTTATCCGCATTATACAAAAAACCCACAGATTTATTATACCTTTTTAGGCTGAATTCAAGTTAAAGTATTAACGCTGTTCTCAGTAGGGTTGGTTTTTATTATTTCCTGGATTACGTTTAAGTTTTAAATATTCATTCTTTGTATGAAATTTATTTCGTATATCTACATAAAAAATGTTAGTTTTAAAAGTAACAGGTTGACGGGTTACAAAACGAATTTATTACATTTAAAAATTCCCTCTGTTTAATAAGAACTGCTTTTAAAAGGGAGAATATTATTAAACCACAGGGCACTTTTATTGTTTCCTTTCTAAAACTGAAAAGAATTAAGTTCATAAATACTTCACATAAAAACCTTTTTTATTTCACTTTATTTACCCGTCTAGGAAATATATATATATATGGTAAAATATTTTGCATTTGAAAACTTAAACACGTTTGTGAATAACTTTCTTTGTGTAGGGAAATTATTTCTTGTTATTTACATAAAAAGAATAGTTTTTAAAATTAATCGGCGGATACTACGGGATACCTTTTAAATAGGATATTTTATTATCCTATTTTTATTAAGCACATGGAAAAAGCAGGCTGAGATACAGTTTGATCAAGATTTTGTTTTATTACGTCATGTCTGAAATAATAGTTATGCTTCTTCGAAATAATTCTATAGCCCTTTTAAAAAACGGTTCTTTATGAGAATGTCATTTCTCTGAATTAACTATTTTTTAAAAAGTAATAAACCCCCTCCAAAATTTTTAGACTTTAATTGTTTGGTGGCCTATATAAGAAATTAATTCAACAGTAAAATTCTTATTAGTTGCAAGACTTCGAACTAGTGTTTTAATCTAAAATACTAGTGTGTGTGTGTGTGTGTGTTGGTAAATGGGTAGTGTCTTAAAAGTTTATTTTATTTACTACTTTTCAGCTAATATGTAAGTAACACAGTCCATAAATTACCGTGTTCAATTTGAAATTTATAATAGTTTAGATTTCTTAAAACCGCCTAGATAAATTATTATACTTGTTATAAATGGAAATTTGCGTTATATTATTGATAAGCAATAACAGCACTTATGAAAAATCAAAAAAAGTAATTTTTATATTATTTTATCTGCCAAATTTTCTAGATAGCAGATCTTCGTTTAAATAATTTTAAAACAACGCTTCTTTTCTTTGCAAAAACTGGTCAATTATTTTTTTCTTTATGTAGAACGTGCGCGTACATACATATCTTTCTTTCCAAAATACATCAGTATCTACATATTACACACAATTAAATAACCAAGAATTTATAAATTATTATTATACCTCGATTCAGATTGTTTATTTTGTACATATTATGCTGTTATTGTAAAACGCGCCTCAATTTTACCTATTTTAAAGTATACACGTCCTTTAAGGCGGATTTCACCGTATATTACGTATAAATGCAGACTCTCCCACAACTTTACGTGTAACTTGATCAGCTTATATTATTGTAATTAACTTGGTGCATAGAGTTAAATCTAATTATTCTACATAGCTTCTTGGGAGGATATTTTTGAAAATATCGCCACAAAATCAGAATACTGACAGGCTAAATAAGATGCTGGCGTAACATTCACGTTAATTAAATCAACTACCTTTATTTTTTTTTGTGAAATCCAGTGTAATTACACCTGGTTACAAAATTAACTAATCTTTTACACAAGGCAAGCTCAAATAGTTTAGAAAATCCAAGCAATTTGCTGCATTTGTTTGGGGGCTCCTTTTTATACAATGGTTTAATTAATGATACTTTTATAACTTTTTTAATTCACTTATAGAGTTTTTAATAACACTTGTTGGTACTGCATCGATACCACTGCTGTGATTATTTTTAATCTCATTTGCTAGGTCACAAATTTCTTCAGGAGTAACAGGTTTTAAAAACATTGTTTGATTGTTAGGTGTTATATTACAATGGTGGCAATGGATATTTGTGCCCTTTAAAATTTTTGGTACAGTTGACACTAAATCTTCATTGTATTTTAGGTTATAAACAGCTTTGTTTTATAAAAATTTCGTATAAAATAATAAATAATGCTACTTCTCTCTTAAAGCATTTTCATGTATTTTCTAATTTTTCTGTATATTTAATCTAAACTTTTTACATGATAATCTCAAAAGAATGACTTTTCGCAAATCGTTAATACATTTTTTTTTCCGACTCCATCCATCCAAGACTATATGTAGAATCTTAAATGTTTATTTTATTTACTACTTTACAGCTAATATATGAAGACCACAGGGGAAGAGTGATCTAAGGGGTTATATACAGTTAGAATTTTCAAAAAAAAAATCGATTTTTTAGGTTCATTTTCGTAACGTACATATATTCCAGTACACACACAGAAAATTTCAAGGCAATCCGAGATTATTTTCGAAGTTACTCGCATATTGTAAAGACGTGTCAGAGCGATTGTACACTATGTAACGTGCTTTTGAAACTTTAAACACGTTTTTCTCAAAACTGTATTTTTAAAAGTCGGTGACGACGATTTCGCGGAAACGGCTGAACCTATCAGTCTCAAATTTTAACACAAGCTTCTTAAGTATATTTTTAGTAATTAATCGAAGGTTTTTTGTCACCAATAAATATTTTTTTTTATATAAACAATTTAAGGCCAAAAATTTTGACCAAATATCGATTTTTTTCTGAGAAGCCGCCATTTTTGTCAAAAAATTTTGCTTATTCCCTCGACTAATTAGAAGACTATACATTACTTTAATGAAATCCGTTTGGTTTTTTTTTCATTTTCGATGATCCAGTCCAGAGACATCGTTGTCACCACAAGGTGCCTTTTTTTTGAGAGGAACTCATGGAGATCAGCTATAGCAGCTTTCAAAATTATTATTTTTACAAATACAAAAATCCTAAAAATACAGTTAAAAAGTTACCATAATATGTGTACAAATTTTCAAATTAATAAATTTAGAAGTCTTCTCAGGAAAAATTCTTGAAAAATCGCTTTTTAGGCCTCCTGACTGTATATAACCTCTAAGTCACATTTTTATACTATACGAACTTGAACGTTTCAAGACTTACATGGGAGGCAAGAAGAAATATGACTTGCAATATTTTTTTTATTGGAAGTCATAAGCATAGGCAATATTTATCCAATATTAGATTTAAAAATAAACAATGTTAGAAAAAAAATGTAAAAATCTCCTCTCCGAAGTACCGAAAAACGATCCAATCCGCAGTAAGTAGGTTATTAACGCGGTTGTAACAAAATTCGGCATTACTAAAAGGCTTTGAATTTTTATCGTTATCGTTATCGCTTACTATGTTTGCATTAAATACATAGGCATTATGGACATTGTTAACGGTATTTACTCGTGTTAAAAAAGAAATCGCTTTATAGTTACTAAGAATGATATAGTTTGACTGATATCGCTTGCCATATCTATATTATACACATGGGCATTGTTAGAAGCACAAGGCAAATAAGTATATAGTAGGGTTATGAAGTTTTATCCACAAACTTCTTAAGTTCGTGCAACTGGTCATACTTTAAATTGGGAATAGGTCAGTGTAAATTTTATCAGGTGTTCAGCTTTCCTATGACAGGACTTTTTAGCTCGAAAACCAAATGTTGACAAAGCGTCATTGTAACTTTCTCTCGCTTCTAAAGTTCGAGGATGTTGATGACTTATTTTTAGCTCTTTTATTGGCCTTGTTGGAAATGAAGAAGTTTTTTATACATAGGTTTTAAAAATAAATAACAATAAAAACAAACAACGAACAATGATTCCCTTAGGACGACTAATTGATAACTAAGATGCTAAACGAATTCCAAACATTTTAGCGCGCGAGTGGATTGTTCTTTACTGAATGCGAGCGGACTTAGATAGTTATTCCAAAGTATATCAAATTTTTATCGCTGATTTTAATGGATTTAAAGGTATCAAAACGGTGAAAAATATAAATTTTTAAAATTTTTGGACTTAGATTGTTTATACCCTGTGGTCTTCATATGTAAGCCGTTCTACTTATGAGAAAAACGAAGCTCCTATCTTTATAATGTACAAAAATTCTGATAATGAATTAGAACATGGAATATCACAAATAAAATAGGGTCGATTAAACAATAAAAAAGGGATACACCACATATCATAAGAAACAATACCTACAAATTAATGCATGTATTTTTAACTAAGATATGCTTACTTTTTTTTGGTTAAAATTCTGATTATAATCTTGGCTTTAGTGTTAAGAGTTTTCATATCGTTTTATTACTACCATACGGTGAGCATAAATTAATAAAAAATACTATTAAAGTGTTGACATAAAGATTTTTGGTTTCAGAATTTGTTATTACAGCCGTGTGATGAGTAAAAATTACATTTAAAAAACATAATGAAAATAATAGCGAAAATATTTTAATTTTGATTTTTGTTCTTGCTGTCATCTAGTTAATATAAATTAATAAAATATCTTTTAAGTAGTGTTGGGAATAACCGACTAATTTGAATAACCGACTACTGAGTATTCAAGTGATTTTAAAAACCGGATGATAACCGGTTTTTCACTCGAATACTAATATTAATACTGACGGTTCATCGTTCATCTACAGCATTTGTATTGAGAATTACTGACTACTGAGAATTCAAATGATTTTATTTTAAAAACTAATTTATCACTCGTCGGTTTTTCACACGAATTCGAATGCGAATGTTTACATACATCGGTGTTGAAGCAAAGGGTTAAAAGTTCTTAGAATTCAATATTTTTATTTATCTTTATCGTCAGTCTAGTCTCCGTTGTGCTTTGTGGCGAGCCGAACAATGGTTCTTTTATATTGATAAATGTATATGTAGTTTAGTAAAAACCGAATTTTCGTCACTCGAATTATAACCGATGATTCAGGTTATTGAAAAACCGGATGATAGGATATTTTTCACTCGAGTGATCCCAACACTACTTGCGACGCGACCTTGAAGGACGCGACGATCGAGAATCGAGTGATTTAACTCGGTAGTAGGTAAATCAGCAACTAATTGTAGACGTGTTGGAAAATAAAAACCGATTTTTCGTCACTCGAATTATAGCCGATGATAACCGGATGATTCAGGTTATTGAAAAAACCGGATGATAGGTTATTTTTCACTCGAGTGATCCCAACACTACTTTTAAGGCCTATTTAAGACATTGACATAAATGTAAAGTTTTTATTTTCAGAATTTTGTCGAAATAAGTTGGTAAGTAAGAACTCAAATTTGATTGGTTGAACAACCCAATTCTTATTAGAATACTTATTATAATTTCCTGATCATACTTCTATTCTTAATTTCAATCAGCTGTGCTTTGTTCATCGCGGTTATTAATAGAAGTACAGAACACACGCCCGATCATTTCTATTTGGTTTGTCAAAGAGTTAAGACGTGCTAGCAAAAAAAAATGGAAAAGTTTATCATTATTAAAGATGCTCTTAAGAAGGTACGCAAATACGGTATTACGGGGCGCAAGCTTGAATTTAAGCTGAAGCCTGTGCCTGAAGGTGCTGAACCTGCTGGATGGATAAAAGAAGCCATCAATCAAGTCATTACGAAAGCAACAGAGAATCTGGAACCATCAGATCATGTGGGTTTCAGCTTCTGTAGCAAAGACTTTGCTCGTGGTGAAGGCTGGATCCGCTTTAGACCTGCAGACGAAATAAATTACGAAGATGTGTGGGATGTCATCAGCAACGTTTATCAATCTAACTCAGCTGGTCTAAACACCGAATCATTCTGTCTTAGTGTAACAAGTGTTCGTTTGCCAACTGGCCAAGGGAGAGGAAGCAAATACAACGCCTTTGGAGAGGAATGTAGAATGAGAAGAGGAATTATAACTGTTAATAATAAAGACAATTTATGTTTGCCTCGTGCCTTGGTTGTTGCCATGGCTAATATTAACAAAATAGTAAAATAAGAGCAGATATTGGAAAGGTACAGAAAACACAAGCTCTTCAGCTGATGAGTGATGCCAGCGTTGATATAGGTCAAGAGGGAGCAGGCATTCCTGAATTGCAAAAATTCCAGGGGTTTTTAAAAGAATATAAGATTGTAGTCTACAGTTATGGGTCAAAAGGAAGAGATGTAATTTTTGAAGGATCCAGCGAGAGCAACAAACGTCTTAATTTATTATTTTACGAAGGACATTTTAATGTAATTTCCTCGTTGACTGCTGCCTTTGCGTGTAGTTATTATTGCCAGGAATGTCATGTTCCATTTAATAACAAAAACGATCATAGATGTGGAGGAACATGTCCTGGATGTCAACAATCTCCAAAGTGTGCATATGATCAAATTAAGATAAAGTGTGATTCTTGTCTTCGATATTTCCGAGGACAAATATGCTACGAGAATCACTTGAAAACTGGATCATGGGAAAAAAGCACGGCTTGTAAAGAAGTTAAAACGTGTGCAAGCTGCTTCAAGACAGTAAAGAGTAAGAGGAAACATATGTGCGGGGAGATCTTTTGTAAAAATTGCTATACCCATGTCCCTGAAAATCATTTGTGTTACATACAGAAAGATACTGGAAAACCTAAAACAAAGGATCTGTTATTTGTTTTTTATGATTTGGAAACCCGACAAGAAGAGGTTTTAGAAAATGGTTCTCTTCTCCACCAGCCTAACCTTTGTGTTTTTAAACAATGTTGTGATGTGTGTATTAACGAGATAAATTTATATTTTTGTCAAAAATGTGGTTTTCGAACAAAAATAATAAAGGAAGACGTAATTAAGACATTTGTTAATCATCTTTTGACAATCAGAAAGAAATTCAAAGAATTAGTGGTCATTGCCCATAACGGTCAAGCTTTTGATCACCAATTTATATTGAATCATATATTGACAGAAACTGATTTAACTCCTGAACTAATAATGAGAGGCTCAAAAATAATCCTGCTGCAGATGGGAAATGTCAGGTTTATTGACAGCCTAAACTACTTCCCTATGGCACTTAGCAAATTACCAGAAGCTTTTGGTTTAGGAGATAAATTTAAAAAAGGCTATTTCCCACACCTCTTTAATATCAAGGCCAATGAAAATTACGTTGGAACTTTACCTCCAATAGGATATTACAGTCCTGATACAATGAAAGAGAATGACCGAAAAACGTTTATTCAGTGGTACGAAGAACATAAAAACGATCAATTTGAAATGCAGAGGGATCTGGTTGACTACTGTGTTTCAGATGTTGAAATTCTTACTCAGGCTTGTTTAAAATTTAGGGAGCAGCTCATGTCCACTACGAATGTCTGTCCTTTCATGGAGGCCTCCACTATCGCATCAGCCTGTAACAAAGTATTTAGAAGGAATTTCCTAAAACCAGGCACTATCGGGATCATACCTAAAAATGGCTATAGGTGGAGGGACAATCAAAGCAAAATTGGTATTAAATGGCTACTTTGGATTGAAAAACAGAAACAAATAAACATTTTGCATGCTGGTAAAGGTCCAGAAATGGTTTTATATGGGATTAAAGTTGACGGATTTTGCGAAGCAACAAATGAAATTTTTGAATTCCATGGTTGTTATTTTCATGGATGTCCTAGGTGTTACAAGTTTGAAAGAAACGGCCCTCTTCATGATGATCCCACAAGTACTTTAAATTTACGTTTTGAAGCCACTCAAGCAAAAATTGAAAAACTTAGAAGTTTCGATTTTGAAGTAATTGAGAAATGGGAATGCGACTTTAAAAATGAAATGCAAGAAAATCCTAAAATCCAATATTACACCAGGAGTCATCCTTTGCTAACTTCCACTCCTCTAAATCCTCGAGATGGTTTTTACGGTGGAAGAACGGGTAACACTTGGAAATATTATGAAGCTAAAGACGGAGAACAAATAAAGTACGCTGACGTTTGCTCCCTCTATCCTTTTGTATGCAAATATGGAAAGTTTCCTATTGGTCATCCTGAAATAATTATTGGAGAAGAGTGTAAGACTTTGGATTTATTAAAAACCGATGGTTTGATAAAGTGTAAAATACTACCGCCGAAGGATCTTTTTCATCCTGTGCTTCCTCAAAAACTGAACAACAAATTAATGTTTGTACTTTGTCGCACGTGTGGTGAAAGTATGGATAATAACAAGGAATGTAGCCACAGTGATGATGAAGACCGTGCTCTTAATGGTACATGGGTTATTGATGAAGTAGTGAAGTCGGTAGAAAAGGGTTACAAAATTTTGGAAGTTTATGAAGTCTGGAAATATCAAGTTCAGAGATTTAACAAACATTCTGGACAGGAGGGTTTATTCACAGCCATGATGGATAAATTTATTAAAATTAAACAAGAAGCAAGTGGGTGGCCTGCTGAATGTCAAACAGAAGAACAAAAGGCAAAATATGTTGAAGAATTTTTTGAAAGGGAGGATGTTAAATTAGAATACAATAATATCGTCGGAAACCCCGGTTTAAGATCTCAGGCTAAATTAGTTTTAAACAGCTTCTGGGGAAAATTTGGTCAACGAGAAAATCAACCAAAGACTAAAATTGTAAACCAACCTTCGGAATTCTTTGCTATGTTTAGTAATCCAGCTATTTATGTAAACGCTGTCCTTGCTATTAACGACAAGACGTTGGTAGTAAATTATGAATACACAGAAGAAACTTTTGATCCTCTTCCTGCTGTGAATGTGGCGATTGCCGCTTACGTCACAGCACAGGCCCGTCTTAAGCTATATTCATATCTTGAACTTCTTGGTAATAGAGTTTTGTATTACGATACAGACTCTGTAATATATCTCTCAAGAGGTGACGAACTTGATTTACCAACAGGCAAGTTTATTGGAGATATGACTGATGAATTAGAATGTTACGGATCTAATTCCTACATCACATCCTTTGTCTCTGGCGGTCCAAAAAATTACTCTTTTAGTGTATATTCCACTAAAAAGCAAAAAGAGGAAGTCATTTGTAAAGTTAAGGGTATTTCCCTAAACTATGCAGCATCGCAGCTTGTTAATTTCAACCATTAAGGATATGGTTCTTAAAGAGTCGGCGCCAATACCAATTATATCGAAGAATATTCGAAGAACAAAGGAACATGAAGTAACCATACGAACCGAAGTTAAACTGTATAGACCAAATTCTACAAAAAGAAAATTTTTAACAGATGGAAGCTCTGTACCTTACGGATACAAAAAAGCAACAAGAATTGAATAAAATATGTATTCTCCGCTCACAAAAATATATTATTTATTTGATGTAATAAAAAGAATTTACCGAATATTTTGTTTTACTGGTTTTTGCTTTAAAATTTCGTTTTTACCCACAAAAAAACCGAAAATGGGGTGCGCTTAAGAGCTCAGTTCACGATTCTGGCAGCCTCGTTAAGATTATGTCTACTAATTGTTTTACGCAAAACTTCTTTTGTGTTTAACATTTTATTAAACATAACCGACCGGAAGCTCTTAGTTTTTACCTTTATTTTTAATAACAATAAATAACCGGTTAAAAACGTGGTTTTAGAATAAATACGTAAGGATCGCTCGTTTTCTTACCTCTTGTTGATATGCTTAGCTTAGCTTCAAAATGTTATGCTATTCAGGCAAGGTAATAAAGCTGGGTAGTACAAAATTAAGTTCTAAGAAAACCCACGCTGTTGTATATATATTTTAACTTATGAGAAGTTTTATTGTTTCAGGGAATCCTTTGTTCAATGCGTTTTATGTAGAGTAGGACTGCTTTATATATTTTCCTGCAACTGTGGGTTCTGTATATGCAGAGCGTGCATGGACTATTTGGCGGGAAGACAGCAGCGTTATCCCGCCTGTAGTAATTGCCTCACGCCATACACGCGAAATGGTGTGGCGGAATGGCTACGAAACGAACTTGTCGGTGTCCATAATGTAGTAGTTGGAAACCAACACATACTACAGAGGCCACCGATAAGATTGATAGCCAAAGTACACGATCAAATAGTAAGTATTTATTTAATATGTATTTAATTAATTGTAGTTTTTAATCATACCTGTAAAATTCCAAATAATAGGTTAGTTTTTAATTTTAAAGTGTCGACCGGGTACCAATAAATACATTGGTATTTTAAAAACAATAAAAAAGAAAAATTTACTGTGATGGGTATTTTACGTAATGACAGTGGTTGTGACCCGTTATTTTTAGGTTTTTCCAAAAAGATTTTTAATATTAATATATAACATTTTAACACCTTGCGGTGTATTGAGACACGAGTAACAGGGTTTTAATAGTTTATTAACACTTAATATCTACAGGTATTTATCAGGATAGTAACAATAGTAATAGATATCGTAGGAGCGGTACTATCAGGGCTCACACCTAGAGCGCCCGAGTAGTAGCGTCGCGTTGGGTACTATCAGGGCTCACACCTAGAGCGCCCGAGTAGCAGCGTCGCGTTGATCTCCGGAGCTGTAGTCCCTGCAAAGCCAAAGATCCAACCAGGATGCTGAGGTAGAGGCGAGAGAGCGAGCTCGAAGAGAACTGCCTTTCGATGTCCAGCGGGCCGGGTTTTGTTGACTTCGGCGGCCGGCTGGTGACGTCACAGGTGGAAGGGCGCGCGGGACGGCTAGCTGGCTTCGGGGTGCGTGAGGGTGGCGCCGCCGAGAGGGGTATTACGGAGCGGCCAGGTACTACGGAGGGTAGTGTTTGTTACAATTCTCCCCCTCAGAGTCTAGGAATCGTCCTCGACCTAGACTCTGTGGTTGTGGGTGCGGTCATCTTCCGGGGGCGTCCTCATCTTCTGAGGGGTATCGTCGGGACGGGGATCGGCAGCGGCGTGTCCATAGCATCTTCGGGAGGTCGGTAGGGAGTAAGGGCTGATGCATGGTATACTCCGAGAGGTACTGTCGGTCGGTCGGGATGAGCGATCTGGTAGCTAGTGGGTCCTTTTTGTCGAAGGATGAGGTAGGGTCCATCTCGTCGTGGAACCAGTTTTGACGATCGTTGCTTGGCTGCATTGCTTAGCGTGTGGGCCGCGACGTACACGTAATCTCCGGGGCTTAGATCGGGTGAGGGTCGTCGATGCGCATCAGCTTGGTTTTTCCGTCGATCCTGTTCTCGTTCGTGGGTTTCTCGTGCTTGATCCAGGGCGTCGGCCATGCGTAGCAGGCGAGGGGTGACCTCTTGGACAAAAGTTTCTTGTGTCGTGATGGCACGTAGATCATGGGTTACACTGGTAGGGGTTCGTAGTTCTCGGCCGAACGTCAGGTAGGCTGGTGAATACCCGGTTGATTGGCAGCGAGAAGTATTCATGGCGAACCGGATAGCTGGTAGCTTTTCAGACCATGTGGTTTGATCCGTGCCTACTTGAATGGCTAATTGTGTTTTGAGGTCTCGGTGTCTTCGCTCTACAGGGTTGGCGGCCGGGTGATAGACAGGGGTTAGGCACTGGTCAATCCCTAAACAGTAGGTGAGGCATTGCATGACAGAGCTGATGAACTGTGGTCCATTATCACTAATTACACGGCGGGGTACCCCATATCGCAGGCAAATCTCATTGACCATGGTCCAGGCACACTCTTCAGCGGTGGCTTTCGATAAAGCGAATAGTTCTATCCAGCGGGTGGCGGTGTCTTCTATGGTCAGTATCCATCTTTTCTTCTCGACGCTTTCCGGTAGTGGTCCAAACAAGTCCATGGCGATGACCTCGAATCGTTGGTGCATCACGGGGGTGTGCAGGAGTCCGGCTGGCACTAGGTTGGTCGGTTTATATTTCTGGCACTCGGGACAAGACTTTACATACTTAGCGACAGTATGCCTAATTCCGGGCCAGTAATATTTATGCAATAGCTTCTGAAGGGTTCGTTCAACACCGTAATGGCCGGCTGTGGCGGCATCGTGATGTTCTTGAAGGATCTGGGTCCTTTGGTCTCTGGGAACTATGAGCTGGGCTTCCTCGGTGTCGTCGTCAGGGGAGTAACGGTACAAGACTCCTTGTGAGCAGAGGTAGCCTCGGGAGGTCCAGGGGGCGGTGGACTCCTGTGTTCCTTTATCGAATGCATCTAATATCTTCTTTAATTCTGGGTCGGCTTGCTGGGTTTCTCTCCAGGAAGCAGCATTCATGGTGGGTAGGTCTAGGCTGATAAGACAAAGTTCGGGCGAGGGGTCCAGGTCCTTTGACCAAGGTGGTCTGGACAAAGTGTCGGCTACGACGTTAGCTTTTCCCGGTACGTATTGTATCTGTAGGTGGTAGGGCTGAAGCTGCAAGGCCCATCGAGCAAGTCGTCCACTAGGTGAGCGGAGGGACATCAGCCATTTCAGTGGCTGGTGGTCGGTAATGATTATGACCGAGGTTTCCTCTAAGTATCCTCTGAAGCGACTAACGGCCCATACAATGGCTAAGGCTTCTCGTTCCGTCGTGGAATAATTCCGTTCGGGGGCTGTCAAAAGGCGGCTGGCGTATTCAACAGGTCGTTCATCCGTTCCCTCCCCCTGGAGTAAAGCGGCTCCTATTGCGTAAGCACTGGCATCTGTACGGAGGGTGAATGGTTGTCCGTGGTCGGCCGGTCTTAGAATAGGGGCAGAGGTCAGAGCGTCCTTTAGCTGGCTGAATGCCTGGTCCTGATCGGGGCCCCATGTCCATGGTGTCTTCTGGCGAGTTAATTTACTGAGTGGCTGGGCTATTTTGGCAAACTGTTTAATAAATTTCCGATACCAACTGCAAGTTTGCAGAAAAGTTACCACGTGCTTGGCATTGCGGGGTATCGGGAAGTCCATGATGGCGCTGATCTTGGCAGGATCCGTGTGGATTCCTTGGGTGCTGATAACATGGCCTAAATAACGAGTCTCGGGGCATCCAAAGCGGCACTTTGGACGGTGGAGGCGGAGCTGAAATTCTTTAAGCATGTTAAATATCAGGCGTAGGGCGTGTATATGTTCGTCGACGTTGCTGGAGAGAAGAATCAAGTCGTCCAGGTAAGCCAAGAGGCGTAGGTCGGGAAGGCGACGCCGAAATTGGTCCATCAGTCTTTGGAACGTGGCGGGGGCGTTGCGAAGGCCAAACGGCATGCGGTTGAACCGATAGGTGCCAAACGGGGTCACAAAGCACGTCTTGTCCTTGTCCTTTTCTCTTATTCGGATTTGGTGATATCCAGCGCGAAGATCCATTGTGGAGAGGCAGCCTACTTGACCGGTTGACTGGAGCAGGTCGTCCAGGCGAGGCAATGGATACTGGTCGGGATTCGTGGCAGCGTTTAAACGGCGGAAATCTATGCAAAGTCGTATCTCTCCTCCAGGCTTGGGTACTAAGACGGTTGGGGCAGCCCAAGCGCTTTCGCATTCTTCAAACATTTGGTTGGTCATTAATTCTTGAACTGCTTGTCGTAAGAGTTCACGTTTCCTAGGTGTCACTTGGTACGGGGGAACACTGATGGGAGCATGGTCTCCGGTGTCGATTCGGTGTTCGGCAAACGGGGTGGCTGGTCCATGGTGAGCGAACACAGAGTCGTTCTCGGTGAGAAGATGATTCAGCGTCTGGCGCTGCTGGGGGGTGAACTCACTGGCTTCATCATCGCGGAGATCCAAGGTGGCGAAGGTTAGTGTTGATTCCCTCTCTTCTCCGGAGTCTATCCACATGGCGTCGATTGTGTCCATGGTGTCCTGTAGCATGTACCCATAGCGTGAAAAGGGGTTTAGCTGGAGCGCCTCGACGGTCGTAGTGGGTGGAGGTTCAGCGACTGGGGTCTCTACACATGGTCCATAATTGTCGGCTAGACCAGAGTGGTAATCGCTGATGAACATCCCTTCTGGTTCGGGTAGGTGGATCAGGCGTGGTGGTCCGGCGGTGTCTGGAGTTGGCGCGTCAGGGTGAGTCGGCGTGGCCTGCAATGGAGACAGCATGGGTGGAAGGTAGAAGTCGCTGGCGATATGATCCATCGAGAGGTCTTCCTCAGCTTCCTGGCTTAAGAGCGTTAGTGTCGAACCATCCCCTTCCTTTGGGGAAAACGGGTGCTGGTTACAGGCGTCGTCGTCAAAATGCCATTGTTGCCTGCTGAAGTTGAGAAGAAGTCCTGCTGTGGCGATGAAGTCGATCCCTAGTAGAGTTTGTGCGAACGGGGCATCGGGAAACGCACAAAAGGTGGTTGGCACCATGCGGCCTTGTAGGGTGACGGGTACGGTAGCCATTTGCACTGGTTTTGAACGAGTATTGCCATCGGCTAAGGTGACGTTCATGGTTCGGGTCTTGAACTTGTAGCCTTGTTGTTGTAGCAGATGGTATAGAGAAGATCCTGCGAGCGAGGTGCGGGCCCCTGTGTCTAGGAACGCCGATCCTGTGCTACCATTGATAAGGATCCTAACTGCTGGACGCGTCTGGTTAGCGAGAGATACAAATGAAAAGGCCAAAGCTGGTTGATTGCCTGGCGTGGGATTGCAGGTGGGACAGTTTCTCCTAATAAAGCCGGGGCGTTGACAGCCATAGCATTTGAGCGTGTCATCCTTGAGGGCTGCGCTTGCGGGAGGTGCGTTTTCCTTATTCGCTGGGTTGCGCAGGCTGGCTGCTTTCTTTCTGCACACGGAGACGTCATGACCTATGTTCCTGCAAAAGAGACAACGGATCTTCGTTCGTCGTGGCTTAGTCGGAGCGGTCTCGTGCGTTCCTGTATGGTTGCTGGTTATACTGATTAACCTGGCGTGAGTCAACAAATCGGCGAAACTGTGAACTGCTTCACGTGGAACTCGGTCGCGGACCGTGAAGGAGAGTAAGCCGTAGAGCATGTCGAGCTGCACAGTCTCTGCAAGCGGTGTTTCTAGTTGAGCTAGCAGAGCTCGTTTCTCGGCGATAAACTGGCCGGTTGGGGTATCTTCGTCCTGCTGGGTTGCGAAAATGTCCTGATAAATTTTATAGGCAGGTGGCCGTGGAGCAAATTCGTTGCGGAGCAGTGACTTAGCGGATTCCCAGGTTGTTGTTGAAGTCCTGATTCCTGTCCACCAGGTATGGGCGAACCCTTCTAGCAGAAGCGCTAGGCCTCGAAGCGCATTTTCGTCCGAGATTCCTTCGCTTTGTTTGTAAAATTCGATGCTGTCAAGGAAGTCTTCAACTGCTTCTCGCGTACGTGTTCCCTTGAACCTAGCTGTGCAATGGGTAAAATGTTTTGCAGGCGGTGGCGGCGGTTGTAATTGTTGTACCAGTTGCTGCAAGTCTTCGGCTGTGATTGCCATAGCTGTTTGACGTCGTGTAACCGGAATTTTAACTGTTAACTTAATGCAAGATGGAACACTATCACTTATTTGTTCTCGTGCCCCTACGTTGGAGCGCCACTTTAACACCTTGCGGTGTATTGAGACACGAGTAACAGGGTTTTAATAGTTTATTAACACTTAATATGTACAGGTATTTATAAGGATAGTAATAGATATCGTAGGAGCGGTACTATCAGGGCTCACACCTAGAGCGCCCGAGTAGTAGCGTCGCGTTGGGTACTATCAGGGCTCACACCTAGAGCGCCCGAGTAGCAGCGTCGCGTTGATCTCCGGAGCTGTAGTCCCTGCAAAGCCAAAGATCCAACCAGGATGCTGATGTAGAGGCGAGAGAGCGAGCTCGAAGAGAACTGCCTTTCGATGTCCAGCGGGCCGGGTTTTGTTGACTTCGGCGGCCGGCTGGTGACGTCACAGGTGGAAGGGCGCGCGGGACGGCTAGCTGGCTTCGGGGTGCGTGAGGGTGGCGCCGCCGAGAGGGGTATTACGGAGCGGCCAGGTACTACGGAGGGTAGTGTTTGTTACAACATTAATATTATTGCTGCTTAACATAAACCTACAGATATTTTATGTGGTACTATATGCCCGTTTAGTATTGAATTATTATGAAACTAGCACAATTTCACAAGGCGGTATTTAAACTTATTATCGGTATTATTTTTTAGATAGAGATAAGTGATGATGATGATGATGGTGATGATGAATTTGACGGGGGTGAGGCTGTGTTGGCAGATTACGTTGAACCCGAGCAAGAGGCCAACACACCGCATTTTGCAGGGGAAAACGTAAGAATTTTTTACTTTTTCATATTTGCAGGCAAAAAAAAAATAAATAATGATTACCGTGATAAGGTTAATTAAAAAATGTATATGACAATTAATACGGTCGGTGTAAGACCGAAAATTTGCTTTGCTAGCGAAAATGTAATTATACCCGAAACTTCCTACTGGGCTTTTATTTTCAAATACTAAGTTTCTTTTGAAAACGACAAAAATATTCTCTCTCTGAGTACATGATTTTAGACGATCTTGTGTGCATGTGTGATGGTGTGTGTATAAAATATATAAAAATTTTAATTCTATTATTGTTTACAGGTAATGATTAATCATGAGGACATTGTCGGCAACGACCCGTATATGCCTGAAATTTACAGGGCGGCTTACGTTGAGCCCGAGCAGCCGGTCATGCATGTTGCAGGGGAAATGGTAAGAATTTTTATTTTTTCTTATTTGCAAGCAAAAAGGAAATGATTACCGTGATAAGGTTAATTAAAAATGTATATGACAATTAATACGGTGGGTGTACGACCGAAAATTTGCTTTGCTAGCGAAAATGTAACTATACTCGAAACTTCCTACTGGGCTTTTATTTTCAAATACTAGGTTTCTTTTGAAAACGACAAAAATATTCTTATAATAATATAATATATTATATTCGATCTTGTGTGCATGTGTGTGCGTGTGTGTGTGTGTGTGTGTGTGTGTAGGTGTGTGTGTGTGTGTGTATGTGATGGTATGTGTGCGTGTATAAAAAAAATATCAAAATTTTAATTGTGTTGTTGTTTCCAGGTAATAATTAATTATGAGGACGTCGTCGACGATGGGCAGTATATGACTGTAATTTACAGGGTGGATTAAGCTGAACCTGAGCAGGCTGTCAACACACCACATGTTGCAGGGGGAAATGTTCGCTGTCCACTCTGTAGTTTTGTGGCTAGAGCTGCTACTAAAAATGGTTTAAGAACATTAATTTTTAAAATGAGCTTAGTGAAGTGTAATTCCGAAATAGCCGTTACGGATGTTATTTCAGTGGAAAATATAACTCCAAATCTCCTACCAGATGAGAACTTGCTATTTTTTACCAAAAACACGTTTAACAATGAAGGGTGAAGAAAAACTAAATTTGTATGATGGAATGGATGCTTAACTTGACTTGATTTGTTCAAATTTATAAGAAAATTGTTTTGAGTATCGCTATGCAGTCTGTAGTTTGTAGTTAAAGTTGTTAATAAAAAGTCTTAGAACATTTATTTTCAAAATGAGCTTAGTGAGTGGTGTGTATTGTAGTTCCGAAATAGATGTTATTTCAGGGGGAAATATAGCCCCAAATACCCTACCAGGTGAGAATTTGCCGTTTTTTACACAAAACATACTTAACAATAGCTGGACTGAAGAAGAAGAACTAAATTTGCATGATGGAATGGATGCCTTACTTGACTTGACTTGCTCAAATTTATTAGATGACCTAGAGCAAAATCGAGAAGGCTTGAAAAAAGAAGAAGAGGCCTCTAAAATTAACATAATTCAGAACATTGTAGTCAAAGAAATGGAACCCGTTCAAAAGCCACAGGAATCGCTGCTGCGAAACCTACTTACACAGCCGTCGAGCATGCTTAAAAGTGAAAACAATTTTTATGGGAAAATAAAAAAAAAATAAAGAATATCGCCAGTCTACAAGTTTCGATACCATTTTACAAACAAATATTGAGAAAAAAATTAAAAGAACAGTTTCTCAAAACATTTTGAAGAACAATAATCCAAACTCTGATCAAATGCAGTGGGATAGTCAGGAAGAAGAAGAAATGGTCTATGAGGAAAACAAAGGTAGTACCTCCAAATGTGCCTGGCTGGAAGATTTTCCTATCAGCCAAAGGGATGAAGTGATGAGTGTTTTTAAAATTCGTTGTCAGTTATTGACGAATTTAAAAGACGAAGAGAAAGAAATGGAAAAACACAGTCTACGAATTCAGTTACTGCAAGAAAAACTGGTCTCATCTAAGAAAAAGGTGAAAAACTACAAAAAACAATTAGAACATTTAAATACATTTTGTGGTGCTTTTAATATATAAGGACACTGTAAAATGTTAGCATCTTGATGTCTCTAACAGGGTATTTTTAATAAACTAATAATTTTTAAAATTTATATTATCAATTTTAGGCGTTACTAAAAAATATATAGATATATTTAAAGTATGCGACAAATGTTTCAAAACATTTCATTATTTTGATATTAATCTCTTAAAATCAATGTATCAAGTTTTATTACACCATCTTGATGTCTCTAACAGGGTATTTTTAATAAACTAATAATTTTTAAAATTTATATTATCAATTTTAAGCGTTACTAAAAAAATATATAGATATGTTTAAAGTATGCGACAAATGTTTCAAAACATTTCATTATTTTGATATTAATCTCTTAAAATCACTGTATCAAGTTTTATTACATCATCTTGATGTCTCTAACAGGGTATTTTTAATAAACTAATAATTTTAAATTTATATTATCAATTTTAGGCGTTACTAAAAAATATATAGATATATTTAAAGTATGCGACAAATGTTTCAAAACATTTAATTATTTTGATATTAATCTCTTAAATTACTGTATCAGGTTTTATTACAATGGCTTAACGTTATAAACTGATTCATTTAATGTGTTGTAATGGTAAAAAGACAACTGTTGTGTTAAAAAGTAGATTCGGATTTTAGAACAAATATGTAAGTAGCGCTCTTTTTTCTTACCTTTTTGCTAATGTGATAGGCTTCAAATGTTTTGCTATTAAGCTCTACCTTAATCCCACGCTGTTTTTCAGTTTAATGTAGTATTACCTTATGTATGAGTTAAGGTTTAAAATTGCACACACACACAAATATATTTTTTTAATAAAATAATATTAAAACTTCGTCTATTTTTTATTTTGTTGTATTTAAATAAAAATGACAAGAAAAGTTCTAAATTTTCTGAAGTCGATAAGATTTTACGTAAAGTTAACATAAAGTCGTCCTAAGTGTTTCCTAAGTCTTTCATAAAGTTTACATAAATTCTGCATAAGAAACGTAAGTTGATATAAAATTTCACATAAAACAAAAATATCTTATAAATATCAGCAAAAATAACAAAATATTAAATTTATCTTAAGTTTATCTTGAATACTAATATGATTTGATAGATAGTATTCAACTAAAATACCATAGTACTGTACCATTAAAAATTTAAATATTTCAGTCAAATAACATCTACTTGGCATGTCCGAAGAAATTTTAAGAAATTTTCACAGCTATCTAGAAGTACTATAAAATGCCCCGTACTTTTTACCAAGATAGGGTGAAAAATAATACGTAATTCAATCTGAACGGGACGGAAGTACATCGCGTGAGCTACCCAACGGGGACGAAACCGCTACGCGTGAGCAACCCAACGTTGTAAAATCAATTCACCTGAAGATCTTTCTAGCTCAGCGTATCTACTTTTATACACTAAAATAAGGTCTTAATGGGTACATCAATATTTTTTAAGATTATTTGGGCAGGCACCTGTTTATCTCTTAATTAATTAAAACGCCTTAATAACAGTCGTCCTACGATAATCAGCCACACACACAGACACGCTTCATATATTATTCTATATAATAAAAACTAATTATGTCTAAAGTAGCAACCGACACTAATACCGACTCATAAATTTCCAGTTGAACCACTCAAGACCTTTTTAACACCTGTTTAACTACCGCTCAGGTGGCTGTTTATGTATGCCAGGTCATAAATCTTTACACAATCCCTTTTGCCATACCAACCAACCCATTAAAATGGTTTATCGGGCACGTGCCCTTTTTGTCGGAGACAGCAATTAACACCTTAATAAAAAAATATTCGTCCACGTGGAGGGACCACTCGCGACTAATCACAATTACCCGGAAGTAATCAATTAATCATACCTGACGGCACGCGTCGGCAATAAACACCTGGGGGTCCAGGCGGCATTTGTCAAAGGCGGCATCTTGGGGGGGTCCAGGCGCCATTATCAAAGGCGGCATCTATCAAAGGCGGCTTTTTTATCAAAGGCGGCATCTATCAAAGGCGGGCATTTTAATCAAAGGCGGCATCTATCAAAGGCGGCATTTTATCAAAGGCGGCATCGTGGGAGGTCCTTTAAAATTTTCCCATGGTCAATTACCCCATATCCTACTTTCGCCAGACAGACGACTGTCCATCTTTGTCTAGCGAAGCACATCGAGAAGATTATGATTTCAGCGATTTGCTTTCTAATGATTTTTATCTTGGAACGTTTTGATAAAATAATATTCCTTTTATCTTGAAAAGCACATATTTAAAAGGTCCTTTTCTTTATAAATTTGCAAAAAGACTCAAAACTAAATTCATAGTACAACATTTAAATTGTCTTATTCACACATTGCCATTTTAAAACATCTGATTGGCAAATTAAACCGGTATAGCGATAGTGAATCTGGCCGATACATTTTTGACATATAGAGGATTCCACAAACAGACGCGGTGGAGCAGGCGGTAGCGGTAGCGGCAGCGGTGAAAAAGAACCCACGTAATACAATTCGAGCACCCAAATACCAACGTTCCAACTGCGGCCAGAACGTGGGTTCTTTTTCACCGCTGCCCCCACCGCTACCGCCACCGCCAACTCCACCGCGTCTGTTTGTGGAATCCTTAAAACTTTACCTTCATCCAGGGCCCTGAAAATTTAAATACGGATTATCGCAGCTGCCACTTGTCACATTTTCGTTAGCGACCATGACACGGAGGGCCTACTTCCATTCGACAGACGACAGGTCGTCAAAATTAGACCAATCAGGTTATTTTATTCTCGGTTGTCTACATATACTTACTATATAAATATACCGCGGGTTCCCCATTTACCCAATGTGCGGTTTTTGATGCCAACAATGTGAAATGGAGATACATAATCTCGCATAAGTCTATCCTTTAGTCTGATATTACGTAAACTGCGATTGCGCTAAATCTTGTGTTGCTATAGGCCATCTAACGGCGCGACGCTTCATACGTTTCTTGACTGGGCTGGTTTTTTGGTATAATTGAACTAGTTTATTAATTTTTGTACATCAGGGCATAAGTTAGCACACTTCAAAATCAACCACAAGAACACCGAATACAAAATACAACACGACACAAAGGAAAAATGGCTAATGGCGATCCAACTGTAAACTAAAAAAAACAGAAAGCTGAAAGAAGCCGAAATATACTCACAACAGCCGATGATTAGTACAATTCACCATCTAATTCAGTACAATTTCAGTCAATTTCTGACCAATGAAAAAATTCGTATTAACGCATGCGCATATACAGAAATATCAGACTAAAGGATAGACTTATGCGAGATTGTATATCTCCATTTCATATTGTTGGCATCAAGAATTGCAGACAACCCGCAGTATATTTATATAGTAAGTATATGGTTGTCTGGCTGGCCTTTGTGTTGTCCGTCAGCCTATCAGCCATTTTATAATGTCGAGAAAAGATGAACATTATTTTATGTGTGATTGTAATCACAATTTATCGGCTTAGAAAAGCAAATTAGGACTTTATTACGTTTCCAGGTAAGTGTTCTCTTGTATTAAAGAAAAATATAGCCAATTATCAATACATGTCTTGAAACATGGTATTCTGTTACATAGTTTAGTAAACAAACATATTTCCAGGTACATTTTTATTTTAAATTGTACGTGTAGTTTGTTCTACAATATACAGTTTTTTCATTTTTTGATATTTAAAAGTGCAGTTATATAAAAGGCTTGATCAGCAAGTCTGTCAGCAAAATATACTTTCAGACATTCAAAAATAATACACTGCCAAATGTATTTCCAACACCAATATGTTCCGACGACTAGACTAATATTAATAAGTTGTTTCTATATTATATGGTTTATTTAAGTGAACATAGTTTCGTAATAATAAATAAATGATGAAAGTTGGCAATAGTGAATTTGACCATTTCTGTTTTGTGGTCTTTGTGTCATAAAGAATGATTTTAATCAAACTTTTTTTTATTGGAGATGTAAATAGACAAATCAGATATTGTAGTTTGGTAAGTACCATTTTATTAATCATATTTAAAACATATTTCATGCTAGGTGTAACTATCTAGATGATTTTAATTCCAGAACATTCAATATAATTTATATTTTGTTTAACATATTTTTTGTGCTTGTCGGAAAAATTCATTTTGTAGTTTGCCACCCATACCTACATCTTACTGTCTCTGTATTTTATCTAACATGGCTGCAGTCATAGCAGCTTCTTCCTTTGGCAGAGTTAAGTACTCGTGTAAATATTCATGTAAGAATTCCTGTTACACTAATTTTCCAATGGATTAGAAAAACAAAGTTTTTTTTATTTTCCCTAAACTTTTGCGACATTAGAAGCTTGAATAACAGCTTACTGAATACAAGTTCTCAATTGGTATACATACGTTTGTATGTAGCATCCCTGTGTTAAGCTTTGGAAATAAACATATACGTCTTGACGAGTACACTTTAACTCTGGATTGCCCTACTGGGCACTGTAGAAAGCACAACATTTTTACTGACATCAAAATAAATAGCAATAATAAAAAGGTGAAACTTAACCAGTGTGTTTTTTATGTACCATTCACTTATTGAGTAAAGTTAAATAGTGCACCTGATTTGTGTGATATAAATAACTTAGGTACTTAAGTATACAAGATGATTCTGCCGAAATTTTCGTTTTATTTCATGTTAAATGCTCGATGGAATTGGACCTCCACACAAGCCCAACGTGATGTTAACGGAACTGAAGAAATCTGATTAGAACCTTCACCCGATTGTGACTTTTACCTTGCGTTAACATTCTCACGTGAGCCATGTTTTTATGAGATGACTTAATAAACATTTCGTTATGATTTATATTGATTAAATGAAGAAATTAGTAAAGATTGGACAATTTTGTATTACTTCTAAAGGTTAATTGATGTTTTGGTATTTAATGCTTTGTTGTATTTAAATATTTGTTTTAGCAAATAGCCGCTACTGACATCTTTTTATATTTTCTCTGAAAATTATAAGAAAATATTTTTTAACTTTATATAACAAAGTTATAAAATGTCAAAACATTAATTTGACCTTTAACAGATCATATGGTGGCTTCTCTTCCGCACCCCGCTTCTGCCATGAATACATTGGACCATACGACGGAGGGCGCCACCGTTCACAAATGTTGCGACCAATTAGCACGCACTTAACGTTTCTTACCTGTTGTTCTGTGCCTTCACCTAGGGTTGCCAATGTTGCCATCCGTCCGGGTTTCTCCGGACTTGTTCTCCGTATACAGGCATCCGGGCTGGTTTCCTGAAGTTGTCCAGGGATAAAGATCTCATGTTTTTTTTTGGTTGACAGTGTTTACAACTCAATTTCGCCCGCGGTCATTTAAAACTTCCGACGTAACTGCCGACATTCATGATAAAAAAATCACCATGTTTCAGGCTCAAACTCCGAAGATTCAAAGATTTTTATTCCGATTTAGTGGATTTACCAGATGATAACCCTACTTTCATCAAATAAAAGATTACTCGTACAAAGAGAAGATTTTTATTAAAGTGTTAGGAAACATCTGATTCTACCCAGCATCCGTAGCGATTTACTCGAACAAACGGACACAATCGTGGCCATCGTTTATTATCAACGACGTCACCAGATATCGTGTGTTCTCTTACTAAGGGCGCCAAACACTTTTAATTCTATATTGCTGGGATAAAACTACAGGATTTGTAAATTTTAAATTTAAAGATATGTTTGGCACGTCTAACAAACAACATGATTATAAAATTTTTACTCAATATTTTTAGTAAGATAACCAACAGTATACTTTTTCCAATGGAAAGTGAAACCGCAAAAAAAAAGTAACGAAGCCGACACCTTTGATGCAACAGTGCCGATAAGGTCCAGCCATAGGCGTCCCAACATAGACGTATTACTACTATACAGGGTGTTTCCTAATTGAATGTCAATTTTTAAGGGGGCGATTTTTGGGTCCATTTTAAAAAGAAATCTTCATATGAACGTATGTCCTAAACGTCTTAACTTTTGCGATACAGGGTGGTAAAGTTTTCAAAAATAAATAGTTTTTTATTAATATCTGTAATACCACTTTAGATATTTTAATTAAATTTGGCATACATGTACTATGTATCAAGAGGCATTATTTAGTATACAACAATTTTTTTTATTTCCACCAGTGGCGTTCGTACGGAATTTCACCTGCCTATTTTGGCAGACATTGATGGTACGCCACTGATTTCTCGTAAAATTAAAATTATTCCTGAAATCCCCAATCATTTCTAAGCAAATTTGATCTCTTGAATTTTTGCAATCCTAAGCACAGTTGTCGCTTAAAAAAATAAAAACCTTTTCTCTGCATGATCATAACAATATCGTTAATATGACAATATCACCATGCAGAGAAAGAGATTTTATTTTTTAGATCAAATTTGCTTACAAATGAATAAGGATCTCAAAAATTAACTTCCTTATTCATTTGTAAGTAAATTTGATCTAAAAAATAAAATCTATTTCTCTGCATGGTGATATTGTCATATTAACGATATTGTTATGGTCATGCAGAGAAAAGGCTTTTATTTTTTTAAGCGAAAACCGTGCATCGGATTGAAAAAATTCGAGATATCAAATTTGCTAAGAAATGATTGGGGATTTCAGGAATAGCTTTAATTTTACGAGAAATCAGTGGCGTACCATCAATGTCTGTCAAAATAGGCAGGTGAAATTCCGTACGAACGCCACTGGTGGAAATAAAAAAAATTGTGCTACACTAAATAATGCCTCTTGATACATAGTACATGTATGCCAAATTTAATTAAAATATGTAAAGTGATATTACAGATATTAATAAAAAACTATTTATTTGTGAAAACTTTACCACCCTGTATCTCAAAAGTTAAGACGTTTAGGACATACGTTCATATGTAGTTTTCTTTTTAAAATTGACCGAAAAATCGCCCCCTTAAATATTGACATTCAATTAGAAAACACCCTGTATAGCGAACGACGAAAAAATGTTGAAGCAAAGACGTAGCCTTTGGAAACCATTGCTAAAAAGTCACGTGATACCCTGAACATCCCTCATAAACCACCACGTGATTTGCCAAACAAGTGAACTCAATACTACGTATCGTCCGCTAATCAAAAACCAAAGATGACAACATGGCCGCTCACGCCTGTCCTATTTAAAAGTCCAAATTTGAATCTGACAAGCCTTCGACTGTGCCTTCGATTTCGCGGTAGCGTGATTTTGTGAATATTTATTTTAATTTATAATAAAATGTCAGAAAAACCAGTCAGTATAAATTATTATATACTTTAAAGTAGAATATCGAAACAGAGTTAATAATATTTTAGATAGAAAATGAGATCTTGTTTTGCATGTCGACGGTCAGTTGAGAAAGACAAAGTGATTTTGCATAGGTAGGTAATTAATTATTTAAGAAAATTTTGATTCTAATTATAATGTATTATATAAAAATTAATGATTACAATAAATTATACTTACGTATTTTGAGTTTTAATTCGAACTTAAATAATGTGTTTTTTTAGATTTCCAAACGATACCTCGCTTTATTTACATAATGTTCTTACCCGTTTTGCCCCAAAATCTCAAATTAAAAATGATGTATTCACTCTTCAGCTTACATTCTTGTGAAGAATATCCGCCGCTAAAACTACAAGTAATTTCTTCACTTCTTGCTGCTTAAAACTGGCATTATCGGTACATTAGCTATCTCAATATCGTAAATAGGATACCTAATAATTAACTTTTAATCCACTTTTCACAAATAAAAACACATTAATCTTTACTTTTGAAAGGTAAAAAGACGAAAAGGAAACCGACAAGCTCACATTTTAAACTGCTGTCAGAACTGACAGTGACAGTTCCGTCAAAACTTCAAAAGTGCTGTGCCATCACGTGGTACAAAACAAAAGATTTATCTTTGCTTCAAATTTTAACAACGGATAGATTGGATGCTAACAATATAGTAGTAATACGTATATGCGTCCAAAAATATTCTAACCAATTTAAGATGGGACACAATAAAAAGTTTTAACATTTTAACCAAATATTATTTATAAGTATATCAAAACGATGTTTAACCAGAGAAATAATTGTATTCATGGGCGTACCGTCGACCGATAATTAAGACTTTAAATTAATGGCATAAATACGTTGTTATTTTTATGATCGTTTTGTAGTAAGTGTAGCTATATTATATCACTTTCTTGTCGTTATTAGCCTCTTGACTATAATTATTTTTCCTAAGTTTTTTCCTGGACTTATAACTTAGACCACTATCTGTCTAAGAAAGCATTTTTACCGTTTCGTGAATACCGTTCTGGTCCCTCTAGTTGGTGCAAGACTCCCTTGACCAAGAACGTTGATTTATCCCAAATTAACAATTACCAAGTACAGACTTCCTACATCTGAGTACAAAAGCCTGCGTCTAATTTCGAGACGCGGAGTGCATGTCTTTCATGCGTTTCACTCAATCGTAACGACAACCGCGGAGACCGCCACACTGAATTTAATTACTAAGGCGGAAGACTTTCGTCCTCTTTCCTGTATATAGACTCTATTCATGGATTGTCCTGCCAGGCACTCAGCAAAAAACCCGCCGCACGGCCCAATTCGCTTAATTGTCCGATTAAAGTTCTCCATTTTTCAGCAGCATTTTGGAATAATTTTCCTCCTTTAAACCATCTTCCCCAAGATATGTATCCAGGTTGAATCTCCTTACAAGTTAATATAATATATTTGTGAGTTTTATACACAGAAAACCTGAACTTCGTTATTATATAATAATAATATAATAATAATAATAATAATAATAATAACAATAATAATAATAATAATAATAATAATAATAATAATAATAATAATAATAATAATAATAATAATAAAAGTAATAATAATAATAATAATAATAATAATAATAATAATAATAATAATAATAATAATAAGGAGGTAACCGCAACAGAGTATGGCCGTATCTAGTGCAAAGGTTATCAATTACATATTATTCATTTTTAAAAGTTCGACTCTTTATCATTTTTATCAGCTCTTTTTTTACCGGGAACTTTTCAGGAATTTCCATATTTTTATGCCTCATAAAATTTAAAATGTCGTCCTTTTTAGTATTATTATTCGGTATTTTGTTTAATATACGCGAATGATATGGTGCATTGTCCATGACGATTACCGAGTTTGGTGGAATGTTCGGTAAGAGCTGATCAACAAACCACTTTTCAAATAAATTCAAAGTCATGTCCTCATGATAATCGGCAGAAGATTGGTTTATGTTTTTGGCCGACAAAAGCAGTGCATTGGGCACGAAACCATTTTCACCTCCAGCATGAAGTATTATCACGCGCTTTCCTCTTGAACACGGTGCATTTAAACTGCAATTTTGAGTTTCATCTACCCAGCCGTACTGAACAACACCATGAGTATCAAACCATGTCTCATCTAGATACACTATATACCTATTTGATTCCCGGTATTCTTTTATTTTATGCAAATATTCTTGTCGATGTTCAACAAGACGGCGCGATTCCATTATAACCATCCGACTATCAATTTTTTTGTGTTTAAATCCGCAATTTAATAAAATTCCTCGAAGAGTTTCCAATGCCTGGTAATTGTAATCAGGGTAATCGCGTAACTTATCCCGGATCATTTCTAATGTTGGCACCGTATTTTCCTTATATAGATTGTAAACAATTCGTCTAATGACATCTTTTGATGCATCGTCAACTTTCTGAAACTTTTGATTATTTTTATTTCGCTTTACCGAATGATCTGTAACATCTCTTGTTTTAATTACGCGATAAATTGTAGATATCGAAAGTTGTGTTAATTCGTTAACTCTTCTTATAATGGCTTTATCTGACTGTGCCGGATTTTCTTTTTTTAAACAGCCGTAAATATTTAGAATTATTCGTTGACTTTGAACATATAAATCTTTTTTAAACTCCGGACATGTTTCGACTGGCGATGCCACAGTCGGTACCGAAGGTAATTCAACATGTAATAATTCGTTTTCATCTACCTCAAAAGGTCGCCAAAAAGCCATTATTATAATAAAAATTCACTTGCATAAACCAAGTACCATCTAAAAACAAAAACACTTATAATACGCACTTCACTGGTCAAAACCTATTACTGTTTTAAATAAATCACATTCTAAAAGAGCATCTGTCTAGACGTAATGTGTCAATTAAATGGAAATAACTCCGCCCTCTGCATGCGATAATATATTACCCTTAGTGGAAAAGAGATAAAACGCATCGTCACGGGAAGGCCCTGTTTGAACTGTATACCGAAGTTATCACTAATAAATCTGAATGAAATGTGGGTTAGTTGCTATGCGGTGGGATGCGGTATCGAGCAATCCCGGTATAAGCGGCAGGCCTTTGTCTCGCTTTTTATACCATTTAAATCCTAACAATTTATATTTATGAGATTCAGTTTCCTCCGGCAAAAGTATACGAGTAGTTATTTGAATACCATTCTTTTACGATATTGTTGTAGCTTCAATACTGTACCTAGCTGAAAATAGTACGATAATCATGTGGCTACGAATGCAATATGATTTTCTTGATTTTGTTAATGTTAACAACGAAATGGGTAAACGCAACTATATTCTCCATCATTTTATATTTTGAATTTTTAATTTTTCGGCTATTTTCTTGGAAAAAATGGATCAAAAAATGGAACATCCATCGATTTTCTTTGAAATGCTTCAAAGAAGGTAATCTTTCCTTTACCTATGCGAAAATTTGTTAATCCCGCCATACCTTAAGTGCACAAGATCCCTGAATGTGTTAAAAATGGCATTAACGGTGCCAGAAACGGTTTGCATATTAGTTAAAAAAAACTAACATCAAAAATGCAATTTTGGTATTTTATGTTTTTTGTGGTGTTAGTGTGTAGGTAAATAATTCCTTGGCAGAAGTAGGCACATTAATAAAAAAACCCTTCCTGAACTAAAGAGGTATATTTTGTTTGTTACCTTGAAATCACTGGTTGCCCACAAAAGTTGCCCCACCTGTAAAAAACTCACCGGCCGCGCCTGGTTTCATCTCCTCCCAGGAGGAGACACTGGCACTGGTAGTCTCAACTCACTTCCCGGGCTTCACGTCTATAGGGAACTACGTCTAATGGAAGAATCATAAAGTGCGACCTCACGAAGGAGACATTAAGACTGCTAGTAAAGTCGTGACTTACGGTGGAGAAGAATAGCAGGTAGAAACATTCGCTTCTTATAAATCTCTAGATGAGGATGGAATCTTTACGGCTGTGCTGCATTAGGACATGAAGAATCCCCATCCACACCTCGTTAGAATATATTCATGTCATTCATATATGGGATATATCTCAGAAGACTGAAGTCCAGCCAAGGTAGTCGACCAGGAAAAGGTGATTAGACACAGCTAAAGCATACCGGGCCCGTTAGCCTTACTAGTTTTTTGCTAGATGCTCTGAAGGGGCTAGTAGATAGACACATTAGGCCAAGGGTGCTGGAAAAACCACTGTTGCCACTTAAACAATGTCCGAAATATTTAAAGAGAAATCTATTATAAATAAAAAAATGGAAAACTTAGTTTTAGCTATTAGTAAATACTTTAAAGTTAAGAAATATTACCTTTTCTTTTTCTCCTGCGGTTCTTTATCAATTTGTTGCTAAATATGACTCCCATGCATTTTTTTTAAATAAAAATATGTCATGCGTCGCAGATTGTTTCCTTATTTCATATAAAAGTGAAAAGAATGCGAAAGAATGTTTAGTTTTGGAGAAGGTCTGCTTTTAGTTTTTGTTTGAAGCTGCCTCAAGAAAAACTGCATACAAGGACATCTTAAAGATATCTTTAAGGTAACCTTCAAGGCTTGTTATCGTTTTGTCCTTGTGTTCCCTCTAAATTATTTTAAAGTAATAAAAAATATGTCGTTAGCCGCGAATTGTTGACTTCCTTTACGTAAAAGTGAAAAACCAGCGAGAAAGATTTTGGTTTTGGAGAAGACCTGCTTACAGTATTTTTTTTATCAATTTAGCCCTTTAACTTTTTTTTTGATAAAAAAATATGTCATTCGCCGGACTGTTCCCTTCTTTAATGTAAAAGTGAAAAAAACTGCGATAAAATATTTTGTTTTGAAGACCTGCTTTTAGTTTCTGTTTGAAGCAGCCTCGAGGCAAACCACCTACATTGACAAAATATTATTTTTGTCTATTTTCTACTTTTCCTCATTTACTGAATCATACCGCTTTGTCGCTAAATCGCAAGTTTCAGTGTATTGGCACAAGATCTACGGATTTGCAGCTTTGCTATTTTTCACAATCGCAGTTTCATGAATAAAGCTTATGGAAATTGTAGGCAACCGACAGAACCGGATAAATAAAAGTTCAACGAGTTAACCGCAGCTGCGTAAAATATTCATAACCAGAAATGAACTTGGGGCGTGGGGAAAAACCGTAAAGCACACACGCCGAGACTGACGAGAGGATAGCCTGCCCAGCATAAACGTCTTTTATTCTACGAAATCCGTGCTGCCCAGAGACCTCCGATGTTGCCAAATTTATCTTGATTTTAAATTTTGTAGGTTATGTTAGTTTTATTGGCAGATTGGCGGGAATTGTTGTTTTTAACGATTGGTGAAATAATTGATTGATAGATATTTTTAATGTGGTTAATTATTGTAAATTTTCTGGTTGGCAGTAAAACAGCTTTTGGCTTTCTGTGGGGAGGTGGATTTTTAATTTTATACATTTTTGTTATAGGTGTGGTTTACTGTAAGTTTTTCATGTCGGATATGGCTGAATATTTTTTTAATGCTTAGGTTGACGTGTTGGGTGAAAGTGAACCTTATCAAAAGCATCTATTTTGCTCATGACATGTCTATAGAGCATGGCATTCGAAGCAACTTAAATAAAATTGTCGACAAAGAAAAGCCTAGAGGAAAGGCGGGTAAGATGACTTACTTAAGTAGAGGTGGTTGATGCTCCCCGAGTCTCCGCATGCGCAGTAGGGTCGACCTTGAACGCCCAGGTGTGCTATTGTTATTTGGCCTTGATATGCGTAGGTGTTATTCCAAGGTCAAGGTCAAGAACTTGGCCTTGAACGCGAGCAGATGTTTCTTTGTTTGGTGGTGGTGGTGACCAGGTGGACGACGCTTATTTCAAGGTTACATTTGCTTGGTCTTGAACGCGAGCAGATGTTTCTTTGTTTGGTGATGACCAGGTGGACGACGCTTATTTCAACGTTACATTTGTTTTGTATTTTTCGAGGTCGTCGGATGTATTCCTCCCACCATAAATAAATACTTGACCTTGGATTACTTCCTAATAAATATGGCTCATTTCGAAAATAGCTTTCATTGTCACTCATGTTAACTGTTGCTTTGGCATATAAAGTATTGTGTTTGTGGTGTGTTCTACAAGTGTTTATTCAAGGTACTTGACAGTAATTGTTTTTATAGTATTTTAAATCATGAGCATTTCAAAGCAGAGCATAGCCGAAATTAATAATATGATAAACCAAGATATTCAATTTCTGGAACGTAGAAAATTCTCTACATTAACGGTGGGCAAAATTTATATGATAAAAAAAATTAATTCTTTGACTTCACGTTTTGGAAAAGCCATTATCGTCACATTGTTTGATCCAACACATCAAGCAACATTTGAAACATTTTTACCATCACGCGTAGCTGAAATTCTGACAGAGGATACTATTGAAATGATGAATAACTCCGGTGATCAGTACACCTTAACTTATTTGGGGCAAAGCTCACATGTATTCTCTGGAGGTAATACTAGAGCGTTGTTAAATTTTGGTTGTTTGTAATATATTGTTGATTAGGCTATTTTAATGTTGATTTAAAATGTAATAAAATAGTTCTTGTTAAGTAAATATCGAAAAACACACACTCACACACAATCACATGTCCATTATTTTCTATTTAAGATGTGTGACTGCCCTAGTGTCATTGAAAATCGAGATATATACATTAATTGGTTATCATGTAAATTAAGAGAGCTGGCTGAAGAAATACTACACTTTGCAAATTATGGTAAATCCGATGTGGGTTTTAGTGAAAGTCAGTATAGGAAGTATATGAAAGACGCCGTAAATTTCACGGCTGGAGCACATACGTGCGAGAAATACCTATATGGAACCATTGATCTGGACGAATTTTGCGCTGGAATGATAAATGAAGAATTGGGAAGCTACCTATTCGAAGTGCCTCATTTACCCGATGAATTAGCTACAAAATATGGTTTGGCTCCCGCAGATGATACCACTATTCTTGATGACCTTGGAAATAAAGCAGTCACCAATGAAGTTGATAGTAAAGCATTGGCTACTGTTAGCGATGACGAAATGGAGTGTGTTCAAGAAGATGAAGAAAATCTTTAATTCATTGTATAATATAATATCATGAGATGTTAAATAAATGATTATGTACCTAAATTATTGTTTAATTTTTTTATAAATAGGCAACCTTCACAAAAATCACATCAGTTTAAGCTAAAAATGGGTCGTGTTAACAACACAATTGATAAATTTGGGCGCCAAAAATTTAATGACCAAAATCACATTGTTCTTGTTGGACAACCAGGAGTTGGATTTAGATTGACCGATGATGGTCAATATGATATACAAGGGAAATCTCTAACTAATGTAGCACCACATCCTGGGGATGCCGCTAATCAGCAATATGTTCTTGAACAAAGGCGTGAAATTATTAAAAAACTTAGTGAATTAGTGAATAATGATGTTTTGGAATATGTTAGAAAAGATCTTAATGAAATGAATAAAAAGCTTGCTGAAGAGGCGAATGAAGATTTTTTGCAATCTGTTACAAAAAGACTTAAGGAAATCGATTCAAAATTGTTGAATCAAGAAAAAGCTATTCAGCGTATACGTATTACGCGCATGTAGATAAAGAAACAAGTCTATTCTGTGTATGGTGACCTCGATTTTACATGGGATATGAGAGTGGAGGGGTTTGAAGGTCACCTAACAGAGAAATAGAGGCACAAAAATTTCTTGTGTCAGTCTGCATTTCAGTACTTCCAGAATACTACATAGTAATTTATTTCCTCAAAATGCAGTCACCAAAAAGTGAACGTCAAATTGTAGTTGTTCGTCCATTCTCTGTAAACGGTCGTCAGATGTGTGCCAATTGCGAAAATTGGGAATTTATTAGTGGAATAATGGGTTTCTGTGAATGGTATCAAAATGAGTACCATAAGAAACATGGGATGAAATCACCGCAACAAATATCTCGTGAATATTCTAGTGAATCTCTGCAAAGTCTCACTGTCTCAGTGGGAGGTTCATCAGAACATAATAATCACGATACGCCGGAATTCAGCCAAGAAGGGCAGCGCTGGACTTCTTCAAGCAATTTTGAAGATCTCGAAATAATTAACGAATCACCGCAAAGTCCTGTTTTCTTAGAAGGAGGAGGAGGAGTAGGGGGAGGAGGTTCATCAGAACGTAATAATAGTGAGACCATGGAATTCGACCAAGAAGGGCAGCGCTGGTAATTCCGAAAAAATAGAGACAATTTAGATATAGTGTAAAAGTTTCTTATGATAGTCATGTAATTTTAAATTTATGTGAATAAGTGCGTTTTTCTAATGATAGTGTGGATGTAGTATTTAAATCTTAATAAAAATCTTTTTGTACTAAATATGTTTATTATTCACCATACATTTGAATTAACAAATCGCTCTTGATATATATTATTTCTGTGGTTCCGTTCTAAAAACCTTGCTAGCATTGCATCCATTTTTCCAATTCTCCTTTGAAAACGATATCTATCAAGTATTAGTTGCTGAAAATTACTTTGTCGGGCTTGTCTATATGCAAAACACCAAACAGACATACGGTGGATAATATTTCTTTCTTCGTCAAATCTTACTTGCTTCATGGTGTATTGTAAAATGAATTTTTCTTAGTTATGTCATTTATATATAGGCTGAACATAAAGAGAGTGAATTAGTTTTACTTTAAAATGGGTCGTGTTAACAACACAATTGATAAATTTGGTCGACAGAAAACTCTTGTTTGTAACAACGTATCGCGAGGGTTACCCGGAATCGGATTTAAACTTACTTCAGATGGACATTTTGATATAGAGGGAAAATTATTAAGGAATGTTGCCCAACCGATAAATGATAATGATGTTGCTACCAAAGAATATGTCCTTACGGAAGTTCATCAACTTGGTTCGCAGATAAATACCATACTTAGTAATGTGCTAGTACCAGTTTTTCAAAAAATGTTTGAAGATGATGACACCAAAATTACGTACCTTAAGGAAAAAATGTATCAAATTCACCCACATGCTGCACGGTATACTACAACGAAGATAAAGGATCCAAAAAAACCAAAATTGAAACCAACCTAGATAAAGTTGTATTTAAAAACATAATTATACTGTTAAATTGAAAATAAAACGCATAATTATGAAAAGCAATATTTATTATTATTATTATTTATAATGCATACATACGTAACGTAAAACCTATTTGATAATATTTATACAATATCTGATTTGTCTATCCAAGAATTAAATTGATTTGGAAAACGTAACCATTTTACAAACAATTGATCGTTTTGATTTTTCTTGCGTTTTCTAAGAATCTTCTCAACTAAATAAACACCAAGGCTAGCTGTCTTTTGCAGTTCTGCTTCGTAAAAACATCCTTTAATAGGTTGACCTTCCAATGATTGCAGCAAGTAGGTAGGTGGATTTGTAATATTAACTTTTGCTATTTCAAACAGTTCCGTGGGCCACGAAGGCGTATATCCTTTGTCAAATACACCTTTGTACTTGCTAATGCGAACAATGTCACCCAAATGAAATTTTTTTTCTTCGGAGCAATTTTCAAATAGTCATATGCTTTAATAGGGGTGTCCTCTTTTACACTGTTAGGCTTCATTCCAATGGTGCGGTGTTTAGTGTTATTATAGGTCTTCGTTATAGCTGGTAATATTTGTAACCATCTGTAAGAACCTCTAGCCGAGAATTGTTTATATAACTTATTTTTCAAAGTTCTTATAACACGCTCAACAATTGCCGCTTTTTTCGTGCTATATGTGGAATAATTCTTTATATTATATTTTTTCATGAGTGCTTGAAAGGTGCTATTATAAAATTCCTTTCCTTGATAACTCTGTAAATTGTTTGGTGCATAGGATGCTTCTTCCATGATGCTTTTCATGGCATTCGTAACTTCAACACCGGTCTTATTCTTAACTGCTTTGGTGTACACGAATTTGGAGTAACAGTTTATACATACAACAATGTAACGGTAACCATCATTGTCAGTAGCATATTGCTGCATTTCCGCCAAATCAATTTGCCACAAATCTCGATATCCTTTTATGACCATACGCCTTCTAACAAAATTTTTTCTTGCTGTCCTATGTAATTCATTTACGACTTTAATTTTTTCTCGGCTAGGATCCATATTATAAGGTTCCACGTCTTATCAGACACTGAGGATGGTAACTATGTGCAAAACTGAATATATTATTCCTTCTTCTCGAAGCTCTTCCATAATAGACATAATCTCATTATCATGTCCGGTATGTCCCGCTACTTTTGACCCCCACAATAATCGTAATCTATCCACTAACTCCTTAGGTTTATTCCAATAAACATATTCAGATGATTTCGAAGATAGATGCTTTTTTACTGGTAGTTGGATTTTATTGTTGACTTTTTTTCTTCGAACACCACCACCACCCAGTTTGGTTCCCATAATTAGCGGTTTTATGATTCGTAAATATTTTCTCCATCGGGTTTCCCTTAAACCACGTTTCTTGTCATAACCGTCGTATGCCGCATCCGTCCATTTCAAAATGGTTTTGTATTTTTGAAGTACGCCTAGACTAATTTCATCTTCATTATCTAGGCATGCTGGATTTTTTAGAAAAATCAAATCGTAAAGCTCAGCTGTTCCATCGAATTCAGCAATGTTTGTTTTGTTCCTGTATAACACCATCTTTCCGTTTGTTAGAAAGCGAACGACCAAGTTGCCAATATATTTTGTTGATTTATTGTCTTTTTTACCAAAGCGTACACCATACACGGTATCATAACGGGACGGTTCCAATTTTAATCCATTTAAATAATCTTGAATAGTTTTTGCGGCTGAACTACTACCACTTGATGTGTGTGGTGATGTGTAAGATGATGTTATCATTGATGGGGAAGGGGTTTCGAACAGTGACTCACGATTTCCACGTTTTGGTGTAGGAATTTGTGTTTTTTGCGAAATCGGTGTAGATGTTTCAAAATCCGCTTCTGTTGGATGTTCTTCAAACAGTTTCGCCATTCCCACCGAGCTGCTGCTGCTGCTACTCCGACTTTGTGGTTTAGTCGTAGTACTTGATATTTTAGTTGCGTACTGCTGCTGCTGCTGCTGCTTTACGGCTTTAGATATAGATTCTAGTGGTTTAGAAACTGGTTCATAAAACTTTTCCAAATCATGTCCATTCTGCACTTTAGCTGCTTTAATTTGTTTAAATTTTTTTCTAACCGCATTTGTAGTTTCCAGTAGCTTTCGTTTTAATTCGATTTCTTCATTCATGATGCTTTCAAAGCACCGTTCAACGATGAAATGATTATCCAAGTTATTATTATAGGAATATATAACTATCGAATCCCTTGCGGTATCTGCCCGAATTTACATCACTATCCTTGTCAATAACTAAAAAACCATATTTATTATCCCAACATTTAGCACACATCTCTTGAAATTGTGTAAACGTCAGGTCGGGTGAAACGTGATCGGAAAATATATGTTTCATATTCATCTCATCTTGTTTAAACATAATAATGAAGTTGGCATTATCCCGGACGAGCTGCTTAGGAACACGAGAATACGTTTGCGCCAAGTAAAAGGCATCCACATTTTTGTGACGTCCCATGCTAAAATACGATCTTATAACGTCCTGTTTCTCACACATAACGTCATCAAAAATAAATATTGAATTAGGTTTAGCATCTGACGGTTCCACAATGTTATTTGCGTCGCTAAAAGCGTAGTAGCCAAGACCTTTGATTGGTGATAAAATTTTCTTTAAATATTCATATTTTGGTTGATAGAGCGACTTTGAGTAGATATAAACATTTTCGAAACGCAGTCCCGAGGGGTGAGTTAGCAGCGAAATCATAACATTTGTCTTTCCACAGTTTGAAGGTCCTATTAATAATCCACGAATAGATGACGGTAGCAAAGGACCATGTCTTTTAAATAATTTTTGTTCTAGTCCAGATCCGACCTTTACATCGAGATTATCGACGGGAAGTTTTTGTTTAAGATTGACGATACGCATCTTAACAAAATCTATATTTTATAATGAACTTTCGCGTAAACTATCATTCAGATGTCGCTCGTCAGACGAAGTAGGCGGTCTCGTTTATCAAGTAAGACTGGAAGCGGTATTGTTAATTCAGTAATTAATAGGCTACCGTTCAAGTTACACATTCCCGGCTATCAGTATTGCGGGCCCGGGACGAAAGTAGTAAAACGTGTGGCAAGAGGAGATCAAGGAATTAATTCTTTGGATGTCGCATGCAAAAAACACGATTTAGCCTATTTGCGTAATAGTGAAAATTTAAGTGCTCGCCACCAAGCAGATCAGGAACTCGAGCAAAGCTCGTGGAAAAGAGTAAAATCTAAAGACTCTAGCGCTGGTGAAAAAGCTGCAGCTTGGTTGGTAACCAACATTATGAAAGCGAAACAACGTTTTGGTATGGGTGTATCATCATCAAAATCGAGAAAAGCATCCACTAGAGGTAAAAGTCGCTTCCAGCGCCGCCGCCGCCACACTAAAGGTAATGGCGTCGGTAAACATAAGCGAGTACATAAAGTAGCTTTTGGATCATCTATTAGACGACCCGTTCGATCAGAATTGTTAAAAGCTGGTGGGAAAAAACTTATCGAGCTGCAGTAGCTGCACGTAAATCCCTAAGAATAGCCGGTGGCAAACGAAAAATTCGCACGCCTAGAATCATTCCAATTCCAAAGACCGGGGGGATATTACCGTTAATACCAATATTTGCAGGACTATCGGCCTTAGGTTCATTAGCAGGTGGTGTAACAGGCATCGTGCGTGCCGTAAAAGCAGTAAAAAAGTCGACTGCAGAAAAAATAGGTACCGGCTTACATCTAAGTTCAAGAGGAAACGGATTATACTTGAAACCATATCGCACAGGTTTGGGATTATTTATAAACAACGGCAAAAATAAGAAATCAAAAAACTAATAGAATCCCTACCTCAAAGACCACTATCCAATATTGATATAGAAAAGTAGGCCTTAAAAATGAAAATACCACACTTTCGAGGCGTATATATGAGAGATTCATTACCTGTACGCGGTCCCAAACGTTATGAGGCCGCCATTATAAATTTGGATAGTATGTCGGGTGTAGGGACTCATTGGGTAGCATATAGAAAAAGCAATTCTGATGTAACATACTACGATAGTTTCGGTGATTTACCCCCACCTATGGAATTGGTACGATATCTGCAGATGGGTTCCGAAGCGACGAAGAAAATTTACTATACATACGACCGTCAACAAGAATTTGGAACAGTCTGGTGTGGACATTTGTGTTTGAAGTTTCTTTTACAATCGTAAAAAGTATGTCTTTGACACCCCAAATGGAACGTGACAACTACACCAAAATGTTGCTATCACTTAAAGCATATCGTGAAGTCGGAGGATTACAAAAAATGACAGCCGAACAGTTAGAAAATACGCCCAAAGAAGTGTTGATCGCATTAGCTCCAAATGAAATAGCACTAGTTTGGGATAGGTTACCTAATCACCTAAAAAGTGACGTCGATATATTGAAATATCAATACTGTTTCGAACATTATAATAGCAATAATTCAGATTCGGACGAGGGCGATGGACCGATACCAAAAAAAATATTTTGTTGTTATTGCAAAATTAACGATGTGAATATAAAGGCAGAAAACATTTTGAAACGTCCAAAGGAATAAAGCAACGCTTCAGCTTAAATCCATTTAACTGTTGCAAACAGCAATAAAATAGCTACACAAATAGTTTCGTCGTCAGTCATGTCTTACACATTCACTCTAACAGGACATACAAGTGTCTTAAGTGCGGATTTTTACCCACCCATCGAGTTAAATGCAACAGGCAAATATGGAGTTGCACTACTGGGATTTTACACATAATTCTATTTTTAATATCGACGAAAGCAATAATTCATTCAGCCATTTGAAAACAGTGATACCAAAGCATTTAAGGATTCCACCAGGAGCTTACGAAATTAATGAAATAGCAAAAGCCATGTACACCGCTTTAAAAGAGTCATGCAATGAAGTCGGTACCGATTTATTTTCATTAACAGCCAATAATAATACGTTAAAATATGAGCTAAAGTCAAAATATAGCATCGATTTTCGAGGTAGCAACAGTATCGGCAAAGTGCTCGGATTTGGCTCTGTATTGCTGCAAGGTGGACAAAGACACGAATCAAGTACCATCGTGGACATAATGAAAGTGCGCATAGTACGTGTGGATTGTAATATAATTTCCGGAGCATACCTGAATTCTTTGGAAAGTCATACGTTATTTGAATTTGATATTGACGTCGAACCCGGTTACAAAATCTCCAAAGAACCGCAAAATAATATTTATATGCCGATAATGCCGGATGGTCGTCAGTTTATCGACAACATTACTCTACGCATCTTGGACGATAGCGGTGATTTGATCGATTTTCGAGGTGAGAAAATTATAGTTAAACTAGAGTTGAAAAAAATCGTATAATGGGTTTTTGCTTTAACCGTCAACTGCATAAGCTGTCAACAATTCAAGATTCAGTTAAACGACATAAAAGTAAGCAGACAACACAGTCAAGGTTCATTCGCAAGTCAGACGGACGATCGAAAACATATCCGCACAGCAATCGCCAGCTCTCCGTGAAAGATTGCAAATTTCTACAATCGATCGGTTTGAAAGTGAGAAAAATTAGAAAATGATGGCCGCTAGCAGTGACAAAATCGAAGTTTTTACCGAACCAATTTTTGATAACTCCATTGTTAGTTTTCAAGAACACACAATGACATATAAACCTTACGGTTCTCCAACATTCCGCAATTCCGATGAAATTCGCATACCTGTACACTTTCAAGATAACATTTTGGATATATCGGATAGTTACATTTACATCGAAGGAACATTCAAACCCAAAGACGTTACTAAAAAATGTTATCTATCAAATAATGCCATCGCCTTTCTATTCGACGAACGTCGTTATGAAATGGGAGGGGAGCAAGTTGCCGTCGTTCGGAAACCCGGAATTACTACAACGATGAAAACTATGGTGTCATTGGGTGCCGCACAAAATAGAGCTCTCATGGCATGTGGATGGGGTCTAGACGAAGCAAATCAAGGTATACTGGATTCCACAAGTAACGTGTTCTCCGGCAAGCTTCCTCTAAAATATCTCATGGGTTTCGCAGAGGATTATTCAAAGGGTATTTTTAACGTCAAGCAAGAGTTGATTTTAATTATCGCCCGCACTTTCAACAATTGCTATATCGGCGAAGTAGATGCAGACATTTCAATTGAAAAAATTGAATGGAAAATTCGTCACATTATTCCAGACGATCGACAGAAGTTAAAGATATTATCGCGCATGAATAAAGGTGGTAGTAACGCAAACGTTCCAATGGCTTACCGTAAATGGGATCTTTACGAGCTACCTTCTTTGAGAGAAACATCGTCAGACGTATGGGCCTTAAGAACTAGCACGAGTCTCGAAAAACCGAGATATTTGATTATCGGTTTTCAACCAACTAGCTCGTCCGACAACAGAGCAAAAGATAGCACACAATTTACAACGGCCGATATAAGTGACATTAGGCTCTATCTGAACTCTGCCGTATTTCCGTACGAAAGATGGAATTTAGATTTTTCAAAGAAAGTGTATGCCGCAGCCTATTATAATTATGAGAATTTTCAAGCTAGCTACTACCAGCGAGAACTGAGCGATCCTATGATGAGTTTTGCCGACTATCTTAAAAATCCGTTATTCGTAATCGATTGCAGTCACCAACCAGAAGCCGTTAGGACGTCCACAGTGGACGTGAAATTGGAGTTCGAAACACGCAAAAGTAAATTTCCTAAAGACATTAAAGTGTCCGCGTTAGTTATTCACGATGCATTTTTTAGCTACAATATACTTAATGGTTCTGTTAGTAACAAATCAATACATTAGTTTGAAGTTGTGTAATTCTCCAAATTATATACTTTACATACTTAAAATAAACTTATAAACGACATATTGGAGTTTTATTCTTACTACTACATACGACATATTTGAGGCTTATTTAATACTTCAAAGGTGGGGCTTTGGTAAATAAGGTCGAGAGATGAAGAATAGGCAGAAATTTAGGAGAGGGGTGGGGAAAAGAATGTATATAAGACGTGATTTAGAAAATTAAATTCACTCGAAGCCAAGATGTCATCAAGTTCGGATGATGGATATTCCAGTGACGACGAGCAGACCGCGGCACCAAATGTGCAATATAGGCTTGTACTGAGACCGTGAAGGCTTAGACCTAGGTATTGCATCATGCAATCCTACGTCTCATGGGGGTCTAGAGATTTGTGTATGCACTGCTACACGAGAGGATTTGGAGCTGTGATGATGGATGTTCATTTCGTCACAACTCGTTTTACAGTGGGTTCGCGAGGTGATCAAAGGCGGAACCACTCGAGGTGTGCTTTGTGTAGGGAGAGACTGTTTACAGTCGTTCATCAGCAGTCTTGCCTTATTTGCAATAGAATGTAAATTCTATTACAAATAAAGCTCCTCATACGACAACCCTGCCTGCCCCCTGACAAAATCAGTCCTTTTCAGGACTACAAAATATTTGATCGTAGTTTGTAGTTAAACACAATGTTTCCTAAAGAAGATATTTCTCGATGGAAAAATTGTGTTACTTTGGGTGAGAGAAGCATTAAGTGTTTAAATCATACATAGATAGCGAGAGGAAGAGCATTTGCAATATTTAGCTTGTAGTGTTTATGTATGATAAGAACGCGTATGCCTCTATTTATTCAAAGTGATATGACTTTCAATCAAGCAACATATTTTAAAAAATAAGGTCACTCTACATTAGGATTCTTGTCGTTTCACATAGAACGTTGGCTAATATTAAACCCGCTCTAACCTATGACAAAAACAGACGTAGTTTCAGAGTAACAAAATATTTCGAGCTAGAAATCTATTCTTGAGGAAATATTTTTGTTACTCTTAAAGGATATGTCAGAACCGTTTAGCCCCACTCTCATCCCCACTCTTATCCCCACCACCCTAAATGCTTTTAAAAGCGGGAGCAGTCATCACATTTTTCATATCTCAACCAGCCATGAAGTGGGACAGGCTGATGTTAAGGAGGACAAGGGAGTCGAAAATAAGCGAGTTTTGGGAGGCTTGGCGTTTAAAAAACGCGAATAAGCCAACGGCTATCGTACAGCCGATTCCAAGACCGCCGCCACCACCGGAGCCGGCTCCAACAGAGCCGGTGGAAGTGGTGGAAGGACCCCAGATGCTGCTGGGTCCGGAAGAAAGGGAGGCTCTCTTACAAGAGCTCACGGAGCGCCGTCGGAGCCATCGCAGCACGCGACTGGAGGCACGCAGACGGCGTGCCGCACCGCGATCGGTGCAGATCGCGAGAGGGGAACAACCACTCTAGGTTTCCCTCTCCAACCCAACCCACCGCGAAAACGGCCCTTTTCAGGGCCACAAAAGATTTGATCGTAGTTTAGAAATTCTTAGTCACTTTGTGTTTGACACTGTATTAGTGAAAAATGCAAAGATGACCAAGAATGACATTTTCTGGACGTTTAAAAATTGACGTTGACATTTGTGCATAACTGTTTTCGATACTTTAGCTAGAAGTGTCCAAAACTGAATTTAAGTTAAAGATCCAAGATCCATTAAAACTGATATATTTCTAACTTAAAAATCACATCCATTTAGTTATTTCCGAGACGAATATTTTCGGATCTAAAAATCGATATTTCTCGGCCCACTAAGATTTTCGACCGAAAAAGCAACCAAATTAACCGTTAAATAACAGAAATTTTTTTATTTCAGATCAAAGCAATGACAACACGCACATAACTTTCCAATCATTTCATAGCCAAAATGACCAATACAGGGGTTTGCTCAGGTTTGCAACGTCACGACTTGGAGGTTTTTTTTTAAGTCTCAAAGCCTGCGCAGTAGCTATTACCCCGCTAATTTTTTGGAATTTTTAAGAAATAACCTCAGATATGGGTTAAGGGCAGTAAAAGAAACGTATTAGTCTTATTCAAGTTTTTCATAAAATGTCGGGAAATGCCTTAAAAAAAATTATGAAAATGCTAAAAAAATTGAAAATCTTTATTTCTTATTTTTCCGATATTTAAAAAATGCCAAAAAATAGTTCAAATTAATCAAAATCTTTTGTGCTTTCCACTTTTGCCGTAGATGGTCGGGAAATGCCTTAAAAAAATTGATGAAAATGGTGAAAAATCAAAAATCTTTATTTTTCATTATTTTCAAATTTTAAAAATGCTAAAAATACTTTAAATCAATCCGCTATGCTACACTGGGGGTGGTGGGGGTGGGGGTGGGTTGTGGTGGGGGAAGCTGAGCTCTTTAAAAGCAGCTCGGCTCGACTGCTTACTTCATTACATTCGCTCATCTCAAGATGGCATCATCGGATGATGATGGATACTTAAGCGATGATACTCCTATGAATTTGGATAATTGGGCTATAAGACGGAGGAAAGTTTTCCCCGTCCGATCCCGCCGGGTGTGCAAGACCTTAAACCTGGTGAAGGTGGGTAATGACGAGTGGTGTATTGGCTGCTATGCCGACTTGGAAAACAAGTCGGCTGGTGACCAATTCTTCAGTGGTCATGTAACCCAAGATTTCGGTAGTCGCGCGCACATACCGAACTGCAAAGGTTGTGGAGTACCTCTTGGTACTCTACAACATAAGAGTGCGTGCCTTATTTGTAATCGAGCCTGATTACAAATAAGATATCCCGTGAGAAACGGTCCTTTTCAGGGCCACAGAATGTTTCATCGTAGTTTTAGTTACCTAATGCCATAGTATATGTGGTGTTAGATAGAAAATTATATAAGTCCAGTTGGATCGAGTATAATTTTCTTTGCAAAATCCGTCCTTTTCAGGATGACCGAATATTTTGATCTTACTTGTATTTATCTAATGTCACGACATCTGTGACATTAGATAGAAATTGTGTAAGTCCAGACGGATCGAGTATAAGTATCTTTGTCGGTCACATTTCCAGAACACAATTACACCATTTTTGAGAACTAAAAGCAGTTTTCGACAGTGAAGTCCGCCAGTATCATTTTTGGATGGAGGGCATTTGTATAATAAACTCTAGTTTGTTGGCGGTGAAAAGGTGGGGATGGAGTGGTGGAGGGGGTAGATTATCTCTATTTAAGCGGTTGCGAGCGAGTCACAGAATCACTTCATTTTTAAATCTTAAAGTACGAAGATATAACTATGGATTTCGATAGACCATTGAGTCGCGGTTCATCGGTTTTTAGCGATGATACCGTTGACATGAATGATGTCGATATGGATGACCTACTCTTGGACATCGAACGACTGTTTAATGTTAATGTTTAATGCCTGGGAAGATGAGCGGGCAGTCGAAGAAGCAGATCTGGGTCAGGAATTGCCAAACATCGATTGGCAAAATGGGCAGTTGTCGGCTGATGAGATGCAGCCGGACTCCAGTACCGATTGGGTGCCACCACCGCCGCCGGAAGATCATGACGGTCCGGCCGATTCATCCACTTGGTGGATCACGGACCATCAGGATGAAGATGGTCCAGCGGATTCCACCAACTGATCCCGGAACCATGCCCTCCCCGACCTACCCCGACAAAATCAGCCCTTTTCAGGGCTACGAAATATTTGATCGTAGTTTGTAGTTGATTCATGTCACATCTCATGTAACATGATATTTCTCAAGAATTAATTTCTTTTGGAAAATATTGTGTTACTCTGTAAAGACATGTACGTTCTTACCATACGTTAGAACTAGCTAAATTTCTAGTAAGTTCTCTACGAAAATGCTGAGAGTTTGGTCTATTATCTTACTTGTAGTAAAATTCACATTTTATTACAAATAAGATGCATGTTCTCAGCCATTGTAACGGGTAGCCTCTCTTCACAGACATAACACTTTATCGCATACTTAAGTTGTGTGCATCTAACGATTACACACCTAAAGTTACGGCCCTATATTTTCCGTCTATTCGTTTTTTCTATTTTGCATAAAAAATATTGTTTCATTTAACTTTTTTTATTGTCATATATACAAAAACATTTTCTTTTACTTATATATACATTACTATTACAAAATAACTTAACTCTATATTTACAATAAAATTCTAAAGCTACTTCTTATACGCTAAATTATTCATTACTTCCAGTCTTTTAACGCACTTCTCCCTTGTCCTTTTAGTTTGCTCCACTTTCACCCGCAGTTCATTAATCTGTCTTTCAAAGTCCGCCTCATCACTATCACACTTTTTTAGTTCGCGCAATAGTTTTTCCCTATACCTATATGCCTCGGAGAAGACGCACTTTTGGCTCGCCGAAAACTCGTTCAACCAGTCCGGCTCCTCAGCAGTTGTTGCTGACTGCTGCGATTCCTCATACGATCGCTTGCATCGCATCTTGACCGGTTTGCGGCTCTTCCCACGTCCTATTGTTGGCGATAGTGGTGCCTCCGTTGCAATTGTCCCTTTGTCGACAACCTGTAAATTGTCAGGTGTGGCCGAGTCTGGACCGTTATTCACCACAACGATTGGAGACAGAGGCTTCGGTGGTGGTGGCGGAGACTTCAGAAAATCAGGTAGTTCCACTGGCACTGTGGGGCGCCTAAACTGAAATTTCCTCTTCTTCTTCTCGCCCTCGCCAGCCGCATAGAATTCACCTTTATTAATGGTGGCCGTTTTGGGTTTGGTCAGAAGATTTTGTAGTTTCGATGTTGGCCCCCGCCTCGCCTTTGTGATCACCACATCACTTATAATATTAATTCGGCCTCCATCCTCCTCAGTCCACTTGTTGACGTAGTCAACCGCCGAATTAACTGTCTCCTTGTTCGCGTCTACTTCTTCTTCCACAAACGCAGTGTTCAGCACGTCGTCATTGTGCCATTCTTCGAAGACACCTGGGGTCAGCAGGTCCATCACTTCCTGCCCCATCAACTCTGCTTGGATACTTCCATCCAAGTTAAACGCATTTAACAAGGACTCACTACCGGAATTCATTTTTCTAACTAACTCACTGCACTAAACTGACAAATGTATTTACTTGGCGAACTGTTCTAGCGAACTATGAAATGCTCTGCCTAACAAACCAAATTTATACTTATCACCCCACCATAAACTCCCCCACTCTATCTGACGGTTGATGCTTTGGAGGCCAAACAAGTTCATTCAACTTACAAGGTTGCGTTCAACGGCTAGACAGCGATTCAAGGACATATTTTCAAGGCAATCGTGTGTCCTTACTTCTGTTATTGTTTGTGCTCTCAAGGTTATATGATCTAGACAACCCATATTTATAGACACTCTCTTTCCTTCGATGACTATTATCAGAAACTATAATGTTGCCCGCAGATCAAGATAACAATTCAGCATCCAGCTGAGACTTTTTCAGGAGCACAAATAATAATTTCTGCTGTTTGCTATAATTGTAAAAGAGAAGTATATATTTGGACTGACCACATGCAATCTTACAGTTACATTGAATTGTTGAGAGTAAGGATTGTTAAGTGTCATTACTGTGGAACGCTGATGTGTCGACGAGGGCCGATTAGCAGATCTCATATGTTGAGAAGACAATGGATGCTACGAGAAGTCTACAAGCAAGACATTAATTAATTTTTATTTTTGTAACTTTATTACTATATTGTAAAATAAAACAACATATTATTGAAACAGTTATCTATGTATTTTACTATCCTGCGTTATACAATTTCAACTATTGCTATTACTATAGTGGTTAATAAATCTACGTGACATTGGAGTTAATATTTTTTTATTTTTCTAAAACACAGACTTTCCAACATTTTTCTAATTATAACTAATATTTTCGGGTAAAAAACTTTGCATAGCTTGTATTAACATGTTTAGGTTATCTTCAGGGTTTGTTTCGTAAAACTTTATGTCTGGGTGTCCCCAAGGTAGAGTTTTTGTTGTTGATGGTATAATATAACGTTTATCGTCGTGGTGAGATAAAGCAACTTTATTAATTATTTCGGTATAAACGTCGTGTTTATAACTTCGAAAGGTTTTCATTTTTCGAAATATCTGACCACCACGTTCTACGATATTCCGATAATCTTCCAGGTGAAGCTGTTTTTCAATTACACGTTTTTTTATACCTTTCGCTTTTTTAATTTCGCTACTGATTGAGTTTATGTAATAAGCTTTGGCTCCGGTACCATAAAAACTTATTATTGGATCACCTGGAAATTCATCCTTAATTCTACCTACTACTGACTCACTTTTTTTTATGTTAAAAATATTTCCTTCGGTATAATTGGATGTATCGAATTTATCCGGATTTTCTGCAATTATGCGATAAAAATTGTCGGTGTAAACTTTTAATATTAACGAATCTGTGTCGGTATACAGTAAAGAAGCATTTTTGCCAAATTTTGCTTTAATGAATGAGTAGAAAAAATCATAAATTACTGTTTTCGACATGTCCAGTATGGAAAATCCGATATAAATTGGTTTATTATAAGTTACCTTTAATTGGTCCATATGAATGGCAACGAATTCTTTATTAAAAACCGTTGAACTTTTAAAATAAGGACGCGAAATTAATGCTCGTGCCCCAATTTTACTCCTGTCATTTTCCCATCGGGTAACTAGTTTTATATCATTACGATTCTCCACATTTTCCATGGTCTTACCAAAAACAGCATTAATGATTAATTTAAAAGTGTCTTTACCAAACTTTGTTGTTGCCCTATTGCGCAAATCTGTATTTAAGTCGATATATGTCTTTAACCACGGGGATTGATTGGGTTTGATTGGGTTTGCATTACCATTAGGCCGTTATTGATTGCTTGTTTTAATGTTCGGTAATGAATGATATATTTCTGTTTATCGTTTAAATTCGGAATTAACTTTGAAAATTTTGCCGATTCCGTGGGTGGTACAATATTTTCAACTAAAAAGGGTAAGTCGGAATGGTCATCATATAGCGTATCCGGATAATGAACGACAACTTCCAAAACGTATCCTTCTGGACCATTATCGTCCACATCCATAATATTTAAATTTAAAATTTCATGCTCTGATAACCATCTAAAGCCGCCAAATGGTAATGCTTGCGACATACTATGACCGTACAGATTTGTTGCATCAAGATAAACAATGAAAGATGATGGTTCGTTAGGATCGTAGGTTGGTACATATATGTTGTTGGCAGCGTGCATCCTTTCTGAACACTGACTTATACCACCTCGAATACCTTTTTTGAAAAAATGAACCATGTCGATATCAGTCAATAGCTCTAACTCTACCTTAGAAATACGCAACATACAATCAAACGAATAACTTGGAAGGGTATGGTACTGTGCTGGATCCAGTTTATACGTTTCTAAACAAGTATCGCGAAACTGTTCAAAAACATCGGTTAATAATAAAACATCAGATTTCAAATATAAATCCGAATAGTCCCCCAAATTCTTACAATTAAATGTGTCCCAAACCTTTTTAGCTCTATCATAATCTTCATCGCTAATGTGCTCCTCTGACAAACTATCATAAAACTGATTTTTTGTGGGTAAAGTTGGATTGTTCATTTTCTCCATTGAATCGACAAAACTATAGGGAAAAACACCTTTTTTGCGCATTAAATTAAACTGTTCATTATCAGAAAAATATTTTCCTGTTTCCCTGAAACTACCCACAGCTAATCCATTACCCAAATTTTCCAGCGAAGTTGATAGAAATTTAAAACTATCGATGAACCGCAATTTCAAATATTTTTTCTTTATTGTCCCACTTTTATTATCGACATAATCGTGAACGTAAATACTTTTCGTAAACGAAATATACTTTTCCTTGCTTTGAGCTAAAACATCGATTTTGTCTCCGTGACGACACAACTCTTTAATAAACATGTGGCAATCGTACCCGCTCAAGTTATGAAATATAGTTGGAATAAAATTGGGTAACTTATAATTTAAATTGCAAATCGAATGAGCAGCACCAGGTCTTTTTTTCCCAGTTATGTGACAGTGGTCCTTTACTTTACAATTATTATTATTATTTTCAAAAGGTCGTTCACATATACCACATTTTGTGGCATTATTGAACTCCGCTATTTGGTCCGCCGTTAAAGTTTCCATTGCTTTTATATCTCTTAAGTAGGTATTGTAAAGAGATCTTAAATCACTTTCAAGTCGAGAAACGAAAACCTGGGCTGCGTCGTTTCCCCGATAGAGCTCAAATTTTGAAATCGAATCGTCAAAGGAGCACTTTATTAAATACGCAAAAGAATACGGTTCATGTTTGATGCTTTTGACTAAGTAAGAATTTGTGGGATTTGGTTCCACTGTATCCAGTGGTTTAAGCACCGATTCAAAATCCGCGTAAACAACAAACGGTACACGCATTTGCTTTTCTATGTTTTCAAATTTTAATATATTTTCACTTACACTCCTTCCAAATTTATCTATTTTAAAATTTAGTGATGGTGTTAATGAGTATTTGTGGTTACAGTCATTTTTTTGGTGTAATATCAAAGATGATTGTGAACTAAAATATATCAAACAACCATCACAAAAATACATTTTATCTCTACGCGATGTAATTTGACTGGAACATAATTTCGATAAGTCTTTTATCCAACAATAATGACTTTTAGAACAACGCGTATCACAAATATGTTCATCATCATCTTTAATACTACAATCCTTTGTTATTAACAACAAGTTGACATGTCTGTTAAGTTTTCTACCCGAATACCTTAATGGACCGACAACTTCGTACTTTAACATATTATTTTGGAAAATTTTTTGCAAACCATAAACGTTAACTGAAATATTATTCATTTCTTCAAATTTTGATATATCACGCAACTTTACTGGAAAGTCTATACCTGTAAAATTCAGCACTCTTGAATAGTGTGGATAAGATCGAATCTGTGATGCCATTCTAGTAGTGGGGCACAAAGCAGACACGATTGACCACGCAAAACAACACTCATCTTGATTAATCACATTGATGATGGCTTTTTTCAATACGATGAAACGGGGTAACTTTATATATGAAGATCCACCAAAAGGTTTATATTCATTGACATTTACTTCCAGGTATAGAATTTTTTCCAGAGCCCAACCTACGAAAACACAAAAGAATGACATAAGTATTTATTTTATTTTTAGTCGTTAATTTATCTCATACCTGAATCTTTTTCCTGAAACTCAGTCGATTGAGTCTTCATGGCTTCCACTAATGATTGATATATTTCTTCCAAATCGCTTCCTGAAGTGACAATTTCATTGCGTGTATTAAATGACTTGTCACTGTACATATTATCTTGTGTTGGTAACAGATACCGACCAACAACCACCAGATTAACTTTCAAAGCACAACACACTCTTACTAGGTCACTTACTACCTCTAACACTTTTACTTTAATTTCATCAAAAAATAATGAATAGTCAGTATGTTCATTATCACTTGATATACGGTATGTTGCAATCCTATTTCTAAAAGCACTGGACACGAGTTCAACACCAGCTGATATTGGTGAACATGCATTACTTTTATGGTGTATTGTTCTTTGATGAGCTGCCATTCGATTTGCTGGTATGGTTATATTGCAGCAAGTGCAAGTACGCACCTCAGATATTGATGCCCCATCGTCAACTTTTCGCTGTTTTCCACCATGTATATTTGCAAATCGTGCTACACACGATTCTCTTTTATGTCGTATTACATTATAACTCCGAGTAAATGATTTACCACAATTTTCACACACGTACGCCATGACTTTCAAATTAACTTGCTTGAACCGTTTTACTCAACACAATGTTCTATACTAAAATTTAACCCCCCCCCCCCCCTACACTCATATATACCGATCCACATTTAGACCCAACCCACTCGACCTTCATACCAAAACATGTTACACCCCAGTAATAACTCAAGGTAAACTAACATCACAAATGTAACCTTGAAATAAGCGTCGTACACCTGGTCATCACCAAACAAAGAAACAGCTGCTCGCATTCATTGAAAATATGCACCGCAAATGTAACCTTGAAATAAGCGTCGTACACCTGGTCATCACCAAACAAAGAAACAGCTGCTCGCATTCATTGAAAATATGTACCGCAAATGTAACCTTGAAATAAGTGTCGTCCACCTGGTCATCACCAAACAAAGAAACATCTCGCGTTCAAGACCAAGCAAATGTAACCTTGAAATAAGCGTCGTCCACCTGGTCACCACCACCACCACCAAACAAAGAAACATCTGTTCGCGTTCAAGGTCAAGTTATTGACCTTGACCTTGGAATAACACCTGCGCATACCAAGGCCAAATAACAATAGCACACCTGGTCGTTCAATGTCGACCCTACTGCGCATGCGGAGACTCGGGGAGCATCAACCACCTCTACTTACTTAGTTTCATTTCAATATAGCTAAGAGCTGAATACAGCTAAATTATTTATTTGAATTTTGTAGTAATAAGTATGATTGTTTTCTAATAAATTAGGCAATAAAAACTCTAAATAAATCAAAACTTTTATTTTAGAACCTTTCAACATATATTTCTACCAAAAGTCATCTTACCCGTCGGATGCGGGCAAAATGACATATACATTAAACAGTGTAAATTTTGCAAAAAAATTGAAGTAGCTCAGTAACTGCAGAGATCACAAATGAATATTTTGGATTTTTTAGACACCCCTGCACATTCTGCATGTGCCCATTTTTTACAAAGTTGGCACATTAACAATGCTTCTCTTGATTTTGACCGACTGTAAATCTCATTACAATATAGACAAGCGCAGTCGTCTTCTTCGTCGTCACTTTTAAATGGGTCATGTTCGTCACTTGATTCACTTTCTATAATTGTCTTTTGTGTCACATTTCTTTTGCCATTTAATATGCTGTTTTTTCTCGATATCCTTATTTTTATCACCAGTCTTAAAGGCATTTTCTTCATCACTTGATGTACTTTCCACTAGTTTCTTTTTCACAACATTTCTTTTCAGCTTTCTTTTTTGTTCTTCTTTCCTTTCACTTTTCTTTTCTCGAAGGCTTTTAAGGTAAGGACTCTCGGTTAATAAGTCTTGGTAATGGCTAGCTTTTCGTTTGACGGCTTTCCTCATATTACTTTGATGCAACGGTGATAGTTCTTGTAGGATACCTTGAATTTCTTTATTTTTGGAATTATATGCACATGGCATAGAAACATCGTCAGTGTGCGGTGTAGGTGATATTCCATCTTCATGTGTGGATGTTGAAGGGATAACATTACCGCGTAGAAATTGAATATTTATGTGTTCTTGGACTTCACTACGATTACCATTCTGGAATATATCTTCAGCAACATGTACGGCGTCCACCACATCAACAGAAACTGGTTCGTCTTCAGGAACATCGGTAGATTTGTAAGGTGTCGAGCGCTACCTTTAAATTATCGCTAGTTAACTGTAAATTTCGAATTAAATTCAATGGTTCCCTTTTAAATAGGATTTAAGATAAATTAATTTTTCAATATTTGTTAACGTGGCGTCATCTTCGATAAAATTTTTGAAAAGTTCGTAAAAGGTATGCCAATTTGTTATATCACCATTAAATTCCTGTATTTTTAATTGCGGACGAGTAATATTAGAAGCCAATTTGGACGCAGGCAAAGCACTGGACTGACCTAGAGGACTAGTTTTATTATTCAAAAGAAAATTTATTTTGGATTGCAATTTCGCCTCCAAATTAAAATATTTACTTTCATATAAGTCTCGTTCTTCTTCATCAGCCTTTTTATCGAGCTCTTCTATTTGTGCCTGAACTTTATCGAGCGTGTCAAAAGTCGCGTTCATAAGTTTAAGCCGCGCCTGAAAACTCTCAGGCATCACCTCCGTATCTTTATTTTTATCGTACCAGGTTTCAATTCTGGTGATTGAAGCCTTTGCAGAGGCACGTTGTCTGACTAGTGCATCCATTTTTTTTTATTTATTTAGAAAGTGAATCAGTGAAACGTTATTGCTTTAAATAAAAATTATTCTTAATATTACCCTAACTGTTACCAATTTACATTAAACTGTATGATTTATACAAAAATATCACATTATGTATACTTGGGAAAGAATAAAAAATGGAAATATAGCGAAAACATCTTCACAAATATATCAATAAATGTAGTTTAAACTCCCTGTACATACACAAGTGTATTTTAGAAAGAATAAAAACCAAAAATATTTATTGAAAATTACACTAAAACCTCTAGATTCACACTAAAAATTGAAAATAGGTATAGAGGAAAAACTGAAAATATAGCAAACATGTATGTTTCTATCAGAAATTAGATTATAAACACTTTATTTTTATAAACTTTTTACTTTTTACAAACAAATCTAAAAGTTTTTTACTTTTGTCCGGTAGTGTTTAAAATCCCTTGAAACAAAAATTAAGCAACGATCCTACCTTGTAGTCTTGAATCACCTCAGGCGTCAGGGATACGTTGATGGACCTTTTCTTTTTTCAGTGAAGGGCCGGAGTACAATCTTAAATACAGGAGCACTCTTTTTCTAAGCAGAAATACAGCTTAACATCAGGGAAAGTCTCTCACAATTTGAATAAAGGTGCACAGCATTTTTTCTTTATTGTTCGGGTCGTTTTAACCGTCTTTGGATTTTACAGATCACTGGTTTTGGTTTGAATTTGAGATCCGGCTCGAAGGACCAATTTTGTAGTGGATACTTACACTACAAAGCCCATTCAATATAGTGAACTTAGAAATCTTAAAACGTCTAAGTCTACGTAAGTTATTACTTACGTTCAATTCCCTTTGACTCTTTGAAGGACCACTACGCTCTGTTTTCTTAAAAGAGAGGAGCGCAGAACTCTCCTTTTCTTCTTTTCTTGCCAGTAAGACAACTAATCTTTGACAACAATATATTGTAACAAAATCATCAACTTCACTTCAGTTCAAGCACAAATCAAAGCAAATTACTGCCGAATAAACTGGCACTGGAAATAAACTTGCATTATTAACTTGGATTCAGAAATATATATATATATATATATATATATATATATATATATATATATATATATATATATATATATATATATATATATATCCCGGACGGAAGTAAATCCATATGACGGATTCCGAAACTTATAGAAAAAAGAATGAGCTAACGTTCACCTAACTTTTTTCATTACTGTTTTTTTTTGTTGACTCGTTGTCACTCACTGTCAGTCTCGCAGATCAGCCCTGCCTTTTTTTGAAGACGTTTTTTCTCGACACGTCATCATAACGTCATTTGTCTTTGCGTCATACTAATGATCAAAAAATATGTAATAGGTTTTATTCTAATAATTTTTGTCTGCAGAGAGCAAAATACTTAATATTTTGTTGGGAGGGAGTTTCCCGAACAATATTTAATTCAATATAGGTCTTGTAAAATACATAAGCAAAAATTATTAAAAAATATTGACAGTTTTTATTTTGTGTTTTTCTTGATCAAGAATTACAAGAGATTAATACCATATCAAAATCAATGCAAAAATCGGATGCCAACTTAAACGAAACAGTCTTTTAAAAAATTAAAGGCTTACCAGCACGCACACCACTGATGCAAGTACCCTTTCATTACATACTGGCGTGTACCAAAATGCATGTCAATAGCTTAACGCATTTTCGAAAAATAAAAAAATATTTAAAAAAGAAAATATTATACACCCTGTATCTCGAAAATGAAGTATTTGAGGGTGCATGGTTATATAAACTTATTTTCATATTTTTAGATGTAGAATCTGCCCCGAAAATTTCTTAACATCTTTCATACACCCTGTATATGTAATTCTGTTTTAAGGGGAGTTGCTAACATCGCTACCATTTTGGTTGCTTTTAACATTGTTCTTACCGAATTATTTGCTGTATGACTGACTTCAAACTTGACATCTAAAAGAAATTCATTAAATAAATCAGATTTTATTTGGATGATTCCTTTAAACTGCGCGTCGCAAAAATTCGACAGACGTATCCAGTGTTTGCGCCAGGCGCAGTTTTAAAAATGATTTCTTTGATTAATTTATTATTACATACATATATACCTTTTTTATATGTTCACGCCAGAAAGTCGTTAGTTTGTTTTTTATAGCAAATAACTAAGCAACCACCTTGTTCAAAAACAAAAAAATAGGAGGAATATGGGCTGGTTCTTTTTTCTGTTTTTCTTTTTAATATATTTTTTATTAGAATGTTACAAATGAGTCATAAAGTGGGTTGGCTAAAGTGTGTATCCGTAAATTTTAAATAAAGTATGGATACTTGAAAATGTATTGATTGACTTTTTATTTTAGCTTTAACAACTTTCAGCAACAAAAAATTGCCTTATACATTCTACTAAATTTTCAAATCATCTGATATAGTTATCGGGCAACTTTACATTGTTATATAATTAAATTATTTTTAATGTTAATTAACTAATTTTAGACATAACAATAAACTTTACATTATAGAATTAAACTACGCTTATAGGTAAGTATTTATACTAAAATTAACTTGAAGGGTTTAGGAACGTTTGCGCAGTCCCCAAAATTTCGAAATAATTTTATCGCAAATCATTCTTTCAGTTTTTTATATTAAAAAATTTTCCTCGTGCAACAATTTTAACATTTTCTCAAAAATTTTAAAATTTAACTGCTCTTTTGGTAAAGTTGGCATACTGACGTTAAATACATTCATTTTTCAAGAAAGAATTGTTTACTGTCAAAGTCAAAAAAAACAACAAAATTCGGTCTACAGGGTGTTTTTAATAAGTGTCCGATATTTCACAGGACAACTCCTTGGGCAATTCTAAGACAGAAAGTTCTTTTAAATATGTGGTCAAAAACGCTTCGTTTCCAAGATACAGGGTGTTAAAATTTTATTTCTTTTTTAATTTTTTAGATTTGATTCTCACATTTATTTAGATAATAGATTCAAATTTGGCATACTAAATAATTATTACAATGCTTATGATGTAGCTTTATTAATTTTGAATACGATTTACAGGGCGCATTTTTTTACTGCGGCACTGACTTCCGCCGTATTTGGAATTAAGTTCCCCGCTCTCTTCTAAATATTTTTTATAATCCTACATTTTTTTCGTACGTGTCACCATTTTCGAACTATTTAGCAAAATATCCATGTATGCCTGCAACGAACTCGATTGTTTTTATTTACTTTTATTCATATTGAAGTATTGTTTTTGAAGAGAAGTTTTTATAACATTTAAAATGGTGAAATCTTTATAAAATATCGATATTTCAATATTTCAATAACCACAATAATACTGTTTAATATTACATCACCCCATGCCATCAGTCACGGCCTACATGATTGTCAGGACTATTTAAATTTAGTCTCAGTATTTTTATCATGCACAGATGGATATTTTGCTAAATAGTTTGAAAACGGTGATACTTACGTACCAAAAAAATTCATGATATTAAAAAGATTTAGAAGAGAGCGGGAAACTTAACTCCAAATATGGCGAAAGTCAGTGCCGCAGTAAAAAAAGTTCAGAGGGGTAAAAGGTGTCATGGCCATAAAAAAGAACATTGCCCTATAGATCGTATCTAACATTAATAAGGCTACATGCAAGCATTGTAACAAATACTGAGTATGCCAAATTTAAATTGATTGTTTAAAAAAGTGTGAGAGATAAATCTAAAAAATTAAAACAATAATAATTAAATTTTAACACCTTTCTTGGAAACAAAGCGTTTTTGACCACATATTTATAAGAATTTTCTGTCTTAGAATTACTTAAGGAATTGTCCTGTGAAATATCGGACACTTATTAAAAAACACCCTGTATATAAAAAATTATAAAGATATAAAATTAGTTTGACAAGGTTTTAAACCGTAAAAAAACTGGATAGCAAACGTTTTTAAACCATTAATTTGTATTTAGGGAGTTGTGTTGTAAAATTTAAAAATATTTTTTATCAAATAAGAGCATTTTTGAAAATAGGAGAGTTGCCACTAACTAAAATACTAAGGAACCAATTATTATTAGATGTTTAGGTATTTATTTTGTAACATCTCCGATTAAATAATTTATATAATTATTTATAAATTAAACTTAATTTAGCTCTCTTTTTTTTTTGTCGGTATAATATTAGCAAAAACGTAACAGGATGGTAAGAAAAAAATATTTTATTATGCATATGTACTTAATATTATAATTTTATTTAAAAGGACTTTCTCTATAAAAAATAATATGCCACGCCACAGAAAGCAAGTAAAAAAATATTAAGGTGATATTTTTGTTATTTTTTTTCGTCAAGATTAATTTGAACATGAAAAGTATGCAGGTAATAGTTAATATAAAAACAATGAAGGGAAAATTCAAATTCAGAATCAAATACTAGCAATGAATTTCATAAAGGTTCCCATGATATTCTGGAGTGCCGAATTTTGTTTCAGTAAAAAGTTTAAGGCAGTTTGGTGGATTATCATAATAAAAAGAAAAAAGTAAAGAAAACACAATAAAACTTATTAAACATAGATTATAATCTTACAATAACCAGAAAAGTTTTTGTCATCTCGATACAGATTGAAAAATAGTATTTGATGTTTTTCCTTATCCAAAAATCGGATGAACGTGGATTTTCCTCTGCTCTCTGTTTTTTTTCTGCAACAAAAACGATAACGGTGAACTTGCTTCTACACCACACTTTGCAGCGTTCTGGGGTTAAATTGATAAATTTAACTGCCCAGAAGTGCTACAAGTGCGCGGCAGCTTTTCGCCAGGAGCATTTATGGGCCGTAGGTTTTTTAATTTTCCCTTTTCCTCTTCTTTGTTTAGGTTTTCCAAGGCACTAGGGCGCCACTGAGTTTTTGTTAAAGAAAAATACCCTTACAGCTTAATAAACTCAGAACTTAAGCTGATATTTGATTTTAAAAAAAAATGTTATAAAATTCTTTGCATGTGTTTTAGCAGGCAATAAAACAAACCATTCCCCAAAATAAAATATATTTACTCTTATTTTAGAAAAGCTTGCCGACAGCTAAAAGGATTTGGTCATTAATAAAATAATACCTACTTGAACATATGGGTAGTAGATACTTAAATTAAATTACAGTATGAAAGGTTATCAAATATTTTTAGTACCATTTTGGCAAGTACAGTTTAGTAAGTATAAAATATACACCCTGCTACAAACAGTCTAATAAAATGGATAAGGTAAATCGTCAGGTAACGCAACGAGGGTAGATACCAAAAAAAATCATGATTCTTTTCGCTACGCCCTAAAGAAAATGATACAAAACTTACCAAAATAGTTTTATACACTCTATTAAGTCAATATTCACTTGATAAGCCGCATGGTACCAAAAAAAATATATATACAATTTTATATTCATCAGTAATCAAAAACATAATACGGCAGATTTAAAATAGGGGTAATTACGTAATAATATTACCTCTAAATACTTATTTTTACAAAATTTACACTAGTCCACAGGAGACTTTATACTGCTAAGCTTTAAATAAAAGGGATTATGTAATAATAATAAATTCATAAATTAACATTTTATATATGCAATTATAACCAAAAATCGGCGTACAGGCCTTACCCAGAGACAAAATGGAGTACAATCCACCGTAGCACGCGGAACTGAGTGCTTAGGGTGACTATCCTGACGGAGGAGGAAAGCTCTGAAAAGCTACCTTTCTAGATGTGGATCGGCATGGTACCAAAGGTTGTATCGAGGTGATGCGGCTGGACCACCTGGAGTAGGTACCCCTTCAGACTCTATGGTGTTGACGATAGAAACTCATGAGAAGCCACATACATAGGGTTGCATCCACCATGAAACATCCTTTTGAATTGTCGAAAATTATTCCTTTACCCGGAAAAAACCCTGTAATACAACAGTACAAATCACTCCAAGAAATTCGGGGAGAATAAAAGCTTTGCTTACCTCATCCCCATTGGAGGGTCACCAAAACGAAAAAACCACCATCGGCCACATTGTGACTTTTGCCACAATCACAAACTAGTAGGTTCAACTTATAAAACGAGGGTTATAACTAACGGCCCTCTCTTGCCAAGGCTGTTTGGCCAAGATTGTCCTTCACGACCACCTTGTCCTTCCTTAAATTCACCCCAAAAACCTCCCACGACATCAATTTCTTGCCCCTCACAATTGGAACTCCATGTGTCACATTGGACCAATCAAAGCATTCGACGTCAGCCCGAATGTGCGCCGTTCAAAACTCGGCCTCTACATAATTATATTTTGGTTGTTCCCAAAAGTAAACACGATGTTTTGAAATGGCAATCATATTAGGAAATAAGAAGAAAAGAAACGGAAGATTCTCTGGACGTGCAGACACTGTAGCCTTAGAAAAACAAAGTATTCACTTCGTTAATTAGAATTTGTAATCAATTATTAATTAGTATTTTATTTTAGTTTACAATTAATCAAAATATACTATATACAATTAAAATGGGAGAAACGTGCTACAAGAATAAGAATTTTTTTTTTATCAGGGCCAGTCGTTACGTAGTTCTTAAAGTACACGCAATGATATAGGTAATATTCTTAGGAAATGCTAAATTAAACAATGAATACAATACTGTAAATTGATCTTTTAGGGTGAATCAACTCAAGTGCAGAAATAAAATTAAGACATTCTGGACTCGCACAACATAGTGGGGTTGAACTATATAGAATAAAAAAAGGATGCCAAATTGCATAACCTACATCCTTGTAAAACATAAATGCTTGTTATTTGTGTAAGAAATTAATAATTTAATAAAATAAGATTTTATGAGATATTTAGTGTTTGCCTTAAAGTAATGTCAAAATTTTCTACAAAATCATCTTCACCATCTTGTCAGGAAAACCAAATGCACTAAAAAGTAATTTCAAAAACAATGTAGCATTTCAAATGCTACACTACCCCCTTCGAAAAATAAAAATATGTTAACTACAGTTAACATATTTTTTATCTCGTACACCAAGTTCTGGGTTGATATCTCACGCGTATCAAAACGTCCTACTGGAGTCACAGTTTGATAAGTCATAATTCGGGTACAGTCACAATTCGGCTATAGTCTTAATCGGTAAAAGTCTAACAAAACTTTAGTGCACGTATAAAACAAAATTTACAACAAGTTACTAGGTATTCAAAGATATTCGACAGTATTCTAGACATTTTTTTTAGAACTACGTAAGATCTGCATTCCTGTTAATTTACAGAGACATCTGAATTAGAACCAAAATATGGTTTTAAATCTTTCACGTGCCAACGACCAGCGGGTGTGCCGTCTGCGTTGCGCAATTCATAGACTAAACGAGAGATTCTTTTTTCTACGGTACAAAGAACATATTTAGGGGCTAATTTACCGGAAAACTTATTTGCTGCGTCCGATAAAACTTTGTTGCGTCGCCAAACCCGTTCACCCTGTTCAAAACTAGCATCTCGCTTCCGGAGGTTATAAGACTTGGCATAGCGTCTATACGCATCGTGCAACCGTTTTCGAACTTCTTCGAAAATATCCGATAAATTTTTAACATCGCCGACGTACTCGTCGCGATCTCCGGCAGTAATCTCTATACCTTCGGTAGAAGTTATATCCCCGTAGTAACGACCAGAAATAGGTACATAACGACCGTAATTTAAAAACGCTGGTGAGTAACCAGTCACTTCGTGTTTGGCGGTATTAATGGCATGTCTAATTTTGGGTAATTCTTTATCCCAGTCTTTATGTTCTTCAATGTAACAACGGATTGCGGTGCCGACAGTTTTATTATTTCGCTCGACGAAATTACAGTGGGGGGAATATTTAGGGCTATACCAAATTTTTTGAACATTGTATTGCTGAGAAAGCTTTTTAAACTCCGAACCGGCAAATTGTGAACCATTGTCACACAATATAAATTGAGGAACGCCTCTCTCAAGAAAAACTTCTTCTTCGATAAATTTTATTACACTCTTAGCTGTAGCTTGTCTAATCGGATGAAGGAGAGTATATTTAGTAAACCAGTCTCCCACGACGAGTAAATAAGCATTACCCTTGGAAGATCGGGGAAAAGGTCCCATTAAATCTACGGCAATAATTTGCCAAGGAAATTGTACGGATTTCTCAGCACCCATAAAACCCATACGCGGACTGTTAGCTAATTTTTGTGAAGAACACACCTTACAAGCTTTAACATACCGCAAAATATCTTTTCTCATTCGCGGCCAATAATAATTATCTTGAACTCTACCTAAAGTTTTAAAGAAACCAAAATGTCCAGAAGTAGGTGGATCATGACAAGAACTAACTATTTTATTACGCAAGTACTTTGGAACTAAAGTTTTCCACTCGTTTATATTAGTCTTTACTTTAGATCTAGACAAAATAAGCTTATAAATTATATTATTTTCTACCTTAAAATGAGGGTAAGAATCGGGGCTTTTAACTATTTTTTCTTTCAACGTAATATACCACGGATCTAGCTGTTCTAAGGAAACGTCTATTAAGGATACTTGTGGAATCCTGCTTAAAGCATCAGGGACTATATTAAAACGTCCTTTTCTATGAATTAAATCAAAATTGTACTGGCGCAATTTCATCGCCCATCGTGCAAGTCTTCCCGTAGGATTTTTTAGGTTATTCAGATAAAGTAAAGAGTAATGATCGGTTATTACTGTAAACCTAACACCCTCTATCCACGGTCGAAAACGCTCTAAATTAAATAACAAGGCTAGACATTCCTTTTCGGTTACTGTATAATTACGCTCAGTTCTAGTAAGAGAACGACTCGCGTACGCGATAACCCGTTCTTCACCGTCTAAAATTTGGGTAAGCACACCGCCTAAACCCGTATCACTAGCGTCGCTTTGAACAGTAAAAGGCTTAGTAAAATCAGGTTGACATAAAACTGGAGCAGACACCAAGGCTTGCTTAATTCTCGTAAAAGCCTCCTCTGCTTCATTCGTCCACTTAATAGGCTCTCTTTTTTTCTTACCACGTAATAAATCGTTAATAGGAGAAGTCAAAGTAGAAAAATCTTTAATAAAACGACGGTACCACGAACATAGTCCAATAAATCGTTTAATTTCGGTACTATTCGTAGGACGCGGGTAATTTATCATACTAGAAATTTTCTCCGGATCGGTACGTAACCCGTTTGCGCCTACAACATAACCAAGAAATTTAAGGGTAGTTTTAAAAAATTCACATTTCTCTATACTAATAGTCAAGTTTGCGTCTTTAAGACGATTCTTTACTTCTCTTAACAAAGATAAATGCTCTTCAAAAGTAGACCCTAACACTATTATATCGTCTAGATAGGTAAATATTTTAGGCTCGAAACGTGGCCCAAAAATTTTGTCAACTAAACGTTGCTGTACTTGCGCAGCATTACAAAGTCCAAACGGAACAACTTTAAATTGAAAAAGACCTCGACCGGTGACACTAAATGCGGTTTTTTCGCGTGACTTTTCGTCTAACGGTATTTGCCAAAACGCCTTGCGTAAATCTATAGTCGATATAAATTTTGCGTCCCTTAACATATTCAAAATACGGTCGATACTAGGCAAAGGGTAGGAATCGTGACGCGTCTGCGCGTTAAGCATGCGCCCATCATAGCACAGTCTATGAGAACCATTTGATTTTTTCACAAGTAAAACCGGTGCACAATAAGGGCTATTTGAAGGTTCGACAACATCTAAATTTAACATCTCGTCTAGCTCCTTATTTAAAATTTCTGACATATAAGGTGACATAAGGTATTGTTTTTTCTTAAATGGCTTTGCGTCGCCAGTATCTATTGTCATAGTAATTTTATCTGTACGCCCCAAACGCGTTTCACTAGAAATTTCTTGAAAAGAATCGATACATTTTTGAGCGGCTGCTCTTTGCTCAAACTCTAGTTCATCTAAAGTCACCAAATAATTTAAATTAGTTTGATTCGTGCTTGATATGCTAGTTAAATTATTCTGAGTATTCCATGTATTATTTCTAAAGTCCAATAATAGTGAAAATTGGCGTGCAAAATCGCTACCGAAAATAAACCCATGGCGTATTGAAGGTACAACTAATGCCCTAACTACACGACATTCATCGCTAATCACCACTGGTAAATCAACCAGGCCTATCACTTTTTGCGGCGAGCCGTCTGCAACGGAAATATTTTTTACACTCGCTGGGTTTATTTTAATTTTAAACTGATCTAAAATGTTTTGACCGCTAGCACCGATAATTGACGACGTTGCGCCGGAATCGAAAAGAGCAATTACTTCGGTATCAAATATTTTTACTGAAATATAAGGTCTATTGTCAAAATTTCTTTTTTCCAACATTGGAGAAATTTCATTCCTCACTACGGGAAATTTTAAGTTATGATAAAAGTTTTTAAAGAATTCTATATATTTAGTTTGTTCAACAGTATGGTAGCTTTTATTTTTAATTTTGGCCTGTTTATTTGCGACATAGTTTCGGCCGTAACGTATGCCGCTACGATTTAGTTTTTTGAACACCTGGTACAAGTTTTAATAGTAAAATTGGCAGCGCCACAACCAAAACAAAATTTATTTCTCTTGGCTTTGCAATTGGAGAAAACATGACCTAATTTATTACAATTCCAACATTTTACTTTACTGTTTCCTGAGGAGGAATTTTGTGTCGAAACGTGGCGTTCAAAAACACGAGACGGAAATTTTGAAATATTTTGTCTATTCCTATTGCCTGAATTATTATTATTATCCGTATTAATTTCACAGAGTTGAGAGGAAGAACGAGAAACAGAACAACGATTTTTATTTTTTATGTAATTAGCCTCCTCTAAACGTTTAACTAAATTTACCAATTCTTGAACGGAATCAATAGTACATAAAGCTAGCTGAGTAATATGTTCGGCTAAAAGGTTTTGTTTTAAAATTTTAACTTTAGTTGTTTCACATGGGGTTCTGCTTAGTCTCGAAAAAAGATTTTCTAGCTGAGCTACAAAAATTATGACCGACTCATCTTTGCGTTGCTTGCGCGATTTTATTTGTTCCCAAATTTCGTCTTCTACACACGGCGATAGAAAGTCTCTTTTTATCCTTTCTAATAAATCGGGCCAATTTAAAACAGAGCTCTTTATGCTACGGTACCAAACAAAAGCATCGCCCACAAGCAATTCAACAGCCGATTTAAATAAATCGTCTTCAGAAACACCCCGCGCGTCCGCGACTTCAGTTATGCGTTCAATAAAATTATACACGGCTTTTGGATCCCCGTTAAATTTAACATTCCAATCTGAAAGTAAAATCTGTTTATTTTGACACGTTATTATAGGGGGTGGAACATTTATAATTGATGGTCTAGGAAAACTTTGGTTACTTGTGTTCGCGGTATCGGTAATAATTATTCTAGCATGTACATCTGCATCTAATTGAAGGCATGTTGCGTACGTTTCTTCTTTATAAAGTTTTACGTCTTCGATATCATCCCCTTCGGTAGGAATTTTAAGTCTAAGAACGCGGTTCGCAACATGAGCAATTCGTGATTTTATTCTAGCTAGAAGCGTATCTTCGGGATTGCCTTCGAAATCTAAGATAAGACCGGTTATATCGACAACCGTCGCGTTAATAGCATCGCGTTCTCTGTCAAAATCACTTATATAATTATCTAAATCAATTTTATCAGCTCCTTGGGCTTCTTTCTGCAAGAGTCTAGCTAAAATTTTAATTTTTTCGGAACGTTCTTTTCTACTTCTAACACCACGAATATTCAATTCATAATCAATCTCAGGTAACAAAAGATGTCTAGGGGAAAATTGGTAATCCATTTCTATAAATATTTTCGGTACTATATTATTTGTATTCTAAATAAAATATTTCATAAATATCTAGTCAAAATCGCAAAGGAATGTATGTGTACCACAAAAAAAGGAATTTCATACAGTCTAAAAAGAGTAGGTAAAAATATCAAGAATTTTGTTGTCATTCGTAGATAAGAATAAGTTTGTTTATGCTACCAAACACATGCAACTTGAGAAAATAAAATTTACTTAAATGCCTGGAATTAAAAAATAGTTTGATATTAAATAATTTTTAACGTTCTGAATTTGGAAAATGGAAAATTCGGAGCCTCACGTTACTGGGCGCTATTTAACTTGCAGCGTTCTGGGGTTAAATTGATAAATTTAACTGCCCAGAAGTGCTACAAGTGCGCGGCAGCTTTTCGCCAGGAGCATTTATGGGCCGTAGGTTTTTTAATTTTCCCTTTTCCTCTTCTTTGTTTAGGTTTTCCAAGGCACTAGGGCGCCACTGAGTTTTTGTTAAAGAAAAATACCCTTACAGCTTAATAAACTCAGAACTTAAGCTGATATTTGATTTTAAAAAAAAATGTTATAAAATTCTTTGCATGTGTTTTAGCAGGCAATAAAACAAACCATTCCCCAAAATAAAATATATTTACTCTTATTTTAGAAAAGCTTGCCGACAGCTAAAAGGATTTGGTCATTAATAAAATAATACCTACTTGAACATATGGGTAGTAGATACTTAAATTAAATTACAGTATGAAAGGTTATCAAATATTTTTAGTACCATTTTGGCAAGTACAGTTTAGTAAGTATAAAATATGCACCCTGCTACAAACAGTCTAATAAAATGGATAAGGTAAATCGTCAGGTAACGCAACGAGGGTAGATACCAAAAAAAATCATGCTTCTTTTCGCTACGCCCTAAAGAAAATGATACAAAACTTACCAAAATAGTTTTATACACTCTATTAAGTCAATATTCACTTGATAAGCCGCATGGTACCAAAAAAAATATATATACAATTTTATATTCATCAGTAATCAAAAACATAATACGGCAGATTTAAAATAGGGGTAATTACGTAATAATATTACCTCTAAATACTTATTTTTACAAAATTTACACTAGTCCACAGGAGACTTTATACTGCTAAGCTTTAAATAAAAGGGATTATGTAATAATAATAAATTCATAAATTAACATTTTATATATGCAATTATAACCAAAAATCGGCGTACAGGCCTTACCCAGAGACAAAATGGAGTACAATCCACCGTAGCACGCGGAACTGAGTGCTTAGGGTGACTATCCTGACGGAGGAGGAAAGCTCTGAAAAGCTACCTTTCTAGATGTGGATCGGCATGGTACCAAAGGTTGTATCGAGGTGATGCGGCTGGACCACCTGGAGTAGGTACCCCTTCAGACTCTATGGTGTTGACGATAGAAACTCATGAGAAGCCACATACATAGGGTTGCATCCACCATGAAACATCCTTTCAATTGTCGAAAATTATTCCTTTACCCGGAAAAAACCCTGTAATACAACAGTACAAATCACTCCAAGAAATTCGGGGAGAATAAAAGCTTTGCTTACCTCATCCCCATTGGAGGGTCACCAAAACGAAAAAACCACCATCGGCCACATTGTGACTTTTGCCACAATCACAAACTAGTAGGTTCAACTTATAAAACGAGGGTTATAACTAACGGCCCTCTCTTGCCAAGGCTGTTTGGCCAAGATTGTCCTTCACGACCACCTTGTCCTTCCTTAAATTCACCCCAAAAACCTCCCACGACATCAATTTCTTGCCCCTCACAATTGGAACTCCATGTGTCACATTGGACCAATCAAAGCATTCGACGTCAGCCCGAATGTGCGCCGTTCAAAACTCGGCCTCTACATAATTATATTTTGGTTGTTCCCAAAAGTAAACACGATGTTTTGAAATGGCAATCATATTAGGAAATAAGAAGAAAAGAAACGGAAGATTCTCTGGACGTGCAGACACTGTAGCCTTAGAAAAACAAAGTATTCACTTCGTTAATTAGAATTTGTAATCAATTATTAATTAGTATTTTATTTTAGTTTACAATTAATCAAAATATACTATATACAATTAAAATGGGAGAAACGTGCTACAAGAATAAGAATTTTTTTTTTATCAGGGCCAGTCGTTACGTAGTTCTTAAAGTACACGCAATGATATAGGTAATATTCTTAGGAAATGCTAAATTAAACAATGAATACAATACTGTAAATTGATCTTTTAGGGTGAATCAACTCAAGTGCAGAAATAAAATTAAGACATTCTGGACTCGCACAACATAGTGGGGTTGAACTATATAGAATAAAAAAAGGATGCCAAATTGCATAACCTACATCCTTGTAAAACATAAATGCTTGTTATTTGTGTAAGAAATTAATAATTTAATAAAATAAGATTTTATGAGATATTTAGTGTTTGCCTTAAAGTAATGTCAAAATTTTCTACAAAATCATCTTCACCATCTTGTCAGGAAAACCAAATGCACTAAAAAGTAATTTCAAAAACAATGTAGCATTTCAAATGCTACAACTTCCACACTAAAAAAATATATCTCACTCCTAGATTAACTTTCACAGGTTTCTGTTCTCCTTTTGAATCGCCCTTGTCCGAGTCAACAATTTATTGTTATAGTTCCTCTTAAGATTCAAGAACCTGACGTCGAAAAAGTATTGGAGAGTTGCTGTGTGAAACAACCATAATCGTGTGATAAAGTCAGACACAAAAAATTGAGTATCTAAAATTTCAAGCGTCTTTTTACGTTTTTGCAAATGTTCATCTATTTACCTTAGTAAAATTCTTCCTTATACAAATAGATGTTTGTCTGTTTTGTGATATTTCCTCACTCCGTCAATAAACATTTTTTTGACGAACGACCGTATTTCAATATGGTATTAATCAACTACTTGAACCAAAGTGTATTTTTGTCATAAATATTAGGTAAAAACTTAGGTAATTACTTTAGTTAATTTAGATTTAGTTGAGTGTGATTATATTGAGACAGTATCGATTATTTTCGTAGGAAAAAGGCTAAAGCGATTTTTTGCTTTTTAAAATTTGTATCCCTGTGATTGACTTACTTATCCTGTTGGTTATTGCGTTGTGAAAATCAAGTGAAACTGTTTTATTGCTTTACAGCGCTTAGGCTATATTTAGTGCCCTCTTTGGACAATTTTGACAAAGTAATAAAACAGTCCTTATTTTGTCCCAAAAAAACTGTAACAACAGCTATTCTTTCGATGTCAAACGCGCCTTTTTGTTAAGAAGACACAATCGATGTTTAGTTAAGATCTTCTCTATCTAAATACAATTATATTGTTCTTCAATTTTTGTTAAAACGTCCTTTTGTAAAATTTTATTCTGTGTACATATATTGTATTGTAAAAATGACCACAATAATAAGATGATTAATATATTTGTCAATTTACATCATGTTATTTTCATTGACCTATCGTTTTTAACAATAACGGAAAACCGCATACGCCGTCGTTTGACTTATTTTTAAGCTGTCTGCATATACATAAGTTAGAGCTTACTTAGACCTGTACCGTATCCAATTTGATTTGAGAATGATGACAGAAATCCATTTTACAACGGAGAGATCAATTATGTCTCCCTCTCATGTTCTTTCTCATAGTCGTAAAATGTTTACGACGGGTCGAAAGTTGTCCATGAGAAATTTTCCATCCTAGAAAGAGATCCAGTTGTAAGTACCAGAGTCATTGCAAGACAAGTTTTAATGGTTTCAGATTTAGTAGGTATGTTTACTGGCATTTTTTTGTAATAATTAAAATTTATTTTTTAAGCCTTGTTCTAGATAATATCCTTGAACGGTTTTTATTTTTAAACAATTAAACCGACACGGCTCCCGACAAAGGGTTAAGATTGAGTTAGCCGAAAAGCTGCTGGTTTTAGACTGCCCTAGCGTGCAATGTTGCCATACTCTCAGACTTTTATAAACCTTTGAAACCACAATAGCTCAAAACCTATAAAAGATAGATTCCCTTAAGCGTCTATTTTGACGTAGTAAAATATTTGCACTCATCCCTGTCACCCTGTACCTATACCTAAAAAGTTTATTTAAAGTGTTTAAAGCGCTTAAATTCCTGTGTTCTATAAATCTGCGACTGAGCTATTGAAATATTACGCAAGGTACATATTTGTTCTTTACATTACTTGAACCGGGCGTTATGGGAATGAGTAACAGGAACACAGAAGATTTCTTTAGTTATTGAGAAAGAAGTGACAGTTGCGCCCTAGCAAACGTTTGGTTTCGAATTTAAAGCTGAAGTCACAGTGCCATTACAAAATGTATCTATCCTTCTGGAACTCAAACTTTCAACATTTGCAGTTAAAATTGTACACTTGGTATATTTGATTAAAAAGTTTTTATCGCATCTTTAACTCAGACAAACTTCACTGTCTGCAGGTTGGATGTACTATAGATCAATTTTCATTATATAATATATCGGAGAAAAGTAAATAATTTTTTTAACCTATAAATTGTTTATCTTCAAAATATTTATCCGTTTTTGCTATTTTTTCTTTATTTATTTAAAAACGTTTTCGCCAATACATTATTGCAAATTATTGGTTAGAGGGAGTATTATTTCTTAGAGGGGTAGGAAACAATTTTAAGTAGCATAAATATAAAATAAGCAGGGCCGTCGAAAGATGAAACGGGCCCCGGGGCACCCAGGCTTGCGGGCCCCTTTAGTTCAACAAAACAATACGCGGTAATAAAACGTCATGATACTCGAAAAATAATGTATTAAAACTATTATAAAAAGATAAAGTGAATACGAGATCTTAAAAGTAGAGTGAATAAGAAACAGCACAAATATAAACTACGTATTTTCGGATTTCGTTGTAATTGCAGGGTATCTCTGTTGTTATTAGAGATAGAGAGTTGCGGTTTTGGCAAAGTGTTGCTACTTTTTGACGAAACGAAAGATGGCATAAAAATATTTTTCATGGCCCCCTTCGCTTTTGACATACAGGACGAAATTGATTTTTTTCTATTTTCGGATCCCCTAGCATTTCAGTTAATGAGGAATTTGAATCTATATCGTAGAATGTAATACGCTTCGCTGAAGCCAAATCTATCTTGTTATGCACTAGGATAAATCCTATGTTGATTTTCTCTAGACCAATATATAATTATTTTGTCTGCTTATTCGCTCTTTCTGCAGGAAGTTGCGGGGGTGCTTTCTACACTTGCCAAAACAATAATTTCTTCGACTTCCTGTCGAAGTTTGTTAAAATTTTTTGAGCACGGTTTTGCAAAGGATCCAAAAGTTGGCTGTGTTTTAAATCTACAGAATATGGCTTATTCGGTTGCCTTCTTGCAGGGTACCGATATATAATAATGGAATAATATAGCATATATAAATTACCAGACATAATAAAAACATAAATACCTTTCTAAATACATATCAGACGCCTGATCAGTGATGATCACTATTCAACCATTCCAACATAGTATACTTTTCGTTATTGGTAAAATTGTCATTTACTGCCTGTACTGATACTTTACTGCCATTATTACTGCCATTTACTGATAAATAACGGATTTAAGATAAGTAGTAATAGTAACTTAGTGACTACAACTGACTCTTTCGATCTCGGCCAACTACGCAAAATTAAAGTTTAAAATTAAATAGTTCGATTTAAGGACTAAAAATAAAAAATAACTATAAAGTGTTATATATTTTTGAAAAGCTCTCGAAAGGAGAAAGTTAATGATTAAGAAACATGTGTGTTTCATTTAAAAAACATGTTTGGTTAATATCTCGAAAAATATCATATCTGATGAAAATCTAGTCACGCCACTCGATTCTACGTAGCAAACTCTAATAAGGTCAATTATTACTGTTTTATAAGTTACAATATATCTGTAATAACCAGAGAGATATATTTTTTCATTTATATATCTTCAAATTTCAACGAATTAGTCCTAGTAGTTAAGGAGGCCCGTCCGGTTAAATGTTTTATTTACCACTGGTCATCAAAAAGTAGCAGTTAGCGACATACAAACAAGCCCTGCTTGCAAAATACCAATCACGGCGTCTGTGATATTACTGTAGACGATAACAGATAAAAACTACTTATTAAAAAGACGAATTTTTTATTTATTATAAGTTAAGTTATTTATAAGTTCTTTAAATTTACAGTTTCTGCTTATACAGCATTATACAGTCGAACTCATAATACTACTAAATGCAGCTTTTGTAAACCCAATTTGCAAAAATATTTACTTATTACACCTGCTGCCGAACGGCTTGAAGCTTGAAGGTTGGCTAGCCAATTCATATTTTGTGCTAGCCAAACCGATAGAAAATTTCATATTTCATTCGGATTGGAATATTAAAATACTGTGAGGCCGCCACCTCTCGGGTTTAATATCGAGACTCAGACTCGAATGAGACTCGATGTATTCGAAGCGCGGCCTCTCATGTCATAGGAGAAGACCATTGACCAATAGCAACAGGTGTCCCATAAAATCGCCTCAGTAAAACATCTAGTTGTACATATATCTTTGGTAAAATTACACATATATTTAATTAAAGAGCATTGTTATAAAATATTTTTGCCATAGCTCGCCGCTCACCGCTCATCGCTCAACGCTCATCGCTTGCCAGTATACACGTTTACTCTAAATTTCGTCACCATGCAATAGAAATAAATTACTAACAAATCTATTATAATAAGAAATAATGGTACACATCTTATTAATCCTTAGTCATAATAATATGCTTTAGCCTGTGATATTTAGGATTGCAGATATTAACTTACAGAATTGACTTATTTTAGAACAGTTATTAATGTGAAAATATGCCCCATAACTGAAAGCCTGGCAACAGCTAGTCTCAAGATGTGGGTGGGGGACCATATAGTTGGTTGAGTTATAAATATCTTGGGAATCCCTGATCGCTCTAAAATGTAAATAATGGTATGTCGCCCTTGCTTCGAAATTAATGTATCATCGTCATGTCTATATCCTGCAAGGGTAGGAACCAAATATTGGGTTATGGAATAAATAATTACACCGTTGTTTGAATTTTACTTTATCTTTTATTCAGACTCTTTAAGCCAAGCACTCGGAAGGTCTCTTGTCGAACTACTACATGAAACTAACAACTCCCCCTTATTCCTTTTTAAACCAATATCATATTTCAATCAATACCATATTTCTAAAATATCATATTTCTAAAAGTCGTCTCTATTCATAGGCTAATCTCTACTTCGTAAACTTATATGGTCATAAAATATATTAAGAAAAATAACTGAGCCCTGGCTCTGTATCGTTTTCGACATTTATGTTCTAAACACTCTTGATTGATTTTTGTTGACACAGTATTTATATTTCATATATTATCCAACACGCCCCCTCAAAAATTAATCAAAAAAACTTTAATACTGCTTAAAATACAATACTACTTAACACAATACCCTCGTAACATGGTATTACAGAACAATATTATTATTATGTAACTAAGTAGACACCTTCCTTGTGCATCCTGGGAAACTAATACAATATGGTCCAACATTTGTTGCTAGGATTGGGAAAACCCAGAAAAACCCAATCAGACCATTCATCTTACTCTAAACCTATTTTAGTTCTTAATTCTAGGAATTTTGGTGATGGTAACGGTTTGGTCAGCATATCAGCTACTTGGCTACCTGTGGGAATATAATTTATTTTAATTACATTTTTCTCAACTTGTTCTCTTGAAAAATGATATTTAATGTCTATGTGCTTAGACCTTTTATGACTCGTTGGATTATTTGCAATACTTATACAACCGCTGTTATCTTCATAAATAATTATAGGCTTTAAAATATTGATATTAATACTGGTTGCTAAAGATTTTAACCATAATGCCTCCTTAACAGCTTCGAACAAAGCCATATACTCAGCCTCTGTTGATGAAGCTGCTACTGGGACTTGTCTTTTTGTATTCCAACATATATAGTGCAATTTTCGAATAACTGAAATAAATAACCTGTTGTACTTTTGCGGTCACTTTCATCACTACCACCCCAATCAGAATCAACAAAACCTATTAAAAACGCTTTATAATTCTGTGGTGTGTAGTTTAATTTAATATCTATTGACCCTTTTAAATATCGCAATACTCTGTTAATGCATTTCCAAACCTCTTTATTATTCTTATTCATAAACCTACTTAATATGTTTACGGCTATAGTTAAATTGGGTCCTGTACATATCATTAAATACATTAAACATCCGATAGCGTTTCGGCAAGGGGCATCATATGTTTCATCAGAATTTAACGCTATGTAGTCTAATTTACTTTCAAGAGGACTATTGACAGGTTTACATTCATTCATACTAAACTTATTTAAAATTGTTTTTATATATGCACTTTGGTCCAAACATATTTGGTTAATTTCTCGTGTTATTTTAATTCCTAGGAATAGTTTAAGTTCTTTTAAATCTACCATTAAGAACTTTTTCATTACATAGTTTTTAAAACTATTCATCGTTTCAATATTTGCTGTGACAACTACTAGGTCGTCCACATACGGTACTACATAAATATTTTTAGAAATATCACCCCTATCTAAAATATAAATACATCTGTCTACGGGTGAGTTTTTAAAACCTTTTTCTGTAAGAGCCTTTTCAAACTCTTCAAACCAACATCTTGCTGCCTGTTTTAATCCGTGTAAGGCTTTATTTAATTTACAGACCTGATCACCCGTATTTTTGATTCCTTCAGGAATCTTCATATAAATTTCTTCCTTTAATTTGCCGTTTAGAAAAGCGGTTTTTATATCCATATGATGAATTAGTAAACGATATTGATTTGCGAAAGCTATTAAAAATCTGAAACTTGATATTCTCGCTACAGGGGCGAAAGTTTCATTATAATCAATGAGATATTTTTGACTAAACCCTTTCGCTACAAGGCGAGCCTTGTATTTTATTGGGTTCCCAAACTCATCATTTTTTAGAGAAAGAGAAAATACCCATTTGCAGTTAACTATATTTTTATTTTCGGGTTTTTGTACTAAACTCCAGAGGTATTATTAATTAAAAGTGAATTTATTTCGTCTTTTATGGCACTCTCCCACTCTAACCTATCATCCCTATTTCTAATTTCTTGATAAGAAGTTGGGATACTGCAAATTATTGACTGAGCACACAAAAGATAGTCAGGTAAACTGTCTTCATTATAAGAAACAGTTGATTTTAGCTTAAGTCGTTCACTCTGTCTTAGATCGGAGGCTGTACGCTTTAAACCTTGTTTGCCCTGAGATAAAGATTTATCTGTATGAGATTCATTCGGATTTATTACTGATTTTGACGTTGAACGAATAGTGCAAATGCCCCAAATGCAATCCTAGAGCCGCCACTGACAAAAATTACCACGAAATGACATACACTTTCGTACTACCAATCAGCATTTGCTGATAAGGCCAAATTTAATTCTATTAGATACAAAGCCAGATTATAAAACATATATATCAGCATCCACCCTTAACATGTGAGCGACCACCCTTAAGCTGGACCAGACCACCGCCACTAGACGCACTTGCTTATGGCTGCATATGGTTATTTTATTAAATAGTTTTAAGTTAAAGGGGATAAGGGAACAGATTTACGACCTGGCTTGGGTCGGGATTAACGTTCTTTCTTAGAAATGATGTTTGGTCTATATAAAGAATTTTAAGAACAGGCACTTATCTTCGGCCTAGCATATGGAACGCACTGTCGCTTTCCTCGACGTTTATATTATAATTAAATTGTGGAAAATATATATTTTTTTGTAAAACCTGGTGTTTTCTTACATCAGAAGTGGAATAGTAGCCGCGATTTTCCACGGAGTGAGTGATTTACCAGCGGCCATCCAATTCTCGCGAACTATTTAATTTTCGAGAGACATCATAATGGAAGAATTTGCGAGAATTTTGACCGAGTCTATTAAAAACCTAAAAGACGCAAGTGCACGACCAACGATTTCAACAACTTTCGAGGTACCCCTTTTCGAACCAAATCGGGATGACGACGGTGCGGCTAAGTGGTGTGATGAGATGGAAAACTTGGGAGAAACTTTTAATATGGACCAGCCACGAGCTGCTAGTAAGGAGTGCCACCGGACTCGCCGGAGATGCCAAGGAATGGTTTTCTATGTGGAACCCTTTGGAAAAATCTTGGGAGGAGTTCAGAAACGAGTTGTCCAACCTTTATCCTGCCAAAAGAAACTTGAGTGAAAAGCTACGCAGATCTAGCTTGTTTACTAGCAACTATGCTAAATCCAGTGAGTATGACAGAAAAAACTTCTTATTAATTCGTTAAATTTTAAGCTGCCAGTTTACCAAATTTTGGAAATTGTTATTTGAGATATCACCGACATTTACGTCAAAATCGCCGCATTTAATACTAACAAATTCAGTCAATGGTTTGTTAACCCTTCTAAATAGTTATAAATTATTTATCCACTTCCGTAGAATCTCAAAAAAATCACGAGAGAAGTTATTCTTTTGATTCTAAATGACGTTAAAAATTGCAACTTTGCTTGGCCAGCCAAGGCATCTTAGTCGTAATTGTTCCGAAAGAAAACCCAATAAAAGCTTATTTACAGAATGTGGCCCTGATCATAGATTTTTAATAATAAAAGTTAAATTGTTTGTGATTACTGCAAAAAGCGCGGCCATTTGTTTTCAAAAACAACGTGACCCTGACCATCTGGTTCTCAAGTTAATAATTGCACTTGTGGTAATGTCAACAGTAATTTTTGTACTTTTACAATTCAGGGCTGAGATTTTAACTGTTTGATAAATTCTGTGGCGGAATATAGCTTGTTATCTAAGGCTATTGCAAAAAAATTGATTGTCACCTAGGGTTGCCAGGTGGTGGCTTTACTTACAGTCGTTTAATTTTGACATTGACTACCGAAAGGGTAAATATTTACAACATGCTGATTATTTTAGTAGAAATCCAATCGATAAAGCCATTGAACCTAAAACTGTCGGAATTAGTGACATCAACGTTATTTCAACGGATAATTGGTTAAAAAAGGCGCAAAAGCATGACCGCGAAACATTGAAGATAAAACAAAAGCTCCATGAGGGCCAGTTAACCACCGAGTATTTTTGTCAAAACGACATCCTGTTCAGAAAAATAAATCCAGGTCAGGACCCGCCGATTTATAGGGCTTTCATACCTAAAGGTAGTCGTTTAGGGTTATTACGATTATTTCACGACGAACAATGTCACGTAGGGCCAGACAAAACGTTTTCCAAAATAAACCATTATTTCTGGTTCCCGAAAATGGCCAAGTTTGTTAAAAAATATTGTGACCATTGTTTAAAGTGTATAGTCGGCAAGGACCACACTGGACCTAAACAGGGACAATTACATGCCATCGACAAGAAACCGATCCCTTTTCAGGTAGTTCACGCTGACTGTGTTGGTCCGTTTCCAGTATCCGTCGACGGTTTTAAACACTTGTTGCTAATAATAGATGCTTTTAAGAAGTTTTTGTTTTTGGTGCCCTTAAAAACACTTTCGGGTCCCGAAACATGCGACGCTCTTAAAATGCATTTGAGTTTGTTTGGCATCACGAAGCCGCTTATTTGTGACAGAGGCACCAATTTCACCGATAAATCTGTCAAGCGAATGTTGACTGAATTGGGTATTCATCAACATCTGATTGCCAGAGGCGTCCCTCGTGGTAACGGTCAGGTGGAAAGATAATATGTTAAAAACGGTTTTGAGTTTGTTACGCACCGAAATCGGCGACAAAGCGGAGTGGCCACAATCAACTACTAAAATTCAAACAACGCTTAACACGACAAATCAAAAACTACGGGGTTTACGCCGATTTATTTATTAACTGGTGTTGAAGGCAATGCGCCCGACATTGGGAAACTGACCGAGTTTATATCAAACCGCGATCTTTCTCAAGGTTTAGAGCAAGATAGAAAGCCACAATCAACTACTAAAATTCAAACAACGCTTAACACGACAAATCAAAAACTACGGGGTTTACGCCGATTTATTTATTAACTGGTGTTGAAGGCAATGCGCCCGACATTGGGAAACTGACCGAGTTTATATCAAACCGCGATCTTTCTCAAGGTTTAGAGCAAGATAGAAAGCCACAATCAACTACTAAAATTCAAACAACGCTTAACACGACAAATCAAAAACTACGGGGTTTACGCCGATTTATTTATTAACTGGTGTTGAAGGCAATGCGCCCGACATTGGGAAACTGACCGAGTTTATATCAAACCGCGATCTTTCTCAAGGTTTAGAGCAAGATAGAAAGCTGGCATACGAACGAATAAGGAAACAGGCCGACGATGCGAAAGCCTTGTTTGTTGTTTGATAAGACACGTAGGTCCAATAAAGTCATAAATATTGGAGACTTAGTATTCCACCCATCGGGCAATAGCCACCTAGCTAAGTTGGACCAAAAGTATGAAGGTCCGTTTGAGGTCGTTAATGTTTTGGAAAACGATAGATTTGAGGTCAAAAATTTGTCGACGAATCGTATGAGCATTGTTGCCAAAGATATGCTTCGTGTGTGGCCCGGAGAATTTTCTGGTTTATCAGAGTAATGAATAGATGAATATTTGAAAAATTTTATGAACATGTGAGCTAATTGTGATCAACGCTAGATTATTGCTTTACGATAAGTACTCTGATTTTATAATATTAAGGTTAAATGATGATGACGCTTTGTAAAGGGAAAAAAGGTTGGCTGGAGGCCATATTTAGATGCGAAATTCTACGATGTTATACTTTAAATTCTACGATGATATAATTTAAAATCTACGATGATATACTTTAAATTCTACGATGATATATTTTAAACTCTACGATGATATACTTGGATATCTACGATGATATACTTTAAATTCTACGATGATATATTTTAAACTCTACGATGATATACTTTGAAATCTACGATGATATACTTTAAAATCTACGATGATATACTTTGAAATCTACGATGATATACTTTGAAATCTACGATGATATAGTTTAAAATCTACGATGATATACTTTGAAATCTACGATGATATACTTTAATATCTACGATGATGTACTTTGAAATCTACGATGATATACTTTAAAATCTACGATGATATACTTTAAAATCTACGATGATATACTTTAAATTCTACGATGATATTGTCATATTTCCCCAGATATTCATCATTTTTTCCAAATTTCTATACATTTTTGATATTATTTATTTAACATTTCGGAAACCACTCTACGTGCTGCGATTGCATATCGCTGGCCTCGCCTTTATTTTGATGAACCCTGACCAGTTGTACTGTTTGTATAAACTGTTCTTGGGGGATTCATATAAAAAGCGTACCAGCGAGATGCAAGAGGAGGGCGTCGTGTCCCGACGGGGGAAGGCGTCACTGTGGTGCCGCACGAACGGTACAATTAGCGCCAGCCCTTTAGGCTGACCGAGTACTCCGATAGAAGCTGCCCCCTACGCTACCCAACTTAGTGACGTAAGTGTATTATTGTGCTTGTACCTGGTATCAATATAAGTGTTTTGGTAAACCGCAGCCTATTTTATCAACCCTGACGACCCCTAGCGCGACATTTGGTGGAGGCGCCTGGTTCTTTCTCGTTGGTAAGTTCTCCCTAACTTGCCAAGGGCCTTTTGTGTTTTATAATTTTTGCTATCTCTTTCAGGTCATTTTAGTGTTTTTCAGTGCATTTTTAAAGTGTTTTTTTCAGGGAGTTATAGTGCATTTTTTTATCAAAATTATTTTTTACAGTGATTTTTTTTAGGGCGTTTTTACAGTGTTTTCTTTCAGGGTATTTTTTTACATTGGTTTTTAAAGGGTATTTATTTTACAGTGGTTTTAAGGGGAATTTTTACAGTGCTTTTTACGTCTATAAAATTTCCCTACCCAATTCTTATCCCTAAAAACGTTTGACATAATTTTGTCTTGTGCCCGTTAACGCTGGCGAGATTAAAATTGTCCAAACAGAACCTATAGGAAAACCCACCTCGTGCCCGTTAACGCTGGCGAGGCTAGGTTTACTATAAATCCCACCTCAAAGCGTCTACTGTTTTCCTGTCTTGTGCCCGTTAACGCTGGCGAGACTAGATTACATGGACTGCTAAATATAGAAGTAGTTCCACCTCGTGCCCGTTAACGCTGGCGAGGCCAGAATTATTATATATTAGGGTTAATCACTAAACTACCCGTAACCTTTTTTATTCCTGTTATCCCTTTTATTTAATTTTTATGGCCCGTAGGAAGCTTAACAAGATTCAAAGAGAACGAAAAAGGCAAGAGAAGTTGAGGGTTGTTAATAACGGCACATCGTTAGGTTTACCAAATACACTACCCGTAACCGATCGAGTTTTTTGAAGATGCTTCACGCACGAGTTTCATATAATATTTTTTCTACAACGGTCAACAAAAGTGTTAAAAATACAAAAAGAAAATAGATAAAATTTTAAAAAATCGCTTCTTAAAAAATTTGTTTCTTGAAACTTTTTGTTGTTGCGTTCATGGTTACTATGTAAATTACTCGTGCGCGTTTATTATTTTTTGTTTCTGTCCATTTAGCAAACATTTGTCAAAGTTATTGTAGCGATGCGCACAAATTAAATAAAATTTATTGAAAATTGTCTTGTATATTTATCTTAAAGTGAAAGAATCAATTATTTTTAAGATTTTTCTTGTCTTGTTTTAACAGAAATCTCGTCGAGCAACAATTAAGGGCCCTGAGATTAAAAAGGAAATTTTTAAATTTATTTGGCGACAATGAAATATAATATTTTGTTTTAATGACATTGAGGTCGTCGCTCATGAACTTAAAGTGTATTTTGAAATTCAATACACAAGGTTCACGGGCTTGTTATGTTATCAATTAAGCATGTAATATTATTAACAAAGTGTTATACAAATAGTATCGTTATTTTTATAAACATATTTTCATATCTAAGCGCCATTCAAATATAAAGATTTCCAATTTTTTAAATATTTTTTTTTTTTTTTTATTATCTTGTAGGTATATTTTTACTGCCTTTTTAACGCAATTTTTGATAAGGTACCATAGAGATATTTATATTTTATTATCATTTTTAGGTTTGATACTTAACACGTTCGCGGACAGTTACTTAATTTGATATGTTCATAGAATCACACTTACAAAATATCGTTTTTTATCCATATCCAAATAAAACTTATATCCACTTGTATGGACTATTCACAAAATGTTTTGATTTCTGCTGGGACACCATGAGTAAGGGCGTATTAGTTTATGCATAAAAATGCGCGGCGTTTGGCGCTTTGTGTTTGTAAAAGCTATAAGCTTCAGCGGCATATTCCGCTTTGTCCCAGCACAAAGAGCGGAATATGCCGCTTTGTCCGCGAACGTGTTAATATAATAACAGTACATATGTATATTTCGCCTCTGATGTTTAGTGAGCAGCCGCCACGGCCGGTAACGAGGTCCCGTAGCAGCAAATACAAAATTTTATACCTGTTTTTAGGAAGATGCTCATTTTTACTTTTTTTCTAAATGACTAATCTATTTTTTATTTTTACAGGACCGACCTTCGAAAAAATAAAATAATGTTTTTTTTTTCTCCAAAAGTCCTAAAAGCCGCCTGTGAAAAAAAATGGGGCTAGTACTCTTTTGAGAAATGAAAGAAAGGGGTATTATTTTATACATGGACTTTTTTTTTCATGTAATCTGGGCTAAATTCACTTTTTGTTTTAAAATGGGACTTACGAATTATAAGCAAGAATATAATCTATTTAATTTTTTAAACAATATAAAGGACCTCCAATGGATAAAATATTTTGGGAATCCAACCATTATGTACATAAAGGATGGTAAGACTTTTTCTTATTTTCTCTGGAAAAGTATTTTTTTTGTAAAGTTTTAAAAATTTGTTTTCATAACTAGGTGTTTGGTATGTAAATGTGTGTTTTGTGTTGTGTCAGTGTGTTAGTATGAAAGAGGGTATACCCAAAGTTTGTTGGTTTGAATGTTTTTTATGTATAATTTTAAGTATAGTTTACCTTTATTGCGATAGTAAATTTTAGATTAAGTTAGCACAAACCATACAGAATACTATTTTTTTTATTTTTTGCGTTTATAATAAACAATCATATCATCACGTATAAATTTGATCAAGTTCATTACTATAAATAAGTCACGAAGGTAAAGGTAGACAGTTCATTATTTTATTTAATCAGCAGAAAAGTAAACAATTGATATATAATATTAAAGATACCATTCACCTAGGTAGTTTTATTAAATTGTAATATACGGTGTCTAATATAAATAAGTTAAACAAAAACAAGGGTATATTTTATGACTGAGACATTGAAAAATAAATCAGGGTCAGAATTTTTTTTATAAATCCAACTTCTTTTATGCTTTTAAGTCGAATATTATTATTATTAAGTAAATTTAAATATAGCGTACAATAATGATTACCATATGCATTTTGTAATCGGGTGTTTATTTGTTTATATGACTGAAAGTCATATGTTTTCCAAATAGGGGGACATGGAGGATGGCTTTGAACACGGAGTTGAATGTCCGCCTATTTGATGGTGATATGTGTTATGTATATGACTATTTATTTTATTTATGACTAAAAGTCATAATATGTTTTCCGAGTAGGGGAACATGGAAGATGGCCCTGAGCATAGAGCTGAATGTTCGCCTACTCGATGGTGGTATGTGTACCGTTATGACTAAGAGTCATTATGTGAGTATAGGGAGACATGGAAGAGGACCTTCATATAGGGTTGAATGTCTGCCTATGCGAAATATTAAGAGTTTTTTGCAAGTAGTATTTGAAGTTTATGTGACTTATGCGAAATATTAAGAGTTATATGCAAGTCGTATTTGAAGTTTATGTGACTTTATTGATGAATAAATAGGATGGTAAATATGGTAAATATTTGATGATGTGATTACGCTATATTTGGGTTTTAAATTGTTATGTAAATGTGTATAATTTTGTTTTCCCCCTGATGAATTAGAGACGTATGTCTCACTGTCTCCAAGAGAGTAATACTTAGATACCAATAGAAGTCGTATGTAAAAACCGGGTGAATGTTCTTAGTCTGTCTACTTTTACTTAAACATCATAGTATCATGTAGGTTTTCATTATTTTTCATTATTTATAAACTGTTTTTTTCCTTTTAACTGCCGGTAGTCTTTTTTTGTTTTCATGTACCATTGGGAGACCACACGACCTGGATCGAGAGCCACCAAACACACCAAAAACCAAAGGCCAGTCGCCGCTTGCGTCCACACAGCCAGCGTCATGCATCAGCCACGCACGGTCCACCATGTCTCGCCAGCCTGGTCTTCCCTCACTAAGACTGAACTGCTGCACAACGAGCCGTGATGACACTGGTACAATGTACATACCTAAGGAACTTGCAGCGCTGGTTGACCACACCTAATCTCAGGATCAGTCCAGCAAAGTTCCCGTCACTCACGGCTCAGTCCACCTAAGGTCCGGATGGCCGCACTCTTCGGAGGAGGGAGACCCCTGCTGCACTGGGAGTCGGCAACACAACTAGCCGATCCCAACCCCAGGACACAGGAACCGTGACTGGTGCATCTGAACAAGAAACCCATGACGACCAGCCTCAACGTGTGGCGCCTAAGATGTGTCGGGTTTTGTCGGTGTGTAGGCTATTCGATCAGTAACGTGTTGGAACTCCCTAATAATAGAACTTTGTAAAGAAAGTGTGTAAATGTGAACCAGACTACCAGGACAGTAACCATTTTTATTCTTCATTTTTAAGCTAGTTTTACCACTCCTCATTTCACCCAAATAAATACAGAGTGTACCGAGCCTGCGAGCTCCAAATCGTTTGTTTATATTGTATTTGTTTATTGTATATTTTGTTTATGTTATATTTGTATTTTGTATATTTGTATTTTGTAAACGTGTGATGTGTAAATTTTTAAAGCTAGGGGCTAGCTTTTACAGGCGCGGGGGAAATGTCATATTTCCCCAGATATTCATCATTTTTTCCAAATTTCTATACATTTTTGATATTATTTATTTAACATTTCGGAAACCACTCTACGTGCTGCGATTGCATATCGCTGGCCTCGCCTTTATTTTGATGAACCCTGACCAGTTGTACTGTTTGTATAAACTGTTCTTGGGGGATTCATATAAAAAGCGTACCAGCGAGATGCAAGAGGAGGGCGTCGTGTCCCGACGGGGGAAGGCGTCACTGTGGTGCCGCACGAACGGTACAATTAGCGCCAGCCCTTTAGGCTGACCGAGTACTCCGATAGAAGCTGCCCCCTACGCTACCCAACTTAGTAACGTAAGTGTATTAATGTGCTTGTACCTGGTATCAATATAAGTGTTTTGGTAAACCGCAGCCTATTTTATCAACCCTGACGACCCCTAGCGCGACAATATAGTTTAAACCCTACGATGATATACTTTGAATTCTACGATGATACACTTCAAATTCTACAATATACATAGTTAAATTATATTTCGAACTCTACGGTAACACCCTTGGGTGACTTGGTTAACTTTTTACGAGAAAAGGGTCTGCCAAAAGTCATGTTTAAAAGAAAAAAAAACAATAACATATTTTTTATTTTCATGTTGTTCGCGATCGGCTCACAGCTCTACGTTTAAGTTTTAAGTAATGACAAAACCAAACCGAATCTGCCGCCTTTTTCATTTGTTTCAGATTTTGGCTGTTCTCATGGTAATTCGAGAACGAATTATGTGTCAGGTTGGCCGTATCAGCATCTACCCTTAACATGTGAGCGACCACCCTTAAGCTGGACCAGACCACCGCCACTAGACGCACTTGCTTATGGCTGCATATGTTTATTTTATTAAATAGTTTTAAGTTAAAGGGGATAAGGGAACAGATTTACGACCTGACTTGGGTCGGGATTAAAGTTATTTCTTAGAAATGATGTTTGGTCTATATAAAGAATTTTAAGAACAGGCACTTGTCTTCGGCCTAGCATATGGAACGCACTGTCGCTTTCCTCGACGTTTATATTATAATTAAATTGTGGAAAATATATATTTTTTTGTAAAACCTGGTGTTTTCTTACATATACATAGACAGAATGTTTCTATTATTGTGGGTTTTTAATTGAAATTAGTTTAAAAAGTTTAAGGTAAGATATTTGTTTTTCCTTAAAAATACCTAATTCCTATAGCTAAATTAATTTCCTCTCTTTGAAACCGCACCCTTCAAGAATACTTCTAAAGCAGGTGGGAAACAAAAATTTTATTTGCGTGTAAAAATATGAAGTATGTTTTTGATTAGTTTTTGCATTCCAGTTGTAACAGAACGTTATAATCTTATACGTATTTCCAGTTCAGTATTTGTAATGGTCTGTCTGATTAGTAGGTTTTAAAGAGTTTATTTCTGTGGATAAAGTTCCACTAAGAAAGCACCAATCGGCTAAGGAATCAGCAGCTTTATCAGTTCAGGGTCCGCTTAAGAAGTAATAAGTCTGTAAAGGTAACGTTCATAGGTTCGAAGATTTTGCATTTGTGATATATATATATATATATATATATATATATATATATATATATATATATATATATATATATATATATATATATATATATATATATATATATATATATATACAGGGTGGTGCAACCAAGATGGGGTGGACGATTGTGAGTAAACGGTGAGGAATTTCGAAATTTTTTTTATTGGATATTATCGATAGTCAAACACGCTATGTTCTAAAATTATAACCATAATACAGGGTGGTCCGAAAAACTCGTGGCGAACCAAACTTGTATTTTTTTAAATGGGACACCCTGTATATAATTGTTCCAATTGATTCTCCTGTCCGTTACGATCATTTTGATATAGGGTTTATTGGGTCTAAAATTTATAGTAAGGGAATGGGACGCGGTTAAAGTTGAAAAAATGCTCACAGTTCGGCCATTTTTAAAAAAAATTTGAAACAGGTATGGAAAAACCAAATATTCCATAAAACGTTACATATCCTTGAATACATTAATCGCTTGCAATTTGTTTAAAATTATTCACTGTTATACAGGGTGGTCAAGTTTTGCAAATACGCCCTGGACTCATTTTTTTTAAATGGAACACCCTATATATTTTATTTTCATGTTAAAGATATCATTACTAGCTTTCAAAAAATACCATACATGATGCCTTTCTGACTAACAGTTTTTTAGTAAACTAGCCGTGAAAGCAAAGTTTCTTCATTCTAATACGATTATACTGAATTTACGTTGTTTATTATTAAATATCTAATATTAGGAGGCCATCACACTATCATAAATGAAACAAAAGATTGACGAACTTGTCAAAGCTACTGCCGCATAATCCATTATTTCCAAGTTAAGCGTAGGTGAGGTAAGAAAACTGAGACCCGAAACCTTTACATGCTTATTAGAGATATTTAAAAAACAGAAAATATTGTTTTTAGGAAATGTAAAGTAATTAATAAACCAGTTATAAACAACTTTTTGAGAAACGAGTATTACTTGAAGATTTACCTTTAATGGTAAGGGGATCATTATGGCTTCAACATGATGGAGCGCCCCCGCATTACTATAGGAATGTAAGATATTTTGTCGATAATTGGAAGACAGATCGTTGGATTGGGCGAGGTGGACCAGTTAAGTGGCCAGCCAGATCACCCGACTTAACACCACTAGATTTTTTCTATGGGGGCATGTTAAAGAAGAAGTCTATAAAGAGGTTCCAACCACAGTGAAAGATATGAAGACGAGAATAAGAAACAGTTTTCGCAACATTTCAGAACAGACTTTGGGAAAAGTGAAACTTTCATTTATGGATAGACTCGAAATGTGCCTTCAGCAAAATGGTGGTTTAGTTGAACACCTTATATGAGCTTTTTTGATTGTTTATATTAAATTAGGTTGACAAGTAACTACATAACACATAACTAAATAATTTTAAAAGATGTTCGGTTTTTGCTTAATTAATTTTCTTACACTATTAATAACACTGATAACTGATTATCTTTGTTTATAACTGGTTTATTAATTACTTTATATTTCCTAAAAACAATATTTTCTGTTTTTTTTTAAATATCTCTAATAAACATGTAAAGGTTTCGGGTCTCAGTTTTTTTACCTCACCTACGCTTAACTTGCCAATAACGGATTATGCGGCAGTAGCTCTGACAAGTTCGTCAATTTTTTGTTTCATTTATGACAGTGTCATGGCCTCCTAATATTAGATATTTAATAATAAACAACGTAAATTCAGTATAATCGTATTAGAATGAAGAAACTTTGCTTTCACGGCTAGTTTACTAAAAAACTGTTGGTCAGAAAGGCATCATGTATGGTATTTTTTGAAAGCTAGTAATGTTATCTTTAACATGAAAATAAAATATATAGGGCGTTCCATTTAAAAAAAATGAGTCCAGGGCGTATTTGCAAAACTTGACCACCCTGTATAACAGTGAATAATTTTAAACAAATTGCAAGCGATTAATGTATTCAAGGATATGTAACGTTTTATGGAATATTTGGTTTTGCCATACCTGTTTCAATTTTTTTTTTAAAATGGCCGAACTGTGAGCATTTTTTCAACTTTAACCGCGTCCCATTCCCTTACTATAAATTTTAGACCCAATAAACCAGATATCAAAATGATCGTAACGAACAGGAGAATCAATTGGAACAATTATATACAGGGTGTCCCATTTAAAAAAATACAAGTTTGGTTCGCCAAGAGTTTTTCGGACCACCCTGTATTATGGCTATAATTTTAAAACATAGCGTGTTTGACTATCGATAATATTCAATACAAAATTTTTCGAAATTCCTCACCGTTTACTCACAATCGTCCACCCCATCTTGGTTGCACCACCCTGTATATATATATATATATATATATATATATATATATATATATATATATATATATATATATATATATATATATATATATATATATATATATATATGCATACCCAATGCACGATACGAAGCCCAGCACATTCTACCGGTGAGGGGCAGCCCACTCTAAAATTGCGACTACCGCTGTATATTCAAGGAATTTATGTTTTAACGTTAAATACAATGTTTACCAGTGTTAGTATAATAGGTTTATATGAGATGCATTTCTTTTTAGATATCTTAGTTGTTACGAGTCCCGCCAAAATGTGCGGTTATTAGGAAGCCCAAAAGTATATACCGTATATAACTCCCCACTTTTAAGAAGCCTGCGGCGTTGCCACAGCATTTTTTAACGTTTTATCGATTTTTGCATATGTTTTAAATGTCTTTAGGATGCTCTTTGATACATTTCCGATTATACGAAGCCCACACATTTTATAATACAAAATATTTGGGGATATATCCGTTTGTTGTATACACTTACTACGTAACAGTCTGCAGGTTGTCGTGCCCGGATTGGCTGGGACGGCCGGCACTCTGTCGCGTGGCAGATATCCAATCAGGCGGGCCGTGCCACGCGCCAACGGAAATAAGTGACTCAGTCTTTACTTTCGGCAAGATGTAAATAGGGAATATGCATATAACTCAAATAAATCTGAAATATTTTTTTTATATTCTCTACATAAATTAAATGTTCATGGCGGTTGCTGTTATCCATTTATTTTGGTCTTTATTAACAAGAAGCAAAGGATTTAAAACTGCAAATTTTCGCGCGAATTTCGAAACTTGTAAAACGTGATCCCATTGGCTGTGTCGTCAAAACTGAACTTATGACTCATCATGAGTACATGGCGAATTCCAGTGTTGTAGAGCCATCGAAAACTCAATAAAAATGGCATTTTAGATGTCCCCGATGCAAATAAACCTTTTTATTTATAACTTTACCGAAAAAATAAGCGATTTAAAGTAGTGGAAGGTATTCTTAGGTAATTAATGGATAAAATAAACCCAAAAAGAATCACTAAATAGGGTAAATAGTGTGGAATAATGTCGGTTAAAAATAGGATTTGTCGGAAAAAATCAAGAAAATCCGATTTTTACCCCCTAAATACGCTCCTTCGGTATTCACTTTACAGTGTGATTATCCCTTTATAAGATAGTGTTGAAAAATTGGGGAAAAATAGATAGGAAACAATACAGAGTGATTCAAATGCACCGATGTATAGGGCACAAAAAGTAAAAAAAAATCGAAATTTAATCGGCGATTGCTCCCTTCCTATAGATAATGAAGAAATTAAAAGATATGGATAACACATACTTTGACCAGCTCTTTCCGATGACGTATATGGGATTTTAATTTGAACCATTTTGACTCCACAAAAAATTAAAAACCGCGAAATATTTGGGTCAAAAATCTAAATTTCCAGTTTTTCCAAATATTTCCATTTGCCAGTGATTTTAGGTTTAGGTAAATGCATTGCGAAAAAAGTATTTGAGATTTTAAAGTTTCCCTTGGAAATCCGTTTTTCGATCTGACGTTTTGTTTTCGAGTTATTAGGTACCAAAGACGGGACAGGAAATGACATTTCTCGACCTAAAAAAATTCAAAAGAATTACTTGCCATTTTCTGATCCTCGCCAGTTTCAGTGGAGTTCTGAAGCTCCGGGTCCCCTACAACCTCCGAAAATTTACGTCGATTTAATTCACATTTGCGACCTGTACCCGATTTCAATGGAAATCGAGGAAATTTCGAATTTGACGTTTAATAGTTCCGAAACGAAACATCCTGTATAACTGAATTTTTTACCGAAGCTAGTTGAACTATTCCTCTATCAACCCAAAAAATTCGATTTCTCTCCCTCTGACTGTTTTCGAGAAAATCAAACCTGTTCGACTTCAGGTTAAGCTTTACGTTAACATGTAGATTTTTGCTGATCTCCTGACGTCACTTTTCAAGGTCAAATGTGGCTGCTTTTTAAATTGTAAGAAATTATATCGAAAAGTAAACATTTTTTGTAGCTAAATTATCCTAGTAATTTTCTTCAAAATATTTTTTTTGGGTTTGTAATGACTTCCTTAAACGATTTATGCAATAAAAAAAATATGTGCATATTCCTTATTATGTCAGTGGTACAAAACCTGATCCAGAGGGAATAGGGAAAAGTTAGTTCTTTATTTAAATCTAGGTGGTTTTTTCCCCATTTTCCACTTAAAACAAACCAGCAATAACTTAATTAACTAAAAGAATAGAAAACAAAACAATTTTATGCTATGCAACGCAATTCTCTTACACCTTGAATGGACTCCAGGAACAATGGTTACATAGTCATTCTGGTCTCCCCTAGAGGCAACATCAGTTCTCAGTTCCACTGGACTATTCGTGGGTAGGGACGCTCACGCAACAAGCCCACGAAAACTTTTGAACATACATATTATGTTCACGTGTAGTATATTGCGTGTTGTATTGTATACACATGTAAAGACAGGGACAACGTGACATATTATTAAGATAATAAAGAAATTTGAAAGTAAACTAGTTCAAATATGTCAGGGATTATACGTACAAAAAGATTTAAGAGAGAGAGAGAGAGAGAGAGAGAGAGAGAGAGAGAGAGATGCATATATCGAATTTGTATTGGGGTCAGTGGTTGACCTGTTTGTATCAAGTGTGATACATGGTTGCATTCGGGAGTTAGATAGCTTTTAACAAATATGCAATAATCGCTGTTCTGTACTTAAAATTCTTTTGATGATTCATTCACCTGAAAGGTCTTGAGAAAATGCTCTTAGAATGTACAATTTATTTTTCGATATTATCAAAAATAAGTTCACTAAATAATAAATCCCTATTCGATAATTTTCAATTATTGCGAGTTTCTAGCTGGATCCCATAATTTTCTAAAATTTACCATTTAACCACATCTCTACATTAAAAGCAATAAAGATCCACAGAGGTAAGAATATTTATTTGTGTGGAGATCCCAATGGTGATCGAATTTGGGACATACAGGTTCCTGCAGCTCACCTCCCGGCTTCTGTAGATCAGTTAGTTATCAATTACCTCTCTAATAAGTTTTGCAGGCTCCTTTTGTCTGGACGTCGTCGTTCCCGATAACACTGTGCATAAACTCGACCTGCCAAAAAACATCAGTTCGTTTCGCATTCCCTAATATGAGAATCATATCTACGACCTCTTCTCGGTTGTACTCCATGACAAAAAATAATACTTGAATGTAAACAGCTTAAATACTTAATAGCTTTGTTCGCGGAAGACTTTCCGAACCGATTCAGAACGAGATCAGAACTGATTCAGGTTTGTCGTAGTGCGCATGCTTAATTATTAACCGATTCAGGATTTGTTTTTACCGCGAATTATTTCGGAACATCGGAACTAGAATTTTTTGGGATTGTCTACTGTCGGTGTATTTTTTTGGTTTTGGCGGCAATAGGGCATGGGCATAGGGCAGTTACAATAAAACCCAAATCACCTTATGCAAAAAATCTGTTTCAGTATAAACTTTGGATTCCTAACCAAACAAACACAATCGTGAAATCAGATAAATTTGATAGGGGGCGTGTCCGAATTTACGGTTCTTGTTAAATCCCTAGAACCGATTGAATCAGTTCAGAATGGATCTCGAACCGAATGTTGCTTCTCCGCGAACACGGAACTGTAACTAGAAATCCGGAATTTTGTGATCCGCGAACGTCATTATTACAACTGCGCATGCGAATAGTCCCGAATCCGTTCTGAATCCTTACCGCGAACAAAGCTATTAACAGTGTTTCAAACTTTTGCATTACTAAACTCAAAATATGCTTTTGCCACTTTAATAAACTTTAATGTCAATAAATTGTTTTTCAAAACCACCTTCGATTTTTTTTTCATTAAAATTGCTATTCCAATAGTTAAGAAAATGAGTTTTCGGCGAATAACTTTTAATGTGTTAGGAATTGCGATAGGGTTGTAATTAGAAAAATGTTTGTTTTTTACTCCGCATCGAATGACATAAAAATATACAGGGGCTCCAATTGAAAATAAGAAAAATAAAGTGCTTTAAAATTTGAAAAAGTTTGACACTAAATTTTGAACACCCTGTATATTTCGAATTAATCAAACTTGGGTAATGAGACTGCTAGACCTCACTTAATAAGTACCTTGTATAATTTAATTAACGAGGCACTATTTGTATTTTTCATTAATTTTTAAAACCAGTGCAGTGGTGCAAAACTGATTTTTTTTTGTTTTTACTTTTTTTCGCTCATATCCCGTAGCCGATTTCAATAAAACTTTAGGGTTATGTAGGTAACCATAAGAGGCACCCAAATAAGCAACAAAATATGTGGCATGCAGTCTAAAAAATATATCTTCATGTCGTCACGCTTTTTTGGGACACCCTGTATAATGAAATTACTTTTATGAAATACGCCCTAAGATATACGTAAAGCCTGCAAAATATCAAAATCCTAACTTAATTAATAACAGGGCTACAGAAGGCGGGAGGTGAGCTGAAGGACCCTGTATATACAGGGACAAACGAAAATTGAAAAAATATACTTGTCCAGTTTGGGATGCGATATAAAATATTTCAAAATGCGTTAACATTAAGCTGCTTGATAGTTTAAATAATACCTCTTCTTGTATAAAGCACGCTAGTACGCTAGTAGATATCACAGTATATGAGTATGATCTGAATATTTTAAAGAAAAACATTATTCGTTTGTGACTCCATTTTATAAATGATGATGCAATGAAACTTATTCGTAAATTTGACGCTTATTATAGTATATTAATATAGATATATAAATAATTCAAAAGTGTATTTTTTAACTTTTTATTGAATTTGTCTTCTTACCGTCGGCGTCGTAGATATAAGTATCTACCTCGTTAATACTTCCTTTCTGTAACCGAACTTTTCTTATCAACTTACTGTATTTTAAAACTTCTTTGAAATATGAATAAGAACTACTTAATATAAATTGGTCAGCACTGGAGGCACCGGATATAACACATAGAAATTATTTCGAGTAAAATCAGCTATGCCCTTAAAAAGCCCTCAAAACAAATAATAATGTTAGTAAATATATCAAAAATAATAAAAACAAAACAAATAAAGATCAAAAACGCAGTGGTTATAAATTAAATTGTGGTTCATGTGAAAAAAGTTACATAGGCCAAACAGGACATAACTTCAAAATTCGCATTTAAGCACATAAACGAGACTTTTTAAATGAAAAACATAATTCAGCATATGCAACCCATCTTTTGACATATAATAATGATTTTAATGAAGATTTTAAAGTTAAAAATATAGAAAATAAAGGTAAAAAACTTTCCATGTTAGAATTCTTAGAAATTAACGAACTACCAAAAGAAAAACCAAATCTTAAATGACCAACAATTCACCATTATTAAACTTATTTTAATAAGTTGTTTTATTTGTTCTTGTTGTTTTATTAGTCAATACTTTTGTTATGAATATTAGCAATAAAATTCACCTGACTAAAATTATATCACTGTAAAATTGTGTTAATTAGATAACCAAAATTAGGTACAAAACTATTTAAGAACAATTCTCATTTGTAAGTTTCTTAGTCGCATTTGACGAAGTAGCAGTGCTACGAAACATGCCATGCATTTTTTAAATAAAAAAGTGAAAATCTTTCACAGTTTTCTCTAAGTGTAGAATATTGTTTGGCCACCCGGTACACAATTACAGTGTGTCACTTCCTTCATAAGTCCAATATGCTTCAATATTCCCACTCATGGCGGGTCTTTAAAAAAAGTGTACTACTTTTAAAGTAAAAAAGCATTATTATGAAAAACTCATAGCATTCCTTCCAACTTTTCTCTCTTTCCTCTCTTTATAACCCAACACATAGAGATTTAAACGATTATTAAAATTGAAACAAGAAAATAATATAATAACGGCGATCTAAACAATGTTGCCGGTTTTAGAGGGCTTCTTATAATGCGCAAGACATACCGGGCTGGCTAAAATCGATGTCATATATTAAGTACATATACTGCTAAAGTCAATCTCCCCCTACTGGCAAGTCGTTTGAACTAAAGGTACATGTTTTGAGATATTGTATCGATTTTATGAAGCCCTACAAAATTTTCTGAAATTCGCGTGGTAGTATATATACGGCATGGTTGTGCTTAATACATGCTAATTTTTTAAGAAGCCCGAACCGGGCTTCCTAAAACCACTGTGGGCTTCCTAGCATCTGCAGAACATGGTATTTTTGGCTTCTTAAAGGTGGTTTATATGTATATGTATATATATATATATATATATATATATATATATATATATATATATATATATATATATATATATATATATATACATATAAACCACCTTTAAGAAGCCGAAAATACCATGTTCTGCAGATGCTAGGAAGCCCACAGTGGTTTTAGGAAGCCCGGTTCGGGCTTCTTAAAAAATTAGCATGTATTAAGCACAACCATGCCATATATATACTACCACGCGAATTTCAGAAAATTTTGTGGGGCTTCGTAAAATCGATACATTATCTCAAAACATGTACCTTTAGTTCAAACGACTTGCCAGTAGGGGGAGATTGACTTTAGCAGCATATGTACTTAATATATGACACCGATTTTAGCCAGCCCAGTATGTCTTGCGCATTATAAGAAGCCCTCTAAAACTGGCAACATTGTTTAGATCGCCGTTATTATATTCTTTTCTTGATTTTAATAATCGTTTAAATCTCTATGTGTTGGGTTATAAAGAGAGGAAAGAGAGAAGAGTTGAAAGGAATGATATGAGTTTTTCATAATAATGATTTTTTCTTTAAAAGTAGTACACTTTTTTTTAAAGACCCGACATGAGTGGGAATATTCAAGCATATTGGACCTATGAAGGAAGTGACATACTGTAATTGTATACCGGGTGGCCAAACAATATTATACAAATATTCTTCTACACTAGGAGAAAACTGTGAAAGATTTTCACTTTTTTATTTAAAAAATGCATGGCATGTTTCGTAGCACTGCTACTTCGTCAAATGCGACTAACAAACTTACAAATGAGAAATGTTCTTAAATAGTTTTGTACCTAATTTTGGTTATCTAATTAACACAATTTTACAGTGATATATTTTTATTCATGTGAATTTTATTGCTAATATTCATAACAAAAGTATTGACTAATAACACAACAAGAACAAATAAAACAACTTATTAAATTAAGTTTAATAATGGTGAATTATTGGTCATTTAAGATTTGGTTTTTCTTTTTTAGTTCGTTAATTTCTAAGAATTCTAACATGGAAAGTTTTTTACCTTTATTTTCTATATTTTTAACTTTAAAATCTTCATTAAAATCATTATTATACGTCAAAAGATGGGTTGCATAATAATATGCTGAATTATGTTTTTCATTTAAAAAGTCTCGTTTATGTGCTTAAATGCGAATTTTGAAGTTATGTCCTCTTTGGCCTAACTTTTTTCACATGAACCACAATTTAATTTATAACCACTGCGTTTTTGATCTTTATTTGTTTTGTTTTTATTATTTTTGGTATATTTACTAACATTATTGTTTGTTTCGAAGGCTTTCTAAGGGCATAGCTGATTTTACTGGAAATAATTTCTATATGTGATATATCTCCGGTGCCTCCAGTGCTGACCGATTTATATTACGCAGTTCTTGCTCATATTTCAAAGAAGTTTTAAAATACAGTAAGTTGACAAGAAAAGTTCGGTTACAGAAATGAAGTATTAACGAGGTATATACTTATATCTACGACGGTAAGAAGACAAATTCAATAAAAAGTTAAAAAATACACTTTTGAACTAAACTGGTCAACAAAAAAATCAGCAAAAGCGATTTTTACCCGACTTTTCAAAGTGCTATAATTTTTTAAAAACTTAACTCTTTTGAGAGCGGTTTTCGGATATTGATAGCTCGTCTTTCCCAAATTAAGCATCAAGAAGTGATTTTGCAATGGAAGTGACATTTTCATGCTATACAGGGTAATTAATAAGGTAATGTAAAGCTACTAAAAGTTTAGGTGTGTGCCATATTGGCAATAATTTTTTTTGGTCGTTCCGACATAGCACGTTAGTAAGCTGGTATCAATATCTCCAGACGTATTCGCCGGAATTTCGATTAATTGTCTCTGGCGAAAAATACAGGAGAAAACAAAAAAAGCATACAAATTTTGGTAGCGTCATTTTTAAAACGCTGTAGCTGGAAAATGGATTAATAGACTTTGTCGGGCTTTTTGGGAATTGAAAGCCCGTTTTGTGTAGAGTTTTACCTAATAAACTGTTTTTTGTTCAATGCAAAATGTTTGCGTTGTATAGGGGTGAACTAAAAAATAAATGAACTGTTGTTAAAAATAAGTTTTCTTTTAATTTGTGCAAACTGCGCAGTAAGCGTTTTTTTTCTTCCAGAACTACGGCGTTTTGCTCAAATTTCGATTAGTTATACAGCGTGTCCAGAAACCATCTAAACAAATGCGAAACGTTTTTTATTTTTGACTTTACAAAAAAGGTAATCCCTCATAAAAAGTTCTACATGGTGAGAAAATAGAATAGCCATTCGAAAATTTGATCTCAGACATACAGGGTGACTCAAAAATGTAAAAGTCCTAATCCATGTGAAGCTGAAAAGACACAAAATCGTTATTTAAGGGTAAACTGCCACTGCAAATGTACTAGTGTTAACTTTTTATGTTAGTGAATTAGGTTTGGAATATACAGGAGGTCCCAAAAATAAAAACAATTTTTTATTATCAACTTTACAAAAAAGTACCTATACAGTTTATCTTTAAATAAAGATTTGGTGTCTCTTTAACTTTACGTAAATTGAGTCTTTCAGCTTTTTAAGCCACTCTGTATTGTCCTATATCATGTTTTTGAATAATTATGCTCTGTTTTCACAATGTTGACTTTGTATGAAGATACCTTTTTTGTAAAGTCAATAATTAAAAATTTATTTTATTTTTGGGACCTCTTGTATGTTCCAAACGTAATTTACTAACATAAAAGTTACCTCTACTATATTTACAGTGGCAGTTTACCTTTAAATAAGGATTTGTGTCTTTTTAGCTTCACGTGGATTAGGACTTTTACATTTTTGAGCCACCCTGTATGTCTTAAATCAAATTTTTGAATCGCAATGTGATTTTCTCACGATGCAGAACTTTTTATAAATAATAACTTTTTTTCTGTAAAGGCAAAAATAAAATGTTTCCGATTTGTTAAGATGGTTTCTGGACACGCTGTATAACTAACCGGGAGGTGGACAAAACGCCCTCATTTTGGAAGAAAACAAACACATACTGCTCAATTTTCACAAATTAAAAAAAATCATTTTTTACAATGGTTTTTATTTACTTTTTAGTTCGCCCCTATACAACGCAAACATTTTGACCTTGAAAAAAAATGTCTTTTAGATAAAACACCACACGAAAGGGCTTTCAATACCTAAAAGCCCGACAAAGTCTATCAATCCGTTTTCCAGCTACAGCGTTTTAAAAATGACACTACCAAAATTTGTATGCTTTTTTTGTTTTCTCCTGTATTTTTCGCCAGAGACCATTAATTGAAATTCCGGCGAATACGTCTGGAGATATTGATACCAGCTTACTAACGTGCTATGTCGGAATGACCAAAAAAAATTATTGGCAATATGGCACACACCTAAACTTTTAGTAGTTTTACATTACCTTATTAATTACCCTGTATAGCATGAAAATGTCACTTCCATTGCAAAATCACTTCTTGACACTTAATCTGGGCAAGACGAGCTATCAATATCCGAAAACCGCTCTCAAAAAAGTTAAGTTTTTAAAAAGTTATAGCAGTTCGAAAAGTCGAGTTAAAATCGCTTTTGCCGATTTTTTTGTTGACCAGTTTATTTATATATCTATATTTATATACTATAATAAGAGTCAAATTTACGAATAAGTTTCGTTGCATCATCATTTATAAAATGGAGTCACAAACGAATAATGTTTTTCTTTAAAATATACAGATCATACTCATATACTGTGATACCTACCAGCGTAGTAGCGTGCTTTATACAAGAGGTATTATTTAAACTATCAAGCAGCTTAATATTAATGTATTGTGAAATATTTTATATCGCATCCCAAACTGGACAAGTATATTTTTTTCAGTTTTCGTTTGTCCCTGTATATATACAGGGTACTTCAACTCACCTCCCGTCTTCTGTAGCCCAGTTATTAATTAAGTTAGGATTTTTATATTTTGCAGGCTTTACTTAGGGCGCATTTCATAAAAATATTTTTCATTATACAGGGTGTCTCAAAAAAGTGTGACGTCATGAAGATATATTTTTTAGACTGCATGCCACATATCTTGTTGCTTATTTGGGTGCCTCTTATGGTTACCTACATACCCCTAAAGTTTTATTGAAATCGGTTCGGGGATATGAGCGAAAAAAGTAAAATCAAAAAAAATCTGTTTTGCACCACTGGTTTTAAACATTAATAGTGAGGTCTGGCGGTCTCGTTACCCAAGTTTGATTAAATCGAAATATACAGGGTGTTCAAAATTTAGTGTCAAACTTTTTCAAATTTTAAAGCACTTTATTTTTCTTATTTTCAATTGGAGTCCCTGTATAATTTTATGTCATTCGATGCGGAATAAAAAAATCAAACATTTTTCCAATTACAACCCTGTCGCAATTCCTAACACATTAAAAGTTATTCGCCGAAAACTCATTTTCGTATTTATTGCAATAGCAATTTTAATGAATAAAAATCGAAGGTGGCTTTGAAAAACAATTTATTGACATTAAAGTTTATTAAAGTGGCAAAATCATAGTTTGAGTTTAGTAATGCAAAAGTTTGAAACACTGTTATTAATTATTTAAGCTGTTTACATTCAAGTATTATTTTTTGTCATGGAGTACAACCGAGTAGAGGTCATAGATATGATTTTCATATTAGGGAATGCGAAACGAACTGATTTTTTTTGGCAGGTCGAGTTTATGCACAGCGTTATCCGGAACAATGACATCTAGACAAAAGGAGCATGCAAAACTTATTAGAGAGGTAATTGATAACTGATCTACAGGAGCCGGGAGGTGAGCTGCAGGAACCTGTATGTCCCAAATTCGATCACCATTGGGATCTCCACACAAATAAATATTCTTACCTCTGTGGATCTTTATTGCTTTTAATGCAGAGATGTGGTTAAATGGTAAATTTTAGAAAATTATGAGATCCAGCTAGAAACTCGCAATAATTGAAAATTATTGAATAGGGATTTATTATTTAGTGAACTTATTTTGCTAATAGCTCTGTTCGCAGAGCAATCACAAACCGATCAGCACCAATCAAGTTTCAGTTATTTGGTAACATGACAGTTTGCCAACTGGTTTCCAGTAATTTCATTGGCTCTGACTGGTTTGTGATTCTTCTGCGAACAGAGCTAATACCAAAAAATAAATTGTATATTCTAAGAGCATTTTCTCAAGACCTTTCAGGTGAATATATCATCATCAAAAGAATTTTAAGTACACAACAGCGATTTTTGCATATTTGTTAAAAGCTATCTAACTCCCGAATGCAACCATGTATCACACTTGATACAAATAGGTCAACCACTGACCCCAATACAAATTCGATATATGCATCTCTCTCTCTCTCTCTCTCTCTCTCTCTCTCTCTCGTTTTCTCTTAAATCTTTTTGTACGTACATATAATCCCTGACATATTTGAACTACTTTACTTTCAAATTTATTTATTATCGGGGATAATACCACGAGAGCTTAAAAATTACCGCTAATTTTTCACGATTGCGTGTTTTCTATAATTTCACGAGTCCGCAGGACGAGTGAAATTTGCAAAGAAAACACGTAAGAGTGAAAAATTATCAGTAATTTTAAAGCTCGAGTGGTATTTATGGGATTATTTCACGAATGAAATCACAAAATGCTCGAGTGGTATTTAGGGATTATTTCACGAATGACAACACAAAAAATATGAATTGAATATTTATTAAACAATTTAAACAAGAAACCTTACTTTTAAATTAAACTAAAATTTATTTATTATTTATTGTATAATAGAAATTACAGCCGTGGTATAGTCTGCCCAGCGGTAATTGACACTCGAAAGGAATGAAAAATAAATCACTATGATGCCGTAGGGAATTTTTAAAAATTCGGAATACTAAAAAACAATGTAGTACGCGTACGCCTATAGTTTTTTAGCATTCCGAATTTTTAAAAGTTAACAACGGCGTCACAGGAATTTTTTGTCCTTTCGTTCCGAGTGTCAATTACCGCTGGGCGTACTATAATTGTGAGTAACATTTTGATGGCTTTTTGTTAATTTCTTCTTCTGTAGCAGTTCCGAAACGATTCATTTTTACGAAATTTTTCGAAAAACCTTTAAAATGTTGATACAAACAACTAATTTACAAATCATGCCGACGGTTGCTAACAGTAACTACGGGTTTATAACAATTGCAAGCCATTTGTTTGTATCGAAATTAATATAACAACCAAGAAAATGACAAGAAAAAATTATCGGTGTAATTTTTTTTAATTGACGTAACGTCAAAAAATTATCGCTGTAATTTTAAAAAACTTTACTCATCTTACGGGACTTTTAACGCATGAGTGAAATAATCTTAATAATATGTCACTTTGTCCCTGTCATTACATGTGTATACAATACAACATGCAATATACTACACATGAACATATGTATGTTCAAAAGTTTTCGTGGGCTTGTTGCGTGACCGTCCCTACCCACGAATAGTCCAGTGGAACTGAGAACTGATGTTGCCTCTAGGGGAGACCAGAATGACTGCAGAATGATTATGTAACCATTGTTCCAGGAGTCCATTCAAGGTATAAGAGAACTGCGTTGCATAGCTTAAAATTGTTTGGTTTCTATTATTTTAGTTAATTAAGTTATTGCTCGTTTGTTTTAAGTGGAAAAATGGGGATAAAACCACCTAGATTTAAATAAAGAACTAGCTTTTCCCTATTCCCTCTGGATCAGGTTTTATACCACTGACATAATTTACATCTTGTCGAAAGTAAAGACCGAGTCACTTATTTCCGTTAGCGCGTGGCACGGCCCGCCTCATTGGTTATCTGCCACGCGACAGGGTGCCGACCATCCCAGCCAATCCGGGCACGACAACCTCCAGACTGTTACGTAGTAAGTATACACAACAAACGGATATATCGTCAAATATTTTGTATTATAAAATGTGTGGGCTTCGTATAATCGGAAATGTATCAAAGAGCATCCTAAAGACATTTAAAACATATGCAAAAATCGATAGAACGTGAAAAAATGCTGTGGCAACGCCGCAGGCTTCTTAAAAGTGGGGCGTTATATACGGTATATACTTTTGGGCTTCCTAATACCCGTACATTTTAGCGGGACTCGTAACATCTAAGATATCTAAAAAGAAATGCATCTCATATAAACCTATTATACTAACACAGGTAAACATTTTATTTAACGTTAAAACATAAATTTCTTGAATATACAGCCGTAGTCGCCATTTTAGAGTGGGCTGCCCCTCACCTGCAGTATGTGCTGGGCTTCGTATCATGCATTGGGTATGTATATATATATATATATATATACTTTGTTATTTTTCTTGAACCATTTATAATATATTTTTTTTTTGGTGTGTGTTTCTTGGGATTAGGTTCATTGTAAAAACATTTTTTATATTAAAAGTCTATTGACGTTTCGACCCTTTTCCGGGTCATTTTCAAAATATATATTTATTTTTTTATTAATTCAGTTTGATAAAAGACCTAAAAATACATTATTAGTTAAAACAATTTACAACAACAGTACAATATGACAGTAAACATTAAAATCTGGACACATCTATAATTCTACGTTCTTAACAGTGAACATTTTTCTACAATAATTGCAAGATATTTTTATTATACGCACCTTGAAAACTTTAAGGTCTTTGAAGGATTAATCTGCTATTTCTTATCAGACATATTAAAACATACCAGAGTATTTTATGTGGAAAGAGAAAAAATAGTAATTTTTTAAAAAAAATGTGTAATCCTTTGATGTGATATTAAGAGGATATGGCAAATGCTGGTTAAGAGGAGATAATTTTTTAATTTGTTGTAATTAAATTAGCATATATGCGGCTAAGTCCTCCTATATCTGTTCTGTCGTTCACAGCATTTTTATCTTTTTTTATTTCTATCATTTCTTTGATGGATAATTTATAATAGTTATGATCTTTATTCAGAATTCTTGTTTGGTTATAACTAAATTCGTGTTTTGTCTCTCTTACATGTTTGCTCAGAGCTGTTGATCACATCAACAGCTCTGAGCTGTTGATCACATCAACAGCTCTGAGCAAACATGTAAGAGAGACAAAACACGAATTTAGTTATAACCAAACAAGAATTCTGAATAAAGATCATAACTATTATAAATTATCCATCAAAGAAATGATAGAAATAAAAAAAGATAAAAATGCTGTGAACGACAGAACAGATATAGGAGGACTTAGCCGCATATATGCTAATTTAATTACAACAAATTAAAAAATTATCTCCTCTTAACCAGCATTTGCCATATCCTCTTAATATCAAATCAAAGGATTACACATTTTTTTTAAAAAATTACTATTTTTTCTCTTTCCACATAAAATACTCTGGTATGTTTTAATATGTCTGATAAGAAATAGCAGATTAATCCTTCAAAGACCTTAAAGTTTTCAAGGTGCGTATAATAAAAATATCTTGCAATTATTGTAGAAAAATGTTCACTGTTAAGAACGTAGAATTATAGATGTGTCCAGATTTTAATGTTTACTGTCATATTGTACTGTTGTTGTAAATTGTTTTAACTAATAATGTATTTTTAGGTCTTTTATCAAACTGAATTAATAAAAAAATAAATATATATTTTGAAAATGACCCGGAAAAGGGTCGAAACGTCAATAGACTTTTAATATAAAAAATGTTTTTACAATGAACCTAATCCCAAGAAACACACACCAAAAAAAAAAAAAAATATATATATATATATATATATATATATATATATATATATATATATATATATATATATATATATATATATATATATATATATATATATATAGTTACTCGGAAAGTCGGAAATAGTGGAAATAAAAATTTAATGTGTCTTTAACTACGGTAATTTACAATTTAAATATTTTCTAAATTAGGTATTGTGAAGTGCTATCTCTTTATTTTTTTAGATAAAATTATTGTAAAAACTACTTTTGGTAAAAAAATATGTACTTTTAATTTATAAAGTCAAACAAAACAAAATTCTCCAACATATAAAATAAATTCTCCAAAAATTTCCGATAAATTCTCATTTTGTTCGGAGAATATTTCCCAAAAATAAATTCTCGAGAATGTTCGATCTCTTTATTTTCTTCAGATATTATTATTGTAAAAACTCCTTTTGGTAAAAAAATATGTTCTTTCAATTTATGCAGTCAAAACATAAAATTCTCCAACATGTAAAATAAATTCTCCAAAATTTCCGATAAATTCGCATTTTTCTCGGAGAATATATCCCAAAATTCTCGAGAATGCTGCATCTCTAGCTATATACCTTCTGTTATGTTAGTGTTGCATAAGTGTATTAATTTTAACGTAAAATCTTTTTAGAGGAAGTGTATTTTATAGAGATTTTACTTTTATAGTAACAAAAACACTAGTTTTTGTTTTTGATAGTGCGGATAGTGTCAAAATACCGTGAAATATTTTAAATATTTTGTTTACTTTTTTAATGTGACTTTTGTTAATGTGAATTATTAGTCAAGTGGGTGTTGATCTCAAATATTTTCAAAAGAAGTGTAAAGGCATTTTACTATAAAGGTAAAGTAAAGGAAAAGAAGTAAAGGGATTTTACTGTAAAGGTAACAAAAACATTATATCTTATGCTAACTTGTTGCATCGAAAAAATTATTGATGAAATTGGCAATTTATTCGCTATCATATGTTTCTTGCCAGTGGCGGGTACAGTTAGAGAAAGTTAAAGGGGCGATTACTAGCTTATGTATTCCGAAGCGCCATTTATAAATAATTTTCTTCAATGGGAATTCATACCAGGATTTACCGGTTTCAATATCCCTTATATGATAGCGCACCCAATTTCATAAAAAATAATTGTAACCTACTGAGGCAAAATACAACCACTGAATAAGTAATATTGTCACAACGGGGGTTGTTGCGACTGAGACTAAGTAATAGTCTCTGGGATCGTGTGGAGGGAATGAAGTTAAAACAGGTTATAAAAAATATAACATTTAATAATTAATCAACAATAATAGCAATAAAATAAAGTTTGGCATTAAATAAATGAAATGGGGCACTTACTTATAAACTTCCCCTACATCTTCTCTATAAGGGCGGCTCTTCTCCCGACCAACGGGCACATGTCTTATCTCGACATCTTAAGAACGACTACCTATCACTCCATTATGCAGTTATCGACGATCGGTGCATTGCTAAGTCAGCATACCTTGACTTACTCAATAAAGTTAAACAAAACCAAGCTGACCTTCAATGTCGTCACCAAGTCCACCGAATAACAGAGTGTCTATTCATCGTTATTGACAAAATAATCTTTATATAAATAAAGTGTGATTTTAGAAACAATTAATAAAATAATCCATAATAACATAACTGGGTGTATCTCCCAAAAACGTAATTTACATATTAGGGGAAAACTTTTTAGTAATATTTTTTTAAATAACTTATTTGCAAATTTTTATTTTAAATGTGTTGTAGTGGTTTACTAAAAGATAGTGGTCACGAATTGTGATTGATAATTTAAGCAAAAAACGAAATTTTTAAAAATATATATTCACGGAGGTGGGAACTATCACACGGAGGTGAGAAAAAAATTCAAAAACAATATTATAAATTACCCTTTCTGAATTTTTGTCTATTGGGTAGCATATTTTTATATACTTAATTTAACAGTTTTTTCAATATAGTAATAGATCACATTCTACGACTTCAATAATATGCAGTAATCCCAAGAAATATTAACTTTTTTTAGTAGTGTTAACAAATACTAAATAGAAACAAAAAATCTTACTAAACCTAAAATTGACAGTAAATACCTACGTAAAAAATACTTCACAAAAAGCATATGTTTATAAGACTTATTAAGAAACAAAATAGGAACAAAAAATCTTAAAATACTTAAAAACATTTCTACTTAACGTAAATTGGTAACTAGCGTTACATTAAAAATATGTTGACTTCTTTTGATCCAGGGTTTTTCGAAAACAGATACTACATCATTATCTGATTCAAGGCCAACATCTTCAACATGTGGGAAAACGAAATAATGCCATTTTGATGATTTTCGGAAATATTTAACCATATACATACATACTCGTTTCCACTTTCTCTGGATGTAACGACTGCAACATAATGGCAATATTGATTTTTCTTGCCGAAAATCTTGACTAAAACATAGTCATCGATGTTTACAGATTCATAGTCATCTATGTTTGGAGGGACGGTAATAAAATTTGAAAGAGGCACGTCGTCGTCTGAACTATCTCTATCAGAACCATGAATATCTTTATATCGTAGCCTTTTAGGCTTATCTTAATATTAAGTTAAGGCGTTATTAAATTTTAAAAAATATCTATGTACCTTTCATAAGGCAAATACATCCTGTTCAGAGAGGTTTTGTTTAATTTCTTTTATTTGATGGTATTGGTGGATCATGTTAAAGTGGTGCCTTAAAAATTTTAGTAAATTATTTCGAAACTCTAAAACCATTTGTGGTTTGGTGCAAAAAATAATTTGTTTTACTTTTTTGACGCATATCCTTTTTGGCCTTTTACATTCTGTTCTTCTCTTTTTGTGACCCATTTTTCATATTTTTCATCTTCATTAAGACCATAATGTAAAATAACAACTTCTTTTTCTTTACAATTAAAGCATTCTCTTTTTAAACAAATCTCTTTTAATTTAGTTTCTGAAGGACAGGCAATGCTTTTAATAATTTATTCACGGCTGTTTTCTTTTATTATTTTGTAAAATTTTAATTTCGATACAATGGGTTTCGCACAAGCAAGTTTCCCCCTTTTTTTCGCATTTAAAGGAATAACCCAAAAAGTTCTCGACATTCAGAAGAAAGAGTAACTTATTTTAGTATTAGGATGTGAATTACGAAACTTGGCATATACATCTTTTAATGAATAATTTAGGTAGCGCTATTGCTGTTTTACTTTTTAAACGTAATGGTTTCCTTTTTGCTGGAACAAATCCTACTGGCATCATCATTTTCATAAAAGCCTTCTATATTTTTTCGTAATTCGTTCATAAGGAGATTTACCTTTTTAGGTTTCTTAGAATAAATTAGCCGTGCAGAAACCAAACTTTTAAGTTTTGCTTGAAATCTATATTTCTTTATTAGTTTTCCAGCAATAGTTGACACTAATTTTCTCCTCTCTTCTAGATTGGTTTCTGCAGAAACATTTTGTTTAATTTGAGTGGACAAAACTTCTCCAAAAAGTAAAGCTTGTTTAACAGCTGGAGGAAGTCTTTGACGTTTCATCATCTCTTCTACTTTTGAATTTGGAGAATTCTTTTGCTTAAATGAAACAGCATAGTTCAGTACACAACAGTCTGTTCTACGTATTTATAATTTTTGCCTTGCCACGATCGACTGGACTAATAGCCGCGATCGACCAGTCGATCGCGATCGACCGGTTGGCCACCCCTGGATATCTAATATTAAAAATCCCTAATATTTAAACTAGTCTATAAACTAAACTTAATTCGCATATCAATACAAATTACAATTTCCTGTAAATTCAAATAATACATGCATATTTAAAATAATAACATAACACTCGTATAACAAAAAAACTATCCCTGTTTACTTTCAGTTTGCTCTTTTTCTACCTCCAAGTATACTGAGTTATAACGTTCGTCTAATTTTTAAAATGAATCTTTAGTGTACGGCTTAGAGTGCACCTTAATATTTAACTTCTAGTATACCTAGGATTTTTTAATACTAGAATAAATAAAAAAGCAACTCTTTAGTACAAAGTTGAAAGTCTAGGTTAGTACTTGCTAATAAAATTTAAAATGTTTTAGGATTATTTAAAAACTTAAATTATATCAATTTACTGAGAGGTAGTAGGCAGTTTCGTGACAAAAAAATTTACTTTGTGCTATTGTTTTGTCAAAAATGCGTCTGACGATATTTTACATGCTGTCAACAATAAGTAATGACCGTACGAACATTTGAGCAGTTTTAGCTCACGCAGTATTTACAAATACCAGAAACTCTTAAAAAATCTGTAAACCTTCCCTAAGGGAAATAGATAACTTCAGGCTTATCTCACCTGGTAACATCCTGTACCACTAAACATCATCGATTTGTTTAAACATTGTGCTCAAACACTAGCGTCACCTTTTATGAAGACAAGATGCGTAAATTCTTAAAACAACTACTCCCCTAGCTACGTGCCACGCAGGGTATTGAATAACATAAGACATTCACTTGTCTCTTCTTCATAAAATTTGTTACACTTGAAAACCATTTCAAAATACCTTACTTGTCAGTAAAGTTTAACCTGCAAATGACTTTTTTGCAGTAGGGCTATAGCATTATGTTGCTGATCGCTAATTCTCTAGCTGCCCTTTTCGTACCACTTTTTGTGTGTGTACCTTATTGTTTCCTAAAATATGTACCTATAACTTCTTTGAGAAAAATGAGTCGTTCTGTAGGTACTCTAGAATAATAAATACATACTCGTGTATTTAACTTAAGAACTCAGGCATGATGCTTTAATACTGCATCGAATTAAAAAAAAATCTCTATATATTTTCATTTGTAACACTCTTACTTTCTTACGTAAGTTTATTATAAGTTTCTATCATCTCATGCCTATAAAAATTGTTTTATGCCTCGATTAACTAGATAATAATTCTGGATAAAAACTACTCTGGTTTTGCACGCATAAACCCTTTTTCTTTTTCCATTTAGTTTTTCATAATTCCTTTGATTATGCATAAAAATAAAAAAACATAAATAATATGAATGAGTACTTGCAGCATGCGAAAATGAGGCGCATGCTTGATCGGTAACCTTATGCCATTATTGTATAATAATATAAAATTCTTGGTACCTGCCATCTCTGGGTCAGCAGTGTTTATTATAATTTATTATGAACTTGAAATAAAGCAAAATTATGTAAGCTTTTGATAACAAAAAATATTTTTTATACCTTGGACGTATAACAATTACGTCTAATAATATTTAGTATTTCTATAAACGTAAGCAATAATAATAAAATGTTGATATGTTTACTAGTTAGTTATTTAAGAAATATTTAATTTTAAAACAAACTTCTGAAATTGAAAAGGAAATTGTCGCTGGCTATTATATTAAAAATACAACACATTAATGCCCTTATTTACCAGTGGTCTTCGTTAATTGCGTGAAACTTGATTTATTCTTTTTACGCATAATAAAACACATTTTAAAACTTGTAACTAGTACTATATACATAAGTCATGTTCGTTAAAAAAAATCGAATCATCTTTTTCTGTTGTTTTTTCTTTCCTATCGCATATGTGCATAATGTTTAATTGCAAATAAATTACACATCAGAAATAGTTTTTTTACGGCACGAAAATTAAAAGTATAAACAAGCAATATAATTTGGATTTTGTCTTCCAACGCAACGTAAACAAAAAAACATAGAAAATGTATCAAGAGGAGACTGACGAAATGTATTATGGACATTAAAAAAAAATTGCAAATTCTGCATAAAAATATTGACTTGGAACTAAAATAGTATGCAATGTTGGATAAATAAAAAAATCAATTTTACACTAAATTTTGAACCAAAGAAAAATCAGTGCAAATTAAAACGAGAAATATCTCAGGTGTTAGGTAGGTACTTGAACTCATAATACTTTGATACTCATAGGTACTTGCTTAAAATCTTACATTCAACTAGAAAAAATATTTATAAAAGAAGCATTTTCCGGTATAACTAAGCACCTTTTTTGCTAACGTATTTTAAATCCTGAAATAAAAGTTTAGTAGAGAAACAAATGCGAAGAAACGTAGATACATATATACATAGGTACGTGCATATGTATATGTATATGCACACTTTAACAAACGCTTTGACTTAGTTCTTTGTTACTGTAATACAAAAAAATATTTTTACTTCTTGTAAACGCCAGGATACAATAAATAGCATTTACCTAAAACAAAATTTTCTGAAAAAAAAACTCTTTGTGGATATTATTTTATGTAAACGTAAAGATATGTAAAAGAATAATTATTAGGTTTTTCTTTATTTATTTTTCCCTTTGACCTATTTCTTTTTAAACAAATAGACTTTGCGCCGTTAAAGTGTTTGGCGGTAATAAAAAGCGTCCTAGAGTTCTGTTTTTAAATATAGTAACTGGTTGGTTCGAGTTTGTTGTGAGGTCAATTTTGATTTTATTTCTGTCAATATAAGGCCATTTATATAGTATAATATCCAATTTATTAAAAAGATTTGTATTTACCGCAAAATTATCTCGTAATTGCTCCAAATATCTAATATCGTGTTCTTTAGTTTTCAAAACAATTGATTTAATTTTGTTGTTAGTTAGTTAGTTGATGTTCTTTAGTAGTTTAGTCGGTTTCTTTCAGAAATTTTATTAAATTCTCTGAGAAATAAAACACAATTATTACTCTTAGGACAAAAAATAGGTGCCTGAAAATATGGAGGTAGCACTGGTGTAATACGGGTATTTAAAGCTTCTTCCAAACTCATTTTTTATTTCTCTTTAAAGGACAAACTTCTATATTATATTGTAAATAAACACTCAACGTGAAAAAATGTATCCTAATATAGTTTTATTTTGAATAAAACCAAAAATTGTACCTATATAAATTACCATTAAAATTTCAGAATACTTTTTGAAGAGGCCGAAAAAATTAAAATTAACTTGCACCACTTATTCTACTATAGACGTAAAGTAAAAATTGCCAACTCTTATTTTATACAATTTAATTAAAATATACTTCATTCCCTCAGATTCTAATCAAATGTTTATCTATACTTAAAGAAAATTTATGCCTACTCTCACACAATGGACAGAATTTATTAAAGAATATTTAATTTTTGCACCAAAAAAGTTATAATTTATTGTGTATGGAGAGTAAAAACGGCGCCTCCACCAAATGTCACAACGGGGGTTGTTGCGACTGAGACTAAGTAATAGTCTCTGGGATCGTGTGGAGGGAATGAAGTTAAAACAGGTTATAAAAAATATAACATTTAATAATTAATCAACAATAATAGCAATAAAATAAAGTTTTGCATTAAATAAATGAAATGAGGCACTTACTTATAAACTTCCCCTACATCTTCTCTATAAGGGCGGCTCTTCTCCCGACCAACGGGCACATGTCTTATCTCGACATCTTAAGAACGACTACCTATCACTCCATTATGCAGTTATCGACGATCGGTGCATTGCTAAGTCAGCATACCTTGACTTACTCAATAAAGTTAAACAAAACCAAGCTGACCTTCAATGTCGTCACCAAGTCCACCGAATAACAGAGTGTCTATTCATCGTTATTGACAAAATAATCTTTATATAAATAAAGTGTGATTTTAGAAATAATTAATAAAATAATCCATAATAACATAACTATGACAATATTTATCTCTGATAAATAGAGCCTGAATTAAAGAAAAAATAGATAATTTTTTTAAAGTTTTCTACCCTGTACCTGAGGGATAAAAAGTGTCTTAATTGATATCGGCGATAAAAGTCATATTATCAAAACAAATTTGCATCATAAATTATTTTTAAGTTGAAGCAGCAAACAGTGAAAATTCGTTTTTTAAATATGCTCACTCTGTCTATACATCACCGGAAGTGTAGCCGATTTCGAGTCAAGGCGAAGCCCCATCTACATGGAAAATTTAATTCTTTTTTGTCCAGTAATTTTCGCTGTAACAAACAGACCGACGGAAATGGGAAACCGCGTTTTTCGTGATTTAGGGACTCCAAAACGGAAGGATCCGGAAAAATCTCGGGAAGTAATTCTCCAACGTTAGGTCGGTCTAATTTGACAACCAAAAGTTTTAAATTGACAAGTTATGAATAATACAACCAAGTTTTACGCTATGAATTTGTTTCTGAGTTTATTTGCCAAATTTATAAAGAAAACGGCAATTTTAGTATGTACTTTGCACAATAATAGAACTAAATTTATTCAAGCAACATGTTCCAGATGAAAGTCGTTTGGAGACCAAGCAGATCGCTGAAATATTGGAAAAACTCATACATTTTTAATAACTTATTAACAGTTAACAAAGACTTATCAAAACCTAACTAACCAACTATAAGATCTTAATTCAAACCAGTACTAAATCTTAAAATCTGTTAAGTAAATCCTGACGTAAATGTTTATTTTCCACATACAATCCTCGGCTCTGTATAAAATATTACCAAAATTTTGCCGTATTTCCTTCTAACACAGTTAGATAAGAAAATACTAATATTTCGAATGCAAGAAACTACCAGGAAGAAGCAAAATTTTGGTATGTAATTCAGCGCTCGGAGGGGCATATAGCCCGGAGAATAGCTGTTTTACCATTATTTGTTGAAATCCTTATTGTATAAAGAGTTTTCAGGTGGTTAGAGAATTTATTCTCAATTTTTGCATATTTATATGTACCCCTGACAAGTAGACTTCATTCATATGTTTGAAAAATTTTACCTTACGGTAAACTCTACTCTGAATGCTTGAAACTGCTAATGGATGGCGCTGCCTGTGTCTCACTGCTTATGCAGTACGACAGTTGTAGCTTTAAGGGATTACTTTTTCGGGAGGTTGGTATGTTCGTCTATCCTGTACTGATGAGAACCAACGAGTTCGAAACCGGTCTGCAGGTGACGACCAACGAATACTAATACAGGAAGAAGACCAACTAGCATTGTTATTTGTCGCAGCACGGATCGAGTCGAAGGTCATATGAAATGTCAAATGTCAGATTACAGCGACAATTAGTCTGGACGTTTGGAAACGGGAACCAAAGGTGGCGCAGGCGCAATTTAAATCTTCATATATTTGGTTATTTTAAATATTTTAAAGTAGGAAATAAAACTTAAAAATTTATTTGGAATCAAAACCAAATAGGTTTAATGCCAAATAAATTCTTAAGTTTTAAATCCACTTTAAAATATCAGGTCTAGCATGAATACGAAAAGGAAAATCAAACTTGAAGTTGAGATCTGTAACTTTATTATCAAAAGGAAACGAAAATATAAAAATTTCATAAATATCAAAATTAAACAATATAGGTACATTACATACACGATGAAAGTTTCTCAAAATTAATTTAAGGCCTACAGAAAAAATAAGACTCTGTAAACTGAGTATACCTAAGAAAAAGTCCTTAATCACAATCCTGTCAAAAAATAGATATAACTTGTCTTGATAATGTCAAACCAAATAAGTTAGTCTTCGCTAGCCTGTGCTTTTGGACTGCTCGTATGGCATAAAAAAGAAAAAAGGATTTCAGGTTTTTATAATACAATACATTACAATATTTGTCACGTTTGCTCAAACAGTCTGATATTCTTCTATGAAACTGTAATTGCAATTTTTGTCAAAAGAATATTTTCAGTAATTTTTTAGAGTTTTGAAAGCTATAAAACCTAGATTTGACATTAATGCACTAGAACTAAAACACAAACACTTAATACTTAGACACTGTAAAATATACCACTGAGAAACATAGATATGAAATAGATAGATAGATAGATAGATAGATAGATATATAGATAGATAGATAGTTTATTGATGCTATTACGTCAACATTTTAATGTTAATAATACAATTTAAAAATCGATAAAATACTTAAGCTAATCTAAAAAAAATAAATATATAACTATTAACACATAAAGTACAAGACTAAACACTACATATTAAAATTAATATTAAGAAAGTACATCACAATTAAGATACTCCTCAGTAGAATAAAAGGCATGTCGTATCAACATACTTTTTACAGCAGCCTTGAACCGTGTCAGTGGTAAGCTTCGCACTGTCAGAGGGAGTTTGTTGAAAAATTTTATAGCCAGATAACCAGGGCCATCCTGACATCTCCTTAATCGACAGAAGCTCACTACAAAGTTGTTTTTCTGTCTTGTATCATGGTGATGAACATCACCATGAGTCCTGTACAGATCCTCATTTTTTTTTAAAGTAAATTACATTCTCCAGAATATATACACATGGAAACGTCAGTATACCAAGCCTTTCAAACAAGAATCTACAATCATCCCTGGAACCCAAACCAGAGATAATCCTGATCGCTCTTCTCTGTAAACCAAAAATCCTCCCTGAACGCGCTGCATGACCCCAAGCAAGGACGCCCCATACACCATGGTAGAGTGAAAAGTACCAAAGTACGCTGTTCTTAAAACACCCTGCGAAACAGAGTCCGCGAGAGCACGTAGCGCAAACAAATTACTCCCCAATTTTTTGGCAACAGAATCAATATGAGTATCCCAAAGAAGTTTGGGATCAAGCTGAACCCCCAAAAATTTAATGTGAGGGGTGGTTCTGTTAGTATTGACAGTATCTCTCATAGAGAAAACAATTCTGTGTGTTTTGTCTTTATTCAGGAGCAAATTGTTCGCGCCAAACCAGGCTTCAACCCTCCCCTGCACAAATAAAGATACATTATCACGGTTCGTAGGTCGATTCTTTCTGTTTTGATAAAAACAAAATCTATAGTAGTCCCTCTGCTGCAATATACTTGTTTGCCTGTTGTGATCCTTCCCACAATTCAACAAGAAACCTAAAATTAAGTACATGACTATTAACACTTTAAGTACAGAGTACAGACATTATAGCACGCAACTTATTTAGGAAAGACACTGGAAGGTTACTTTTACAACATGATTTTATCTGTATAATAAAATAAAAATTTACTAAATACATGTTGATGGCTACAATTATTGATCTATTACTACTATTGTCAAGAAAAGTTATGTTTATTGCACAGCTTTCGTACAAGGCTGATCCATTGTATATCAACTTTTTTTTCAAGTAATATGTAGGTATAAAAGAAAATTGCTGCCGGAATGTATATACCAAGCCTTTTAGCAGCTTACCTTATGTTTGATTTAAAGAAAGCAAGTTATATACCATCATAATAATACAAGATAGGTATTTTATTTAAAAGATTTCACTGAAACACTACTTTAAAAATTCTGGTAGTCTTGTCGAGCACTCAATTGGCAACTCACGAAATCACTGGTGCAATATTCAAATTGTTTGTTTTTAAAGCTTAACACCAAAGAGTAAATAAGGTGTCCTAACTATTGTGCTTATAAATGAAAAATTTCATGACTTCCTTTCCTTCAAAAATAGTCATGACATGATGATACGTTTCGAAGCAATTCTCTTGAAAAACAATGGTATTGTAATAAAAGTAACCCATACTAGAAACAAAATATTTTAACTACTTACCTGGAAGAGAAAAAATAATCCATCTTCTTGTTAGAATGCTATAATTAACTAAAAAACTACAGCAAGTCAAAAATAACCAGCAGCCATTTTAAGATCTAAAGAGAAATGAGTCCACCTTAGCTTCCAGACCGGCCAGACCGGGATGTAGGGTGGTAAAATAATTAAATTGTTGGATTGGTCGCATAACGCACCCATCTCTTTCTGTAGTATCGTCGGCGTCGGTTGGACATTTAAAAAGAGATAAAGAGTGTCGGACGTGGTACGCCTCTTAGCTCGTTTTACTTACAACGAAGACAAAGACAAATTTGTATGTCCGAACTTTAATCGAACAAAGTCTGGCCGGTTACGTATGTCGTAACCAAGCGTGTTGCGATACTTTCCATAAGAAGTTTCATGGGGCTGGTGACGACATTCTAACCATGCCCTGCGCACTTTATATTATGCGCGCGGCCCGCTAAAGCTTCACACCAAGTCACCAGCGTCGCCACCGTCGATCATTTTTGGAGCGGGAGGCGGAGCCAAAAGCACGTGGACCTGTTTACGATAACGACTAACCTAACTTATGTTTTGCCGTTTACCGTCCGCCATTGTGTTTGAGTTAAATTGTAGCAAAGAAACTTATAATGTTGGCTGGATGCCGGACAGGCAAGAGGCCATAGGAATCCTCGAATAGATAGAATAGAGTTAAATTGTTTTGATTTTTAGTGTTGTAGTAGGAAAATAATAAAGGCTTTAGAATTACAAGTTCCAGCCTTTGTGTAAAGAGTGAATCTTGTACTCGCTTTGAAAAATTATTAAAAGTTTAAAAGTAAGTACCGACCAAAACGATTTTATTAGTGAAAGATATATTTATACGATTATTTATAGTCTATTTAGGCACATTTTATTTAAATTCATTAATTGCTTTTACCATTGCCCCAATCGCCCTACCCGATTTTATTCTACCTCGATGCCCTACCCTTAGTCTGTTTTTACTTAAAATTTGCACAAACCGTAATAAACTTGATTTTTACCAGGTGCTTTGTTTTTGATTGCTAGTTGTTTTTAATACACAATAATGTAAAAATATTAATATACTCATAACTATTTATTTAACTTTTAGAAAGTGAGTTACCATGCCTTACACTTGTGCTGTACCAAGTTGCTTCCATAATGGTGAGGTCAAGTATCGCTTTCCCAATCCAGTGGGTAATGTTTTGTGGAAATGAACGTTTAACCAAAGATTATGGACCTGATGAAAGTGTAAAAATTTACAACAGCTTTAGGGTTTGTTCACTCCATTTCCAGGAAGAGGATTTAACGTTTAATAGAAAACTAAAAAAAGGAGTTAACCCTTGTTGAATGTACCAGGTATGTTTTAATATGTGATATGAAATAGTCAGTGTACAAATCTAATGATGATCCATGCTTTCTCCTTTCTGATTTATTTTTTGTTTCTCATGTTATGCACATGATTTTTTAAAATTAAATTTGTTTCTTCAAATTTATTGCCTTAAACAAGTTTTCTGATATAATTTATGTTTAAAAGAGCAATAGGTTCTGTTATGCATAATTAAAATACTCCCCTTTTTTTAGGGACAACGGTCAAAACTGAAGAACAACTTCTTCATATAGAAAAGCGTGCAGCTGACACGGCAAGCCTTCTAGAATTCTTAGATCAACTGTTTGACAGCCTGAATGGTAGTACATTCAAAATAACACCAGGGAGGGAACTTCGAATTGCAGTAACCAAAGGGTCAAAACACATATTTTTGGAAAAAAGCACTTGATAAATTAAGGCACATTCATTTTATTATGGATAACGGCAAAGCCTTCCTCCCCCAAGCCTTAAAAATCTTATAAAAACCATTAGGAAGTTCATTGAACTTTTTAATGAGTTTGCTACTGGAGCTTGGGATTTGCATACCTGATGCCCAGGACTTTTAACCGGGACCCTCTAGAAAACTTTTTTGGCAAAATCCGCCAGAGACGACACAGATACATTAATCCTACACCAACAGATTTTAATGCATACTACAAAAGTTTATTGGTAAATCAAATGACATCTAAACAGTCATTAGGAGCCACTTGTGAAGATGATCTCGGAGATCTTCGTGACCCTCCAAAGGCTTGTTTCACAGGTTAGTTTAAACATGTTAGCAACAAATTTAATGCAGTGTTCAAAGCCAACTTTTATTTTTTTTAAATGGTTTATTTTTACTTTTATAGGGACTACCGGAGAAAGATGATGACCAGGCACAACAAGAGACCTTTTGCACTGTCCCTGATTCACTGGACGTTTCTCTTAAACCTGTGGAAAGTAGGGCTTTAAGGTATGTTGCCGGCTACTTGGTTAAAAAAATTGGGAAGCAGCCATGCAGTTGCAGAGAGAAGTTTTTTAAAAAGAAGAGTATAGAGACGAATATGATGAAGACTTTTTGAGAAGGAAAGAGTACAACCCCAAAGTCCTACCTCTTAAATATGCAAGCACCAGTTTTTTAAACAATATTAAAACAGCTCTTGCCATTATAAAATATATTTTACAGCGAGATTTACACAAATTTGGCATAGTCGAATACATCCTAAAAGTTTTATGTAGCAGAATATCCCTTACTGATTGTTTTCACGATACTACTGTAAAAAAAAACACTGTTTAAATATTTTATTAAAATTAATGTATTTAACTACACCAAACAAATAAATCGAGTTTTAAAAGGTGCAGACCAGAGACCTACTCCAACAAATGCCCCAAAAATATTCATTAAAGCCAAAAAAATGTACTTAAATGTAGCTAAAAGAAGAAGGGCCAATATTTTTAAAAAATAAAGAACAAATTGTTATTTGTTTTCTGTTTTGTTCGTTAGTGTTATGGTAAATGATACTTTTTATAGCTTTTTTCTCCAGTTTGTATAAATACTTTTTTTCTATTTACTGTATTTGTTGTATTAAAATTTGCAGTAAATTAATTACATTAATAATTAGAAAGTAATTAACGTGTTTTTTTATTATAATAAAATCATGAGTATACCTATATACTCAAAAAGAAGTACATTTCCCCTTTTTATTACAAGTGTTAGATTACATTTTTACTTTTCCATAAAAATTTTTATTTTTAAAGGATTCATAAATTCCTTACTAAATTATAGATATTGCAATAAAAAATGTATGCATATTTATAAAATTTAGTGAGAAATTTCTGAATATATCTTTAATAATAAAAAATTTAATGGAAAAGTCAGAAATTATAAACACTAAAAACCTTTTTTAAATTCACCCGCCAATAACTGTCGATTGCCATCTGGCGGGCAATAGCCGAAATTCGCTTTATTTGCATAAAGCAGAGATCTACATCTAAAGCCAGAGCATCACCTCACACCAACTCAGGAGGTGGCCCTAAAGTAGCACGAACATGTTGGTCTATTCGTTTACACGTCAGTGTCGAATCTATTCACCCTAACAAACCCTAATCTATGATTCTAACTAAAGAAAAAGCTTCCTTCTTCCTGGTAGTTTCTTGCATTCGAAATATTAGTATTTTCTTATCTAACTGTGTTAGAAGGAAATGCGGCAAAATTTTGGTATGTAATTCGGCGCTCGGAGGTTCATATAGCCCGGAGAATTGGCGATTCAAATTCGGGAGCTTGCAACACTGTCTTGGCCAACTAGCGGCCGTTTTGGTACCAGTAAAAGGGGCAATGTTTACAATTTTTGAGCCGTTTTTTAATCTTCGAAATTAGTTTTATTTCGTAAATTATTGATGAAGTGCTAAATAATATTTAAATATAGGGACAAACTGCAACAAAATCAATAAAAAGAACAAAAAATCATTTTGAAATAATCCTACCGTACAAGCAGATTTGTAACTCTTCATTCGGCGAATTAATATTAGTGTTTCGTTGATGCAAACGCATAACATCCCTCTTGGGTTGTAGAATCCTGCGCGCCGACTATTTTCGCGTCTTTTTTTAATAGTTCTGTATAACACTAGTAAAAGTTTTGAATATTAAAAGGTTTTTTCCTAAGCTCGTCTTGAAACTCCATCGATGACCGTGCGCCGCCTAACGGCCACTTTAGTAACTAGCACACAGCTGATTGGTTATTCTAACCTTAAATTTCTCTTTATGTTTACATCTGAGAAGACGGGTTTACATTTTGTGTTTAATAGTTTTGTATCACTTTTCAGCTATGATATTAGTTTTATTTCATCAATTTTTTACGAAACACTAAAATATATTTCAATATAAAGAAGAACTACATCAAGAATAAAAAGCAAAGTCAAAAATCATTTTGGAATAACAGTACCTATGCAGTTCGATTTTTTCAATCATTCGGCGAATCACACTTAAAATACTGTGCAGTGTCTGTTTTTCGGCTCGGTTTTAGTGCAAACTTTGAGTACAAAAACATTTTTTCCTGGGTGTTTGCAATATTGCAGTGACTACGATCGTGAGTTTGATGACCTCAGTGAACAATCTGACTGTAGGAAATACCATCGGAAATGTGTTTTGTCGTGTATTACGAATAAAATTCTATTTCAAAACATAAGTTTTTATCCTTTTCCAAAAAAAGGAACAGCATTAAGTGGTTCGATGGTGATAATAAAATGACGTGTGGGAAGCTTGAAAGACTATGCCTAATATATAAGAAGGTTTTCCAACAAATGGGTGACAGTGACAGTGTATTCTGTTCATTTTACACAGCAAGATTTTTTCTTGAGCCTGGTAGAGGTAGGTAACTATATGTTACTTGTATTAAATGTTCTAAAACTCTTATTAGATATATTTTTGTTAATGAATGTCTACCAGTTAGTTTTAGACGTAATGAACTTAAATGTTCTATTTACTTTTTAACATTAGGTACACATAAGAATTTTTTTAGTCACCATTGATAGCATTATAATTTCTTATAAAATGTGTTTGGGCAGATCTAGAATTTTTATAATTTCAGTAGTTAACCTGTACGTTTTGAAATTACTTAATACTAAATCGAGTACTAAATAGAGTTTAAAAATGCTTTCCATAAGATGGCCAATTTAAGAGTTCTACCATTCTCCTTCATCTATAGGTATCCTTTTTTTTACAATATCAGATGTAATAGTATATTACATAATAAGTCTTGAAAGTGACATTTTTCACACGAGTGGGAATGTTGATAATCCCACGAGTGTGCGAAAATTACTTTCACACGAGTAATGTACAATATTTTTCCTATGACCACAAAAATATTTACCAAAAAACCCCCAATTCCTGTCTTTTTTATACCCCCACTTTTCAACACGTGTGCTGAAAATAAAAAAAATGAAATTGCCCCATCTGTTCAAACGCCATGTTGACAAGTACTTTACAACACATGTGTTGAAAAGTACTTTTCAACACGCGTGTGATATAGGGCACTTTCTAGCCAAGTTAACCGTGCTTTTTTTTCTCACTTTCATAGGTGGTCGTAGGAAAAAGTATTATCTTGGAATAAAGTACAGTAATAATGGTAAATATAAAAAGCTTTATAAGGACTGTTGATAAAATGTAAACCTTTCTTTTTAAATTTATTTTAAAAACTAACATGACTTTTTTAAAAGGGGACATAGGAGGACAATGCACCCCTACCTCCTTTTTTTCAGTGCCTCTGCTACTGAAAAAAAATTCTTAAAATTTTTGTAAATTATATAAAAATGTCCGTGTGCAGTTATGATATTGGAGTTACAATATATAAAATTTTTCCTGTTCAGTTATAATATTGAAGTTAAATTATATAAAAATGTTCCTGTTCAGTTACGATATGTATTGGAGTTAAATTTTATAAAAATGTCCCTGTGCAGTTAATTTATAAAAATCGGAGTTAGATTTAGTGATTATGTCAAAATCGGGATGACACATGCACTAGAATGGTTTGCTTGGGTTTGCTGGGGAATACACTCTGTTTATTTTAGTGTTTGTTAAATTTTAGGTAAGCACCACTGCATAAGAGACTAAAAAGGACCACAGTTCCGTCCCAAAATTTACAATTTAGGATTTCCTTGCAATGCAGTTCTACTGATGCTGAGACAAGGATGGAACGAAGCACTTGTAAGTATTAAATTAAAATTTTTATTAGAAAGAGGTGATTGGAGGAGACAGGATAGTTCTATGCAACTAACAGTGTTTAATATATAATTAATGTGGGTATCGTTTGTTTTTATTTAGTTACCACAACCACCTGCCAAAAGTTAAAATGTAAGTACCTACTTGGGGTTTACTAGTCTGTACATCCCAGTTCAAGAATTATTGTGTTTAAATGCTTTATATATCTCCGAAACGGTAAAAGATACGAGGTAGGTTAAATTAGAGAAAATGTGGCATTTTTAGTCCCTATTCATATTCCGTTTACGGAGTTGCCAATTTCTCGATAGTTTCTTATCTACAGGTGATTTTTCAAAAATAGTCAAAAATTTTATTCTTAAGCATTTCGAAAATTATTATAGTTAGAAAAAAAATGTTTCAACAAAAATCACACGATTTTTTACCTTCTCTAACGTAACGTTATTGGTTTGTTTATACCATTTGTTTTTATTGAGTTACTGATACTAACTTGTTTTTTCAAATACCCAACCCAACCTGGACTTTTTGGTCCATTTTTTGTACGAATACTTTATACCCTTTACAACCGTGTATAACTTGAAAATATTTTCTGACATTTTGATTAAGAATAGCAACATCATCAGGATTTTCTAACAATACGGACCTGGGATCTTCCATGTTAAGGCACAATTCATAACCTATCGCTATGGTTTGTGGTTTTTGTGGTTGTGAAATGGCGCATTTACTTCAAAAATGCCAGGTCCGTACTGGCAGAATATCCTGATGATGCTATTCTGCACCAAAACGTCGAATAACATAATCAAGTGATACACAGGTGTAAAGGGTATGAAGTATTATTTCAAGAAATGCAACAAAAAGTCCAGGACCGTATTTGAAAAAAACAAGTTAGTATCAGTAACTCAATAAAAACAAATGATATAAACAAAACAACAACGTTACTTTAGAGAAGGTAATAAATCGTGTGATTTTTGTTAAAACAATTTTTTTCTAACTAGGTATAATAGTTTTCGAGATATTTAAGAATAAAATTTTTGACAATTTTTAAAAAATCCCCTGTAGATAAGAAACTATGGAGAATTTGGCAACTTCGTAAACGAAATATAAGTAGGGACCAAAAATGGCACATTTTCTCTAATTTAACCGACTTCGTATCTCTTACTGTTTCGGAGATAGCAATAGTGGTATCACCTATTTTAGACACCCTGTATATATACATGGTGGGGTCCATTAAGTGTGCAACAAACGGGATTTCTTTTTATTTGTTGTACAACCGAAATACAAATATTGTTAACCATATTAGGTGCACTTAGAATGGCTTCAATTCAAACAGCCTACAGGCAGGCCAAAAAATATTGTTCAAGAGTAAAGTACCCCTATTTCGAGAAATACAGAAAAACGTTATTAGGAAAAGTTGTTTAGAATTAAATGATATGTCCAAATATAAAATCATAGCCTTCTAAGTATTCAAAGAAAATATATTTTTATGAAAATTTTAAATAAAGTTGTTTAGAATAAAAATATATGTCCAAATACAAATTCATAACCTTCTATTCAAAGAAAATATATATTTTTTTAAGTTTTAAATTACCCCCTTATAATGATTTTTTTTATATACAACTATAATACATTTTCAATTTAACCACAATCAAATCACTTCTACATTACTTCCCTTCATCAAATTAAAGCATTTGTAAAATTTACTAAGATTTATATTTTTTTGAAGTAACCAAAAACTTCATGTCTGTTGAAACGATATTACACACAAGTTTTGAATTTCGAAAATAATCTTAAAAATAAGGCAAATACATGCACATTATTATTAGAAAAGTATTTGCCTTATTTTTAAGATTACTTGCGAAATTCGAAACTTGTGTGTAATATCGTTTCAACGGACAAAGTTTTTACTCAAAAAATATAAATCTAAATTTTACAACTTTGCTTCAATTTGATGAAGGTTATGTAGAAGTGATTTGATTGTGGTTAATTTGAAATGTATTATAGTTGAATATAAAAAAATATCATTATAAGGGGGTAATTTAAAACTTAAAAAAATGTATATTTTCTTTGAATAGAAGGTTATGAATTTGTATTTGGACATATATTTTTATTCTAAACAACTTTTTTTAATAACGTTTTTATGTATTTTTCGAAATAAGGGTTCTTTACTCTTGAACGATTATTATATTTTTTGGCCTGCCCTGTATGCTGTTTGACTTGAAGCACAGATCCATATAGCTACACAATCCATATAGCCACCGAATATATAACACATAGAAGGGTCACTCCTGCGCGGCACTGTGATGTTCTAAGATCAAAGCATCGCCGGCAGCAGCCGAATGTATTTTCTCGAATTGTAAGACTTGCGAGGTCACAGACGGAAATCCTAAATTACGAGGGCAATACGTGCACGCGATATGTGTAAGCGGGCCGAGCTGTTTTACGAGGGTTACTCTGTAGGAACGGAATAAAACTGAAAGTAAACTACAGTTTTTTAATTAATCAGTTGTATTAACATAAAGTTACTTATAAGAATGCAGTTCAATTTGTTAGCAACAACACTGCAAACTATTATTTATCTACAATAAAGTAGTTGCAATAGAAAAAACATTAAAGTGTGTTTTAGATCGATCAAATAATAAACTTAATATATCGGATAAAAATAAACTGAGATAATATATTTTTTAAATACATGTAGGGAAATATTTTTATTTAAAAACACACAGTTGAGCTGCGTTCTTTACTTATAGTTAGTTAAATTTGAAATAAAGAAAAAGTTATTGGATTACTGTTTTTTCTTAACCTAAGTATATAATAATATAATATAATTTGCGTAAAGTAAGTTCCAGCACCTACAAATAAATTAAATACTAAGTTTGTTTTTTATTAGAAATCAGTTAATACTGAAAAAACGAGTGGTAATATAATATACCTAAAATAACTAAGAAATTATTAACGGCGTAACAGACCTTCCGAGATTTTGACAGATGTTTTGGGGTTCCTAGATGACAACAATGTATCTTGTCCATTTCCGTCTTCCTGTCTGTCGGTCTATCTGTTAGCCCGACAGCTCAAAAACTAGTTGACGGAAAAGGATGAAATTTTGTATGCAAAGTAGGCATTAACCCTACTCGAAAAAGTATATCCTTTGTGTTCAATGTATACACGGTGAACACTATAAAAAATTAAAATGTTAAGATTTTTGCTTAAATTTACAATTTAATATGACGGTTATAGAAGAATAGTTAAATATTTAATGAATCCAACCATATTGTGAGAAAGTTATACGAAGTGGCAAACTTTTTTTGTTTCTTTACCTACTGTTCTGTTTAAAGGTAGGTATTTGCCGATTTTATAATTGGCAAGTTCCAAGTGGTATATAATAATATTATATTCATAAAAGAAGGCACATTAATTTGTAATTATATTTGGATCATAATCGATTATTTCGGTACATGCCTTATTGTCATGGCAGTATGTTGACGATAGGAGCAAAACAAAAGGAACGCTGTTTGTCATTCTAAATAAAATATATAAAAAATCGACAAATACCTTTGCACAGCAGTTGCCTCGCTCACAATTGGTTCACCCTGTTTTAAAAATGTAAACTGTTTGCTCGGATTTGTCAAATGCAAAATATTTTTCTAAGAGAAATATTTTAAAGCCCGGAAAAAATAACGTCAAGATCTGTCTCGCAAGGTCATTTTTTTTGCAATTACAATACTTTTTTACTGGCCAGGAATAGTGGACTGTAAAACCGGCAAAAATGAGTTAAAAAAATTGTAAGGTACAACTATATGGGATCTTCACAGAATGATTGGCTAGGGTCTAGGCTATCTGAAATAGCCAATTACAACATTTTTTGGAAGGTTAAACTTTTTTTATGACGAAAAATGTCATAAATGTGACAAAATTAATGTCTCTTACATTTTTACACATACCTCGCGATATTTTCGGAACTAATCGAGATAATTCCGATATATATTTTTTAATCCATAGAAGAAATGTGAGCGAAGGCTACTGAGTCAATTTCGTTTTTTTGAAAACTCTAGTTTTTTTGTAAAACTTGGTGAAACTTCAACATGTAGGTACTTTAATTGCAGCACTTTTTTCAGTAAGCGAGAAACTTTTATGTTTTAAAGAATTTGGTCATACCATCTGCATGTGAAGGAAAGCCAAAACATCGACGAAGTTTAAAAAAAACGCAGTTTTCTACGAATTATAGTGTTCAAGTTATCGTTAGTTAAAATTGAAAGATTCGGCTGCCGCGTGACCCAAAGACGTCTCGTCCTATTAATGCTCGTCTGCGCGCAGTGCTGGGCGATGTTAGAATGTTTAAAAAACATCGATGTTCTGTTATTGATATTCGATGTTAGGGGTCATAAACATCGATGCCAATATCGATGATTATCTTTCGATATTCGACCATCGACCTTCCGTTCCGAATCTATTGACAAAAGATTTTGAGAGCTAAATTAATAAACATTTTTTATTTAGTTTTACGTTCTTTAATTTTTTAAGGGTATGCAATTCTTTTGTTTTGTTTGTTTTTATTTTCACTACACAAACAAATTAACACCACCACCAGAACGAAAAAGTAAAAAAATGGTCAACACACAAAAAAAGTATTAATTTAAATTTATTCAGTCACCCCTATATAAACAACACAGAACTCTCCGTACGCTTATTTGGTCCACTTTATACCACCACGCGTCTTCGAATGAATCAACTCCAGCGCTTTTGCGCCCAAGCGGGGCGAGATGAGAAGGGAAAATTTCGTCGCGCAGTCTCGGGCGTGGTCGCGCTTCTTGCAGAGTGATCCTTCTATGTGTTATATATTCGGTGGTAATACGGACCGCATCGTGTATTATGTCTAATGAAATGATTTACTTTCCACTTTACGTTTAAGAGCATTCATCACCAGCTGAAACATACTAATTTGTTTCAAAGAATTGCACCAAAACTAACCAACGAAATGATACGAAATTTTGGAAATATATTATAATTTTATAGCAAAATGAGGGAAAGTCATTTAAAAAGAAAAATCAAAAAATTATTTTTAAAATTTTTGTTATTTTGTAATATTTATTTTTTTAAAAGACTTTCCCTCATTGTTCACGATTTTCTCTATAATTTATGCGGAGATCGAATTTTTGATTAACCCTTTAGTTTTCTGTAAAACTTTGGAATTCCGTAATTAATGAATTTTGGAGAAAATCGCGTAGCTTTTTCGGCAGTTAACACATTTTGGCAACACAGCAAGCATCGTACGACACCGGGAGCAGTCTTATTATTAAGATTAGCGTGTGATTGTGATTTGGATTTTCGGTGTATTTAAATAGCTATCATGGGGCGGACTAGAAAGAACGAAAATTTATGTGTCAGAAAACGATTATGTTCATCCACAAGTCGCAAAAATAGACGACTTTCTATGAAAAAACGGTAAGTAGTGTGTAAGTAGTTCTACTGGTTATGGTAGGTATATATGATTTATATGAAATTAACCGATATAAACACGTAATAGTCTAAGATCCGAAGTAAGCTCGTCCTTCACCGATCTGCTTACCGGATAAAAAGTATTTTTCATCAAACATAATAATATGTTAACAAATATATCGCGAATGGGTTGCCTAATGAAATATGGTCATGGCTATCCTTAATTAAAAATACTGTAACTCATTTTTTGTTTAATATTTCACTCACTTGCTTACCAAACGAACTTAATACACTAATCGAAAGTATAAAGCTTAAGGAACATGCAAAAGTTAGGTTGCCTATTTTTTTTCGGTCCCTATACCGGGTTGCCAGGTACTTATAAACAGGTGAGTCGATTTTGGTAATTTGTACTCATCTGCTTTCTCTTTGAAACTATATTAAAATAAAGATAATTTTATTGCGAACACGGTGGTATAAGGTTGCCTGCGAAAAATCGGTCATGAATCACGGTTGCCAGGCTTTGAAATTTAAAAATTGGAGCAAGCGATGCGCGACAGAGAAGCATTGCGCGTACTATTCGGTGCGATAGAGGAGGACACAGCATAGCAGCTGCGCGTGACGCGACGTTCGGATGAAAGAGAAACTTTTTTTACATGACACTAATGTGTTCATCATTTTACATACATTTTACATACCCTAATTTCGTTCATATTAAAAATCCAAATTTCATTTTTGGGTTGAAGCTTTAGTTGACAAAAACACATTTTTTGCCATAAAAAAAACAATTGAATATTGATTGTGGTTTCTCCGGAGGTGAGTTTAAGTTTTTGTTTTCAATGGCAACCTACCAATTTTTTTTATACCATTAGATAGCTCTTTAAATTCCCTTTTCGGTGACATAGGTATCATAAGTGGTAGTTTGCTCTCAAAATGGCGACACTGGAGGCATTTTTCTCAGTTTGAGTAGGTCGCCATTTTGAAGTCCCTGGTTGTTTCATTAAATAACTCTGTAGTTTCGTGAGGAAGACTGTTTAACTTTTGTTTTTTAACATCATTTCGTAAAACTCTTTTTAAATAATTGGTATCTGCAAATTTATGTTTTACTAATATTGCCCATTTTTAAAGCAAATTTTCACCAAAATATTAAATAGAAAGGACCAAAAGTAAAATAGCCGTCGCGTAGTACATGTTACTAATTACCTAAAATTATCAAAAACACATTTTAACGGTTTTTTCTAAAAAGAAAGTCAAATAAACAAAACAAAGTACGTTAAAAAGAACATTTATTTAACATAAAATCGGCTATGCATTTACCTAAGTTGGCGTTAAAAAACAGCCCACTTAGGTAAATGCATAAATCTGATTTTATGTGTAATAAATTATAATGTTAATCTTAACGTACTTTGTCTTATTTGATATTTTTTGGAAGAAAACCGGTAAAATGTGTATTTTTGATAATTATTATCAAAAAGACACATTTTCCCGGTTTTCTTCCAAAAAATGTCAAATAAGACAAAGTACGTTAAGAATAACATTATTTATTACACATAAAATCAGATTTATGAATTTACCTAAGTGGGCTGCTTTTTAACGCCAACTTAGGTAAATGCATAGCCGATTTTATCTTAAATAAATGTTCTTTTTAACGTACTTTGTCTTGTTTATTTGACTTTTTTTTTTAGAAAAAAACCGTTAAAATGTGTTTTTGATAATTTTAGGTAATATAATAAGTAACATGTACTACGCGACGGCTATTTTACTTTTGGTACTTTCTATTTAATGTATTGGTGCAAATTTGCTTTAAAAATGGTCCATATTAAGAAAACATAAATTTGCATACACAAATTATTTTAAAAGAGTTTTACAAAATCATTTTAAAAAATAAAAGTTAAACAATCTTCTTCACTAAACTACAGAGTTATTTTATGAAAATAACAACCAGGAACTTCAAAATGGCGATCTACTCAAACGGAAAAATGACTCCAGTGTCGCCATTTTGAGAGCAAACTACCACTTATGATATATTACCGAAAATGGAATTTAAAAAGGTATCTAATGGTATAAAAAAATTGGTAGGTTGCCATTTAAAATAAAAAACTTAAACTCACCTCCGGAGAAACCACAATCAATATTCAATTGTTTTTTATGGCAAAAAATGTGATTTTGTCAACTAAAGCTTCAACCCAAAAATGAAATTTGTATTTTTAATATGAACAAAATTAGGGTATGTAAAATGTATGTCAAATGATGAACACATTAGTGTCATGTAAACAAAGTTTATTATAAAACAATAGAAATACATGCATGCGCACTCTCCTTCAACCGAAAGTCGCGTCACACACAGCTGCTATGCTGTGTCCTCCTCTATCGCACCGAATAGTACGCGCAATGCTTCCCTGTCTCGCATCGCTTGCTCCAATTTTTAAATTTCAAAGCCTGGCAACCGTGATTCATGACCGATTTTTCGCAAGGATGTTCGCAATAAAATTATCTTTATTTTAATATATGTTTCAATGAGAAAGCAGATGAGTACAAATTACTAAAATCGACTCACCTGTTTATACCTGATGGCAACCCGGTATAGGGACCGAAAAAAAGTAGGCAACCTAACTTTTGCATGTTCCTTATGCTTTATACTTTCGATTAGTACCTATTAAGTTCGTTTGGTAAGCAAGTGAGTGAAATATAAAAAAAATGAATTACAGTATTTTTAATTAAGGATAGCCATGACCATATTTCATTAGGCAACCCATTCGCGATATATTTGTTAACATATTATGTTTGATAAAAAAGACTTTTTATCCGGTAAGCAGATCGGTAAAGGACGAGCTTACTTCGGATCCTGTACCATGATTAAATAAAATAATATAAACCAAGCGCCAATTGAACTGTTAAATATAACATTTTGATCCATTTTTGACTACGGGGTGTCAAATGACTTGATAGATTTTAAAAAACGAGGTAGATTTGTTCTCTTTGGCACAAGAAGCATACATCAAAAGTGCGTAATTTGTGAAAGGAATTGATTTCTAATGAATCGCTCTCTCAGAATTTTTCTCGGTTTTAAAATCAATTAAGCTGTTTTAGATTTACGGGATGTTCAAAATGGGGTAATATGTTACGTTGACGCTCTATTGACCGTGAACTTCGGATATAGCAAACTCCGCTTATTACGTAGGTTAGGTTGAATTCAAAATTATTTCTAAACACCAAAACCTTTAAATCAGGGTAAATTAATTATTACAGTTTCTGTTAAAAACTGGAGAATATTCTTTTTCTAGAATATTCTTTTTTTAGATAAAACGTGATGAATCCTTTTGGCAAAATAAAATGTTGCCGAAATTAAGATTTTTTATGACAATTTTATGTTTCCTGAACTGGTTGATCCGCTTTTGCCAAAAACCAAACCCATTGGAGATAACATATGTGAAGGAAAAGTATCTTATATTATTCCATAAATTTGTTTGCTGTTATGTCATTAGGTAGTATTATTTTATAATATTACACATTTATTAATGCACTTTTTCTTATAGATACGTACAAAAAAGAAAGAAAAATGGCTGCCTACCTACCCATCTGTTTATGTATTTCTGTCTATATCTATTTTTTTACAACTTTTATTTTTTCCAAATAAATAACGAATTCTTGAAAATTTGTCTTTAATTTTTAACGATTCCCATATGATAGACAAAAAGATTAAATAAACAAATAAGACATATAATGAATAAAAAGAAATCAAGATCAATAATTATTATCAAAGAATGTCCTATGTCCAACATTTAATAGTTTGCGATTATTTACAGTGAAAAGTGAAATAATTTGAAATCCTAATACATAATATAAACTTGCTCAAAAATAATCAATTATTCTTCAAGAAATCAAGTCCTGTCCTAATACAACTCACCACGGCGAGGTCGCGTCGCGTCTCCGAATGGCTATGTTGCCAGATTGCTCATTAACATTGATTTACGCTCTTCAGTGGCGAAATCCCGAATCGGAGCACGCGGTCCACTGATGTAGGCTCTTAACTGGAATTATTTTCTTTCGTAGTTGCGCAGAAGCTAAAAAAGTTTTATTATATTTTAAACTTTTTTTACTTGTTTTCGGTCTCACAGTTTTAGGTATTTTTATTTTACATATTATCATATTATTATACATATAATTTAGTATGGATGTTTCACTTAAAAAAATATCGTCTGAAATAGTGTAATACCTATTGTTTTATAATGTTATAAAGTGCGTCTCAAAAAAAAGACTACTGCACCCACTCCTAAATGTTGAAAACAGATTTATCAATTGAATGGTTTTTTGGAAAAAAGCCTCTTTCTTTTACATTCATTAGAGGCGAATATCTTTGACTCACGAATGTATTTAACTAAATGGTATACAGAGTGGGAAAGCAGCAACCTAAATCCGAGTCCTAAATGACGCCATTTAATTAACCATTAAAGGCCTAATTATATTTTAAATTAAATGAGCTCTTAAAAATAGATAAGTAATGTATAGAAAAAAGCATTTTTGTATTTTAAGAAAAATGGACATTTTATATATAAAAAATAAATTAAGCAAAATCCAAAAATCCTTTCACATTTTTAAATCGCTTTTTAATATCCGAAGTAAATTTACTACCACAGATTCATATAGCTACGCGTAGCTATATGGATCTGTGATACTAGGTACAACATACCTATGTACAGGGTGTCCCATTTTGGTTGCAATTGCGGGGTATCTCGGTTATTAGTAAAGATAGAACCTTGCGGTTTTCGCGAACCTGAGCTACTTTTTTGTGAAACGAAAGATGCCGTAAGCACAATTGTCATAGCCCTCTTAGTTTCCTAGCTACAGGGCGATATTGAAAATATTGCATTTTCAGGTACCCCTTGTATCTCAGTTGTATGACAACTTGTCAAAAAGGTTAAAACGTACCCTTTTAGAACTTTTTACGTAGAATCCATTGGCATAGTCAGTTTTTTTCTAAATATTATTGTTTTTGAAATATTGACCAATGTTTGGTTTTTTTAATGGGACACCCTGTATATTTGCCAAGAAATTAATTTGTCTTTTTACAAGCTCCTCAAAAATATATAACAGTATATGTCTATTTTAATAAACAACGACAAAAATCCTAATTTTCATAATTCCCATTCAAAATTTTGCAGTAGGCCATGTAAAACAATGCAGCTTTTTTTTGTTTGTGACAGTTCCCAAATTTTGTTCTATGCCGTGGCATTACTTGTCTTATTTATATAAACTTTGTGTTTTATTTTCTAAATTTTGCTAGTTTTTTGTATTTATTTATTGTGTAGAAGTATATTTGTGATTATGGCAGAAAACCAAACTTTCGAACATTTTGAGAAACACGATATGTTAGCTTGTTTTATATTAAGTAATTTTCATAACTAGCATTCAAAATTTTGCAGTAGGCTATGCAAAACATTGCTGCTTTATATTTGAAGCCATTAACAGTATCTATATGCTAACAATAAATCAAGAAAATTATTTAATAACAGCTATTTATCAATATATCTATTGATAATTTTGCACAAAAAAGTGCTACCTACCTAGATATATGTAACAAAAGGAAAAAACATCAACAATTATTATCCAATTAGCCTATCAGCAAAAACCAACTTTGAAAATCGTAACATAAGCACTACAGTAATCAAGTATATTAAAATAACTGTTCAAACTGATTTCCATTTTGTTGTATGCACTCTTCGCATACTTTACCTATTCGTTTTAAGGAATTAAGCAAAACAACGGGATGATTTTGTAAGAAGCGAAAACTTTCTCTTGCGTTTCCTAAATCTTGAATATTATCATAATGAACCTTGTAAATTTTATTCTCCAGATATCCCCATAGAAATAAATCCCATATCGACAAGTCTGGGGACCTAGGGGGCCATCTTATAGGCCCATTGGTTCCGATCCACTGATTGGTAAAATTATTCTCCAGAAATAACCTCGCCATTTGAGAATTGTGTGCAGGAGCCCCGACCTGTTGAAAATAAATTTCGTTTACATGCGCTAAAGGAACATCATCAAGCAAATCAGGTATAGCTGTCTCTAAAATTTCTAGCGTAGCGATTGGCTGTTAGATTTCCCTCAAATATATAAAATTTTATGTTATGTTTATGTTATGATTTTCAAAGTTGGTTTTTGCTGATAGGCTAATTGGATAATAATTCTTTATTGATGTTTTTTCCTTTTGTTACATAAATCTAGGTAGGTAGCACTTTTTTGTGCAAAATTATCAATAGATATATTGATAAATAGCTGTCATTAAATAATTTTCTTGATTTATTGTTAGCATATAGATACTGTTACTGACTTTAAATAAAAGCAGCATTGTTTTGCATGGCCTACTGCAAAATTTTGAATGCGAATTATGAAAATTACTTAATATAAAACAAGCTAACATATCGTATTTCTCAAAATGTTCGAAAGTTTGGTTTTCTGTCATAATCACAAATATACTTCTACACAATAAATAAATACAAAAAACTAGCAAAATTTAAAAATAAAACACAAAATTTATATAAATAAAACAAGTAATGACACGGCATAGAACAAAATTTGGGAACTGTCACAAACAATACAAAGCAGCATTGTTTTGCATGGCCTACTGCAAAATTTTGAATGGGAATTATGAAAATTAGGATTTTTGTCGTTGTTTATTAAAGTAGGCCCATACTGTTATATATTTTTGAGAAGCTTGTAAAAAGACAAATTAATTTCTTGGCAAATATATAGGGTGTCCCGTTTAAAAAAACAAAGCATTGGTCAATATTTCAAAAACAGTAATATTTAGAAAAAAACTGACTACGTCAATGGATTCTACATAAGATGTTCTAAGAGGGTACGTTTTTACCTTTTTGACAAGTTGTCATACAACTGAGATACAAGGGGTACCTTAAAATGCAATATTTTCAATATCGCCCTGTAGCTAGGTAACTAAGAGGGCTATGACAATTGTGTGTGCGGCATCTTTCGTTTCACAAAAAAGTAGCTCAGGTTCGCGAAAACAGCAAGGTTCTATCTTTACTAATAACCGAGATACCCCGCAATTGCAACCAAAATGGGACACCCTGTACAGGGTGGTCCACATAAGATGACCCACTATCTGATCTCAGAATCTGTAAGAGCTACAAAAAAAAGGTAGACAAAAGTTTCTTGTCTTGACTTTAATTTTTTAGGTATTTAGTTTTTACTTATACAGAGTATTTAGTTTTTTCTGGCCAAGTACCAACTTTCTTATTTTAAATAGAACGCCCTATATATTTTTACATATTCAGATTTTACGATTGATTCTAAGTAAATTTTAGTATAACATGTTTATTGAAATTTTCAGTAGTTTTCGAGATATTTTAATTTTTAAAGTTTTTACAGCGAAATCAGTCATTTGAAAAATATCATGTATTTATGTTTAATACCTATTGCTTAATTTCTAAAATAATTTAAGATTAGCTTCCCTATTAGATACCCAGTTCTTTTTTTCTAAACTAAACCAAAAGCAGCATACAGGGTGTTAAATATATTCGTCCAAATTTGTCAATTTTGTCAAACATGTTATAATAAAATTTACTTAGAATCAACTGTAAAATCCGAATATGGTAAAATATATAAGGTGTTCCATTTAAAATAAGAAAGTTGGTACTTGGCCAGAAAAAACTAAACACACTGTATAAGTAAAAACTAAATACCTAAAAAATTGAAGTCAAGACTAGAAACCTTTGTCTTTAATTTTCTTTTGTAGCTCTTACAGATTCTGAGATCAGATAGTGAGTCATCTTATGTGGACCACCCTGTGCATACCACCACAGATCCATATAGCGTAGCTGATTGTTCGAAAAAGTAGTTTTCTATTATTTTTTTTAACTTTTGATCTTCAGTTTTAATACATTCTGGATAGTTGTATTACCTTAATGTTAATAATAAAAAAAAAACGATTTAAAAATGTTCATATTTTTGACTTACGCTATAGCCCATAACGTAAAATTTATCATGATAAAAGTAGGTATACTACTTTTTTTTAATTAATTATTTGACTACCCTCAACATAGTTATTTGTTTAACAAAATAAACTGCGCGTAAAAAGAAGGGGAATTTTTTTACCTATTTTCAGATGTTTATTATTATTTTTTGACATTACATTACAATCTATATTACAAACAAATCAAGTTTTCTAATGAAAAAAACAAAAATGCTGTAGCAAGTAAAAATATCATATTAAAATCAAGGACTTTGACTGACTGCCACAAATTTGATCTAATGTACGAATGTACCTATTCATTCTTGATATCTACCACCTATATAGAACACAGTTAAAAATAAGTTATAACTATAGATGACCACAAGACTTCTTGTTCTTGCACAATACTTTTTAAATATAATATGTAGGCTCTTAATTTATAACAATGTTAAAGAAATCCAGACGTTTATTTATTATTAATTAAATATGTAGAATACAGTAACACATCATGTTTTTAAATAGAAAAATAATTTTTATTATTACAGCTGTGTCAATAGACCTGTTTTCACGAAGTATATTATTGCAAAACAAAGAAAATGCTAAAAAAAATATCCATTAGAGATAGAGAAATCTAATGAGTTAACTCTTTAGGTATCGCCGGTATAAATGATAAACCACCATTATGCATACTGTTTAGCGGCTGTGGTACAAGAAGTAAACCACTTATTCAAAGTACTTTAGCTAGCTTTAAGTTTAAAATGTTTTTGTGAGTTTATTTGTTTAATTTTATTTGGCAGTGTGTTAAATAATTTTAGGCACATGTAATGAGGACATTTTTCTGTAAGTGCTAGTCTATGTGCTAGTCTATAAAACATTTAAAGATCGTGTTCTATATTCATGATTAACTATTAAATTAAACATATCTCTATGCTTAAAGAAAAACACCAAACATTCATAGATATAAACAGCATAAACAGTAAGTTTAAACACACCTCTACAACTTTCTCTATACTTCATTTTTTTTGATAACCCTTATCACATGTTTTGGGACTACAAGAATATTTTGGATTGAGTTGTGCCTTCCCCAAAAATCAATTCCGTATCTCAAAACAGACTCAAAATTTGAACAATACAGCATTCCGAGAGTCTTTTCTCCCGTATACCTCCCCACGATTCGGATGCCACAACAAACAGAACCTAATTTTTTTTCTAAATTATTTAAATGATATGACCATTCGGTATGCCCATTGATAGAGGCCCTAAAAATTTTGCTTCTTTTGAAAATGGGAGTTCTTTACTATCAACTACTAAATTTAGTGGTTTTTCTACGGTTGACTTCTTTGTTCTAAATAAAATAATATTAGTTTTATCTTTGTTACAAATTAATCTATTTTTTGTAAATCATTCATTGGCAAGATTAAAAAAATATTTAGCTTTAGTGAGGAGTTCGTCTATATTTTCACCACCTACAATTAAAGTAGTGTCATCAGCATATTTGACAATATGTTGACAGTGTTTGTCCGTTATGTAAGCCAAATCGTTGATAAATATAATAAAAAGAATCTGTCCCAAAACACTCCCCTGTGTTATGCCTATATTATTGGTTTATATTTCTGATTTGCTTGTTTTTCCATTCTTTTTAATTGATACAGTTTGCTTTCTGTCACTCAGATAAGACGTAAGCCAGTTTTTGGCATTTCCCCTGACACTGATATGTCGAGTTTTTTAAGCAATAACTCCCTATCCAGACAATCGTAGGCCTTTGAGAGATCGAAGAAGATCGCCGCAGAGAAACACCCTAGGTATATCTCGAAAAAGAAGCGTTTAAGGATCCATGCCTATGTAATAGTTATTATCCTAACAAGTGCGGAAAGAGTCACTTTCCCGCACGCGACTGCCGTTACCCGAACGACGCGAAGCGGAGTTCGGGTAAGCAGTCGAGTGCGGGAAAGTGCCTTTCCGCATGAGTTAGGATCAAATTTTTTTCTACTAGCGTTAAAAAAACCAACATCATTTTTACAAAGTTTATTATTTTTTAATAAACAAAAAATAACAGGTATATAATGTTTACTTATTACTTATTATATATATTTATCGTAAAAGTACAATTGGATGCACTGTGTAAATTAATTGCTGAAGCTAGAGAGGTTGAAGTTGACTGATTCTGCATAGTGGAAGTTTGAAGAGACAGAGGTGTTGAACTTTCATGGACGCTACTGGGACCCGGTGCAATATCTAGGGACGTGGATGTTTCTAAGATGCAACTGGAAGTCGTTGGAATAGCTTGACTGATATTGAGAATTTTGTTGGACATATCTTTTTTCTGTTTGATGGACTCCTCTAAGACTTCATAATAATATTATTCATACATCACCAAAATTTTATTTCAATATAAAACATTAAAAAATATTTTCCCGCACTCAGTGCGGGAAAAATTTTCCCGCACGGTGCGGGAAAAATTTTCCCGCACGGTGCGGGAAACTTAGTCTTTCAGAGACAAAATGAGTGCGGGAAAACGGTGAATTGCGCACGCTAGTAGAAAAACTTATTTTCATATTTTTAGATGTAGAATCTGCCTTTAAAATTTCTTATCATCTTTTTGTAACACCCTGTATACAAAAGATGACATTTAAAATAAGGAAGTTATTGGTCACCATGGAATAAATGCACAATATTGTAATATTTTCAACATCCCGTATAACTTTTTGATGAAAACACTACTTTGTCTTAAAAGTCCAACCTCTTAGATAATTAATGATTGGTTATAATATGTATGTATCACCAAAGTTAATAGAATTAGCAAAATAAATTTATAAATTTACCTTGCAAATTTACAAATTTTAAAATATTCCAAAAACTAAAAGACTTGGTGCGGTGCATCAATTTACCCTATTTTGGTCTCTAGAAATCGAAAATGTTATAAAAAACAGGACATTCGAAAAAAATTTGAATTTGTATCTGATCTTTCCTTTGGGACACCGTGTTACATGTCTAAATAATTTTAAATTGTTCCCCTAATGTCCCCGTGTCGGAAATGGTGGGCCACCCTGTATAGGTGCTTAAATATTTAAAAATACTATGTTCTAACCCTGAAATATGTATGACTTTATTTTTAACGAAACGTTGAATATAACATTGCAAACAGAATAGGTACATAATATACTATATAATACAATTTTTTTATAGTCACAGAAAGAGATAAAATCAGTGAAATGTTTTGATCCTCACCATAATTCACAATCCATTTTTTACAGATGTCTTGCGATTTGATGGGAAATCTAAACAATCTCACTGTGGAATTTCTTCTTGAATTTCCATAGTTAAAATATGTAATCTCATTTAGCACCTCCAGGACGCATCGCAAGTTGCTATTCACGGTGTCGTTCTATGCGCAATGAAGGACTTGAGAGAAATGAGACAAGCGTCTACAGATCCCACACTAAAAATTTTGCTTTGTGCATCTGTGGTTGCATACGCTTCTGTTTTGGCGTTTTCGTTGTCACATTATACGGGCAAGCGTTGAAAATTACTAGTTTTTTAATACAAGGGCATTTAAAAAAGTAGATAATGTAATATGTATTTTATGCTTCACATCGCAGTCTGGACATTTGAAGTCACAAACTGTTTGACCATTTAGTATTGGTGATTTATAATAAGAAAAAAAAAAGAAATAAAACTAGTATATAAATTTTTCCAATGTTCTATTTTAAAAAATCTTTAGTTTACTACAGTAAATGCCTCCATTACGACCTAGATATATAAACTGTTAATACTATAGTAGACCGAATTTTGGACTTAAAGAATTAAAAAATAATAAAATGTCTAAATCTCCTTATTATGACCACAGCTAGGCAGTAGTTAACTACTTTTTCTGTAAAAGTAGTCGTATTCTTACTACTTTTTTCTCCTAGTAGTTATACTCGATTATTTTGTCTGCATAAAATATTCGCAAAAAGTAGTTCTACTCAGTGCTAACTACTTAAGATATCTTAACTATTTTGGTGTAATTTAACTACTTTTAAAAATATTTAACTACATCCCTCTATATTACGTCATTACACCGTGTACGTTGACGCGTGCCAAAAATCTCGTTAGAACAAGTTCTCGGAAATTTCTCGTCTGACGTTTCCAGTCCAGTAAGCGATAAGCAAACCTAATATAGAATTTTCAGGTTTTAAAAGTTTTCAAAAAATCAAAATTCTTGATTTTTAAATACCTCGTATTCCTTTTACCTAATATGATTTAGTGTTGTATTTTTGTACCAAAAAGGAACTGTGTTAATAATTGATGTTCAAATTTAAGTCAGTGGACAGTTAACTTTACAATAAAGTTTAAATAATAAATAATATATTTTATTTTAAATTTTTTTATTTGTTATAAGTTCAAGTCCTTTTTTTAATCATTTTTGTAAGTACAGCTACGGCACTGGTTTTTTGAGCCACAACGGTACATGTCTGGTTTGGTTTGTAGTTAAATATTGAACTTCTAACTACTTAGTAGGTAGTTAGTAGTCTAACTACTTAGTAGTTAGTATTCTAACTACTTTTTTGAAGAAGTAGTTTAACTACCAAGTAGTTAAACCTCTGATTATGACATTGGCATTAAGAAAAATAAGAAGCTGACAACAATAAAATTGACGTAATAATGTTGGGTGGATATTTCAATTCAATATTAATACTTAGCTAACATTAAGTGCTTATTGCATAATAAACTATTATTCTAAAGTTAAAAAAATTACTTATTAACTGATTTTACCGCCCCTATCCATTGCTGCCTTTGTGCGGGGCACACGATGCACGCCGTATAGGGACGGCCTTGTGTAATGTAATTGTAGTAAAAGAAACCTTTTATAAAATTAGGCTTTTATTGACTTTTTAGAACTAACAATATAATGAATAACAAATGAATAGAAATAACAAACAGGTATAAGTATCAAGAAATAACAAACAGGTATAAGTATTATTACATTCTTCCTCCCTTGTATTTAAACAAAATCTTCCAAATGTTTTGGTCGCTTTCTGTTACGAACAGGACGACTAACTTCTAAAGTTATTTCACTATTGTCGTTATTTGACACCGCGTCATAAGTAGAGTTGTTTTCTTGAGTATTTTCTTTGTGAGTAATTATTTTGGTATTTTCTAATGACTGATTAATTTTAGAGATATCTGGATTTATATCATTTCGTCTCTCTTCCATATTTGTGGGTATTTGGAAATCATTATTTAGTGAAACATCACCACGTGGTGCTAGGTGGCGGACAGAGACGGTTGTTTCATTTCCATTGGGTAATCTTACATGTGCATAGTCTGAGTTTGAATCCAACAGTTCAACTTCTTCTACTAATGGTTCATATTTATTTTGATGTATAAACTTCTTTAAAAAAACAGTTCCAGGATTAGACAGCCATGACGGGGTTGATGATCCATTAGATGACCTTCTGGCGTAGCTAAACATACGTTCGTGAGGTGTACAGTTAGTGGCGGTGCACAATAAAGATCTTATTGAATGTAGAGCATCTTGCAATACTAACTCCCATTGATTAGCATGGATATTTCTTGATTTTAAAACCAGTCGAATAGTCTTCCATATAATTCCGTTATATCTTTCACATTGCCCATTACCCTGTGGATTGTACGCTGTTGTGCGACTTCTTGCTACATTATGAGAATCCAAAAAAGCTTTTACTTCGTATGATAAGAAAGATGCTCCTCGATCGGAGTGTATATATGATGGTGTTCCAAAAATTGAAAATATTTGACGAAGACATTTTATGACGGTGGCTGATGTCATATCTGAGCAGGCAAATGCGAAAGGAAATCTTGAGTATTCATCAATTATTGTCAGAATATATCGATTATTTGAGGACGACTGCAGAGGTCCTTTAAAATCAATGTTCAGTCTTTCAAAAGGAGATGTTGCTTTTATAAGTGTGCCTTGATGTTTATGATATCTTGGTTTTAATTCTGAACAAACAGGACACTTAGAAGTTACTCTTCGTACATCTTCCACTGAAAATGGCATGTTTTTGCAGCGAATCCAATGGTACAGACGAGTTACTCCTGGATGACATAACGAGTTATGTAAATTGTACAAAGTTCTGTCAATTTCAGTTGCAGAACATACTCTTGAAAAGGCATCTGCTACAGTATTTTGCGATCCGGGTCTATATATAATATCATACTTGTAACTTGATAGCTCAAGACGCCATCTCATGATTTTTTCATTCTTAATTTTTCCAGGATTTTTATTGTCAAACATAAAAGCTACTGACCTTTGATCTGTTATGAGTTTGAAGTGGCGACCAATTAAAAAATGTCTCCATTTTTTCAGAGCTTCAACTATAGCATAAGCCTCTTTCTCTACTGAGGAGTGTCTTTGCTCTGATTTGGACAGAGTTCTTGAAAAAAATGCCACTGGTCTTCCAAGTTGCGAAAGTTGTGCAGCGATAGCAAAGTCGGAGGCATCGGTTTCGACTGTAAACATAGCATTATCGTCAATTGAGGTCACAACAGCACGAGCAATATCTTTTTTGAGAGTTTCAAAAGCAGAAACAACGTTTTCTCCCATTGGAAATTTTTTGCATTGGACAAGCGGCTGAATTTTTTCAGAAAACTTTGGCACCCATTTAGAATAATGTGCAAACATACCCATTATACGTCTTAGAGAAGTAGAGTCATAAGGAACAGGAAGTTCTAACAACGGTCGAAGTCTTTCTGGATCTGGCTTGATGGTCTTCTTAGTGATGCTATAGCCCAAAATATTAATTGAGTTTGATGAAAACATGCACTTTTCTTCGTTTAGTGTTAAGTAATACTTAGCAGCAGTGTTTAAAAATAGTTGTAAGTTATGATCATGATCTGCCTTATCGATTCCACACACTGTAACATCGTCTAAATAAGCGTACGTGTCTTTAAGACCTTCTTTCTTGATTATATTATCTATTGTTCTTTGAAAACAGGCAACTCCATTAGTAACACCAAATGGAATTCTTCGAAATTGATATAGACCTCCACAGGCTTCAAAAGCGGTATAAATTTTCTCATTTTCTTTGATTGGAATTTGATGATAAGCACTGCGTAAATCTATCGTACTAAAAATTTCATATTTTGCAACTTTATTTATTATATCTTCTATTCTAGGTAGGGGATAAGCATCGAGTTGTGTAAATTTATTAATTGTCTGGGAATAATCAATTACCATACGCTTTTTATGGTTTTCATTAGTTGTAACCAATACTTGAGCTCTCCATGGGGAACACTATATGTACTTTCTAAAAAGTCAATAAAAGCCTAATTTTATAAAAGGTTTCTTTTACTACAATTTTATTGACTTTTTAGAACTAACAATATAATGAATAACAAATGAATAGAAATAACAAACAGGTATAAGTATTATTACAGTAATAATTACCTAAAACATTTTAATATCATACAGATTATACTTCAAAATATCTGCTACAACTACAGTTGGTTTAATAATAATTAATTAAATAAACAACTAGACAACCTGCTACCACAGTTAGACAACAACATTTACATATTTCATGAAAAGTACCTTTAAATAAATAAATAATAGCTCTAGCTTTTACAATGTTTTTTCACTATGCAATTGCAATAATTGCACCTAACCAAACCAAAACAGAAACGTATTCAACTTAGATGCACCTGCGCGATAGTAAAGCTAAAATCCTGAAAGCAAAATTTTTAGTGTGGGATCCGTAGACGCTAGTGAAATGAGTTGCTGTCGCTCCCAGAGCCTCCCAGTCGCTTGAACGCGTTTAGATTTAATCACAACTTGGCAATGCGGCTCCAGTAAATGCATCGGTCATTGAACTGGTTCACCCGCTTTTCGAAGCCGGTCGTAGACCATTGGATTATTTATCTGTTGCGTAGCTATATGGATCTGTGCTTGAAGCAACACCTGATATGGTTATCGGACATGCAACTTTGGGCGTTATTTATATTTCGGTTGTGCACCAAATAAAAAAAAATTCCCATTTGTTGCATGCTTAATGGACCATACAGACTATTTTTGTTTCAATTTTAAAAAGGCACTTTACATAGTATAGTACCGTTGGGGATACATAACTACTTCACTTGACATGCGGCCATTGTGGAAATATAATGTTAGATTGTATTTTTTTCCCGTATCCATTAAAGAAAATTTATGGAGTAAAGTTTTAAGTTTTTAGACAATCGATATTTAATCTGCAATTATTGATGTTTATTTTGTTATAGAAAGTAATCAGTAGGGCTTGCAATCTCGGGATCCCGAAATTCCGGGATCCGGTTAAAATTCAGTCCCGAAAAACCCCGGAATTGGGCACTTAAGTCCCGAACTAAATAAATTATAAAATATGTTAAAAAAAACGAATTAAATTAACGCTTAAAGCATCATCGCAGTATTTTTCCCAAAAATAATGTTTAACGTGTGATATGTCAACCCTGGAAGATTAATTTAAGTACTAGATAGTACTAGTACTAGTAAAAGAATTCAAATTATTTTTACTTCTTATACTTTTGTGTCCTCAGTATAAACTTTGTTTTGTTTTTATTTTAAAAATACAATAATATAAATAAAAATAATTTACCTTTATTAGTGTTACGATTTTTCGGGATCAATCCCGGGATTTTGTTTCTTCGATTCCGAAAATCCCGGTATCCAAATATATTTACGTCCGGGATAGCAAGCTCTAGTAATCAGCTAACATCCCTGCTTTGTTGGTTTTTAACATTGTTGCTGCTTAGTTATTTGCTATAAAAAAAAAACAATAACTTTCCGGGGTTGATACATAAAAAAACATAAAACTCATGAAAGAAGTCAAAATATTATTGTCTACTTTTCCCTTAAAAACTTAACATGCAAAACATCGATACGTTTATCAAATTTTTGGTTTGATAAAATATATAAGTTTGCCTTTTTTATGTGTCTACCCCTATCGTCATTGGTATTGTTTTTTTTATAGAAAATAACTGAGTAACAATTTTAAAACAATGAAATAGCAGTATTGTTAATTATTAGTAGCTAACATTAGATACCATAATGATTTTTTTTTATTTATTGTAGATATATTCATACGGTAACTGAGAAACCAACCATGGGATAATATCGAGGGGTGTCTCACTTGCTTTTTGAGCATACACGTCTAGCCAAAAGTAGCGTAATGTCAAGTACTTCCACCTAGTGCCCCAGTAATGCCAGATACTTCCAAGTACTGCGTCGGTAATGCCAGGTACTCCCAAGTACTGCATCTGTAATGCCACATACTTCCATGTACTACCAAGTACTTCCATGGAATGCCAACTATTTTCGAATTAAATTTTTGCTTCCAAAACATTGTTTTGGAAAGATACATGAAACAGGATGACAATTATTAAAGACTTCCAAGAGAATGCCATGAAATTCCATAGTAATGCCATGTACTGCCCTAGTAATGACATGTACTTCCCAGTATTGCCCCGGTAATGCCAAGTACTTCCATGTACTGACACGTACTTCCATTGTAATGCCAACCTAATGTACATGTATTGCCAGAAGTGAGACACCCCTTGGATAATATCATATAGTGGAAGAAAATGTATTAACGAATTGCTGGAAAAATATTTGAGATAAGTATATCCAACTTTAGATTATTTCGGCACGTATCTTTCAACTTCCAAATGATAAGCACTTTGGGACACTTAGCGGAAATGATTTAAATTTTCGATTAGCATCTGCTTATCGACTAGTTATAACGTTTTGGGAAGAGCACTCGGCGTTTTTAAATATCTACCATCGTTTTACAGAATAAGGAAATAGATGGTTTGGTCCTTAATTAAATTTACAGCAATTGAGTTTTAGAAATTGGCCATTTTTTTATTGTCAAAAAAGGAATCATATTTCAACAATAGATAAAATGTCGAATCTGTGTCAAATTCATAAAACACAAAGTGTTTTTTTTAACATTTGGCCCAGCTCAGGTTTGCTCAACTCATCGAGAACCCAAGCTTAACGATAAGCAGTTGCTTCTCATCATTTAAGCTAAGAGTCTCAATACAAAATACTACCCTCACAGTTAATTAGTTTCTATTTTACCATCACTCTTGTGGTATATTGGCTTTTGGTAAGTTATTTTTATTACAAATTAAGAAATTCAAAGTATTAAGAAGGTTAAAAAGAGTCAAACATTCTTAACAATTAAGTTGGTTACATTTTAGTAACAGTCTCTGCATAAATATTTTAATGAAAAATTAATTGTTAAAAAATCATGACTTAATCTGGACATAATTTTGGGATAGCTCAATGAAAGCACAAGTTTAACGACTTAAAGACAAATTATTTAATTTTTTTTTTAGCAATAAAGATTCTTATCGACGCAAAGCCAAATTATTGATACAGAAGCCCAGATAAAACCAGACCAGATGCGTAAGACTCAAATATCGTGTTCACTCTCAATGACCTTGAGGCGCTTCACTTAGGCTGCCTGCACCATTGCTTTGCGATAGTGCAGGCGTCTGTACTATACGGCAGTTACGTTACATTTGAAGAAGACACGGCAGTGGCTGTGATGCTGTGATTTAAATTTATAACCTCGGTCTCCGTACTAGAGGCCAGACCGGGCTGGCGGATCGTACAGGCGACATTGGAGCTTTCGCATCTGGTCTGGTTTTACCTGGGACAGAAGTTTATATTTGAAAAAGATGGCAAATTTTATATAACATGATAAAAATAGAACCTTTCCGCCAAACCCTAAATTTTAGACTATTTTATTATATTATAATACAATTTCAATAAATATTGCAATGTCTAACATGTCTTTTATTATTAATGTGTATTCCCAATTCTTAAAGTACCTTAGAGTTGGTATTTAGTTAGTGAAATAAAACAGTAATAATTATGTATTATTTTATTCATCACCAGTTAAAAAATTTACAAGCACACTGATTTTATCCGAATATAAAATTCCTTTAAGGCCTGGTTTACCAGTAATCTGTTAAGCAGTTAGAAAAAATAAATCCGTTTGTACGAGGAATAAACTGCTGTTTTCTTTGTTTGGATATGCCTACTGTCCAAGATATCGCCAGAGTTTAGTCCAGGCGAATAGGTTTTCTAAACCGTTTAAATAAATAATAAATTCGTTATTTATACAAAATATTGTTTAAATTTATTGCAAACAAAAAATAAAAATCTAAATATAAATTGAAACGCAAACAGTGTATTTAAATTAGCTTACACCTTTTTTCAGGCCTTTTGAACTTGCAAGAAAAACTAAACCAATACAATAATCGAAAAATATAATTCATTTAATATATGCGCCCGGTCTTATATCGGCTGGCGATTTTTTGCTCGAATATGCAAGTTATTTTATATAATTGGTAAGAACATGACTTAAGGTACAAATTCACGATGATATATTTTCCTGAGATTTTTGTGTCGTGATTTTTTTATCATACATGATACATAATAATATAACAAAAAAATCATGAGACAACAATCTCGGGAAAATATGTCATCGTGGATATGTAATTTTATAGTTTACGAGGATTATAACTAAACACTTGTAATGTGACAGCCAATATGTTAATGTCATTGCCAAAGGTTGGTAAATGTTAATTAAATGTATTACTTGATTCAATAGTTTGCGAAACCGCCTGTGAATAACTATACTGTTAATATAAAAGCTCATTAAAACCAATAAATTTTATTTATATACCTAAATATTTTAACATCACACAAATTTAAAGACTGTACTAGGTAAGTACTAATTTAGCATAATATATACCCATTAGGCAGTGACGGTTGGTGAAATTTCAAAGTTGTATATATCTGTTTCTATTTACTTACAGGACCCATACCAAATTTGGGGTTTTAATAGTGAGCCCACTGGAAATGTTTTGATAAAGAAAAAAAGCATTTTGTAATTTGCCAAAAAAAGTTGAATTTTTGCTCAGCTTCCACTGGGGAGAAATGAACCCGTTTAGGTATTTTATTTATTAGTTTTTCTAAACAAATTTTACATCATTTTGTTGAGCATTTATAAATTTTAAGAGAAATAAATGTGTAGTAGAAAGTTGTAGTCATTTTCAGCCAGATTCTAGAACGCTCGTCCGGTCTAATTTGTCAACCAACAGTTTTAAACTGACACCTGTAAGAATAAGACAACTAAATTTTATACTATGAATTTATTTCTGAGCTTTTTCGCAAATTTATAAAGAAAAGGGCAATTTTAGTACGCACTTTTGACAATAATAGATCTAAATTCACTCTAGCAACCCGTTCCAAGATGAAAATCATTTGGAACCCAAGCAAATCGCTGATATATTCGAATAATTCATAAGTTTTTAATGACGTCTTATTAACAACGACAGGACAAAAACTTGTCAAAACATAACTGGTCAACTAGATATTAATTTAAACCAGTACTAAATCTTAAACCTTCTTAGTGAATCTAGCCGTTGATTTTTTAAAAATTATATTTTAGGTTTAAAAAAATTCAAATTACTATAACTTTCTACTAACACGGTTCTTTCTTAAATTTTAAAAATTATTGAAAAAATATTTAATTTTTTTTCTTTATAAAAACATTCTCAGTATGCTCACTATTAAAACCCCTAAATTTGGTATGGGTCCTGTAAGTTTGAACAGAGATATACAACTTTGAAATTTCACCAACCACCACTGCCATTAAGTCCAGTCTCACGTGTACGTTTTTTTTGTAAATACAACTGTACCTAATCTAAGGCAGTCTAAAAAAAACTCCGACGCAGCAGGAAAGTCGTCTGGCCTCTGTTGTTACTGACTTTTCATCAAGAAGACTTCTATTAAAGAAAAGAAAATGTTAAATCTTCGTTTTCCAATAATTTACATGAACTAAATAATACCCAAAAAACTATACATATAATATTAAAATATTAGCTTTATTGTTTTGTTCTCAATATTTTCCTATCTCACCTATATACATATTATTTCATATTTAAAACGTGGATTTTTGCTTTAAATTTGATTAATAAATAAAAATACAATAATAATTATGGATTCAGCCATATACAAATTTATTTTTTCATTGATATACTGTTTTAAGAAGTTAAAATTAGATTAAAATTTAGGAACAACTTGGGCTAAAAAACATAATTGAAAATGAATTTTCAAATTTAAAAACCACTTCAAATGCAAAACAGAAAAGTTTAAAACTAGATAGCTTTTGTTAAAAGTAAGAGTTTTTATGCCTTGTTTTTTAAGCAAACCTTCCTAATTGAAATGGGATACATACAAAATTTGTACCTTAGACTTCAGAATTTTTTTATGTTCTATCTTTAGAATATGTACTTCAGGTAATTATTTGTTTTACTATTAGAAAAGGTACATTTAAGACAGAAATATAAGTATGTATGATTTTTTCCTTCAAATCAAATTTTCAGTTCATGTTATTTATTGGCTTTTACAAATCTACAATACAAAGTACAAGCAGCAGAAAGAGTATAAATATTAAGCTACAGTTCTGCAGATTGTTGAATAAAACTTCAGATAATGGTTTTATGGGCGATAAACAGAAATATTGTATAATTTTTTGTTAGATAAAGTCCTAGTGTTAGTTTTAAATTTGAGTCCATTTATATTGTAAAACACACCAGTGATATCTACATGTAGCCAAAACTTATAACTTTACTTTCTACTTCCAATTTTGAAGGGAACATAATATTTTAAGTGAGATGAGAGCGTGTATACAGTCTATACTTAAGTTCTATACATATGGAAAACTTTTTTATTGTTAATTTTATGAAAAAAAGTTACTCTAGACTATTTAAACTTGAAATAGCATGTACAGAGTGTCAGAAAATGGAAAAATTTATAATTGACGCAAGAGAAAAGTGCCCTTAATTTTTATTTTAGAGCAAAATGAAATTAAAAAATGTTACTTAGAATTAAAAATTATATCTAAGCCTAAATCCACTGCTTTTTACAGAAAAATAATATTAACAATTTAAATACCTATGTAAATTCTTTTTTAAGTAACTAAAAATACATGCAAATATGCAACTCAAGTTAATAATCATAAGGAAATTTTGCTAGTATCTAGGTGGCAAGACATTGGTGGTGCCATTAAAAATTAACATATTTAAATTTTTAAAATTATTTTTAAATAGAAAGCAATGAACTTTAACTTAGATATTTTTAATTCTAACATTTTCGTATTTCATTTTGCTCTAAAAAAAATTAAGGGTAATTCTTTCTTGGGTCAATTATAAATTTTTCTATTTTCTGACCACTTTGTACATATTATTTCAAGTTTTAATAGTCTACTATTATTTTTTCAGGAAGCAGAACTTTTAATACAGAGTAACTTTTTTTCGTAAAATTAATAATAAAAAAGTTTCCCATATGTAGAGAACTTAAGTAGACACTGTATATGTGCGGCACTGAGTCACCACAAATGTACACCTTTCTGCATGTCATGACTATTAATTTAATTTCTGTAGTGTTTTAAACCCCTTTTATTTGTCATATTTGCTTTTTAATCAATATACTGCATCCTAAAAATATCATTATTTTGAAACACTTGCCACTTGGAACAACCTCCCATATTTTTTTCATGATCTACAAAATTGTTCGTAAGAGAAAACACTCAACAAATCAAAATATTCCTATGTACTGAAGTGAATCGAATAAAATTTGCGGCGTTTATGCTGTTGGCCCAGGAGCACCTCCCGCTTATGCAGGGCTTCAGCGCTGCCATCTTATATGAAAAAATAGGAATATTTCATACATGCGCAATGGATTTTTGATTTACTTTTTTTCTAGTCACAAAAGTCTTAAAGTCACATCCACTTTTCAGACCCCTGGACTGGTGTTAGTATAAAAGTCTTTCAAAAAATACCTACCACTAAAAGCAATGTTACCTTTTTTAATTTCTAGTTTGAATGATACATTTGTTAAAATTAGTTAATTTACCTTTCCTCCTAATGCCATTTATTTAATACAATATATTGAACGGAGATTTAAAACAAAAAAAAATAATTTGGTTAAATTTTCTAATTAACTCTTTATTTTATTTAGGTGCATTTTTTCTTAAATTAGGGTTGCATATCTACAGTAAACAAAATAAATTTTGCTAATTATAATTTTTTTGTAAATTTCTTATCGAAGTACTTTTATCAAAACCTGTGTGGATGTGTGGAATATGAATGCTTTCTTATGCCAATCCATAAATAGTAACTTTTAATAAAAAGAAAATGAAAATGTGACCACCTGAGTAAAAACTATAAAATACAATATAACTTTAAGTAAAGTGTTTTTCTCTTCTAATAAATAGTAAAAATGTTACCTTATACATTCAAACTCTGATATTTACCATGGTGCATAACGGGAAAGTGAAGCTCCCTTTCTTATTCCATATACTGAACATCAGTTGAAGATACCTCTTTCATGTCCATAAACAGATAAAGAAAGCACAGGAACAAAAACTAAAATGATTAATAATAATTGATATTATCATTTAATCACTGGAAGCCTCAATGTTATGGCCAATTTAATTAGAAGATACATAACCTGGTGCAATGTAACATAATTGCTGCTATATGCTTGCATTTTACCCTAAGCCAGCCTTACAGGAACTTCTCATATTGTTAACTTCTAGTTGATCCTGGGAAATTTTAAAAGTCCCAGTAATTTCATGAGGTTGAGTTGAGAGATGTTTGAAGACATACACACATAAGTAATTTTAATGAATGTACCTAAAACAAAAATTTCAAAAGAAGTTACAAAATGTGTATCAGTAGGTACTTGAATAACATGGAAAAAATGTGAAAATATGTCATTAACACGTTGATATTTTGTCCCTACAAAGTATGTTACTAGCAAGCCCAAATGCTTTAGGTTTCTCATCTTTATTCCTACAAAATGTTGGCAAGCCTAAATGTTTCAAATAATACTACCTATGAATTTCCTAAGATAATTGATTTAAAAGTCATTCCATGATCTATTTTAAGATAGAGACTTCTAATAGAAAAGTACGTAAATAAAGGTTCTTATTTACTTTACAGACATTAGATGTAAAATATAACATAATCATCCCTCGAGTCAACTTTTTGTTAAATGTTATTAGTTTTGTATTAAGTAATGAAAATTTTTAACTTTTAAGTTTATAATCCCTTGATTATAAATATACTGATTTTAGTTAACAATTCTTTGTTTCCTGATATTCCCAAGAGTAAACTACTCAAAGATTATCTTGTATAATGTACAAATCTGTGTAATCACTGTAAACAAAACTCATTTTAAATTCCGCTTTATGTTATATGACTAGTATTAATATTTCTTTATATAGAATTACTTAGATACCGTCTTTTTCTAAAATCCCATGTATTTATGTGTTTGGCGTTTAAAAGTTTTTCCCTTCCCAAGTCCGAATTACCGCACAGGTTCCTGTAATTTTTCATCTATATTGCCATGTTTGGCCGTTAAAAATCAGCTGATCGAAGAGGTGACAACACTGACTTCCTTAATTTGAATCGCCAATAGCTGTTTTACCATTATTTGTTGAAATCCTTATTGTATAAGGAGTTTTCAGGTGGTTAGAGAATTTATTCTCAATTTTTGCATATTTATATGTACCCCTGACAAGTAGACTTCATTCATATGTTTGAAAAATTTTACCTTACGGTAAACTCTACTCTAAATGTTTGAAACTGCTAATGGATGGCGCTGCCTGTGTCTCACTGCTTATGCAGTACGACAGTTGTAGCTTTAAGGGATTATTTCTTCGGAAGGTTGGTATGTTCGTCTATCCTGTACTGATGAGAACCAACGAGTTCGAAACCGGTCTGCAGGTGACGACATTCTAACTAAAGAAAAAGCTTCCTTCTTCCTGGTAGTTTCTTGCATTCGAAATATTAGTATTTCCTTATCTAACTGTGTTAGAAGGAAATACGGCAAAATTTTGGTATGTAATTCAGCGCTCGGAGGGGCATATAGCCCGGAGAATAGCTGTTTTACCATTATTTGTTGAAATCCTTATTGTATAAGGAGTTTTCAGGTGGTTAGAGAATTTATACTCAATTTTTGCATATTTATATGTACCCCTGACAAGTAGACTTCATTCATATGTTTAAAATATTATTGCTTATAAGTTAACATTCTAAAACTGTAGCAAAATTATATATTTTTTTTATATATTTTCACCCTGTATTGTACGAGAAACCTAAATTTTCACTGAAAGCTTTAGGTTCATCTTTAAACTTACGTTCGTGAATTTAAGCAACATAGTAGAAATGCTCTTACTATTTAAAATTGCACACCCTGTATAAATACGCAACAATATTCAATAATCATTTGTCTCAGATAAATAATGTGTCAATTAGAGCAAAAGCAGCTACAATTTTATTTTTTAAGTTAGCTACCCTGTATCTAGGGCACCAGAAATGCATTTATTATTATTAACGGTACGAGACTTATCTACCTATGTAAATACAAAATATGATTTTTGTATCGTTTTTGAGTTAATGCTCTAAAACTAGAAATTATTTTTTAAGGTATCCTGTGTATATTTCACCAGAGGTTCAGTTGGTTTCGAGCTGGGCCTCTACATACGAAATTTGATTTCTTTTGGTCAACTAGTTTTTTAGTTTTCGCGCTACAACAGAGACATCGACTGAAATGGGAAACCATGCTGTTCGTGATCTAGAGACCCCAGACGTGGAAGTCGAAAAAATCTCGAAAGATGATTTTTTCACGAATACCTCCTCTGACGAGGGATGTAAAAAGCGGCATTAGTCAATGGCGCCTATTTACCACAGCTAGTTTTTTTTTATTAGGGCTGAGATAGTCTTTTCTCAATGTGTTAGTGAATAAATATGAATGAAACAAATTTTTGTATTAAGTGAAAATTTAAAATAAAATAAATTTGCACTTAATACAAAAGTTTGTTTCATTCGTACTTAAAAAAGTGCACACAGCCTTCACGCATTCCTTATGTAACTGCAGTATGGCAGAATTGGCTGATAAATAAAAGAGGTTTTCTATTGGTGGAGCAACAGCAAGGGTGGATATTTGGTTCCTGCATAACTGTCTTAAAGAAAGGGTAACTCCAACATTCGCTAGAGTTAAAATTTCAAAAAATGTACCCCACAGGCACAAAGAAGAACTGGAACTAAAGCTTGTTAAATCTGAAATCTGCAAATAAATTTGCACTTAATACAAAAATTTGTTTCATTCATACATAAAAAAGTGCACACAGCCTTCACACATTCCTTAGTGAATTAAGCCTGATATTTGCTTTTGCCAGACTTGAAAAGAACTAAGTATCATTGAGAATAATTTTTAAACGTTTATGATAAATAGATGCTACTCGACGAACTCTTTTTTAATATTTCGCTTATAACCTTAAAATTAAATTTGCTTTTCACTTCACACTTGGATATTAATCCCTCAAAATTAATTTATTTGGAACAAAAAATGTTTCGACATAATATATAAGTGGTTGAAGCTAGCGGCTAGCGGCCGCAGCGATTTTAAACATGGTAAGCACATGGTTTAAACTTGAATTGAATAAGTGGAAACACGACCGTTACACCATTAGTAGTCCATCCTACCATTACATGGCACTGTAAGATAATTCTGCTGCAAGTAGGCTACCATCATTTCACTCGTCCTTTGAACTTTTAGACAGTTGACGTGTAAACGTCTGTCAAATTTCGCTGCGATCTGTGACAGGTCGGTGTCACAGGTAGGAGTAATCTGTGTCGGTGTAATAACTATTTTATAGTTTTAATCAATTATTTCATTAGCTATTTTTGTATTTTTGAATTCATTTATAACTTAGAAACTGTTGCAAATTTTAGGATGGTTTTAAGTGAAGTGAAGTGACAGTGTATGTTTTGTTTTAATAATAAAATGTGCTTAAAGAAAAATCGTAAAAAGGCAATTTTTTGCCTGTCAAGGTATCAAACCTGAAAGATAATATTATTCATAATGAATTTTGACCTGCTGAACAACGTCATGTGATTAGAATTTACTTGATACTAAAGAAAAATATTTTCCCGGAAGCATCCAGTATTCTAATTGCGCCATCATGTTCAGCAGGTCAAAATTCACAAGAAATATAATTTTTTTTTCACCAGCCTTGATAGACACAAAAGAGCCTTTTTTAACATTGTTCTTCTTGGTTGTTTTTTAACAATTCTACTTTTGTTTCAACAATATATTTAGTATTTGTTTTAAATAATGCTGGGTTGCAGTGCAGATAGAGAAATTACTTAGCCTCAAATCAATGTTGTCTGTTAATTTTTTTAATTTTTCTTCCATTCAGTCCCTAATTTTTTTATAAATCCTGGTAGACGATGTTTTAAATGCCGGTTTTAGATTTGTGTAGTTATCCATTCCTTCATGAATTTCAGCATGCTAATATGAATTTGTATAAAAATGGGGATTATCTTTCAAGCTCAGGAGTTAACGGTATGTAGTAAATATGGTCTCAACTTTATGAAAATTTACACATTTAGGTACATAGAAAACTACTCATATATAAAAGGAACATGACACATTTATTTGCATTTTTGGCTATTTTTTTAATAACAATATGATAACAATAACTGTTTGTGTGGTTTTATTATATAATTTATATCTTACATATATACTGTGTAGGGTTTCTAATTATCAGTATTTGATTGTTAAAGACTATTTTTGTTTTTTAGTTCGTTTATAGGTAGTTTCCTCTAAAATATAATTTAATCAGTAAAATCATCTGGTTTTACTGAATACATAATATTTTATTGTGTCATACGAAAAAAAAACAATAAATCGTGTTTAAAACAATCAAATACTAGCTTAAAAATAAATTAATATATTAAACATACCACCTTTAAACTACCCGCCACGAGAAAACGAGCTAGAGCAACATCTGGTGGTAAGATGCGTACTATTTAATTGATTTTTATTCAAATTTCGTGTTTCCAGGTTTTACTTAGGAGTTAACATTTCTAACCTATTATATATTTTTTGATGGTAAATACCTATGTGCTATTCATTTTAAAGTAATAAATGTAGATTTTAGAACGATGTTTTTCTAAAATGGCCAGGGCCGACCGCTATATAGAGCTATTTTACATACACAAATTATTTTACCCCTAGTGTTTGTAGAACGACATTTAAGGCATGTTTACAAAAAATCACGAAATTATTTTAATAAACGTAGATTTTAAAGCATTGTTTTTTTTAAAGTGTAAGGGCTGGCCGCTAGGGCTATTTCTCACACAAAAATTATTTTATCCCTATAAGTGTTTGTAGGGCCTCTTTCTAGACGTGTTTACCGAAAATTATGAAATTATTCTAATAAACGTAGATTTTAGAACAATTTTTTTTAAAAAGTTAATGGCTGGCCGCTAGAGCTATGCCTCATACACAAATTATTTCAATGCTATTGGTAGGACGTTATTTAAGGCGTCTTTACCAAAAATCATGAAATTATTTTAATAAACGTAGATTTTGGAGCAGTACTTTTCAAAAAAGGTAAGGGCTGGCTGCTAGGGCTATTTTTCACACACAAATTATTTCACCCCTCTGTTTTGTAGGACGTCATTTTAAGCATGTTTACCGAAAATTACAAAATTATTTTAATAAATGTAGAGTTTACAGCATATTTTTCCAAAACGATTAAGGGCTGCCCGCTAGGGCTATTCTTTGTACACAAATTATTTTACCCCTATAGTTGTTTGTAGGACGTCATTTAAAGCGAGTTTACCCAAAACCTCGAAATTATTTCAATAAACATTGATTGGGTTTGGTTGGGCTTAAAATTCTACTTAACACACCAGGTATTTACTAGCAAAAAGAGTGTAAATAATATTATTTTTTATTAGTAAAAAAAGTTTCAATGATTTAGTGCCAGTGCGAATACCTACAAGGAAGTAGTAAAATAAATTCCATTAAAACATGTTTCATTCGTGGTAAAAATAATTGTTAATATAATTTTCTTGGAAGGCTATCTCGCACACATAAGTTTAGTTAACCAAAATTAGGATTCATAGTTTAATATCCGAAGATATTTGTAAGGTAACGTACATCTCATAACATATTTATTAATTTAACAACTTTCCAATAATTCTAAAAGATGGCATTTATACGTTTAGATTTACTAAAAATGTTTTAAGGTTTAGTAGGTACTTGTTTAAATTAAGATCTTCTAGTTAAACAGTTAGGTTTTGACAGGTTTTTGTCTTGTTATTGTTTATAAGTCGTCATTAAAAACTTATAAGATATTCTAATATTTTATCGATTTGCTAGGTTTCCAAATGATTTTAATCTTGGAGCGCATTGCTAAAATGTATTTAGTTCTGTTATTGTGGAAAGTACGTACTAAAATTGTCCTTTTCTTGATAAATTTGCGAAAAAACTCTGAAACAAATTCATAGTATAAAACTTAGTTGTCTTATTCTTACAGTTGCCAGTTTAAAACTTTTGGTTGTCAAATTAGTCTACATTCTTAGGCTACATTCTACCCTAATGTCATACCCGTCAACCGTAGTTTGGTGTGATTTTGAAGTATTTAAAATTATATTAAATTAAATAAAGTTTGAAACCTTATAAATTTTCACTTTGGTGTTTCTTATCGAAATTTTTTTTTCAAAATTTTCATAATATTGTATTTTTACTTTTCAAAATAACACTGAGAGCAAGCTCTATGAGCCCCAATAAAAAAATAATTACGGTAGAAGAAAATCTGAGTTAAATAGACGCCGAAAAACGAACACTATTGACGCTGCTAAGATCGTTCATTTTGAAATGAGTTTTTAGCTACTAAATTAATGGCAATCTTTTATTTTTATTCTGCAAGGAATTAAAAAAACTTTTTTTAGGGGCAAAAAAACAAAAAACAAGTAAGCCCAATAAAATAATTTGCAGCAACTGAAAATTTTTTTTTTGTGTGTTAAAAAGTTACGACTAATAGCTTTTTTATTCGTTGAAAAATCACATTTTAGTCATTAACAAGTCATCTAGTCACCATTGAATTTTATTTTCTTTTAGTATTAAGAGGAGGTGGGCTGATAAGCCAATTTTGGGTTTATAGTATTATCAAACTCTCTTTTATTATTAGTATTGCTATATTTTTACTGGCTTTAACTTCGGCCCCATTCGGACCCATTACTTATTTATTATTAAAATTAGCCTCATTTAGAAAATTAAACAATATTTGTTGGGTTTCACAAACGCTCCAGGGGCTCCACAGACATTCGCACATGCGCAGCAAACATGTTGACACACATTTGTGGTGTGGAAATGTCGCACAATTAATTAATAATCAATATTAATGCGAAATATACAGGGATATTTTTTAAAACTTGACAGGCTAACTTTTTTATTTGACGAGATACGCTTGTACTTCCAAGAGTAAAGTTTTAGAGATTAACCCAACAAAGAAAAATTAGCGACACTTTTTTCAAGTGTTGCTAGTTTAGGCGTTATTTCAGATTTTTTTTTTAAATGGCACAACACATTTTTATACACCTTGTAATTATAAATAATAAAGAGTCAATATTTTTGAGTAGAGTATCCGTTTACGAGCTATTAACTTTTAAAATTTGTTTAAACCCTTAATGCTAGTATTAATATGTAGGTAACTGTTTATTTAAAAATAAGTTAACCTTGGATCATGTTAGCAACAAAAATAATAATAAAAACAAAAATTCACAGAATTTGTAAGTTATTTACAAAAACAAATATTCTTATTAAATGTTTAAATTGATTTACTTGGTGTATTTACAACTCTAAAATACGTTTAATAATATTCCTTTTAACATTTGCCCACATTGGAGGGGTGGAGGGGTTATAGTATTAATTTTGCGTAGTATACATAATTTCAAATCGTCAGTTGATGCTGGCATATTAACATAAACTTTATTTTTTAAATATCTCCATAAAAAATCTAGAGGAGTGAGATTAGTAAGATCGGGAGATCTCGGAGGCCACTCCACCGGTCCTCTTCTTCCAATACAACTTATACCACGTTCAGGTAGTAGCTCATCAAGATATTGCCTGACCTGTAAGTTAAAATAAGGTGGTGCATAATCTTGTTAAAAATACATTCTTCTTTTGTTATTTACAGGAAGTTCATCAGTAAAGTTTTCTAATTTCATCTTGTAACAATGTCCAGTACCTTGCACCTGTTAAATTTCCCTCTATGGAAACAGTACCTTGTTAATATGCCACACCAAACATTAACGATATGATTGGTTTGTCTTCGTCTATCTTCGGCCCAACAAGGGTTTCTATCAGACCAATATCTGTAATTGTGCCGGTTTACCAAACCGTTTAAATAAAAAGGAGCTTCGTCGCTAAAAAGATGTAATTTTCAAAATCGGATTGTGCTTTTCCTGCTGTTTTTTTTCTCTAAAAACCAATCGCAAAATTCCAATCTTCTGTTGCAATCATCGTCGTGAAGTTCCTGAACACTAATCAATTTGTATGATGGATAAATCTTATTGAAATTTAAGGTGATCCAACCTGCAGCCTAAGAGCAGCCTACTGCTTGCACAATCTTATTTGTAGATTTATTTGGGGTTTCAACACTTTCTAAAAGAATATTTTGTTAAGTTTCAACATTTGCTCTTCTTCGTCGAATCCTTTTTCCAAATCAGCTCTTAAAAATTCTGGATTAGAACGAGGTGTGTCTGGATGTCTAACATGAAATTCAGTGCATGCCTCTCGTAAACTTAAACCACTAATATGCCAAAAATTAGTTATATTCTCTCTTGAGGTGTAATACTATCCATTCTGAAATACCAGTAAAATCAAATTTACAACTAATGCACTGTCATTCCATGACAACAGACAATGAAATTTATAGCCTAATTTCTGAAACAAGGAACAATTATTTTTGCAGGTACACTGTAAAAAAAAGTTTAAATTTTAAATCAAATTCAACCCAATTTTGACTAAATCCAGGTCCACGCAAGATTGATTAAAAAAATTAACGCTGCACATTGATTAAATCGAAAGATCTGTGATTAGATTTGCTTATTCAAAATTGATTAACCTAAAAATTAATTCCGATTATATTTGAATCAATTTTTATTAAAATTTTCTTCCATATTGATTAAATTTCCATAATACTCTAATCATTTTTTATTAAATCTTAAATCCAATGTTGTTAAAATTTTCTTCCATAATGATTAAATATATGTTACTGAAGTTTGCGTCGAAGCAGCAACGAACGGAGCGGGAACCGTCGACGTACTAACTTCTAGATAACGACCCATAATGATTTATATTTGTATACTTTAATTTATGTATTATGACTAAACGTTAAGGCCTTTAATGTATTAAGAAGTTATAAAACAAACTGTAAACAATATTTCCTAAACCTTAAATATGTTATAACGTTTCGAAGCAGGTCTGGGAAGGCGCGAGTGCAGTATTATGGAAAACATGTAACAGATCATATTTTCCCACTTTTCTCAAAAATACGAAAAAAGTACCTCTTTTTTATTTCTTAAAATCAAAGGTAATCCTAAAAGACACAAGAGAAAAAATTTTGAGCCATTTAAAAGTTATGGAACACTTCGAAGCAGGACCGGGAAGGCGCCAATGCAATATTATAGAAAACACGTAACATATCATATTTTCCCACTTTTCTCAAAAATACGAAAAAAGTACCTCTTTTTTATTTCTGGAAATCAAAGGTAATCCTAAAATACAGAAGAGAAAAAATTTTGAGCCATTTAAAAGTTATGGAACACTTCGAAGCTGGACCGGAAAGGCGCGAGTGCAGTATTATAGAAAACACGTAACAGATCATATTTTCCCACTTTTCTCAAAAATACGAAAAAAGTACCTCATTTTTATTTCTTAAAATCAAAGGTAATCCTAAAAGACACAAGAGAAAAAATTTTGAGCCATTTAAAAGTTATGGAACACTTCGAAGCAGGACCGGGAAGGCGCCAATGCAATATTATAGAAAACACATAACATATATTTTCCCACTTTTCTCAAAAATTCGAAAAAAGTACCTCTTTTTTATTTCTTAAAATCAAAGGTAATCCTAAAAGACACAAGAGAAAAAATTTTGAGCCATTTAAAAGTTATGGAACACTTCGAAGCAGGGCCGGGAAGGCGCCAATGCAATATTATAGAAAACACGTAACATATATTTTCCCACTTTTCTCAAAAATACGAAAAAAGTACCTCTTTTTTATTTCTTAAAATCAAAGGTAATCCTAAAAGACACAAGAGAAAAAATTTTGAGCCATTTAAAAGTTATGGAACACTTCGAAGCAGGACCGGGAAGGCGCGAGTGCAGTATTATAGAAAACAAGTAACATCATATTTTCCCACTTTTCTCAAAGATACGAAAAAAGTACATCTTTTTTATTTCTTCAAATCAAAGGTAATCCCAAAAGACACAAGAGAAAAAATTTTGAGCCATTTAAAAGTTATGGAACACTTCGAAGCAGGACCGGGAAGGCGCGAGTGCAGTATTATAGAAAACACGTAACAGACCATATTTTCCCACTTTTCTCAAAAATACGAAAAAAGTACCTCTTTTTTATTTCTTAAAATCAAAGGTAATCCCAAAAGACACAAGAGAAAAAATTTTGAGCCATTTAAAAGTTATGGAACACTTCGAAGCAGGACCGGGAAGGCGCGAGTGCAGTATTATAGAAAACACGTAACAGATCATATTTTCCCACTTTTCTCAAAAATACGAAAAAAGTACCTCTTTTTTATTTCTTAAAATCAAAGGTAATCCTAAGAGACACAAGAGAAAACATTTTGAGCCATTTAAAAGTTCTGGAACACTTCGAAGCAGGACCGGGAAGGCGCGAGTGCAGTATTATAGAAAACACGTAACAGATCATATTTTCCCACTTTTCTCAAAGATACGAAAAAAGTACATCTTTTTTATTTCTTCAAATCAAAGGTAATCCCAAAAGACACAAGAGAAAAAATTTTGAGCCATTTAAAAGTTATGGAACACTTCGAAGCAGGACCGGGAAGGCGCGAGTGCAGTATTATAGAAAACACGTAACAGATCATATTTTCCCACTTTTCTCAAAAATACGAAAAAAGTACTTCTTTTTTATTTCTTAAAATCAAAGGTAATCCTAAAAGACACAAGAGAAAAAATTTTGAGCCATTTAAAAGTTATGGAACACTTCGAAGCAGGACCGGGAAGGCGCGAGTGCAGTATTATAGAAAACACGTAACAGATCATATTTTCCCACTTTTCTCAAAAATACGAAAAAAGTACTTCTTTTTTACTTCTTCAAATCAAAGGTAATCCTAAAAGACACAAGAGAAAAAATTTTGAGCCATTTAAAAGTTATGGAACACTTCGAAGCTGGACCGGGAAGGCGCGAGTGCAGTATTATAGAAAACACGTAACAGATCATATTTTCCCACTTTTCTCAAAAATACGAAAAAAGTACCTCTTTTTTATTTCTTAAAATCAAAGGTAATCCTAAAAGACACAAGAGAAAAAATTTTGAGCCATTTAAAAGTTATGGAACACTTCGAAGCAGGACCGGGAAGGCGCCAATGCAATATTATAGAAAACACGTAACATATCATATTTTCCCACTTTTCTCAAAAATACGAAAAAAGTACCTCTTTTTTATTTCTGAAAATCAAAGGTAATCCTAAAAGACACAAGAGAAAAAATTTTGAGCCTTTTAAAAGTTATGGAACACTTCGAAGCAGGACCGGGAAGGCGCTAGTGCAATATTATAGAAAACACGTAACAGGTCATATTTTCCCACTTTTCTCAAAAATACGAAAAAAGTACCTCTTTTTTATTTCTGAAAATTAAAGGTAATCCTAAAAGACACAAGAGAAAAAATTTTGAGCCTTTTAAAAGATATGGAACACTTCGAAGCAGGACCGGGAAGGCGCTAGTGCAGTATTATAGAAAACACGTAACAGATCATATTTTCCGACTTTTCTCAAAAATACGAAAAAAATACCTCTTTTTTATTTCTGAAAATCAAAGGTAATCCTAAAATACAGAAGAGAAAAAATTTTGAGCCATTTAAAAGTTCACTTCGAAGCAGGACCGGGAAGGCGCGAATGTAATATTATAGAAAACACGTAACAGATCATAGTTTCCCACTTTTCTCAAAAATACGAAAAAAGTGCCTCTTTTCAATTTTTCATAATCAAATGTAATACTCAAGGGTACAAGAGAACAAAATTTTAAGCTATTTTAATGCTAAGGAACCTCCCATTCTGTACCGGAAATAAGTGCGTGCAGTAATATAGGCAAATAGCCAGTTTGGTATACATTATTATTTTTCGCGACAATACTTAAAGAGTACCTGTATTTTATTTCGAAAAGAGTTAAACAATTTCAAGACCAATTTACCCAACTTAGCTGATGATCAAGGGAAAATCGTTATCGATAGGTAATAAACCGTAAGCAATTAGGACGTTATCCGTCTACTCCCACGTAGTATTCACAGCCCTGTTAGGTACCGCCTAATTCTTACCTGGTTATTAAAAGGGTATTGAAAACGTTTTCATTTTGGGGAAATTGTTGTGGATGGATATTTTTCTCTGTGTTGTTGTTGAGAGCGGAACTTGTATATTGCCGTTTACGGTGCTCCTTATTTTTATCTGTGTATAGTAGAGAAGTGCAAGCTTGTTGGAAAGTTACCAGTGAACTTTACTTTTTTAAGCTAGTTTCCCATTTTGTGGATTGTTAAAATATTTCATCTATGGGTAAGGGCTTTTATTTTTAACATATTTGTCTGTCAGTAAAACCCACACATGAATAAGGGATTGGTGTTCTTAAGAAATGAAAAAGAGGTACTTTTTCCTTATTTTTGAGGAAAGTGGGAAAATGTGATCTCTTACGTGTTTTCTATAATATTGCATTCACGCCTTCCCGGTCCTGCTTCGAAGTGTTCCATAACTTTTAAATGGCTCAAAATTTTTTCTCTTGTGTCTTTTAGGATTACCTTTGATTTTAAGAAATAAAAAAGAGGTCCTTTTTTCGTATTTTTGAGAAAAGTGGGAAAATATGATCTGTTACGTGTTTTCTATAATATTGCATTGGCGCCTTCCCGGTCCTGCTTCGAAGTGTTCCATAACTTTTAAATGCCTCAAAATTTTTTCTCTTGTGTCTTTTAGGATTACCTTTGATTTGAAGAAATAAAAAAGAGGTACTTTTTTCGTATTTTTGAGAAAAGTGGGAAAATATGATCTGTTACGTGTTTTCTATAATACTGCACTCGCGCCTTCCCGGTCCTGCTTCGAAGTGTTCCATAACTTTTAAATGGCTCAAAATTTTTTCTCTTGTGTCTTTTAGGATTACCTTTGATTTTAAGAAATAAAAAAGAGGTACTTTTTTCGTATTTTTGAGAAAAGTGGGAAAATATGATATGTTACGTGTTTTCTATAATATTGCATTGGCGCCTTCCCGGTCCTGCTTCGAAGTGTTCCATAACTTTTAAATTGCTCAAAATTTTTTCTCTTGTGTCTTTTAGGATTACTTTTGATTTGAAGAAATAAAAAAGATGTACTTTTTTCGTATTTTTGAGAAAAGTGGGAAAATATGATCTGTTACGTGTTTTCTATAATACTGCACTCGCGCCTTCCCGGTCCTGCTTCGAAGTGTTCCATAACTTTTAAACGGCTCAAAATTTTTTCTCTTGTGTCTTTTAGGATTATCTTTGATTTTAAGAAATAAAAAAGAGGTACTTTTTTCGTATTTTTGAGAAAAGTGGGAAAATATGATCTGTTACGTGTTTTCTATAATACTGCACTCGCGCCTTCCCGGTCCTGCTTCGAAGTGTTCCATAACTTTTAAATGGCTCAAAATTTTTTGTCTTGTGTCTTTTGGGATTACCTTTGATTTGAAGAAATAAAAAAGATGTACTTTTTTCGTATTTTTGAGAAAAGTGGGAAAATATGATCTGTTACGTGTTTTCTATAATACTGCACTCGCGCCTTCCCGGTCCTGCTTCGAAGTGTTCCATAACTTTTAAATGGCTCAAAATTTTTTCTCTTGTGTCTTTTAGGATTACCTTTGATTTTAAGAAATAAAAAAGAGGTACTTTTTTCGTATTTTTGAGAAAAGTGGGAAAATATGATCTGTTACATGTTTTCCATAATACTGCACTCGCGCCTTCCCAGACCTGCTTCGAAACGTTATAACATATTTAAGGTTTAGGAAATATTGTTTACAGTTTGTTTTATAACTTCTTAATACATTAAAGGCCTTAACGTTTAGTCATAATACATAAATTAAAGTATACAAATATAAATCATTATGGGTCGTTATCTAGAAGTTAGTACGTCGACGGCTCCCGCTCCGTTCGTTGCTGCTTCGACGCAAACTTCAGTAACATTTAAATATCCATAATACTCTAATCATTTTTTGTTAAATCTTAAATCCAACGTGATTGATATGCAATCATCATTAGCACCTCCCTACCCCTCTCACCCCTATACAGGCTGTCTAAAATAGGTGAGACCACTATTGCTATCTCCGAAACGGTAAAAGATCCGAGCTCTATTAAATTAGAGAAAATGTGCCATATTTAGTCCCTATTCATGTTCCGTTTATGGAGTTGCCAAATTCTCTATACTTTCTTATGTACCGGGTGTCCAATTTTCGTTGTCATTGCGGGGTATCTCCGTTGTTAGTAAAGATAGAATGATGCGGTTTTCGCAAACCTGGGCCACTTTTTCGAGAAACGAAAGATGCCATAATCAGAATTATCCTAGCCCTCTTGGTTTTTGAGCTACAGGGTGAAATTGAAAATTAGCACTTTTAAGACATACCTCGTATCTCAGCTTCCTGATAACCTATCGAAAATGTAAAAACGCATTCTTATAGAACTTTTTACGTAGAATTCAGTGGCGTACTTTAATTTTTTTTTTGGGCTACTATTTTCGAGATTCGACCCAAACTTTGGTTTTTTTAAATGGAACACCCTGTATATTTTTATGCCATTAGATTGCATTAATTTTTGTCGTCAAAATGGTATAAATAGTTTATAATTATTATTTTTGCAAATGGTAAAAATTTTAAAAAATGATAAATTTGATGTGTTATTTTTATATAGTTGGCCGTGATTTGTGTTTAAAATGGTAATATTTATAGTTGTCAACATTTCTGTCAGACTGAAAGTATTATTTTTAGTTCTAAACATTAAGAATGAATGTAAATGAAGTATTTGAAAATTTTGAGTATTATAATATGCTGACTTGTTTCATAGAGTGCCATGAAAATGTAAATGCAGCAGACGAACTTTATAGGAACAGGTATTTTTTTAAAATTTAATTATATCTACAGTATTAGCTCTAATTTACTTTGATCACTTCCTACTAGGTATCCTGACAGAAGGCATCCAAATAAAAGGATATTTTATAGACTAAAATCAAATTTGATCAATTTTGGTTGTTTTAAAAAGCCGAGATCAAAAATCTACAATAAAGAGAATCGCGATGTGGATGAAACTAATGTCTTGGGGCTTGTAAGTGTAACGCCTGCAATTTCTTGTAGAACAATTGAGACGGAAGTGGGCGTAGTAAAGTCCCGCGTTCAAACGATATTAAGAAAACATAAATATAAGCCTTATAAAACAACAATTGTCCAACATTTACATTTTGGAGATGCTGAAAAGCGTATGAATTTTTGTCAGTGGTATTTAGGAAGGATAAATCAGGATTTACATTTTGCAAGGACTGTTATTTGGTCAGATGAATGTTATATACGTAGCGACGGGGTATTCAACCGACAAAATATTAGATACTGGTCACATGAAAATCAACATCTTATATTTCCACGTGAGCGACAGGGAAGATTTGGGTTTAGTGTCGCGTGTTTTATATTAGGAGCGAAAATCAAATATCACATTTTTGATGGTGGCCTCACTGCACAGCGATATCTTCAGATATTAGAAACTATTATTCCAGAACTATTAGAAGATGTTCCTTTAGCGAATCGCCGATATATATATTTCCAGCAAGATGGTGCTCCAGCACATAATGCCCAAATTGTTAGGCATTATTTAGAAGAACATTTTGTCGAACGTTGGATTGGCACGCACGGACCTGTTAGATGGCCTCCTAGGTCTCCTGACCTATCTGTGTTAGACTTCTTTTTGTGGGGCTATTTACAGAATTTAATTTATAAAACTCGACACAACACAGTTGAAGATCTTTGTAATGCCACTCAAGAGGCTTTTAGACAAATACAAACGCATCCCGCACCAATATTAAATTCACTGCGCAGAATTACTACATTGTGTGAAAAATGTGTGAGAGAAAATGGCAACCATTTCGAGCAGTTCTTTTAATTTTCTTTGCTTATGTTAAAATAATAAGTTTGTTATGTTTGTTTATTGTATTTACTTAAAATCATCAAAATAGAACATAAAAAAAAATATTTTTATAATAAGTTTGTTGCGTCCCTTTCTTGTATTTTATTAAAATAATCGAAATAGAACATACAAAATATTTGTAGGGATTTTAAAACACAAATCACGGCCAACTATATAAAAATAACACATCAAATTTATCATTTTTTTAAATTTTTACCATTTGCAAAAATAATAATTATAAACTATTTATACCATTTTGACGACAAAAATTAATGCAATCTAATGGCATAAAAATATACAGGGTGTTCCATTTAAAAAAACCAAAGTTTGGGTCGAATCTCGAAAATAGTAGCCCAAAAAAAAAATTAAAGTACGCCACTGAATTCTACGTAAAAAGTTCTATAAGAATGCGTTTTTACATTTTCGATAGGTTATCAGGAAGCTGAGATACGAGGTATGTCTTAAAAGTGCTAATTTTCAATTTCACCCTGTAGCTCAAAAACCAAGAGGGCTAGGATAATTCTGATTATGGCATCTTTCGTTTCTCGAAAAAGTGGCCCAGGTTTGCGAAAACCGCATCATTCTATCTTTACTAACAACGGAGATACCCCGCAATGACAACGAAAATTGGACACCCTGTACAGGAGATTTAAAAAAATAGCCAAAAATTCAATTTTTAAATAATATCTCGAAAACTATTATAGTTAGAAAAAAATTATATCAACAAAAATCACACAATTTTTTACCTTCCCTGAAGCAATGTTATTGTTTTGTTTATACCATTAGAAAATCCTGATGATCTTGCTATTCTTGATCAAAAGGTCGGGAAACATATTCAAGTTATACACAGTTGTAAAGGGTATGAAGTATTCTTTCAAAAAATGAAGCAAAAAGTCCAGGTCCGTATTAAAAAAAACTAATTAGTATCAGTTACTCAATAAAAACAAATGGTATAAGCAAAACAATAACGTTACTTTAGAAAATGTAAAAAATCGTGTGATTTTTGTTAAAACAATTTTTTTATAACTCTAACAGCGGGTTGCACAAAACTTTTAATCAAGCGTTAAATCCTAATTCTTCGTTAAAAACAAAAGATTCTCAGTTTAACAGAGCGTTAAATTTTTTTTCTTTCTGCAACAGCCCCAATTTTGAGCTAATCCATGATTAAACAGACAAATGCCACTAAAAAACCAAGGTGTTGTTTACTTTTTCATTTGTTTTTAATGAAGAGAGCACTTAACGATGAATTAAACTAATTACACGATATGCTGTGATTAAAGTCATGTTTTTGGTAACATTTCTGATAAAATATTGGTTACTTTGGCAAAAGTTTATGTTCCAAATCAACAAATTGAAAGAAAACTAATTCCTTCAATATTTTAAAATAAAACTATATACATTTTTATTGCATCTTATTTGTCATAATGCTTATTAGCAGGTATCTACCTTTACAAACACTTACAAAAAATGTAGGAAAAATAAAGTTCATCATTTATAATGTGGATTTTACCAAAAAATACACCTTTCATCTTCAATAACATACCAAAATTACTCTTTATATCACTATTTTCTTGTTAGATTTGTGCAAAAATAATATTCTATTGCTGGAATTCTTCTTGGTTTTAAACTACTCGTAATAACATTGTAATTAAAACAATTTTCCTTCTATAAAAATATAGATATTCTGCTAAATTGGCTATTTTTCTTCAACACTTCCGAATTGTCAACTAACTTTGGTAATTATTCGGATTACCGGAAACAGCGAATTTTTTCATGAAATTTTACACAGACCCTAATTTCGGGTCGTAGAACACGAATCCGAAGTCAGTTTTTCGCGGTCTCGAATGGTTTTTCCAAAAAAAAATTAACTTTTAGGTTAGCTTTTTCAATGAATTTCTTTAAATTTCGACACTTTTACTTAAACACATCTGTACAAGTCATTACCCACTATTTTTCTGAACCATATTTAGGCAAATTTATGTAAAAACATTAAAAAAACAAAGAAAATATCAAAAAACTGAAAGAAAATAAACATGCAAACCGTGGTATACATTCTCGAAATTTCTGATTGAAAGACGCGATGTTGCCAAATTTACAAATCGCTTTTCCCACAAATTTTAATAGTTGGACAACATCTGTGCAAAAAGTTGTATACACCCAAGCAAACCTGACCACTTTTTGCTCACCCAACCTGAGCAAAAAGGTGGTCTGGTTTGCTCAGTTTTCATTGATATATATATATATATATATATATATATATATATATATATATATATATATATATATATATATATATATATATATATGTATATATATATATATATATATATATATATATATATATATATATATATATATATATATATATATATATATATATATATATGTATATATATATATATATATATATATATATATATATATATATATATATATATATATATATATACAGGGTGGTGCAACCAAGATGGGGTGGACGATTGTGAGTAAACGGTGAGGAATTTCGAAAATTTTTTTATTGGATATTATCGATAGTCAAACACGCTATGTTTTAAAATTATAGCCATAATACAGGGTGGTCCGAGAAACTCGTGGCGAACCAAACTTGTATTTTTTTAAATGGGACACCCTGTATATAATTGTTCCAATTGATTCTCCTGTTCGTTACGATCATTTTGATGTAGGGTTTATTTGGTCTAAAATTTATAGTAAGGGAGTGGGACGCGGTTAAAGTTGAAAAAATGCTCACAGTTCGGCCATTTTAAAAAAAAAATTGAGAGAGGTATGGAAAAACCAAATATTCCATAAAACGTTACGTATCCTTGAATACATTAATCGCTTGCAATTTATTTAAAATTATTCACTGTTATACAGGGCGGTCAAGTTTTGCAAATACGCCCTGGACTCATTTTTTTTAAATGGAACACCCTGTATATTTTATTTTCATGTTAAAGACAACATTACTAGCTTTCAAAAAATACCATACATGATGCCTTTCTGACCAACAGTTTTTTAGTAAACTAGCCGTGAAAGCAAAGTTTCTTCATTCTAATACGATTATACTGAATTTACGTTGTTTATTATTAATTATATTTCCCGCCCCTTCCTCTAGATCACTATGTAGTTTACTCTTCTTCCGCTAGGTGGTGCACGCATTTTTTAAAGCTAGTTAAAAATGGTCCTCCTCGGATAGCCCGCGCCTGCATCTCATGAATCCATTATTCTCTTGCGTGTCGGTGGTTAAGCCCGCTAAGCTACACGTGCGCCGGGATGAGTAAAAGAAAAGTTCGCGGTCCTTCGCCTGATCGTTCGGATTTCAGTTCGGAAGATGATTTTGACTGCAATATAATTTTAAAACAATTACATTCCTTGTGCGACAAAGTGTCTCGTTTAAAGAGAGGAAAGGATCGAATTAGACAATGTGCATCGAGTTCGTCAGAATTATCTGAAGCTGAAGCCGCCGAGAGCACCAGTCAGGAGAGTAAGTTACCTCAGCCGGTGCTACCGCAGCTTGTGAATTATTAATTGTCAGACAACGAATGTAAGTAGCTACATATTTTTTTTTTGGACAGACGCAAAAATAAGATTTGTACTGTCATTCCCGTCAACTAGTCTTGACACAAAATACTTACGTCAACGAGTTTTGACGCAAAAATTATTACGTCAACGAGTTTTGACGCAAAAATACTTAAGTTATGATGTCATTTTCGTCAACGAGTTTTGACGCAAAAATCCTTAAGTTATGATGTCATTTCCGTCAACGAGTTTTGACGCAAAAATACTTAAGTTATGATGACATTACCGTCAACGAGTTTTGACGGAAGCATACTTAAGTTATGACGTCATTCACGTCAACGAGCTTTGACGCGAAAGTCTTTAGTTATGATGTCATTTCCGTCAACGAGTTTTGACGCAAAAAATACTTAAGTTATGATGTCATTCCCGTCAACGAGTCTTGACGCAAAATACTTACGCCAACGAGTTTTGACGCAAAAATTCTTACGTCAACGAGTTTTGACGCAAAGTACTTAAGTTATGATATCATTTCCGTCAACGAGTTTTGACGCAAAAATACTTAAGTTATGATGTCATTTCCGTCAACGAGTTTTGACGCAAAAATACTTAAGTTATGATGACATTACCGTCAACGAGTTGACGCAAAAATGCTTAAGTCATGACGTCCCTTACGTCAACGAGTTTTGACGCAAAAATATTTTATTTTCGACATCACTCATGTCAACGAGTTTTGACGCAAATATACTCAAGTTATGACGTTCGTCCACGTCAACGAGTTTTGATCAAAAAAAAAAATTAAAGAAAAATATATTTCTGTCTAAATCTACAAGCCATCGAGGCTTTGGTAGAATCATTTTCAGTCAAGAGTTATCTATGATCTTAAATATATATTTTCCTTTTTACTTTATTTCAGGGGGCGACAAAAGTAAAACCGACCTATCTTCAGATATTACCTTACTGGGTAAAGACGTAAATCCAAACAAGGACAAATCAGATAAAATCAACGAAAATATTGTTCTTGTATGGCAAAGCATTCTGCAAAACGGCATGGATGCTAATCAAATAATCGGAACCCCCTTCTGAGAACCTGGGCTTAGCTGCAGCCCCCAATACTAAATCCAGCAATTTCGGCTGCTTTAACAGGACAACATCGGCAGAGAGACCTTAGATTGTCAAATACTCAAACTCAGGGGGGGGGGGGGGGCAGCACTTACAGGAGTTGGCAAGGCTCTAACCCTGATATTGGAAGAAAAGGGGGAGGAGAGACGCTAAACTCTAATTGGCATATTGGGGGATGTTGGTCACCTACTTTCAGATATCCATTATAAGGAATCCTGCTGTCGACGAAAATTGATATCACCAAACGTTGATAAGTCACTCAGAACTACTCTAACTGACGTGACTGTTGATGGCTGGTTTTTTGGCAGCAATTTAGGCGACCGTGTGAGAGCTGCTCGTGACCCAGGAAAACTATCTTTGTAGTAGATTACAACAGTTCTGCTAGACTTGGCAAAGTATCACATCAGATAAAGTCTTACTTTCCTGGGTTCAGGGCTATTCTATGCCGTTTTTTACAAAAACCAGACCAAAGAAATATTCCTCTTAAACCTAAATGGTCATCAAAGGAAATGATTTTTCTGTCAAGTGAAATCAAAAGACTTGAATCTTTGCGAGCACTTAGCAAATGCCTCCCACACAAAAATCAATTTATTTCTAACATATGTCTTACACCAAAGATTAATTTTGAATTTAAAAAACTTAAACAAATTTGTGCACACGGAACATTTTAAAATTGAAGATCATAAAACAGTAATAAAATTAATTACTAAGTCTGCTTATTTTGCCTCGCTTGACGTAAAAGACGCCTATCACCTAATCCCTATTAATAAGAATCACAGAAAATATCTAAGGTTTAAATTTCTAAATAATATTTATGAGTATAACTGTTTACCATTTGGTCTCAACACAGCACCGTTTGTTTTCACAAAATTAGTAGAGCCCGTTTTATCCCATTTAAGAGCAAGGGATTTTTTATCCGTAGTATACATCGATGACTTTTTACTGCTTGGGCCGACTTATTTTATGAGGTTTGTTTATTTAACGTCTGTGAAACCAAAATGATTTTATTAAGTTTAGGTTTTGTAATAAACGAGGATAAGAGTAGGTACCTATATTTGTTCCCTGTCAGGCAATAAAATACTTAGGTTATATTTACAACTCTGTTAATATGTCGGTGACCCTTCCACAAGATAAACAACGCAACATACTAAATAATGTAAACTACCACAAATTAAATTAAATACAATTAATATAAAAATACGTATATTGAGCGGAAAGTAGTACACGGAATTCGTAAAAAGAATGCCTATCGGCCGTTCCTTTACCAAACATCCAAAAGTCATTAGCCAGCACTTGAGACGGGTATCGTATTTCACGTGCTGGTGTATAATCCTAATTCATAACAAATATAAAGCACAGCAGACTCTTCGATAGATGCAGGGCTGCGGATACAACCAATATGCAGGGCAATAACAATAATATATGTATGTAAAATTGAAAATAAAAAATATATAACAATTAGAAATTTTGCCAAACTTGTTGGAAAAGCAGTAGCATCTGCTCCCGCCATCAAGTACGGTTGGGTTTACACAAAGAATTGTGAACACTGAAAAGACATTGTGGGATGTTTCGCTACAATTGTGTACCTTTTTCCAACAATTTGTTCTCAAAAACGTCCAAGACCAATTTGTAGCAAAATTTGCTACAAGTGTATGAAAATGTATAAAAACTGTTGTTACTAATAATCCAATTAGAGTAAATTGCTCTACAAAGACACACAATTTTGTGTGAAAGAAAAAAAGTCCAAACGATTTTTTCAGTGAACGGGAAAAATTTTTAGAGCTACAAAAACCTAAAGGATCTTACAATCACAAAATCTCAATTCCAAAAATGTCTTAGACGAGTTATCTTGGTGGATGTCTCACCTTTCAAGTACCAAAACTATTATTCCCCCAAAAATTTAAATTAGAAATATTTAGCGACAGCTCAAAATCAGGTTGGTATCTATTTTCTAACGGCTGTACTGTTCATGGTTTTTGGTCAGAGAGTGAGAAAGAGCATAATATAAATTATTTAGAGCTATTAGCTGCCTTTTTCGGATTAAAATGTTTTGCTCGTAACCTCTCTAACTCTGACATTTTGTTGCGCATTGATAATACCACTGCTATATCTTATATAAATAGAATGGGCGGCGTTCAATTTCCACACCTTAATAAATTAACCAAACAAATATGGCAGTGGTGTGAGGGAAAAAATCTATTCATTTTCGAATCCTATATTATAGAACCTCGAAAGAATTTAGAGGCCGATAAGGAGTCACGCCGTTTAGATAACGAAACAGAATTCGAACTAGCCACTTACGCCTTCCAAGAAATCTGTGTAAGACTTCAAACCCCGGAAATTGATTTATTTGCATCCAGGAATGACTCTAAATGCAAGAGGTTTGCCTCTTGGTTCAGGGACCCTGACCCTGAATGTGTAGATGCATTCGCAGTTTCCTGGACTGACCTCAGTTTTTATGCCTTTCCACCATTTTCTTTGGTTACCAGGGTATTTCAAAAAATTATTTCTGACGAGGCTCAGGGCAGTGATAGTTCCGTTGTGGCCAAGTCAACCATGGTATCCTTTATTTAAATCTTTAATGATAAAACCACCTCTGGTTTTTTCACCTAATCGCAGTTTATTACTTTCTAGCGACGGACAACCTCACAAACTTCATCCAAAGCTTTCCCTGGTAGCAGGTTTTTTATCCGGCAATCAATGGTGCAGAGGGGAATGTCATATAGTTCTCAAAATACTGTACGCTCAGCACTAGCCCTAATAATATCTCCCGAGATCGGAATGAATCCCAAAGTAAAAAGACTTTTTAGAGGGATTTTTAAATTACGCCCTACCTTACCCAAATATAAAGTAACCTGGGATCCTGTCATAGTTGTAAATTACTTGGAAGAGTACTTCCCCAACGAAGAGCTCAGTATGGAGCGTCTAACTCATAAATTATCTATGTTAATGGCTTTAACAACAGCGCACAGAGTGCAAACACTTTCTCTAATAGAGTTACAAAATATACAGATTTTGACAGAGAGGGTGGAAATTAAAATTCCGGCAAGAATTAAAACAACAGCTCCAAATAATTTTCAGCCTATATTGACTTTGTCATTCTTTAATAATAGACCCCAACTTTGCACCTTTTTATAACAAACCTGTAGCAAATGAGGAACTGTTTGCTAACGCTGTTTTAGGATAAATAGAATTTAATTTGATTTACCACTAGAAATTAGAAATAAGAAAAAATATACAAAAATTTTAGTTTTAGACTAATGTTGCTATTATGTACATTTTACTTGCAGTTACTTAGGTTACACTATTATTTTTTGGATCCTTTGACTACTATAACTGCGCCATTACTCTGTTCATCGTTATTTTATATTAATCCAAAATTTATTGCATTAAATTGATAAATGTTTATATTAGCATCTTTGTCTCTTATTCCTCTACATCTGTTGCAAATAAGCTACTTTGAACATCTACATAGTGATCTAGAGGAAGGGGCGGGAAATATAATTATAAGATTAAACGAACTTACCTTAAGTGATGTTTGATCTTAATTATATTACCGCCCCTTCCGAATAGATCACTCCCTCCCTCCCGTAACCCGTGATCTATTCTATTTGCAACAGTGTTTTTGCTTTGAAAATAATGAATTCATGAGATGCAGGCGCGGGCTATCCGAGGAGGACCATTTTTAACTAGCTTTAAAAAATGCGTGCACCACCTAGCGGAAGAAGAGTAAACTACATAGTGATCTATTCGGAAGGGGCGGTAATATAATTAAGATCAAACTTAAGGTAAGTTCGTTTAATCTTATAAATATCTAATATTAGGAGGCCATGACACTATCATAAATGAAACAAAAGATTGACGAACTTGTCAAAGCTACTGCCGCATAATCCATTATTTACAAGTTAAGCGTAGGTGAGGTAAGAAAACTGAGACCCGAAACCTTTACATGTTTATTAGAGATATTTAAAAAAAAAACAGAAAATATTGGTTTTAGGAAATGTAAAGTAATTAATAAAACAGTTATAAACAAAGATAATCAGTTATCAGTATTACTAATAGTGTAAGAAAATTAATTAAGCAAAAACAGAACATATTTTAAAATTATTTAGTTATGTGTTATGTACTTACTTATCAACCTAATTTAATATAAACAATTAAAAAAGCTCATATAAGGTGTTCAACTAAACCACCATTTTGCTGAAGGCACATTTCGAGTCTATCCATAAATGAAAGTTTCACTTTTCCCAAAGTCTGTTCTGAAATGTTGCGAAAATTGTTTCTTATTCTCGTCTTCATATCTTTCACTGTGGTTGGAACCTCTTTATAGACTTCTTCTTTAACATGCCCCCATAGAAAAAATCTAGTGGTGTTAAGTCGGGTGATCTGGCTGGCTACTTAACCGATACACCTCGCCCAATCCAACGATCTGTCTTCCAATTATCGACAAAATATCTTACATTCCTATGGTAATGCGGGGGCGCTCCATCATGTTGAAATCATAATAATCCCCTTACCATTAAAGGTAAATCTTCAAGCAATACTGGCAACTCATTTCTCAAAAAGTTGTTTATAACTGGTTTATTAATTACTTTACATTTCCTAAAAACAATCATTTCTGTTTTTTGAAATATCTCTAATAAACATGTAAAGGTTTCAGGTCTCAGTTTTCCTACCTCACCTACGCTTAACTTGTAAATAATGGATTATGCGGCAGTAGCTTTGACAAGTTCGTCAATTCTGTTTCATTTATGATAGTGTCATGGCCCCCTAATATTGGATATTTAATTATAAACAACGTAAATTCAGTATAGTCGTATTAGAATGAAGAAACCTTGGTTTCACGGCTGGTTTACTAAAAAACTGTTGGTCAGAAAGGCATCATGTATGGTATTTTTTGAAAGCTAGCAATGTTATCTTTAAGATGAAAATAAAATATACAGGGTGTTCCATTTAAAAAAAATGAGTCCAGGGCGTATTTGCAAAAGTTGACCACCCTGTATAACAGTGAATAATTTTAAACAAATTGCAAGCGATTAATGTATTCAAGGATATGTAACGTTTTATGGAATATTTGGTTTTTCCATACCTGTTTCAAATTTTTTTTAAAAATGGCCGAACTTTGAGCATTTTTTCAACTTTAACCGCGTCCCATTCCCTTACTATAAGTTTTAGACCCAATAAACCCTATATCAAAATGATCGTAACGAACAGGAGAATTAATTGGAACAATTATATACAGGGTGTCCCATTTAAAAAAACACAAGTTTGGTTCGCCACGAGTTTTTTGGACCACCCTGTATTATGGCTATAATTTTAAAACATAGCGGGTTTGACTATCTATAATATCAAAAAAAAAAATTTTCGAAATTCCTCACCGTTTACTCACAATCGTCCACCCCATCTTGGTTGCACCACCCTGTATATATATATATATATATATATATATATATATATATATATATATATATATATATATATATATATATATACAGTGTGTCCGCGGATGGAGTCCCCAAGAGGGAAAAAATCTTTATTATTCATTTTACGACCAAAAGTCATTCTTTATAAAAAGTTCTGCTTGTCGAGAAAATGAATTAACGATAAAAAAATTTTAGATCAGATGTACGGGGTGTTAATAAATTAGGAAAACATGAAAATGCTTCAAGAGGGAGGTACAATTATTTATCACTTTTAACAAAAATTTTATAAAGCAAAGTTGTTTATAAACCAACATAAAGACTAAATATAAATTTCGAAATAAAAATTCGAATTTTTAAAAGTAAATACTGGTTTTTATGTAATTATTTGCATTTTACCAAAAAATCAATATAGCCGATTTTATATACGTTCATATTACGTCAACATCTTATTTACATCTGTCAGTATTCTGATTTCGTGAAGGCATTTTCGAAAATGTTAACCAAAGAAGAGCGTATTATACATCTATAGCGTATTGATAAGACACATTTCCAATACCGTAACATTGTATTAAATAAATACGTTCTTCTTCGGTTAACATTTTCGACATTCCCGAAATCAGAATACTGGCAGATTTAAATAAGATGTTGACGTAATATGAACGTATACAAAATCGGCTATATTGATTTTTTTGTAAAATGCAAATAATTACATAAAAACCAGTATTTATTTTTAAATATTCGAATTTTTATTTCGAAATTTATATGTAGTCTTTATGTCAGTTTATAAACAACTTTGCTTTATAAAATTTTTGTTAAAAGTAATAAATAATTGTACTTCTCTCTTGAAGCATTTTCATGTTTTCCTAATTTATTAACACCCTGTACATCTGATCTAAAATTTTTTTATCGTTAATTCATTTTCTCGACATCAGAACTTTTTATAAAGAATGACTTTTGGCCGTAAAATGAACAATAAAGATTTTTTCCCTCTTGGGGACTCCATCCGCGGACACACTGTACATATATATATATATATATATATATATATATATATATATATATATATATATATATATATATATATAGATATATATATATATATATATATATATATATATATATATATATATATATATATATATATATATATAATCAAAACTGAGCAAACCTGACCACCTTTTTGCTCAGGTTTGCTTGGGTTGGGTATACACCTTTTTGTTAGCTTTTTTATTATTCCTAATTTACAACTTTTTCATGAAAAATAAGTAAACCTGGCAACGCCGGACACTTGACAGCTGGGAAAATAATGGCGGCTGGCGTGTTCTTAGATGATAAGGGATGAAAATAAACCAAAAAAGAACTGTTAAATCGGAGAAACAATATATAATAATGCCTTTTAAAGATGAATTTTGATGGAAAAAACAGAAAAAATGAGTTTTTACCCCCTAAATCAGGCCCTGGATCACCCATTCGGGATTCATTTTAAAGCCTGATTATATCCCCAAGGGATAGCGTTGAAAAAGTTGGAAGAAATTAGATAGGAAAAGATACAGAGTGATTCGAATGTAGAGATGTCATGAAAAAAAATCGTAAAAAATATAAATTTAATTATCGATTGCTCCTTTCCTATTAAGAATGAAGGAACCAAAAAATACGTTTATAACGTAGTTCGGCGAGGTCTTTCCGATAAGGTACATGGGATTTCGATTTGAATCCATTTTGACCCCCAAAAAAATTGACAACCGTCAAAGATTTGCATGAAAATTCGTAATTTCCAGTTTTTCCTAAATTTTTCCAATTTCCAGTCGTTTTAGGTATAGGTAAATGTATTGCAAAAAGAAAGTATTTGAGATTCTTTAGTTTTATGTTCAAATGCGTTTTTCTATCCGAGGCTCCGGCTTCGACTTATTCAGTGCCAAAGTGGGGTCTACAAACAGCATTTTTCGACATAAAAAAATTCAAAAAATTACTTCCCATTTTCCGAATACCGCCAGTTTCAATAGGGTTCTGAAGCTCCCGGTCCTCTATAACCTCAGAAAATTTAAATCGATTTAATTTAATTTTGCGACCTGTAATCGATTTCATAGGAATTCGCGGAAATTTCGACTTTGACGTTTAATAACTCCGAAACGGAACACCCTGTGTTACTGAATTTTTTACCGAAGCTAGTCACACTACCCCTCTATTAACCCAGAAAATTTGAACGTTCGACTTCCAACCATCTCGGAGAAAAAAAATTGAGATTGTCGAAAAACACGATTTGTCAACCGGCGAACATTTTCCTCACGGACGGGTCGGTATATAGAGCGCTGTTGGCGCTCTATAACTAGATTGCATAGAGCGCCTAATCGCCCCCCGAGGGGGCTCTATAAGGTCGGTAATATCATCATTGTCATGCCATGAAAGTTTCGTGTTTCTAGGCCATGTATTAAGGAAGATATCACACTCCTACGGACTGATGATGCAGAATAGAGCGCCCTTCGTAACCGTATCGCTATATACATACAAACACATATTACATATAAATACAATATGTACGATTTCGCTGAAACCCTACTAAATTAAACTTGTCCTCTTTCGATCGGGTTTGAACCATACATTAGATAACATCATCTTCCTGAAATGGTCGAGCTGGATGAAGATTGGTGGCGAGCCCTTCGGGCACGCCACTGATGTCTCTATGGAAAAAAATTGTGCATACATATTATGAACGTCGCTTCTTTCAATCTAAGAAGCCGTTCGCGAGTTGTAAGTTGTTAACTTTACCCCTAATCGTTGCTATGGCAATCATTAAAATTGAAAATTACAAAAATATTTTTCAATGATTGACCGAATTCTACTTAGATGCGAAATTTCTACTCTGCAACTCAATAAATAACGGAGAAATCAAATTGATCGTCGTCATGACTACCAAAAATCGAAATTATTTTCAAATAAAAAAGTAGTTTACTTCCATCCCTTTCGATAGCCACCTCACTCGTTCCAATCGCAGAAGGCGTCCGCGAGTTATAAATTGTCAACTTTATCCTTAATCGTTGCTATGCCAACCATGGGAATCGATTTTTCCAGATATATTTTTGAATGAGTGACCGAATTCTTCCGAGATATCAGTTTTCAACTTTCCAACTCAATAAATAACGAAAATAGCAAATTGTTCATCGTCCCGGCAACGAAATGTCAAAATTATTTTCACATAAAAAAGTAGTGTACTTTCTAACATTTCGATCGTCACTTTACTGGTTTCAATCAGATAAGCCGTTCGCGAGTTAAAAATGATCAACTTTATGCTCAATCGTTGCTATGGTAACCATCGGAATCAAAATTTATAAAAATATTTTTGAATGATTGACCGAATTCTACCCAGATATCAAATTTCAACTCTAAAACTCAATAAATAATGGAAATAGCAAACTGTTCGTCGTCATGGCAACGAAATGTCAAAATTATTTTCACATAAAAAAGTAGCTTACTTCGTTCCCTTTCGATTGCCACCTCACTCGTTTCAATCAGATCAGCCGTACGTGAGTTAGAAATTATCAACTTTATCCTTAATCGTTGCTATAGAAACTATGCGAATCAAAATTTACACATATAATTTTGAATGATTGACCGAATTCTTCCCATATATCAAATTTCAGCTCTCTAACTCAATAAATATCGGAAATAGCAAATTTTTCGTCGTCATGCCAACGAAATGTCGAAATTATTTTCAAATAAAATAGCTTACTTCCTCCCCTTTCGATTGCCACATCACTCTTTTCAATCGAATAATCCGTTGTCAATTAATAACAAATCTAAGCAAAATTTAAATCAGACCCGTCATTGTGATTTACCCCGTATACTACCTCATGGAATAGCCTTTCTATGATGCTTCGCCGCGTCATCGAAAAATTGTTAAAATTGGTATTTAATGACTAATTCTTCAAATTATATGTTCCGAAATCCACACGGGAAGGTCTATAGAGGCATTGCCCTGTATTTTTCAAGTCGAAAACGGTTCAGAAACCCTAAAATCTCGCAAGGAAAACTGACATTTTTGCGACATTTCGACCCTTCATATTTTAATACATTTCTCCGTATGAAACTGATTTTGACATGCATTTGCATGGTCTGAGAAAAATTAAAAAAATTCGTATTTAATGCTTAAATCGTCCAATGAAATGTATTGTAACTAAAAATATAAAGTCCGTTTTACCTTTGGCATGTATATTTCAAGCCGAAATCGGTCCAGGAAGCTTCCAATATCGCTACAAAAACTGTTATTTTCATGACATTTTGACAGGTCATATTTTAATTTCGATGTAAAGAGGGTCCGTTCAATTGTTTTTTCAAGGCACGGCTTTTATGTATGTACTTTTTAGAGTTTTTCCTGCAGCGATGCAAAAAAAGGTATTTATTTATAACTTTAACGAAAAAATATGGAGTTTTAATTAGTTAGGAGTGTTCTTAGATGATCAGGGAAGAAAATAAACCAAAAAAGAATCGTTAAATAAGAGAAATAATATATAATAATGCCTTTTAAAGATGAATTTTGATGGAAAAAAACAGAAAAAATGAGTTTTTACCCCCTAAATCAGGCCCTGGATCACCCATTCGGGATTCATTTTAGAGCCTGATTATATCCCCAAGGGATAGCGTTGAAAAAAGTTGGAAGAAATTAGATAGGAAAAGATACAGAGTTATTCAAATGTAGAGATGTCATGAAAAAAAATCGTAAAAAATCTAAATTTAATTATCGATTGCTCCTTTCCTATTAAGAATGAAGGAACCAAAAAATACGTTTATAACGTATTTCGGCGAGCTCTTTCCGATAAGGCACATGGGATTTCGATTTGGATCCATTTTGACCCCCCAAAAAATTCAAAACCGTCAAAAATTTGCATGAAAAATCGTAATTTCCACTTTTTCCCAAATTTTTCCAATTTCCAGTCGTTTTAGGTATAGATAAATGTATTGCAAAAAGAAAGTATTTGAGATTCTTTAGTTTTAAGTTCAAATACGTTTTTCTGTCCGAGGTTCCGGCGACCGAGCTATTTGGTGCCAAAGAGGGGTCTGCCAACGGCATTTTTCGACATAAAAAAATTCAAAAAAATTACTTCCCATTTTCCGAATACCGCCAGTTTCAATAGGGTTCTGAAGCTCCCGGTCCTCTACAACCTCTGAAAATATAAATCGATTTAATTAAGTTTTGCGACCTGTAATCGATCCCATAGGAATTCGCGGAAATTTCGACTTTGACGTTTAATAACTCCGAAACGGAACACCCTGTATAGCTGAATTTTTTATCGAAGCTAGATGCACTATCCCTCTATTAACCCAGAAAATTTGAATGTTCGACCTGCAACCATCTCGGAGAAAAAAAATTGAGATTGTCGAAAAACACGATTACTCAACCGGCGAACATTTTTCTGACCAAGAGCTCGGTATATAGAGCGGCCTGAAAGGCGCTCTATAACTAGATTGCATAGAGCGCCTAATCGCCCCCCGAGGGGGCTCTATAAGGTCGGTAATATCATCATTGTCATGCCCTGAAAGTTTCGTGTTTCTAGGCCATGTATTAAGGAAGATATCACACTCCTACTTACTGATGATGCAGAATAGAGCGCCCTTCGTAACCGTATCGCTATATACATACAAACACATATTACATATAAATACAATATGTACGATTTCGCTGAAACCCTACTAAATTGAACTTGTCATCTTTCGATCGGCTTTGAACCATACATTAGATAACATCATCTTCCTGAAATGGTCGAGCTGGATGAAGATTGGTGGCGAGCCCTTCGGGCACGCCACTGATGTCTCTATGGAAAAAAATTGTGCATACATATTATCAACGTCGCTTCTTTCAATCTAAGAAGCCGTTCGCGAGTTGTAAGTTGTTAACTTTACCCCTAATCGTTGCTATGGCAATCATTAAAATTGAAAATTGCAAAAATATTTTTCAATGATTGACCGAATTCTACTTAGATGCGAAATTTCTACTCTGCAACTTAATAAATAACGGAGAAATCAAATTGATCGTCGTCATGACTACCAAAAATCGAAATTATTTTCAAATAAAAAAGTAGTTTACTTCCATCCCTTTCGATAGCCACCTCACTCGTTCCAATCGCAGAAGGCGTCCGCGAGTTATAAATTGTCAACTTTATCCTTAATCGTTGCTATGCCAACCATGGGAATCGATTTTTCCAGATATATTTTTGAATGAGTGACCGAATTCTTCCGAGATATCAGTTTTCAACTTTCCAACTCAATAAATAACGAAAATAGCAAATTGTTCATCGTCCCGGCAACGAAATGTCAAAATTATTTTCACATAAAAAGTAGTGTACTTTCTAACATTTCGATCGTCGCTTTACTGGTTTCAATCAGATAAGCCGTTCGCGAGTTAAAAATGATCAACTTTATGCTCAATCGTTGCTATGGTAATCATCGGAATCAAAATTTATAAAAATATTTTTGAATGATTGACCGAATTCTACCCAGATATCAAATTTCAACTCTAAAACTCAATAAATAATGGAAATAGCAAACTGTTCGTCGTCATGGCAACGAAATGTCAAAATTATTTTCACATGAAAAAGTAGCTTACTTCGTTCCCTTTCGATTGCCACCTCACTCGTTTCAATCAGATCAGCCGTACGTGAGTTAGAAATTGTCAAGTTTATCCTTAATCGTTGCTATAGAAACGATGCGAATCAAAATTTACACATAATTGTGAATGATTGACCGAATTCTTCCCATATATCAAATTTCAGCTCTCTAACTCAATAAATATCGGAAATAGCAAATTTTTCGTCGTCATGCCAACGAAATGTCGAAATTATTTTCAAATAAAATAGCTTACTTCCTCCCCTTTCGATTGCCACATCACTCTTTTTAATCTAATAATCCGTTCTCAATTAATAACAAATCTAAGCAAAATTTAAATCAGACCCGTCATTGTGATTTACCCCGTATACTACCTCATGGAATAGCCTTTCTATGATGCATCGCCGCGTCATCGAAAAATTGTTAAAATTGGTATTTAATGACTAATTCTTCAAATTATATGTTCCGAAATCCACACGGGAAGGTCTATAGAGGCATTGCCCTGTATTTTTCAAGTCGAAAACGGTTCAGAAACCCTAAAATCTCGCAAGGAAAACTGACATTTTTGCGACATTTCGACCCTTCATATTTTAATACATTTCTCCGTATGAAACTGATTTTGACATGCACTTGCATGGTCTGAGAAAAATTAAAAAAATTCGTATTTAATGCTTAAATCGTCCAATGAAATGTATTGTAACTAAAAATATAAAGTCCGTTTTACCTTTGGCATGTATATTTCAAGCCGAAATCGGTCCAGGAAGCTTCCAATATCGCTACAAAAACTGTTATTTTCATGACATTTTGACAGGTCATATTTTAATTTCGATGTAAAGAGGGTCCGTTCAATTGTTTTTTCAAGGCACGGCTTTTATATATATACTTTTTAAAATTTTTCCTGCAGCGATGCAAAAAAAGGTATTTATTTATAACTTTAACGAAAAAATATGGAGTTTTAATTAGTTAGGAGTGTTCTTAGATGATCAGGGAAGAAAATAAACCGAAAAAGAATCGTTAAATAAGAGAAATAATATATAATAATGCCTTTTAAATATGAATTTTGGTTGAAAAAAACCGAAAAAATGAGTTTTTACCCCCTAAATGCGGCCCTAGATCACCCGTTCGGGATTTGTTTTAAAGCCTGATTATATCCCCAACGGATAGCGTTGAAAAAGTTAGAAGAAATTAGATAGGAAAAAATACAGAGTGATTCGAATGTAGAGATGTCATGAAAAAAAAATGGTCAAAAATCGAAATTTAATTATCAATTGCTCCTTTCCTATTACGAATGAAGGAACCAAAAAATACGCTTATAAGGTAGTTCGGCGAGGTCTTTCCGATAAGGTACATGGGATTTCGATTTGAATCCACTTTGACCCCCAAAAAAATTGACAACCGTCAAAAATTTGCATGAAAAATCGTAATTTCCACTTTTTCCCAAATTTTTCCAATTTGCAGTCGTTTTAGGTATATGTAAATGTATTGCAAAAAGAAAGTATTTGAGATTCTTTAGTTTTAAGTTCAAATAAGTTTTTCTGTCCGAGGTTCCGGCGACCGAGTTATTTGGTGCCAAAGAGGAGTCTGCAAACTGCATTTTTCGACATAAAAAAATTCAAAAGAATTACTTCCCATTTTCCGAATATCGCCAGTTTCAATAGGGTTCTGAAGCTCCCGGTCCTCTACAACCTCTGAAAATTTAAATCGATTTAATTAAGTTTTGCGACCTGTAATCGATCCCATAGGAATTCGCGGAAATTTCGAATTTGACGTTAAATAACTCCGAAACGGAACACCCTGTATAGCTGAATTTTTTATCGAAGCTAGACGCACTATCCCTCTATTAACCCAGAAAATTTGAATGTCCCACCTGCAACCATCTCGGAGAAAAAAAATTGAGATTGTCGAAAAACACGATTACTCAACCGGCGAACATTTTTCTGACCAAGAGCTCGGTATATAGAGCGCTGTTGGCGCTCTATAACTAGGGTGCATAGACCGCCTAATCGCCCCCCGAGGGGGCTCTATAAGGTTGATAATATCATCATTGTCACGGCCTGAAAATTTCGTGTTGCTAGGCCATGTATTAAGGAAGATATCACACTCCTTCGGACTGATGATGGAGAATAGACCGCCCTTCGTAACCGTATCGCTACATACATACAAACACCTACACGTAGAAACTATTTTTGCCAACAAACAGACTTTTCGGACACCCTGTATACATGCATAAAAACATAAACACATATTAATACAAATATATTCGATTTGCGTGAAATCCGACCTAATAAAGTTTATCTAAGTACTAATAGGAGTATTTGGCCATACCAAGACTTTTTGGACATCCTGTATACATTCAAACTAACAGCCACACGTTTAAATAGGAATATAATCGATTTACTTAAAATCTGAATTAATTAGGTTTATTTCGGTACTAGTAGAAGTATTTGCCCATACCAAGACTTTTCGAACACCCTGTATACGTATATACAACACATATAAAAACAAATATAATCGATTTTGCATGAAATCCGGTTTAATTACATTTATCCTGGTACTACTAGGAGTATTTGCTCCAACAATGACTTTTTGGACAGCTTGTATACAGACATATACCTCCGTACACATAGAAATGCAAATGTATACGATTTGCTTTAAATCCGACAATTAAGTTTATATTTGTACAAATAGCAAAGGTATTTGTCCATACAAAGACTTTTCGGACACACTGTGCATACATACAAACACAACAAACACGACACATAGTACACAACTATCCAAATCAATACATTACGGAAATAGCAAATTATTCGTCGTCACGGCAGCGGAAAATCAACATTATTTTCAAATTAAAAATTAGCTTACTTCCTTCCTTTTCGATTGCCACTTCAGTCGTTTCAATCAAATAAGCCGTGCGTGAGTTAAAAATTGTCAACTTTATCCTTAATCGTTGCTATAGAAACCATGGGAATCGATTTTTACAGATATATTTTTGAATGATTCACCGAATTCTTCCCAGATATCAAATTTCAACTATCCAACTCAATACATTACGGAAATAGCAAATTATTCGTCGTCACGGCAACGGAAAATCAAAATTATTTTCACATAAAAAAGTAGCTTACTTCCTTCCCTTTCGATTGCCACTTCAGTCGTTTCAATCAGATAAGCCGTGCGTGAGTTAGAAATTGTCAACTTTATCCTTAATCGTTGCTATAGAAACCATGGGAATCGATTTTTACAGATATATTTTTGAACGATTGACCGAATTCTTCCCAGATATCAAATTTCAACTATCCAACCCAATACATTACGGAAATCGCAAATAATTCGTCGTCACGGCAACGGAAAATCAAAATTATTTTTACATAACAAAGTAGCTTACTCCCTTCCCTTTCGATTGCCACCTCACTCGTTTCAATCAGATAAGCCGTGCGTGAGTTAGAAATTGTCAACTTTATCATTAATTGTTGCTATGGAAACCACGCGAATCAAAATTTACACATATAATTTTAAATGATTGACCGAATTCTTCCCATATATCAAATTTCCAATCTCCAACTCAATAAATACCGGGAATAGCAAATTATTCGTCGTCACGGCAACGAAATGTCAAAATTATTTTCACATAAAAAAGTAGCTTACTTCCTTGCCAATCGATTGCCACCTCACTCGTTTCAATCAGATCAGCCGTGCGTGAAATTGGCAACTTTATCCTTAATCGTTGCTATAGAAACCAGGCGAATCAAAATTTTACATATAGAATTTTGAATAATTGACCGAATTCTTCCCAAATATCAACTTTCAACTGTCCAACTCAAAAATTAACGAAAATAGCTAGTTGTTCGTCGTCATGCCAACGAAATGTCGAAATTATGTTGAAATAAGAAAATTGCTTAATTCCTTCCCTTTCGATTGCCACCTCACTCGATTTAATCAGATAAGCCGTTCTCAAATAATAACAAACCTAAGCAAATTTTAAATCAGACCAGTCATTGTGATTTACCCCGTACACTAACTAATGGAATAAAACCATTCTATGCAGCTTTGCACCGTCATCGAAAGATAATTAAAAATGGTTCTGAATGCCCAATTCTTCAAGTTATATGTTCCGTAATCCACACCGGAAGGTCTGTAGAGGCGTTGCCCGGTATTTTTCAAGCCCAAAACGGTTCAGAAGCCCTAAAATCTCACAAGAAAAACTGGCATTTTTGCGACATTTCGACCCTTCATATTATAATACATTTCTCCGTATAAACTGATTTTTAAATCCATTTGCAGGGTCTCAGAAAGATAAAAAAAATTGGTATTTAGTGCTTAAATCGCCCAATGAAATGCACCATAATTAAAAATATAAAGTCCATTCTGTCTTTTCCATGTATATTCCAAGCCGAAATGGGCCCAGGATATTTCCAAAATCACTAAAAATATTGACATTTTTGCATAATTCTGACAGGTCATATTTTTTAATTTCGACGTAAAGATAGGCTGCTTCAACTGATTTTCCAAGGCAGACTATTAATATATGCATTTTTTAAAATTTTTCCTGCACCGATGCTAAAAGAGCTTTTTATTTATAACTTTAACGAAAAAATATGTAATTTTAATTAGTGTGGAGTGTTCTCAGATGATGTAGGAAGAAAATAAACCAAAAAAGAGCTGTTAAATAAGAGAAATAATACATAATAATGCCATTTAAAAATGAATTTTGATGGAAAAAAAAACAGAAAAATGAGTTTTTACCCCCTAAATCAGGCCCTGGATCACCCATTCGGGATTCATTTTAAAGCCTGATTATATCCCCAAGGGATAGCGTTGAAAAAGTTAGAAGAAATTAGATAGGAAAAAATACAGAGTGATTCGAATGTAGAGATGTCATGAAAAAAAATGGTCAAAAATCGAAATTTAATTATCAATTGCTCCTTTGCTATTAGGAATAAAGGAACTAAAAAATACGTTTGTAACGTATTTCGGCGAGCTCTTTCCGATAAGGCACATGGGATTTCGATTTGGATCCATTTTGACCCCCCAAAAAATTCAAAACCGTCAAAGATTTGCATGAAAATTCGTAATTTCCACTTTTTCCCAAATTTTTCCAATTTCAAGTCGTTTTAGGTATAGGTAAATGTATTGCAAAAAGAAAGTATTTGAGATTCTTTAGTTTTAAGTTCAAATACGTTTTTCGTCTGAGGTTCCGGCGACCGAGTTATTTGGTGCCAAAGAGGGGTCTACAAAGGGCATTTTTCGACATAAAAAAATTCAAAAGAATTACTTCCCATTTTCCGAATATCGCCAGTTTCAATAGGGTTCTGAAGCTCCCGGTCCTCTACAACCTCCGAAAATTTAAATCGATTTAATTAAGCTTTGCGACCTGTAATCGATCCCATAGGAGTTCGCGGAAATTTCGACTTTGACGTTTTATAACTCCGAAACGGAACACCCTGTATAGCTGAATTTTTTATCGAAGCTAGACGCACTATCCTATCCCTCTATCAACCCAGAAAATTTGAACGTTCCACCTGCAACCGTCTCGGAGAAAAAAAATTGAGATTGTCGAAAAACCCGATTCCCCAACCGACGAACATTTTCCTGAGTGGCAAGTCGGTGTATAGACCGGCCTGAGAGGTGGTCTATAAGAACCAAAATTACATTTATCGCATTACGGGGAAACCCCATAGATGTAATGTCTATGGGAAACCCCGATACCTACTATGTGAATTCGGGGAATTACCGAAGCCTTAAATCGGCAGGTTTAGCAAAAATGGCGACAGCGCGGTGAAAAATCCCTACATATAAAAATTACACATTCGGACGGGTGAGGTCTGTGAGTACAAACACTGCTATAACTGAAAAGCGGTTTAAGCTTTTACAACACAAAATAAGTCACTAATGCCCTTTTGCAAGTGTGAAAGATACCTCGGGTTTCGGGATTATAACTTAAAAAATTTAAAAGTTGTCATCACATTTCATATTGGCCTGGACTGACAGGCCTCACCCGTGCAAAGGAGGGGTTAAAACACCTTGGCGTGTTTGCCTCCAGTCGCGGTTTTCATCATGCGAAAAACGTACTACGTTTCCTAAAATATATGACTACTTGTCTTTTTACTTACACACTTTCCTAAAAATGTCAAGCGCAGAGGAAGCATGCCTCCGTCCAGCGATCAGGTGAAGAGCGAGACATCAAGATGCGATAATAATGAAACAGATAAGGACGCCGCGCTCACGGACCTGCATAATGGAGAGTACGCGCACTTACGCGGTTAGGGGTGGCGTAGAATATTCTTACTATTAGAGCCGTTTCGCAAAATTTATACAGGAACTATTATTTTTTTTTATCTTCTGACTGCCCGCGAAGACCGAGGTCTAAGTACTATGTACCGTGGGTGTACTGGGGAATCGACTCACACATCCAGAGCTGGAAACATCCGTTGGGATTTCACCAGCCCTTTTAAGAGGATGTGTGGGGTGGTACCACCTCGGCCGAGGAAGAATTCCTCTACCACCTTCCACTTTTTGTGACAATCCTACTAAATGTCTGGCCACACTTTTTTTATTAAGCGTGCGGCCGGTCCAGGATTCGAACCTGGTCTAGTGCCGGAGACGCGTCACAAACCCAGCGCCTTGGCCCAATAGGCTATTGCTCCGGCATTGTTTTGATTTATGTTCTGCTTAATGGATGGTATTTTTTTCTTTTCAGTCAACATAATGCCACCCAAGGCGAAAACCAATGCCACACAGCAGCACAAGGAACCAGAAGTGCCTGTAAGTTCTAATTCTTTTGTTGCATAGGTTTTTCTGCTTATTTTTTATTTCAATTTTAAAGAAATGCACAAACTTTAGTACACTTTTCTGACTGCTGTATGACTTTCCTGTAATATATGCACAAAAAAGATCGAATTTTTATATATTAAGAGTTTATATTAAAAACTATGTTTCAAAGCTGTATTAATTGTATTACATATTTATAAAATAAGGTATTATTATTTCATTTTGTAGCTATGCTGCAGGGGAGGCACTGCCTCCCCTGACGAGCCGCCACTGCATCCTTTGTTTGTGCTGTCTGTTTACTAACTACCCACACACCGCGATACAAAAAAAAAAGAATCGGGATAACCGGGAGCTCAGAGCTCGAAATACCGGCTAATCCCAAGGGCTTGAGCTGGCATATCGTCCCATGGATGAAAGCCATTAACAAAGAAGAAGAAGAAGAAAATCTATTCATAACAAGAGTCCTTTAACCCTCCTTTGCCCGGGTGGGTCAATTGTCAATTATTTCATGGACGCACGTGTGAGGCCTGTAAGGACCAAATCTATTATAACACGTTTTTTGATTCCCTGTTTAGATTTTTTCAAAATTTGTGACGGGTTATTGCGTAGTGCTATTCTATCTTTTTAATATATATTTTGAAACAAAATTAATTGAATAGATTTGCCAAAAATCAAGAAAAAGTAAAAATCTGTCATTTTGTGACGTTTCTGATTAGTCAGTAATGAAAAAAAGACTACGTGAATATAAACATTATAGACCTTTTTTACAAAAGAAAAGGATCTGCAGGTTTAAATAAAACATTAGTAAGCAATGGAAAAAAATCTGAACAAAAAATGCAGCATTTTGAATTGAAGTAATAAACTTTACGAGTTTTTGTTTCGATGTCACTGGGAACAATATAAAGATACGTTAATCGCTGAACCTCCTATTCATAGGGACCTATTGTATAATTTACAGTTTAGCTTTGTACACAACTTACTCAACAACTCACAAATACAATACTAAAAATTAAATCTAGTAAAACTATCAAAAACAAACCGTTCGACTCACTTATATAAGCAAAACTAATAAAAATGAACCAAAATTAAATTTATCGCACTATGGGGGAAACCACCTAGATGTAACGTCTATGGGAAACCCCGATACCTACTATGTGAATTCGGGGAATTACCGAAGCCTTAAATCGGCAGGTTAAGAAAAAATGGCGATGGCGCGGTGAAAAATCGCTACAAATAAAAATTACATATTCGGACGGGTGAGGCCTGTGACTGCAAACACTGCTATAATTAGAAAACGGTTTAAGCTTTTACAACACAAAATAAGTCAGTAATGCCCTTTTGCAAGTGTGAAAGGTACCTCGGGTTTCGGGATTATAACCTAAAAAATTTAAAAGTTGTCAGTTGTCTGGTGATTGACCGGCCTCACCCGTGCAAAGGAGGGTTAAAGGTTTCTTTACTACCAAAATGAATTAAAAATCGGGTCCGGAACGCTTTCCGGACACCCGAATTAAGAATCTTTTCACATGTCATCGAAAAATAAGGATTTCAAACAGTAAATAAATAAATAAAAATAAATAACGTCTTTATTTGTAACAGTGGGAATGGCGAGATTTAACATTAGTTACTCTTACACCTAACCATTTCCACTATAAGAGGAATCTAACAAGAACATACATTAAATTAAAAAATATATCAAACATAAATAAAACAATACTATAAGGACACCAAAAAATAACATAATACTCTAAAAATAGGATTATATTATTATATGTTAGTCCATGATGATACCTACCAGTGGCGGCCCGCCAGGGGTGGCAAGGTCGGCAGTGCCGACCCAAGAAAATAGAAAAAATAGGCAGCAATAAAGCTCTTATTCAATATTTAAAATTTTTATATTTTTAATTTTGGCTATTTTTTAAAACTAATGGTTCAATTATTTACCTTTTAATTTAACCGTTTACTTCTATTTACAAACTTATTTACTCTTTCACCGGTCGGTCATCTTCATATTAGGCAATGACTACGGCCGAAAGTAATAATAACAGGTCTTCTCACAGATTAGAACCTACTGCGGCAAGCCGCTGACAAAAGCTACCGAAACAGGCAACCAAACATACAATAATGACACAATTAAAAGATTCAACAGGGAGTTTCAAATGTGCGTTGCGGCAGAATGGATTTTGCCGCATGTTGCCGATTTGCGCTCTTTTTCCTCCATGGAAAATTCATTTGGTTCTTAATACAATACAATCAAGTTAATAGAACTTGTTTGGACTTGTGGAATAATCCAAAATATTAATTTAATTACAATTTAATACGTAGTGTATATTATTGAATGTTTTATTGTGATGTGGTCTAGATTTTTAATTTTTATTTTCTTAGAAGATGCGATATTGGCAACTGCGGAAATTCGTTTTGATAAGGGGATGAGGGTGAAAAGTGAAACCCGAGTGAAACTCTGACAGTAGTGACTGGGTGAATTGATTAGTATTGATTACTGTTTTTCGCAAATTTTAGGCCTCCTTTCATTACCACTTTCGGTATTTTCCTTAGTACTTGATTAAGTGCCTAAGCATGATAAGTTATTGGGTCTTACTCTCTTCTGCTGTGCCGTACTGTGTACCTTTAACTTTAAACATTTTAAGTGATTTCTTGCCGGCTCAGAAAAATTTGGTTAAGTAACAGAGTAAGTAATTAAAAATGGAGGGAAACGGTTCGAATGCATCTCAAATTGTAAGTATTATCAAAAGTAAAGATATTGTTAATGAACTTTTAGATCAAAACTTGGCATTGTTGTATTAAGGTCAACGTAATCTTAATTTAAGATCACTTTTTTTGTTTGCATCATATGTAGGTAAAAAGCAAAAAAATAATATAAAATAAAACACAAAATTCATACAAAAAAAAACTCGAGCCTTAAAAACCTATTGCTCCTATGATGACACACATGAAAAAAATATTATATATTTTTTCATACTTTCTGAGGGGCAAAAACACAGTATATCCTCGAGTTTGTCAGATTAAAATTTTGCCGACCCTGCTGAAAAACGCACGAGCCGCCACTGATACCTACTGTTGAGAACCTACTTAGGTAAATATACATTTCTATCAGGCGCGGCCCGTCCATAAGGTCATTTGGTCAATGACCCACCTAAAATTTTCAGCGATCTACCTAATAATTTATTTTTTTAATTTTTTAAAACCAAAAGAGAATCTTTTGTTTCAAAGTTCCATGCGAAAACTCCCCAAGAAAGAATCAAGCCAAGCCATCGTCAAAGGATATCCAAGCTTGCTCCAGGCTGGGTCATATTTTAAATTGATTTTATAGGTTTATATAGACGATATAAATTCATTAAAAGTAAGAGAGAAACAGACATACGCGCTTTAGGAAGTTAAAAAGAGACACAATTGGTCGACGGCCCACCAATAATATCTGGCCACTCCCACTATGGAAATACTCTCAAACCGTCCCCTAAAATATACTATTTCAAAACATTTGGTTCGGAAAACGAAAAACTAATTAGGTACCTAATATGCGTATTGTATTTGCATCGTATTAATAAGATTAATTAGTGGTTAAACATAAAAAATTATAAATACGATTTCTGTCAGGTCCTAGGCATCAAATTTAACGGTATCGGACCGATATTCTCACATAACCAGCGTAGCCGTAGGGGTACGATCTCAGGGAGCTGATCGGGAGGTGGAGGGTTCGAATCAGTGTTCAGCAAGAACTTTTTTTTAATTTTTTGTTATTTAAAAAATTAGATCGGCTCTAAAAGGTGTATTGGCAACAAGTTGTTCCTCGATAAAATATTTTTAAAATTGTTGCCAATCTCATATTTACTACAGCTTACTACTCCTCACACATGCAGACCTCGGTTTTCTGTTAACTTGTACAGCTATAAAACATTTGATCTTTAAATAAGTAATTAAATTTAAAACTTATTCAAGAAAATTCATATAACATAGTCAGAGTCCAATAAAAGCTTTAAAAAAAGAAGTAAACGTTTATCCAACTACAGAATCGGAGCCCACACGTCACTGCCTCGCCGGGCTATGTTTCTCGATTAATTCCTCGAAAACAAAAAAAATCCTCTCTGGAAAAAAACTTTTTCGACGTAAACAATCCTGATCTTTTGATCTAGTGTATTAAAAAATATATAAAATGGCGTTTTTCGAGATACAGCACGTTTAGTGTTTTTTTGAGGTTAAGGAGGCGGAATTTTGAAAAAAACAAAACAAATTACATCATCGGAAAGCCGAGGAAAAATACATCGAAAACTTTATTTGTTATTTTTTTACCGACAGGTCAGTCCACGAAGTAAGAGACGGTATAATTTCAGATCGAAGACACTGTCACAGAGGGACCTGGAAACACCGTCTACGTCCAGGCAGGCGGATATCGCGGATAAGAAGGTGAGTGAACCGTTTTTAGTGTGTCTTTATATAGCACGACGTGCTTATGATAGTAAAAATCACATAATCTATCAAAACAGTTTTTAGCGCATCTAAATAATAATAATAAATTAACAAAAAAAAAAAAGATTTTCTACTACAAATTTTCATACAAAATTCGAAACTTGCAAACATACTATTGGTTGTGACGTCACATGTCATGTAAATAAACAGGTTATAATGACTTGTACATGATGAATTCCAGTGTTACTTTATTTTCTTGACTATTTCCCAGAGTTAAGGAGATTTCGTGGATAAGAAACATTACATTTGAATAAAAGGAATGTCGCACGTGCGTAGACAAATATCGTATTACTATGTCTAGTCGCCAGCATTTTCATCTTAGGCCAGCATTGAATTTATTAAGGAAAACGGAGTTTCGGCAGCGTTCCTAATTTTATTTTCCGAATAATCATACTTTTAGCTCAGAATTTTGTTCTGTTTATATTCTGGGCTTTTAGTACAAGGCGCGACATCTATTGAGGAGGTGCTAAACTTATCACAACGGAAGCCGGTAAAATCTACTATTTTAGGGTATTAAAACACATAGAAAAAATCCATAAACAGAAAAGTGATACTAAAAGTCATAAACATCAAGAGTTGTAATGTTCAATGTTCTGCAGTACCTATTTTATGATTTTGCAGTGTTTATTTGTTGGTAAATAATTTCTTGGCATATTATTAAAAAACCTTTCTTAATTAAAAAAGTGCATTTTGCTTGTTGCGTTGATATCACTAGTTGCCCACAAAATTTTGACCCACTTGTAAAAAAACTCACGGCCCGCGCCTGATTTATATATCCCTAACAACCAATAAAATATAACAATTTGGAAACAAATGCAATAGAGAAATTTAATAATCAGATAATTAAACAAGTGCAGAGATCTGCTCAGTCAGGAGTTGATGTCTATATTTCTTACGTAAAGTATTAATACTACATTTCTTATAATTCGTGCTCAAGGAATTATAGTTTATCACAGCCATATAAGTAAAACTCCTCTGAAAAAGGGCAGTCCTATGCAGGGGCATTGTAAGACGATCCTGGTGTCTGATTGACTGATTGATGAATGGCATCACGAAAAACAAGCTTTTCTCTCAAGTATAAAGGAGTAGATGATCTTATTAATTTAGTGAGAAACACAATAAAATGTAGTTTTACTGTGTTTTGAACTCTAAGCCATTTTAAATAGTTAATTTTTTGAGAGACATGGTCATATTTTCTTAAGTTAAAAATGTACCGATAACAAACAATTTGGACATATTGCAAACGTTTTTTTGATATCAAATCAAGACAAGGATAATACACAATATTACAGTAATTAAAAACAGGTAGAATCAGTGACTGGCACATCTTTTTTCTCATTTTAAAATTAAGAATATGCCTATTTGCATATAATACTTTCATTTTTAAGTAGGTTTTTTTTTATATTTTCTTAACATGCTCTCTAAATCTAAGCTGAACATCCAAATATAACCCCAAGTTTTTTGCGCACTTTGTAAATGTTAAGTCTCTATCAACCAGCTTTAATTTTAATCTCTCCTCCAATTCTGCCCTGCATTTTTCTGGACAAAACAGAAGAACTTCCGTCTTATCAGCATTTAGTTTTAAATTGTGTTCATCTGAGTACTGCAAAATTGAACTGAGATCGTCATTCAGCTCCGCAGTGGCCGAGTCAGGATCAGTAGGTCGAAAATAATGGAGAAGCTGGGTATCATCAGCATAAGACTGCACATGTGAACTCTGAACAGCATCAAAGATATCAAAGGTGTAAATTAGAAACAAAAGTGGCCCCAGGATTGAACCTTGTGGTACCCCAGACACGATATTTCCAGCAGATGACAAGGTGTTATTTATACGTACCCTTTGGTGTCTTTCCATAAGATAGCTTGCAAAGAAACGACATGATACTACATGAAATCCCAGATAATGCAGTTTTGCACATAACAGGTCATGCTTCAACACATCAAAAGCCTTAGAGTAATCAAGACGGACCGAAACCACTGCATTATTTTTATCAATCGCTCTCATAATATTGTCAGTTACATTTAGTAGTGCCGTTGAGGTGCTGTAACCTCCCCTAAAGCCAGACTGGTGCACCGATAGCAGCTTGTTTTCAGAAAGGAAACTATTTGAGAATGTACAGCTCTCTCCAAAACCTTCGACAGAACCGATAACAAACTGATTGGACGCAAATATCTCACACTAGATGGATTGCTAATTCTTGGAATGGGGCAAACAATGGACTCTTTCCACTGTTGTGGAAAATACCCCTTCTCTAAACAGTAATTTACTATATGAGTCAAATGATGTAATACAGCCGGCAAGCAAAGTTTCAGCATTTCCAACGTCAGATCGTCATTTCCAGCAGCATTTGATTTGATACCTACTAACTGTAAACATGCTTCTGTATCACTTCAGGAGACAGCATTTCAAAACCAAAACATAAACTATCATTCAATTTAGAACCACTATAGAATGCGATTTTATTTACACAATTGTTTGATCTATTAAAAACACTCAAAAAATATTAATTTACAGATTCTGGATTCTGAAGTGTAGGTGGAATATCTACACTATTTTTTGATCCCGAATATATATTTAAATTTCTTAATCCTTTCCAGAGTTTTTTTTCATTTTTTTGTCTTTGTAAAAACTCTAAATACCCAACCTTTTCCCTACGAACTGACAAAAGAGTAAGGTTGCGCAAACTTCTGTAATTTTCCCAGTTTTCTGGAGTATCACTTTTTTTATATTTTAGAAGTGCTTTATTCCTTTCCTTCATCATTATCTTTAGAACTGGCGTTAACCAAGGTGCAGGTGGTTTACTTACTCGAACTGTTCTCAAGGGTATATGTTTTTTAAATAATAACGAAAGCTGAGAAGTGAAAAATTCAACTTTATCATCTATTTCTGATACATAGTAAATATTGTCCCAAGGTACATTTAACAGATCATCAAAAAACTCGTCTTCCTTAAAGTATTTGAAATCTCGAAAAGTAATAAATTTCTGAGCACTTTTCCCGCTAGGCACCCTGATATTGCAATAAGTTACCCTGTGGTCACTGACACTGTTCACACTGTCTCTATCAAGAGTGCCAGACAAGAGAACAATATCTGATTTACTAACAAAAATAGGATCCAACAAGGAAGAACTACACTTTGATATTCGCGTTGGTTCATGTATAACCTGGGAAAAGCCAAAAGTATCCATCAATTCAAGTATCGGGTTTGAGACATTCACACTTAGGAAATCTATATTCAGATCTCCCAAAACAGCAATATGATCAGAAGATGGTAGCATTTCAGGAAAAAAATCATCGAGTGCTTGGGCGCAGTTTAAAACATTATTTTTTGTGCGATAAATTACTCCAATAGTAAATGACATTTTACTAATTATAACTTTTACCCAAAGATTCTCAAATCCATCAATTGTTGTGGCATAAACAATCTTTCAATATGATATATTTTATGTTCTTGATGTAAATTCCTACACCCCCACCCCTTACCTGAGGACGATCACATCGAAGAAAATTATATCCAGGAATAAGAAATGGATCAGTCGCAACATGCTCATGTAACCATGTCTCTGTCACTGCCATGACATCAAAATCGCCAACCTGCATTATACTAATAAATTCCTGAAAACTTGTAAACATTGATTATATTTTTGCAAAAAAATTTGCGGAATATTCAGTATTTTTCTTTAAAAAAAATTATTGAAATTTGAAAAGTTGCACAATAAAATGTCAGTTCTATGCGGTGGTGCCAAAATTTTATACCCACATGTATCGCGCAGGCACAGTGAAAAACTCAACAAAGATAAAAAATTAAAAAATATACAGATGAAACCTAAAACCAGAGAAAAACAAGATAGAGAGAATAATATCTCTTCTTCCCGCCAGCTCGACAACGCGATGGCCTACAAACGGCAACACCCCGAGAATGGCGCGTACGATTATCACAATACACCCCGACATAGCCAGTGTGGTAGCAACACGGCAAGCAATACTCACTCTCACTGTGCTTTATACCGTTTATACGGATGCGCTATTCTGTTTTTAACGCGTGGCTACATTTTTGGAGAATCTTTTAAACTTTTGATTGTTGTTTTTCATATGTGTTTTTTGTAACGGGGTATTTTACGTGCACATATAGTTTTTTATATACCTGTTTGTATCTTCATGTGTTTGTTTTTCAAATCATGACATCACAGCTTTTGTATAACCTTTCCTTTTGGGGGAACTTTAAATTACGCTTTTGACATCTGCGCAGTAGATCAAAATGCGAACCACGCGCAAACCGAACATGCAATATTCGAATATTGGAATAGCGAATATTTTCCCTTCAAAATTATTTGTATGTTCGAATATTGAAATAAGTATTTCAGTATTCGCGTATTGAAATATTTGAGTTTTCGATTTTGTGAATATTCCGATATTTGATTAGTCAGATACCTATATGAAACGGTTAAAAATACGTATGCACTTTACTCAATTGTTTAGTTAATTTTAGAAAAAGTTTTCAGTTTCAAAAAAGAACAGTCAGTAATGAATGTCAATTCAAGTGTTAGTTAGAATGAAGGCCGATTTCGCTTGAATTTTAATCGGCTATTCGAATAATAGAATCAGCTGTTCAAATAGTCGGATCAACTATTCGAATAGTCGAATCGATTATTCTAATAGTCGAACCGACTATTCGAATAGTCGAGTTCGCTATTCGAGTATTCGAATCAAATATGCGGATAGTATCAACGTATATTCGAATCAACTATTCGAATAGTCTAACCGACTATTCGAATAGTCAATAGTCTCCACGAATAGTCGAATCCACTATTCGAATAGTCGAACCGACTATTTGAATAGTCGAATCAACTATTCGAATAGTCGAACCGACTGTTCGAATAGTCGAATAAACTATTGGAATAGTCGATTCGATTATTCGAATAGTCGACTCGACTATTCGAAAACTCTACTAGTCGAATCTAATATTCGTGGAGACTATTCGAACACTGAATAATTTGAATATTTGAATAATACATGAAGTACGTATTCCAATACTTCAATTTCAAAAATTCCGAGCCCTAGTCTACACTGGAACCCATTCACTTTTAAGAATATATTATCGCCAGCAGTAAAGGTACAACTACGTATTTAACTTTTTAACTTTTCTCCCCAACTTTTTTCCAACTTTTTTTTCGACTTCTCTATTTTTATTGTTCCGTTCCTAACAAATAATTTTACTTTTGCCGTAAAAGGTTTTTTATTCCAATTGATAAAAGCTTTAGATTCGATGCAAAATCTAAAGGATAACACCGTACGTCAGAAATCTTCATAACAACGGACATATAATAAAGACACGAAATAGAGAATGATTGATATTTTGTCTAAGAATTTACACTTTGTCAAAACTATATTTCATTGAGTTAGGTGTGTTTTGTTACATAATACTATAAAGGGCTTAAATTATTGTAAAAAGCCTGTTGTTTTGTAATTTCATGCAATGCTTTTCATTTTTACTAATTCACGAGTTCAGTATTCAAAGTTTTTTATTTTACTATACATTTTGTATAGGTTTTCTTGTAGAAGTAAAATTGCTATAAATAAGGTACCTACTTAATTGTTCCTAGATTAGTTATTAAATATTTAATAATATATTTTTATGCTACTGTAGTATACTCATATTGTATTTTTTATTTTGCAGCATTTTTTTATAATAGCCCAAAATCTGCAGCGCACGCCCATGACAGCTTATTTCAACGTCGGTTTGGAGGTCATAGAAAGCAAATCGTATTTATGAATGAAATCCGTACGAGATATTATTCTCTCTATCTTGTTTTTCTCTGCTAAAACTGAGCAAACCTGTCCGAGAACGTATTTCACAGCTCCTTGGTCACAAGAAGAAATTATATTATTTCTAACAACAGCTTTAATGTCAAAATTTTACAAAAAAGAATTAATACGCCAAAGTCAATATATAAATACAATGATCTAATCGCAAATTCAAAAAATAACAATAATCTTAAAAAAATACATTCTTTTGTGTATTCTAGTCCCACACAATAAATAGCAAACATAGCACTCCTCTGCTATCACCAAAAATATTAGAGCGCACAATGGCAGATTAGATGCTGTGTGTGCGCTCATTTACACCATCATTGATCCTTTGTGAGGTTTTATAAGAAAATACTACCCAAAAACAAAAACTAACATAGTCACAATACTGAGCATACTATCAATGAAAGCAATATCATATAGTTTTTTTTTCTGATAAATTGACACATGGTGAGTAATTACATCAAATATGCACCTGACCAGTCTCTTTCCTCGCAGGCGAAGAGGGATCGGTGCGAGAAAATCCACTATTGTTCCTTATGTACAGATTTTTCATTATTGCTTTTATATTAACTAGATATTTTATATAGTTTGTATACTATCCAATTGTCTTTAGTTAATACGATTACTACAACTATCCTAGTTGCCTAAAATAGCTAGTTTACTGGCTAATTTGAACACTACCCCTACCGTACGTTTGCACCTTACCGTATCGTATTTTTTGACACAAGAGTCCAGGCCTAGGGGATGGGTACTACTTTTTATCCCGGGCTTGCGCATGCGCAGAGGAGGGAAGAATAGTGGATTTTTTCGCACCGATCCCTCTTCGCCTGCGAGGAAAGAGACTGGTCAGGGCCCCTAACCAGGTGCTAACCCTGTTCCGACCTTAGGGTGCCCTCCGATCCACCGTTCGCTAGATTGTCTGGACAACAAACAAAACATAATTTTTAGATTTAGATAACCTCAATAAAATCCTCATCTTAACTGAAGCAAATCGATAGTTTGCATACTAACCAGCTAGTTTATAAACCATCTGCTATTTTGTGGGAAATGGCTGATTCCTTCAAAATAACAGTGTCTTTGGTTAGTTTGCAAACTAGCTGGTTAGTTTGTAAACTAGCGAAGTATCCAAATTAACCGTAACATATCGATGTTTATAAAGTAGGTTAAAAAAACGTGCTCAAAGTATGCCGTGGAATGAATCATGCATGTCTTGAATTATTACTCTTGAAAGGTAACATAGGTAAACGGTATAGAGGTGAATAAAAAATAAAACTGTCAAGCTCTGAAGCTTTTATTTTTAAGAAAATTGCGTTATTGTCATTGTCATTGCATAATACAGAATTAAAAAAAAAACATATAAGTAGAACAAATATCCTAAAAATTATAAATTTAAACTAAATGAGAGGCGTGTCCACCTTTTACTTCCAAACATGTTCTCATTCTTTTTTTACAGCATCCATGGTGACCACTTGGGGGGGGGAATGTTAATCTCCTGAAATTAATTTATAATTCCAGCCCATAGGTTTTCTCAATTTTCACAAGGGGTTTTGAAAACCAAGTTTTGAATGTGTGGCCATAAAAAAAGTTGCACGGCGTGGGATTCCAGGACCGTGGCGGCCACCTAACTGGCATATTACGACTAATGGTTCGGTCTTCGAAAAATTCTTCCAAAAAATTTAAATTACCAAGAGTTGCGTGAATTGGTGCGCCGTCCTAGTGGAAGCCGGTATCGCGCCGATATGATTCTAAAAAAATCGGTCCAATTAACCTTTTCGATATAGCCGCCCACACGCCAACTTTCAGTGAATGCAGAGGCTTCTCTATAAAGAAATGTGGATTTTCAGAACTCCACATTTTCATTTATTGAAAATTTACATAACCAGAGAGGGAAAACCATGCCTTGTCATTAATTTTTTTTAATACGTTTGCATTATTATGCAAATAAAACACTTTGAAAATTGCATTCGCTGCGGCTTCTCGTTTGATAACAATTCTTGAACTGATCTTAGACGATAAGCGTGCATAATGCAGGTCACATTTTAGGATTGTATTGCAGGTTCCGTCGGATTCATTTACTTGCTGGCTTACACGCCGAATAGGGGTTTGTGGGTGTTCATTAATAATTTGCCTCAATTCTTCTACTTCTTGTGCAGTGCGAACTTTGGGTCTCCCACTGCCTTCCTTTCTATTCACACTTCCTGTTGTTCTAAACAAAGCCACACATCTAGTCAAAACTTGGCGAAACTTGTCGAAATCCATGACTATGTGTGGAAATTCTGTGTGAAAATCCTGAATGGCGTCCCGTGTTGAATAAACCCACTGGCCATCAATCTACCATTTCTAAAGTAACTTTCGATCATAAAAGCTGTTTGTTCTGCCGTGATTGCCATATTTAATTTCTATTTGTCTAGCTCTATTTTTCATTCACCTATACCTTTTACCTATGTTACCTTTCAAGGGTAATAATTCAAGACATGCGAGAATGCGTGATTGCTTCCACGGCATACATGAGGACGTTTTTTTTTGATCTTATATTATATCCATAGACTTTAAAAGAACTAAAGACAAAGTTATTTACTATTCAAAGCAATCAGTCATTGAATTTGCATTAAAAACTGGTGGATTGTATTGACTGGTCAACTGTAGACGGTTGCCGAAGTTTAGGTACAAAATGTCCTGATTGATGCCATCCAAGCAATATAGTATTACACGACATTTATTTGACTATATTACGTAATAAAAAAGTAGTACTTACATTTTGTTCTCTTTTATGCATTATAGCCGAATAAACTTTTATTCCCTTCTCACTGTGACAAATTATTAAGTAAAAGTGGCAACGCTATTTGACGGTTTACTATAGTCTACCCAAGATGTCTGCAATCGGCAAAAGCATTTAAAGAATGCAAGAGAAGACTTAAACAACGTCAATTTGTTTTAAACCAGTTCTGAAAAACTGTTTAATTTTTCGTTAATAAGATTTAAACTTTTCTTACCACATCTTTCTATGCATTCTTTGAATTCTTTTGCCGGTTGCAGATATCTTGGCCAGACAAGTTTTATTATGAATTGAAAGTGACACAAGCGACCATTCATAAAATTCGGTGACGTTTGCGACATTGTTCGAAAATGGAATTGTGTTGTTCTGTGTTTGCGAGAAGCGTTTAAGTATTTTTCTTTGAAGAAGCTGACATTATTTTGCGAAAAAACATTTAAATGTGGTGCGGCAGTGTCAAGTTTGCAAAAAATTTAAACCCATAAGTTTATTTTCACAAGTAAGTGAGGCTGTATTCCCTTGTATCGAATCCATTGGTGTAGTTTTACATGTACCTACACATTAGTAATATTAGAGTAACAAAAATTTAATACAAAAAAGCACGCCAGTGGTGTAGCCGCCAGGAATGTTGGACAGTGTTGCCATTTTTTCTACTGTGTCTACCTCTCTTAGTTGCATCCGTTGAATGTTTTAGAGGGATGATGATTGATTTGGCGCGAAATGATTTTATGAATGAAATGCTTTGTCTATAGTTTTTTTAATGTCGGTGGTTATATCGATGTTTATTAATATATCAATACTTATCGGCATATCAGTAATTTTTTATTTACCTACTGTTATTCGGTATATAGAAAGAAATCCCATTCCGTAAGAAGTGTGAGTATTAACGATTTATTTTTTCGATTTCACAAAAGAAACAGAGCCAACTTACCAATTTCACGTTCGATCGCACAGAAGTGCAAAAATTTGAAATCGAATCGTTGCAGAACGAGTGCCAGACCTCAGATCTGACCATCAACACCCTTAATAGCGAATTAACGTCGGCGAACCAGAGACTGATCGATTGCCACCTACAAATTAAAGAATACGAAGAGAAACTGGCCCAGGCACACATGAAAACACAAGAGGATCAGAAGACTATGGAGAGGTTGTACGAAGAGAAACTGGCCCAGGCACACATGAAAACACAAGAGGATCAGAAGACTATGGAGAGGTTGTACGCGCAACTGGCCAACGTCAATCAGAAGTTCTCCGAAGTCCAGGTAGTTTAAGTTTAACCCAAAGGTCTTAGCACTTCCATTTTTTCTTCAGTATAGCAAGTGATCAGCACATGATCAAATTTTTGTCTAAACGTTTTCCAAATTTGCAGGCCCCACCAAAGCCAGACACCAAGAAGAAGGAGGAGCCGCCGGTACCGCTGGACACTAGTGTGTCCGAGTCCGAGTTGTACGTCACGGCGATGGAGACGCCGCCCTGTGAGTAGATGTTTCTGTTAGTTACGAGAGAGGTTTTAGCGGACAGTTTCACTATCCGATTTAGGTGTTTGCTTTCGTATGGATTGCATGTGTGTATGAGCTGGTCTATAGATACTGTTACTTAACGCCAAAAACAAAAGCGTAAAGAGATAAATTTCGGTTTTTCTCTGATATCTTCGAAAGTGTTCGGAGTAGTATTAATTTTCCAATGGCTTATAATGCAGCATCAAATTATGCAACTTTGCCTCAGTTTAACCAACTCTATCTTATTGGTATCGAAATGCGAATGTAATCTATCGAATGTGTAACACCCTGTATATTCAAGAAAAGCATTTTTTTGTAAAAAAAGGTTTGGAAAAATGTAAAAAAACTAATGTTACATATAATTTTTAGAGTGAAAAAACCAAGATTAATTTTGATCTAGAAGCGACTTTGCAGTTCTACAGCTTTTCTACAAAAAGAGGTGCTCTAGACCAGTTCATACCTGTAGCTAATTTTTTTTCTTCTTGAAAAACATTAAATTCTGCATGTCTTGATTTGTTGCTTTGCAATTGCTTTATGAGACTTATAGGCACATTTTATACTTTTCATCACATAGCTCCCAAAATATAAGAGTATCTCCTGTACGTCCACGTCCAAATTTTCGTGGCACCATCCCGTGATTATTCTCCTAACTTCGTAATCTTTAAAGGGAATCCTATTCTTTCTTTCCACTCGGAACACAGTTTTAAAATAGTCGTTATATTATAACAATTACTTTGACAAATAATATAACGTTAACCAAGTCTACATCACATTTATTTTTAAAGCTTTTAATCGCATTTTTATTACACTTATTCGATCCTCTTTTTCTATTATTTCATTAAACGTCTGATTCTTACAACACTACTCTACTTGACTTCCTCACTAGCTACTATTACCTGATAATGGTAGAAGTAGGATCTAATTTTGTCTCGGAACATTGTGGTGAGATGAGAAACGATATTAGTACCCGGCGAATCCACCAAAATGTCACGCCGAGGGTTGTAGAGGTAGATAATGATTTTACGGTTTACCAAAACACAATCGACAACAATCAAGGAACCAATATCAGCATTTGATGTAATCTGTGATTGTCAAATGTTGAAACGCTGAGTTTTATCATAAATTGAACTTTATAAAAATTTGAAAAAATATGAATTTGTTACGATATGTATTGAGACTGAGCGAGAAACTTTCTTACTTTGACAAATATAGATTTTTTAATTATTTCAAACCAGTTTGTTTAACCTTTTTTATTTTTATAAATCTGACACAGTCTTTTTCTTAGTAAGAATGAATTCGGCTCCAACGAACTTGCTTTTTTAAACGCAAATAACACAACCCTTCTTAAATTTCCCCACATAATATAACGGTTAACAACTAAAGCGACGACCCGTGTTTAAAATTGAACAGTAACTTTGATATTATTACCGCTTTATTTAGCGCCATCTGACCTGGAATCCCGTAGTTGATGCCGATACAAGCGCCCTCAAGGTTTAAATTCCGGTTTAGTGTATATTTGGTTGCCTGTAGAAGTTCTCGTAGTTCTCTCGCGTAAGGGTACCTTTATATTTTGGGTGTTATGTGCTTTACCCATAGTAGCTGAACTATATTGCTCAGATTTTAGACAAAACTAAAAACGGAATACATTCATATGGAAAACAGAAAATATCTTTGAGAGGTCGGTTGTTTTTTGATTTTTCATTGAGTATATGACAGAATTTTAAAAACGTCAATAACTGATTCAATTTTGTTTAATTACAGACTGATGGAAACTCGTCCACTTTTCGACGCCCCCTAAAGTGTTAATGTATTTTGTATTTTTTTAAATTTTACGTTTTGTTTTAATATTTTAGACGTTTTTTTAAGAAATTATATGTAATGCTTGTTTTTTAAAATTATTTTTTGTGTACCTAATAAAACTGTTTCTATGTCTGAGTCCATCGTAACGTTTTCTTTACTGCGCTCCGCTTCGGGCGACTCCACTTTACACATTTAATAGTATCACTAAAGTATATAAATGTCGCAAAAGCAGAATTTCCTCATTTCTGTTTTTTAATCGCATCACTAAAGAGACGAATCAGATCTAAAAAAATTCTAGCGTGTTGAAAGAGCAGAAGAAATAGATTCGAAAACGTGTTAAAAATACTTCAAACAACTTGAAGAATTTCATTCTTTTTTTATTATTAGGTAGTATAGGGTGGGCTTTTTTTATAATATACAGTGCGTTCTTTATGTTTAAATTTTATTTTTTGCGAATAATCTCAGTTAGAACATATTTTTTGGCTTTTACGCAAAAATTACTAAATATATAACAATTAGTAAAGACAAAGAAAAAATTGTATGTCTTTAGTATTAGAAGAACTATATCTGTTCCTACATAATACTTTAGACATTAATTGCTTATTAAAGAAAAAATATTTATGAACATCTAAGAATATCTAAATGTACATAGCAAAAATTGAATTTAATGAAATAGCAAGAAAAATGAAATCTTTTAAAACATAGAAATGTAGAAAAAAAATATAAAACGATTTTAAAAAATTTACTTACGTCTCAATCATATTGTCAACAGGATTGAGGTGTAAGTAAATTTTTTAAAATCATTTTATGATAAATTCTTGATACGCAGATTCTGATATTCATCTTTCTAATTGGGCCACTGTATAAGGACATAAAAAGTGTTAATATCTCTTTTTTCACGTCCTGTTTACAGTCCCGATCTAAACATACCGGAGTTATTTTTAACCTAGAGCCGGCTAGAGAGAGGTTCATTCGATGCATTCGATTTGGACTCCGTGCCCGTTTTACGTGCCAAGATTTTCAGTTTGAGTTTCCCTTTTTCCTGTAGTTTTTTATTTTTGAGGAAAACGACCGAGAAATATTAGGAATATAAGGATTAACGAGGAATATTCCTGAGGATTTTGTTACTTAGGGAAGTTTTCAGGTAAAATTATTCAAAATTTCTAGATGTTTTTATAGCTTTCGCTTGTGTTACGTAAGGACGTTTTATTTAAAAACCGAAATTTACTTTGGAACATTATAAACTCATTTTAATGTCTTGTTTTATGCACAAATAGTTTAGAAATAAACCTGCTTTGCTTTTACCTAACATCAATACAACTTTGATTGCTCTAGTTTGTGGCACGTGTAATATTTTCTGCAAATAAACTAACCAAAACCTTAATCAGTAGTTTTATTGGTTTTTTTTTAACAAGGGAGGAGTCTAAATACGTCCTTTTTTACTATGCAGAAAATATTAAATTTATTCAATTCAAAACCATAATTTTTTACCACTTACCAAGACACGATTTTTGCCTTTGACGCAGGTTTCGCTAACCATGTTAGCATCATCGGGAGACGATTAAAACCCGGCTCTTGATGATGTTAACGGAGATAAACAAAACGGGCGTGGAATGTGGTAATCTTATTTTGGCTTGTAGTAAAGACTCTACAAAAATAGTGTTGCCGAATGTTCCAGCGCACCGACATACTCAAAACCAGTTACGTTTTTTCCGTTTTTCTTTAATCGAACCTGTTTTTAAGTTTCTGGCCAAGTTCCCTCAAGACTCCTCCCTTGAAGGTGCACCACCATCCTCCTATTCCCGCCTCCCCCTCTTTGTTAACCCCCTGTGTTGTCCTGTTGTCAGAATTCCAAGATGGTGACGATATGGAGATCGTGGAGATGTACAAGCGGCTTGCCGGAGAGTTAGAGACCAAAATCGAGGTAAGCTTTTTGATATCCAAATAAAAGTGAACAGGCCTTATAACTTTTTTATTTTTAAAGACGAGAAAAATGTTAAATATGAAAGTTTTGGGGATTTTTATTCATATATCCCATCAGCAAAACAATTGAGCATCGAATAAAGAATATAATATGAAACATCGATTTTCTCGCTTATTTTATATTGGATGGTATGATTATTATCATATTTTTGGATTCTAGGAGGAGTTTTAGACATATTTTGTATAACATAACCTATGCGGTTTTTCAATTGTTTTTGAAATATTTCAAATTAAAAATTATTTCGCATAAATCTCGGCATAAATATACTTTAAACATAACTGTCCAGGTTACGAACGAAATAGCTGCTACCTTTTTAAATTTTCTTCGTAAGTAAGTCAAAGTTAATGTCGAGGTTGATAATAATAGTTCAGTCACCGTGAATTTATAATTTTATTTTTATGCTAAATGAGTTATTCTATTAAACAATAAATGTTGATTTTTATTAGTTATTTATACTTGAAAGCAATAACCAGTGATTATAAACAATAACAAATGAATTGTAACATAAACAGATAAATGTTAACGTTGGCGAATAAATATCAAAAGAAATTTTCAACAGGTCCGCCATTTAATTCTTCGCACTTTTCATACATTCTTCTCTGCTTCTGAAGTGTGTTTATAATACTTTAAGCATCATTTTCGTTCAGATTTATTACTTCATATTTTCTCCTTCCTTTCAATTTCTACAATATTTTCATTATGATTGCTGTATACGAGATTTTTTAAATGACCCCAAAGAAATGTATCCAAAGGTGTGAGGTCTGGGCCATTTGCAGGCCAATGTAACGTTCCATATCTACCGATTCATTCATTATAAGTACTGATGGTTTAAAAAATTGCGAACCTCAATTATTTTATGGGGAGGCGCTCCGTCCTGTTGCCATATCATACGTTGACGTTTTTCAAGTGGCAATTCGTCGAGAATATCTTCGATTTCATTTTCTAAAAAATTAAGATAGCGCGAGCCAGTTAATGCTCCCCGAAAAAACAGTGGTCCTAGAATTTTATTTTGTAATATTCCACACCAAACGTTGATTGAATTACGCCCCTGAAAAGCAATATCTTCGACGATAAAGGGATTTTCATCCGACCCAACATGAACATTTCGTCTGTTAAACATTTCCGCAGTTGAGGAAGTTACTTCGTCTGTCCAAACGATAGTATGAAATAAATTAGGATCTTGTCGCATTTTTTCGTTAATATTTGTGACAACAATTTAGGCTCTAAGCTTTTGAACTGTCATAATTTTATATGGTCTATACTTAAAATGCTTTAACGTTCTTTGAACTGTTCCATAAGTCAACATTTTATCTCTTCTTCCATATCTGAGATACCGCACAAAATCGGGAATTGATTTTTTGGATTCTCTTGAAAATATAATAAAATCGCTAGGTCCTTTTCTTCATTTCTTTCTCTTCTTCTTTTTCCATTGCCCAGAATTCCCCTTTCTTTTAGTCTTCTATTTGTTTTTATTATGGTGTTTAATGATGAAATTCTTTGTCCCTCTTCAATACTTTCTTCATATTGTCTTTGAGCCGCTCTAACATTATTGTTATTTTTTCAATATAATTTTAACATTTTCTATCTCTCATTCATAGAATAACTCATTTTGCATAAAAATAAAATTATAAATTCACGCTGACTATAGCTATTTGTGTATTAAGAGCGCAAAGTGATATATTGCCGCTCTGAGCGAGAAGTTAGACGCGCGACGCGTAGCGGAGCGCGGCTATCTCGCGAGAGCGGCAATGTCACTTTGCGCTCGAATTACACACATGATTTTTTCTACAACCGGTGTTTTTATAAAAATATTTTGTAATGTAATTAATAATTATTGATATCAAATTTGACAGTTTATATTTTGTGTCAAAAGTCGCAGATACGCTGGACGTTTCTTTATTATTATTAAGGTGTCCATGGTAACTAAGCGAGCGACAAAGTAACTTTGTCGCTCGGCGAGCGACAAAGTAAAACAAACGCTTGTTCCTCGAAAATGTCCAACTTTGCGCTTTCTTTTGAAAGCGCAAATTTGTACTCTTCGCTCGGTTGTAGAAAAAAGTATTATTGTTAATCTTGACATTACGTTTGACTTACCTACGAAGAAAAGTTAAAAAGGTAGCAGGTATTTCGTTCGCAACCTGGATAGTTACGTTTAAATTATATTTATGCGAAATAATTTTTAATTTAAAATATTTCAAAAACGATTGAAAAACGGCATAGGGTATGTTATACAAACTATGTCTAGAACTTCTCCTAGAATCCAAAAATATGATAAAAATAATACCATCCAATTTAAAATAAGCGAGAAAATCGATGTTTTATACTATATCTTTTTTATTCGGTGCTCAATTGTTTTGCTGATCAGATATATGAATGATCCATAAAAATTTCCAAAACTTTCATATTTGAAATTTTTTTCCTATCTTTAAAAATAAAAAAGTTATACGGCCTGTTCACTTTTATTTGGATATCCCTGCACACTGTACACTGTTTGGCACAAAAATCTGAGCCATATAAAAATTTGTTTGGGTCAAATTACTCAAAACTTTTAATCAAGTAATACTTTAATTGACGTTTAGACTGTTGGTTTATGCGACTAAATATATAATACCTAATGATTTAGGTATTACCTGTTGACCTAATATTGTTACTTTAATAGTGATTGATACTTTCAGATATATAAATAGTTTTGTTGTTTTTAAAAATATCATTATTCTATCAAAATATATATGATATAAATACTGTGTATGCTCTATAATTCTAACAGGTTATGGGCCCAGAGCATTAAAACTATTATATAAGAAAGGGAAGTAACATAGAAGTTATTTAGAAGAAACATAAATATATAAAATAATGGCTGTGGAAACGAAGTCCACAATTAAGATGTTGAACAATACTAATTACGCAACGTGGAAATATAGAATGGAGTTGATGTTGGTAAAAGAAGATCTCTGGGATATAGTATCTAAAGAAATACCAGAAGAAAAAAGAGATAGTACTTGGGAGACAAAAAATAATAAGGCAAAAGCAATGATCGGTCTACTTATTGAAGATTCCCAACTAACACATGTGAGAGAACTAAAAAGCGCAACAGAATATTGGGAAGATCTAAGAAAATACCACGAAAAGTGTACATTGTCAAACAAAGTATCTATTCTAAAGAAATTATGTAGAATGCAACTAACTGAAGATGATGAAATGGAGGATCATTTGATTTTAATGCAGCAGCTGGTTGACCAATTGACAGCAATGGGGGAAGAACTGGCAGAAAAGTTAGTAGTAGCTTTCATGTTAAGTAGTCTACCTGAAAGCTATAATACAATTGTAATGGCTTTAGAAACACGTCCAGAGCAAGACCTCACCGTTGAAATGGTCAAAGAAAGATTGATACAAGAAAGCAGAAGAAGAAGTGAAATTAGTTTAAAAGAATCTGAAGTTGCTATGAAGCTTAATACAAGGTATGGATCAAAACAAAATAAAACTGAAAAAACTTGTTATATTTGTAATAAACGAGGTCATTTTCAAAATGAATGCTGGTATAACCAAAAGAACAAGTATATGCGTAAAGACAATAAAAGTTATGATGGAAGAGGAGAAAAACAAAAAGCTAAGAAGACTGTACGAAACAACGAATATGATAAATCTACAACAGATAGCGATGATAACGATGAGAAATCACAAAATACCCATGCATGTTTTGTGGCTTCAAAGGATAAATGGTACATTGATTCGGCCGCAACTTGTCACATGTCGTGTAATAAAAATTTTTTCGAGAAAATCAATTATGAAAGAAAAGAAACAATATTTTTAGCAGATGGAACAAAAATTGAATCTAGATGGACTGGTAATGGATGGTTAAATGTAGAAGATGAAAATGGTAAAAACTTAAGTATACAAGTTAAGGATGTACTGTTTTGTCCCGAAATAGATGGAAATCTTTTATCAGTAAGAAAATTAACAGCTCTTGGTTTGGAAGTAATCTTTAAAGACAGGGAATGCCGAATTCAAGATATAAATTCAAAAATTTTGTCGAAAGCTTATTTAAAAAATAATTTATACGAATTAAAACTCTCTAATAGATTACTGATCGCTCAAAACGATAAAACTTAGTATGATATAAACTTATTACACAGAAGATTTGGACATAAAAATTATAATTCAATTCGTACCATAGTTTCTCAAAATTTGGCTGAAGACATTGGTATTTATAATAAAGAAGAAACAAGTAACTGCGAAGTTTGTATAAAAAGTAAGATGACGCAAAAAAGTTTTCCAAAGAAAAGTGAAAACAGACAAAAGGATGTATTGGATTTGATACACAGTGATGTTTGTGGCCCGATGAAAACACAAACGCCTAGTGGTAATAAATATATTCTAACCTTTATCGATGATTTTAGTAGGTACTCCTTTGTTTACCTACTTAAACATAAAAACGAAGTTGAACAAAAATGTATTGAATTTTCTGAAGAAATGTATACAAAATTTGGCAGGAGAATTAAAATAATAAGAAGCGATAATGGAGGAGAATATGTTTCACGAACTATAACAAATTATTTGAAAAGAAATGGTATAAGACATGAAACTTCAGCACCGTATTCACCTCAGCAAAATGGTGTAGCCGAACGAAAAAATAGGTCTCTTACAGAAATGGCAAAATGTATGCTGGTGGAAGCAAATCTGGACAACAAATTTTGGGGAGAAGCTGTAATGACTGCTAATTATATGCAGAACAGACTGCCAACAAAAGCATGTGAAAAAACACCATTTGAAATGTGGTTTAAACAAAAACCCAGATTAGATAATATACGGATTTTCGGATGTGAAGCATTTGTTTATATACCCAAAGAAAAACGAAGAAAAATGGATGACAAAGCAATAAAATTAAAATTAATGGGTTATTGTGAAAACTCCAAAGCATATCGGCTAATTGATGAAAAAAACGGTTTTACCCAGTCAAGAGGAAGAAAATTATGAAATAACTGACAACGTTAAAGAAGTTGAAAATATAGATAATGAACAAATAGAAATAAACATTAACAAAGAAAATCCAACAGAAGATGAGCCGAAATATAACCAGAGAGATCTACACATATATGATGAACCTAGAAGTTATGAAGATGTTATGAAAAGACCTGACCAAGATATGTGGTTAGATGCTATGCAAGATGAGGTTAATGCCCTACATAAGTTTAAAACATGGAATATTGTACCAAAACCAAAAGATAGAAAAATAGTCGATTGTAAATGGGTATACAAATTAAAGAATGACCCAGTATGTAATAATATCAGATACAGAGCAAGACTTGTTGCACGAGGATTTAGTCAAAAATATGGAGAAGACTATGATGAAGTATTCGCTCCAGTTGTGAAACAAACGACAATAAGAACACTGCTGACTATTGCTGGAATTAAACATTTACAAATCAAACAACTAGATGTTAAAACGGCGTATTTAAATGGTAATTTAAAAGAAAAAAATTATATGAAACAGCCTACCGGTTTTGAAGATAAAGAGCATCCAGAATATGTTTGTGAACTAAAAAAAAGTATTTATGGGCTAAAACAATCAGCAAAAGTTTGGAATGAAACATTTAATGAAGTACTAATAAGATCTGGATTTGAAAGAAGTCAATCAGATTTGTGTTTATATACAAAGAAAAACGAAGAAAATGGAGAAAAATTAGATGGAGATTACATTTACGTTCTTGTATTTGTTGATGATGTAATAATTTCAGCAAAGAATGAAAAACACATTGATGAAGTTCAGGATTATCTAAAAGAAAACTTTGAAATTAAAACACTAGGAAATCTAAATTATTATCTTGGGATTGAAGTGCAAAGAAAGGAGGATGGCATTTTTTGTATAAACCAGAAAATTTATATCGAAAAAATTTTGAATGCATATGAAATGACGGACGCAAAAACATCTGAAATACCAATGGATCCAGGCTATTTTAAAAATAGTAACTCCAGTTTACTACCAAACAATGACCTGTACAGACAAGCTATAGGTGCACTATTATACCTGTCTGTCAATACTAGACCTGACATTGCGACAGCCGTGTCAATTTTGAGTAGAAAAGTTAGTAAACCAAATAAAGTAGATTGGAATGAAGTAAAAAGAATAATGCGATATATTAAAGGAACTAAAGATTATGTGCTACAGTTGGGGCATATATCAGAAGGAAATAATCTTATTTGCTATGCTGATGCAGACTGGGCTGGCGATAACAATGACAGAAAGCCTACAAGTGGATTTATAATTAAATAGTCCAATTTCATGGAGCAGCAAAAAGCAATCAATGGTATCTCTGAGTTCTACAGAAGCTGAATATATTTCTTTGACAGAGGCATGTCAAGAAATCCAGTGGATACGACAACTATTAAAAGACATGCAAGAAGATCCTCCCACGATAACGGTGTATGAAGATAACCAAAGCACTTTGAAAATGTTAGATAATGAAGGAATTAGAACAAGAACTAAACATATCGCAGTAAAATATCATTTTGTAAGAAATTTAAAAAATAACCAAGAAGTCAATTTTGAGTACTGTCCTACCAATGAAATGCAAGCCGACATATTAACAAAACCTCTAGGGAAAGTGAAATATAAATTTATGAGAAAGTTATTGGCAATCCAAGAGAATATTTAGTCAAGAAGGGGTGTTGGTTTATGCGACTAAATATATAATACCTAATGATTTAGGTATTACCTGTTGACCTAATATTGTTACTTTAATAGTGATTGATACTGTCAGATATATAAATAGTTTTGTTGTTTTTAAAAATGTCATTATTCTATCAAAATATATATGATATAAATACTGTGTATGCTCTATAATTCTAACATAGACTAGCCTCTAGCCATGACATTAACATGAGTGGTGTCACATTACAAAGTTCAATTAGTTTAATTCTTGATTAAATTGTATATGCAACTAAGATAATCTATATTTTGCAGTTTTTGGTAGAAACACTTAAGGCAAGAGACTCTCAAATGCAATATATCCAAGCTCAGTACGACGAAATCCTCAATACCCTTGAAGAAAAAGAAAACAAGATCGACAAATCTCTCTTAGAAAAGGGCGACATGGGCTCAGAGAAACACAGCAGTTTCTATAAACACGAACTGGAAGGAAAGAACAAGGAAATCGAGAGGTTGAACGTCTAACTGAGGAAGTGCACGTGCTACCTGCAGGAGATTGTCAACACGGAACTCTGGGCAAAGAATAGGGAGATCGAAAAAATGCATAGGAAGCAAGAAGCTTCTTCGCCTGACATCGCCAGAGTGAAGAAAGAGTTGTCTGGGGAGGCTTTGCAACTGAAAATGCTCACCTAAAACATTTCTGAGTTTGGTTTGGACATCAAATTGCCTAGTGATGACAGTACGGCACCGATGAAAGACCTGTCGTCGCCGAAGAGAAACATCGAACACATAAAAATTCTGCAAGATCAGCTCAAAGCAGTCAAGGAAGTGAGGAGCGGGTACGAGAGTTGGAGGGAGTTCTAGAGAAATGGGAGAAGCAGTGCGAGCCGGAACGCAGCGATAAAGTTTGCACGACGAAGAAGGAGAAAAGAAGCTTTGAGGAGTGGTCGACACAATTGGAGACCTCAAAGGAAGTGATTGAGAAACTGAGGAGTCAAAATAATGATATTAAAGTGAAGCTAGAAAAGAGCGAGAGGTTGAGGCACGAGACTAACGAAGTTTGTTCGGTTTTAAGTAACAGACTAGAGGAGCTAGCCATCTTTTTGGATTCGCTGCTAAAACAGAAGTCTGTTCTAGGCTTTCTGGGCTCGGCAAAGAACAAAAGGCTAAGGGAGATCATCAACAACAACCTGGACATGAGCAGATCGTTCGCTATGAGCCTCATGGTGAACCCCGACCAGAGCCTCGCTCAGTTGTCCAACATCACCACCTTCTTGAACGGCTCCGTCTTCCAAGAACTAAGCTTAGCTGAAGATGTCGGTCTTGAGGAGGAAACGCACTTGAGCATTGTTGTACCTGATAACATTTCTCTGACCTACGAGAGCCATTTGTACAAAAAAGTGAAGGGCGACCAGCCGGACAGCGAGTAAGTCATCGCGGCGGCCTTGAGAGAGCAAGTTTTCAATTTGAAGAGCGAGTTGAAGTTGACAGATATCGAGTTGAACAGGTTGAACGGTAATAAGGAAAGCGGAGTGGAGAAGTTGACCGAGACCGAGGAGGGGGAGAAGGACGTATCGAAGCTGTTCACGCCGAAGAGTACGTCGGCTACGGTGAAGGTTGTGAGCAAGGGGCAAAGTGAGAGCGAGGCTTGGAGCGAGCCGGACCGAGAGGTTTCTAAGTAAGTCAATGTTTTATTTAAAAAAATATATGTATAGGATGGGGATCTCGCTTATGGTTAGAAATGCAAAATTGGTTAAATAGGAAAAAAGTTGGGTAATTAAAGAACTAATAAAATGATGTCCCGAAATTTTTCAGATAATTTTCTATTTTCGAGTTATTTTGAAAAAACTAAATTTTCAAATTTTTGATTTTATTTTTTTCTGGCGTTAATATATCGCACATCACATGGAAAAATGACACACATTTATGTTTGCAAAGATGACCGCTAGATGGCGCGAAGTGTCGTTTTTCATTTTCTACAGTTTTGCCACTCTTAAGGCAATGGACCGATTAAATGATTTTGTTTTTTTTTAATTTCCCAAAAATGTTAAATTTTGAGTTATGGCAGTTTTCCATGTCATGTGCGATATATAGGTAAGGCAAAACTAATTGAACTTCTTTATAGTAACTTTTATACAATTTAAAGATTACATTATCAATTTTTTTATTCGGCGTTTCGTCCTTCAGCGATCAACTTCTTTTTTTTTAAATACGGTTCTAATTTTTTAATGTCAAATTTTGGAAGCCTTTTTTATTCTGAATTCACCAGTGTCAGTGGCAGATTTAGGGAGGGGGGCGCAGGGGGCGCCCTTCCCTAGAGCCTTTTACAAAATGGATTTCTATAGCGAATTTGATAAAAATAAATATTAACCATTTCTACATATTCTACAAAATATAAACAAAAACAAACATTCTGCCGTCTGTTTAAGGTCTTTGAAACGAATTATACCAAAAAATATGAATAATAGAGCAATACTAATATCTAATATAAAAAATGTAAGCCATTTTTGGCATTTTTGATTTACATGGTCTTAGATTGTTTCTGAAAAGATTCCTAACACATCTCACTGTGGTCTTATCAAAATTAGCGCCGGATAGTTGGCTTCTAAATGAAACAAATAACCCAATAATTTTTTTTCCAAAACGTCTCTTTGGAAAGTAAATTTTGTCGAAAAACATCTTTTTCGAAAATGGATTAACAAAATTTTTCAAAAATATTTTCTCGAAAATAATATTTAGGAAATTCAATTATGAACTCTAGTGGCTTGAAAAATGTTAATGAAAAAAAAAATAAAAAAAAGATCCTGAACAAACCCAAACGACCCTTTTTTGGTTTGATCAGGTTTCCTTAGGTTTGGTACATGACTTTCCCGTAAATTACTTTTTCAAAATGCCGTTGCTTGAAAAAATTAATGCCAAAAACCGAAAAAAATTTAATTTCGAAAAAGATGTTCTCTAAAAAAATGTATTTTTGAAAAGTGCTTTAAAAAAATTAGAAAAATTGGTTTTAGTTAAATTGTACTTTCGTTAGTACTCGTATATCTCCCCAAATGAGCAGACGGCATAAATAAAAAATGCTACAAAATTTACACTTTCATATTAATCCAACAATATGTCCTGTCGCGTGTAAGCTAAGATGACCAACTCTTCTAGCTGGTTGTTTTTTCAACAGATATGTTTTTTGATGTTAAATTGATTAAATATTTTCGAAAACCAGCTTCTTCGAAAATATATTTTATTAAAAATAACCTTTTAAAAATACATTTCCCGGAAATACATTTTTTAGAAAACATAGTTTTTCTAAATTTAAATGCTGAACTCTACTGACTCAGAAAATGTCAATGGAAAAATGATAAAAACGCCAGTTTCAGTTTTATTTATTTATTTATTATTATTCCCAACGAATACAGAATCCATTACAGGGAATACACAATAATTATACTAAACTTATAATAATAACAATAATCAACAAATAGGTAATTTACAAAAAAAAAAAAAAAAAAAAAAATCTGCATAACCTAGTAATAAATTTTTTTATAGATTTTATTATATTTCCAGAATAAACTTTTTTATTTTTCTTTTAAATCTATCTAATTTTTTTAGATTTTTAATTACTAGTGGTAATTCGTTATAAATAATTATTCCATCATACAAAATAGATTTTTTTTCAAAAATTTGATTTAATAGTAATAGTTTGTAAAAAATCCTTCTGCCTTGTATTATGATTATGAAGTATATCAACTTTAGAAAAAGTTATATTTGATTGTTTTGCATTAAGCATTATTGAGTGGATAATAGTACATATTTTTACTTTATATAAATTTTGAATATCAAGATATCCTCTAGATTTATATAAATTTACTGTCGGTTCCAAAAAACTAAGTTTGTGAATACATTTTATTGTTTTGTTTTGTAGCTTTTTTAAAGGTTTTAACGTTTCATTGCAAGCTGATCCCCAAACTGAAATTAGATAATGAATTTTAGAATAGGTTAAAGAATAATATATATTTTTTAAATATTTTATGGGTATATAAGAACGAATTTTAAACAGAATTCCTATTATAGGGGCTATTTTTTTCCTTAAGTAATCTACGTGATTTTTCCAATTTAAATTCTCATCTATAAATAAACCTAAAAATTTAACTGATTTGGCATAACTAATTTGATTCCCATTAAATGATAATGATTTTATATTATTATTCATTTTTTTTTTTGTAATAAACATAAAAGAAGATTTTTCAAAATTTAAAGTCAGTTTGTGTGATTGCAACCAGTTATATAAAATTTTTAAATCAAAATTAATATTTTCTTTTATCTCAGAAAAACAGTCACCATAGTAAATTATTGTGGTGTCATCTGCAAATAATGTTATGTTACCTTTTAATTTTAAATCTGATATCGAGTTAATGTATATAAGAAATAAGATTGGTCCCAATATTGACCCTTGAGGAACACCGCAATTTATATCTTTTTTTGAGCTTATATAATTATCAATTTGAACATACTGTACTCGTTTCCTTAAATAATTTTGAAACCAACTAAAAATGTTTCCTCTAATTCCAATATTAAAAAGAGCTTTTAACAAAATGACATGATCGACTGTGTCGAATGCCTTCCGTAAATCTAAAGATAATAGACAACATTTTTTGTTTTATCTATGTTTATTTGAATGTCAGTTATAATATCTACAGCAGCTACTTCATTATCTTTAAATTTACGGAAGCCATATTGTCTACTAAAAAGTAATTTTTTATTTTCCAGAAATTCTGTCAATCTATTGTTCATTATTTTTTCAATGATTTTAGATAATACAGGTAGAACGGATATAGGTCTAATGACATTGCAATACAATCGACATGCATGAAGGTATTTACATTTGCAGATTTTATTTTACCGGCGTTTGAAACATTAACTGGCGCATAAAAATTGGAAGGCTATCAACTTTTTAATCCGTGGCATGCATGGATCAAGCTTGCAGGCCATTAAGTGTTTACATAATATGTATTTTAGGTTTGTGGCGCGCCAGATGTGACTGGTGTCAATAAATCATTGCATGTGTAAATCCCCCTTAAATCCTCGATTCGTTCAGATGTGGATGCGTCTCATACCAGAGTTTAAAAATTAAAAGAAATCCGTATAAAGAATTAATAAGCTTTTCTTTAGGGCTCGAATCGGTCTAAATCACTCAGTGCATCCCGCATTGAAGCCTTCAAGGCTACAGTTCACGGAATCTACGTATTTACCACAGCATGACCCCCTCGAAGAGACGTAACACTGTTATTGAACTGACCCAAGGTAAAAAAGCAGTTTTTATGGTGTTTTTCTTAATTTTCTCTTTTATTAAATTTATGCCATTAGATATCTGTCGCCTGGAAAAGGAGCTAGAACAAACGTCGGAAGAAGTCTTAATGAACAGCAGGATGTACCGGCAGAAGTTGCAGGAACTCGATAGGGAGGTGCAGGAGAACAAGGAAAAGTTGATGCGGGCCGAAACTGAGAAGACCGACGCGGACCAAAGGGTGGCAAGTTTACAGAAGGTCAGTAGTACAGAGTAGACAAATAAAATTTAACATTTATTTTAACTTTGATAATTATCTATTTGCTAATTAAATTTTATTTTTTCAGACTGTTCAGGAGCTCTCAACCTTCAAACAATATTACGAAGAAAGGATGGTGGGGAAAGACAAAGAAATTCAGGAAAAAATCAATCAGTTGGAGGTTCAAAAACAGAAATTTCTGACGGAATCGCAGGAATACGAACGTCGAGCTGTAAATGCTCGCAACGAAGTTGTAGTTGCAGAAGAAAAATTGAAAAACATGCAAAAGAGAATGGAGACGATGGAGCAGACGTTAAGAAAAGAATATGAAGAAAGTTTGATTGAAAAATTGAAGAACACCGAAGAAGTGTTTACCAGCAAAGTAAAGAGCGTTGAAGAAAAGTACCAGGTGGAGATGAAGAAGATGCAGGAACGTTGTCGGACTCTGCAGGAGGAGATGGCAAGAGACTACGTGAAGAAATCTGAGGTCGAGAAAAAGCTCTTGGAAGTGGAGAAGCTCTTGCACGAACTGGAAGATTTGAAGACCACGATTCAGTCGTATGAAGAGACTATTGCTTCTTACAAGGCGAAAGAGAGGGACATCGGCGCGCAGGTTCAAGAGTACCATAACCAAATCGTGGCTCTTCAAGCCGAATTAGATAACATGACCATGCAATACTCCGAAGCCATCCAAGAAAACAACAAGATATCCAGCGAAAAACAAGATTTAAAAGAGGAAATCGGTACAATCGGTCAGAAAGAGGAGGAACTCAGGGCTCAGCTGAACGATATCCAGGAAACATTATCGGAAGTGTCGCAGAAGTACGATCAGCAGGTGACGGCGCTGCAGAAGCAGAAGGGGCATTTGGAGTTGAAGATGAGCGAGCTGGAGAGCTGCAACGCCGATTTGCACCACAGGCTGATCAAAGCGCAATCGGGCAAGTTTAGTTTGGGGCTGAGCGCAACGTTGCCGGCCAATGTGGAATCTGGAAGAGTGCCTTATAGAAGGTAAGAAGAATTTTTTAAAGTATGTTTCCTTTTAATATCTTTTAAATTTGCGAGTTCCGCCAATAACATATACTTCGAGACGAAAGTATATTTCAATAGATTGTCCTTGCTGAGGCTCGGACATCAAACCACCCTCTTCATTATCCTGTTAAAACCGTTCCCTTTATATTAGGCAATGTTCTGACCAACAAACGTACAGTTCAGAAGACAACGTCGAAGATCTGCACAGTTTCGGATTCAATCGATCTCTTCAGGCTAATGCTGCTATCCAGCCGTTTGCTGCGGAAGCCGAGAGAGCAGAAGCTAATTCTTCGCCCGATCTGGGCATCGAAAGTGATCACGGAAGGTAAGTGATTATTGTTGATTTTTAAATAGTCTACATTTTCACTTTATCGAATTTTTTTCTCGGAAACGGTCGGAGGGGGAACGTTCAAACTTTCTGGGTTAGTAGAGAGACAGTGGGACTAGCTTCGTTAAGAAATTCAGTTATACAGGGTGTCTCGTTTCGGAGCTATTAAAGGTCAATGCCGAAATCGAGTACAGGTAGCCAAAGTGGATTAATTCGATTTGAATTTTCGGAGGTTGTAGATGATCCGAGGCTACACAACCCTATCGATATTAGTGCGGATCGGAAAATGGGAAGTAATTGTTTTGAAATTTTTTAAATCGAAATATACCATTTGCATACTCATATTTGGTGCTTAATAACTCGAAAACGAAACGTCTGATCGGAAAACGAATTGAACGTCAAACTTTAGAATCTCAAGTACTTTCGTTTTGCAATATATCTTCCTATACCTAAAACCTCTGGAAGTTGGGAAAATTTGGGGAAAACTGAAAATTTCGATTTTTGACAAATTTTTCATGGTTTTTAATTTTTTGAAGGGTCAAAACGGATCCAAATCAAAATTCTATTTACATCATCGAAAAGAGCTCGTCCAAATACGTGATATCCATGTTTTTTAAATCCTTCATTTTTTATGGGAAGGGAGCAATCGACTGTTCAAATTTCAATATTTTGACTTTTTTACCACGCTATGCATCGGTACGTTTGGCACTCTGTGTATTGTTTCTATCTAATTTCCTTAAACTTTTATGGCGTTATCTGATAAAGGGATAATCAAATTTTAAAATAAGTACCCAATGGAACATTCAGGGGCGTATTTAGGGGTAAAAATTGTTTTTTCTTAATTATTTTCAATGGAAATCTATTTTTAACCGGCATTATTATATATCATTTTTTATTTACCAATTTTATCTTATTTCCTAATCATCTAAGAATTTGTTACGTTTGTATGTATGTTGGCGAGTTTGTACGTATATAGTGATGCATATAGTATGTCCACGGATAGGGTTTAGAAGAGGACAAATGGGCCAGATTACGCAAGATACATAAAAATCTCACTCCCAATAAAAGTTTTTGTTGGTAAAATAAATAACATTCACGTTATGAAAAATTTCATTTTTTATACAGGGAGCATAAAAAATGTAAGTGCGCCCCACGCTTTTAAATTTAATTACCGATTTAAAGACCAAACGTTTTCTAGCTGTACAAGTTAACAGAAAAAAGGGGTATGCATGTGTGCGGAGTAAAGGGAGGCGCAGTTTGTTAGTTGATTTACATTCCTCACGATGCGTACGCTGCACACCCTAGTTTTCCGTTAACTATAAGAAGGAAAATAATTATTTTTAACTTTTTAGTGCGCTACTCATAAAAGCGCGTGTTAGGGTCTAGAACTACGAAATTTTTAATGATGACCTTAGGGGGCCCTTGGGGACCGATTGGGCGGTCTGTCCCTTAGTTATATTACAGTTCTAAGGAGACAGAACATAAAAACAGTATTTATCTTTGCAGGTTCTCAAGCTTAGAGACGAATGGCAACAGTAACTTACCCAGGCCTTTACTGCAAACCATTGAACTTACCCAATCTATGAACAGTTTATTAGATGAACAGAACGTCGATGTCGACGCAAATACTCCTGGTAAGTTTTAACATGAATTGTTTTTTGTCACTTACTTAAACTTAGTTTCTTTTATTTAAAAACTTTTGTATTTTTAGATTAATCTATGAAGTTTTCGAATTTTATTTTTAAGTTTCAAAAAGTGGTTCTTCTTTTATAATACGCAAATCGTTGACTGTTTTTTTTTCTACGTTTCAGCCACCGACCATTGCTGTCAGAAATCCGTCGAAATAGCCCAAGAAAATAACGAACTGAAGAGGAAGCTCTTGAGGATGAAACGGGCTTTGGAAGAAACCGCCACCCAACTGAATCTGGCCAATCAGCGAAAGAAACAAGTGGAGAAGACAATTTTCAAGCAAATCCACAAGACTAGCCAAGTGTTGAGGAAAGCGAAGGTGAACCTCGACTCGGGATCTGAAAGTGATGTTTTTCGGATGTAATTTTTTTCTTTTTTGGTGTAAATTTCGTGAAAAAAAGCGATGATCTCAGCGGGAAATTTAGCAGATCGCGTAAGATCGTTCCTTGGGCGAAGATCTGGGATCGTTTTATTTATAGGATAAAAAGACGATCGTTGGGGACATAAGCGATTACGGTCTCTAGTACTAGGGATGGGAGATATATCGATATCCATTATTACCGATGCATGGAGCCCATTCCTATATCCATAATTTACGTTTTTTAGTACTAGGGATGGGAGATATCAGCTATCGATATTGGTTACTATCGATACGTAATTCCCATTCCTATTGCTCCTTGTGAAGATCTCTGATCGCCTTTTAGCGAATACGTGCTAGGGATGGGAGATGTAAACTTTCGATACGTATCGACAATTTCTGTATCGATGTCGATTGCTATCGATACTTAATTCCCATTCCTACATTAACCATTTGGAAAGAAAAAAGTGAAAAACATCACTACAGAGCTACTACAAACGTGTCAAGTTTTTTTGTAACTATTTTTTATACACTTATACATGACGTTCTTTGTCGGACGTTTTTTGTACGGTACCTAAGTCCACGTTTTATTTTGTATATGTCGGAATAGTAAATTTTAGGTTTTAAAAATATGTAAAGCGGCGTGTACAAAGAAATATAAGTATTTTTCCTATAACTGACTGATATGTGATACTCTTAGGCAGTGGCGTATCAAATATATGCACTCGCCCCCTTTCGCTATACTTGTGTATCTCCTGATGATATACGGTTAGATAAACGAGAGTTTCGTATAAAAATCCCACTTCTGATGTGTGGTAAAAGTGTGTACACAGTGTGCTTGAGCACCTAGTTTCTCAGGTTTCTGGTTAGATTAAGATTTCCAACCCCCTGTACATTTTTTCGTTTTATATTTGACACGCCACTGTCGTTTGGTGTCTGTTTCGTGCCAATTTGTTGTGTTTAAAAGTTAAAAATGTATGAATTGGAAGAACGTTGCCATTTTCCTTGTTTGTGTCTGTAAAGTATGAGAATTTAGACATTGTTCGTCCATAGTTGAAGTTGTTCGTTTACTTTCGACTTATTGAAACAGTATTTTGTAATAAGATGTATATGTACATACTTTTCCAAACGGTTTGTATATATTGAATTTATTAATAAACACTTTTTAAGTTTTTTAATTGTGGTGTTTTATTTAGAAAACTAAAAAAAATTTCAAGCATTCAAGGTGCATTGATTGTCTCTGAGCCGAACCTTCAAGCGTTTTGGTGCAGAGATCGTCGCTGAGCCGTACCTTTAAGCGTTCATAGGGCAGAGATCGTCTCCGAGTCGAACATTCAAGAGTTTACGGTGCAGAAATCGTCTCTAAGTCGGTCCTTTAGACGCTCGCAGTGCAGAGATCGTCTCAGCCGAAAATTTGAGCGTTCATAGTGCAGGAATCTTCTCTAAGCCGAACCTTCAAGCTTTTATGGTGCAGAGATCGTCTCTTAGCCGAACATTCAAGCGTTCATGGTGCATATATCGTCTCTGAACTGAACTTTTAAGCGTTCATAGTGCAGAGAGCGTCTCTGAGCCGAACCTTCAAGTGTTCATAGTGCAGAGATCATCTCTGAGCCGAACCTTCAAGCGTTTATGGTGCACGGATCGTCTCTGAGCCGAACATTTAAGTGTCCATAGTGCAGATATCGTCTGAACCGAACTTTTAAGCGTTCATAGTGCAGAGAGCGTCTCTGAGCCGAACATTCAAGCGTTCATAGTGCAGATATCGTCTCTGAACGGAACTTAAGCGTTCATAGTGCAGAGAGCTCTCTGAGCCGAACTCTCAAGCTTTTATGGTGCAGAAATTTTCTCTGAGCCGACCCTTCAAGTGTTCATAGTGCAGAGATCATCTCTGAGCCGAACCTTCAAGCGTTTATGGTGCACGGATCGTCTCTGAACTGAACCGTCAAGCGTTTATGGTGCAGATATCGTCTCTGAGCCGAACATTTAAGTGTTCATAGTGCAGATATCGTCTGAACCGAACTTTTAAGCGTTCATAGTGCAGAGAGCGTCTCTGAGCCGAACATTCAAGCGTTTATGGTGCAGAGATCTCTGAGCCGATCCTTCAAGCATTCATAGTGCAGAAATCGTCTCTAAGCTGAACCTTCAAACGTTTATGGTGCAGAGATCATCTCTGAGCCGAACCTTCAAGCGTTTATAGGGCAGAGGTTGTCTATGAGCCGAACTTTTAAGCGTTTTTGTGGTAGTCTGACCTGAACATTCAAGCTTTCATGGTGCAGTGATCGTCTCCGAGCCGTAAACCTTCGAGCATTAATGGTGCAGTGATCGTTTTTGATCTGACAAGTAGTTTTTTTTTCTTTGCACTAATCCGGTATCGCTCTGTCTTGTTCCATGCATAGGCAGAAATATAGTACATTTTGGTGGAGGTGCCGGGACCACGTGACAATACCCCACCCCAAAGTTCAAGTCTGGGTATGCCACTGATTGCTCAGTCATGTTCCGTACACGGGCGGAAATACAGGACCTATTCCGCATGTAAAACACTATTACAGGACCGAGTCAACACATGCCGCCTTAACTTTACTTACTTACGAATTTTCGTGCGCCTGGTCTAGTGGCGGCGCTAAGGGTGGGCAGGATTGGGCGCTTGGGTTTGCTTGGGTCATCAATTTGAAATTAACAAACACTGAACATAAAAGTATCCAATCTATAGATGCTATCGCCGGCATTCGCCCAACTAAAAAATTAGGGTTAGCGCCGCTACTGGTCTGGTCGCGTTATCGCAATTACACCCGGAATTTTATATAAGTATTCCATGGGATAAAAACAGAGCAAATCTGTATATTAGCAAGGATGGTCCACCAAATCCCCAGGGACAACAAACACAAATTCACCTTTAGTGCAAATATTAAAAAATATATTGTAAAAATAAATATATACAAGTTTTTGTACTGAAAAATTATTAGTCTTACGTAAACTATACATAGACAGATTCATTGGTTATACCGCCTACTGTTAAGTTAATGAAATAAATAAATAATACATTAAAATGTGGCAGCTCCGGATTCACAAATAAACAAATAAAATACGGGGTCTCTGATCCGTATATAATAATTAAAAAAAAAAACACATTTTAACACCATGAACTAAAAAATCAAGGAGATCTAATACAGATAAGACCTTAGGAAAATTTGGCATCGATTTTGAGGGATTGTTTGGTGAGATAAAGGGTTATATGTAAATGACCGCTGCGGTCTTTTAATAATGACGTCATAATCAAGCGGTTTTTTTAAATCGCCAAAATGACTCGGTTTTTTCATTTGTTTATAAAACTATCTGTCGAGTTTCATTTCTCGTTTGTTGGTTTTGTTATTTGTTTTATTGTACTAGACTGACTAGTGTTTACTGACTGCAATGTATTACTTAATATAATTACTAGCAGCACAAGGCACAATTATTAACTCAAAAAAAAAAAACATGCAAAACAAATTGAAGTTAAATTATAAGTATAAAATAACAAAACGTGTCATTTTATTTATTAATAATTAATTTGACTGTTTACTTACCGTTTAGCAACTCCATGACAGTAGCCAAACCTGTTACCAGCTTTATGCGCCCGCAGACTTTTTTCTCAGGTGGGGCAAAATAAAAAATATACCTATATATTTTTAAAGATTTTATTACTAATAATTAAAAAGAATGACAATCTCAGGGGGGGCCTGGCCCCTCCCTGCGGGCGCCCATCCCTGCCTCTAAAGTTGACCGAGTATTCATACTGTTCATTTTCTCTGTCTCTCTAATGGATTGTTAGCTTCTCTTTCTGGAGCAATTTGCCAGTACTGTTCATTTTCCATTTTTGTGGATGCATTTTTGTCACAGGCACAGACACAGGACTAGATCACTGCACAGGACTCCACTAGTCGTTGTTTTTAGGCTATGTACGTTGAAAAATGGCGAACAAATGTCCAATTTAACCGGTGATGGCTTTTTATCAACAACTTGCACCTTGTTGAATAAATTAAAAGACCGTTTTTAAAACGATGACGTCAGCAATGGCGTCATTTGAAAGACCGCTTTGTCGCGAAAACGCACCGGTATCAGATACCACTTCAAAATTTAAAACCGTTTATCTCGCCAAAAAATCCCTTTGGTTATGTCACGTTTGACAGTTAAACAATGGACTAGACTTCATTTGTCAATCAATGAAGTTTAGTCCGTTGTTTACTTGTCAACTGTCTCCAATTTGGTTGACAAATGAAGTTTAATTAACTGCCAACCGTGAACGCAACCAATGACGCTTAAATTTCGCTATCTGTTCACGATTGACAGTTGACTAAACTTCATTAGTCAACCGAACTGGTGGCAGTGGAACTTTGACAAATGACATGCAGTCCATTGTTTAAACTGTCAACCGTGTCAAGTGTCACCGATCCGGTAGACAAATGAAATTTAATCAACTGTCAACCGTGACCCTAACCAATGTAAGCATAGACATACGTTACTAACAGCGTATTTCATTCATATTAGGCATCACGTCACTTCTCGTCAATTACCTCACGAAGCCAGCTTCGCGTTAGTCCACTTACTGTTTAGGTCTAGACGGTGGCGTAACCAGAGGGGGCGGGAGGGCTGTGCTCCCTTTTCTTTTTAGGCATCGTTCTTCACTTTCATTTCCGAAAATTTCTGTCCCAAAATCTTCATAACGTCGAAGTGTTTCAATAAGGGTTCCTTATAACGCGCGTAATTCTCCTTGACAAAAAGCGAAAAGGCCGTGGCTTGTTTACGTGGAGTCACAGGGACGGACTTGGTTTCGCCCAATTTGTTCGTTTTGTTGATTAAAAGCTCGAATTTGCCGTAACAGTCGCCGCAACGTTTCCGTTCTGTGTCTAAAGATTTCGAGTGCCTTCCGATGCTGAAAAAGATATGTGGTAAAAATGTGGATCTAAAGTAACTTTTTCAAAAAAAAAATTTGAAAACGCTATTTTCAATAGTTTTTTGAAAAAAATAAATAAAATAGTATACGAATAAAAGTAATTTAGGGTAAAAAATTATATAAGAGAATTATAATTTTTTCCATACCTGTATCCACACCCGGTGCATTTATAGGTATATTTTGTATTTATTTGGTAACTATGACATCGCTTGATCGGCGGCAGCTCTGGAAACACCCTCATCGCTTTAAACGCCCTGTAATAAACATAGCTTGTTAAAAAAATGTGGGAATGTCACAACGTAACATTAAATAATTACCAGTTTTTCCAGTACACTCCGTGTCCATTAGAGACCTGATTTGCAATCCACGTTGCAGCATGGCACATTTCGTGAATTAGAGTATCGCGTAGCCTATCGGGAGAATCTAAAACTTTCGAAGACAGGGCAATTTTGACCTAAAATATAATAAAAATCAAAATTATTATAAAGACTACTTTCGAAAACCGAGCGAAAATCTCTAGATCTAAAGACAGAATTCCTAAGTTGGCAACACTGTAACGGAGTCGGGCCCAGGTCGAGTACAAAGCGTTCTGTCCTCCGCCCGTCCGCTCGGATACAAGCGTTTCACTTTGCATCTCGCTCAAACAAATTTACGCTATCGCAGCTAACGAAGTTTCAATTCAAAAATTCTTTTTCTTCTAAAATTAAGTAAAAATCTTTAAATCTAGAGACAAAATCCCTAATTTGGCAACACTGTAAACGAAACGAACGAACTCAAAAATAAGCATTTTACTTTTCGTCTCGCCTGAGCCGGCTTAGGTTGGTGAAAAAATAATTTTCCCTAAAACTGAGGAAGTCTCCAGCTCTAGAGATAAGATCCCTAAGTTGGCAACACCGTAAACGAAGCCGGGCCAACACAGGCGTTTTGTCCTCCGTCTGTTCGCTGGATATAAGCGTTTCACTTTGTGTCTCGCTCAAACAAATTTACGCTAGCGCAGCTAAGGAAGTATTATATACTTCAAATATCCTTTTTTCTCCCAAACTAAGTAAAAATCTTCAAATCCTGAGACAAATCCCTAAGTTGGTAACCCTGTAAGCGAAACGAACGAAACTGCAGAATGAGCGTTCAGTCCGCCTGTTCGCTGCAGCGCTCGCTCAGGCGTTTTACTTCTCGTCTCACACGAGCAAGCTTAGGTTTGTTCAAAAATTTCTTTTCTAAAACCGAGGAAAAGTCTCCAACTCTAGAGACAAAATCCCTAAGTTGGCAACGCTGTAAACGAAGCCTGGCCAAGGGAAGCGTCAATTAAAAGCGTTCGGTCCTCCGTCCGTTCGCGGGATATAGGCGTTACACTTTGCGTCTCGCCCGAGAAAAGCAACCAAGAAGGTTTCACTTAAAAAACGAAAATAAACATTCAAAACAGTTATACAGAAAAAAATATATATCAAAAATTCAACACACATTTCGGAAAAAATTAAATATTTTACGACACTTTGAGGTACAGAACCTCAAAAAAGAAACGTTCCTACCTTTCTAACCACATTTCCTCCTCTCTAAGTTATTTTTTTACAATAACACAATCCGGCTGTGTTTCCCAGTTTGTCGTTCCACTCTAACTCGGTATCACTCGGTATAGCGTTCTCAAAAACTTTTTCATTATACTGTCACCAAACGTTTTTTTCGTCCACCCTAGCTGGTCACCCTTGCGGATTAGTGTCGAAGTCCGGTAGCGACGACGCAGGTTATTTCGACTCGCGTCGGCCTATCGGCCTGGAGCGGGGCAGAGGGGGTTTACCTGCTAAGTGGGATGAGAGGCGAAACGTCAGTGATTACCTCGACGCAAGCGAGTCTACGACGTCCCGAGCCATTTTCCCCCGGCCAAGCGCTTTTAGACAGTATACAGGTAGGACTCAATTTTGGGTTATTTTAGAAATGTATAAAATATAAATTATTTCTTTTTAAATTAATAAATATAGCTGCAGAATTAATAATGAGTGGTTTTATTACTGTAGTTAAGATCCCGTGACAATTTTGGTGGAGGTCGCCGTGTTTCGGCCAGAACGGCCGTGTTTTCTGAATAATTGCCTTTTTGGTTTCGTTATTAATTTTTGCAAAATTCGCAAACTACTTATAGGTATCGATTTTATATTTTGTTTTACAGGGAAAAATGTATTTTTGAAATAGATATAAAATTATTAAAATGATATTTGCTGGTAAAAATTCTTAAAAAGGTCATGATCAAGGTTATCGTTTTTTATTTTTTGCGGATTGACCAAATGTTTTTTTACGTACATTCCGTGTGAAGTGAACAATCTTTCATGCTTTTAACGATATTATTTTATAGTTGAAATTTATTTAGAGCGTTTTTAAACAAATATTTTATTGGCTTATGTTACATTTAGGTTCGTTTTCGTTGGAAAAACTTAGTTTATTTTCAAATGATTTTTAATTTCACGGTTTCTGTAAAATACGTATTGAATTTTTTTTAATTATTGGGTTTTTTTAGTAACTAATGCCGGTAGAAAACTTGTTTAAAATTTGTTTTTAACTTTTTAACGAGCGTGTGTGACGCAATCGACTGTTGGACGCATTGCTATTTCTCGACGCATCCGAATCCGACGCATCCGAACCGTCCGAATGAACTCGAGCGAGCAAGGTGCTTAAATTCGGATCTTGTCTTAAGAGACTGTCCAAACAGTTTAATTTGCCTAAAATTTTGAGCAACAAGTCAGAACGGGTTTGCGATTCCGCGGCACTAAGATTCGCAACCGGAATACGATGAACGCGGGTAAATAAGTGAACAAGTTGAGATTGTAAACGTTCAAATTTTTCTTTAGCGGATTCACCGGTGACATTTTTAATCGCGCTATCAATATTATGCAAGGTTCTAGTTATATAGTTACATTCATCGACAAAAACACAAGTATAGGCCAGACGAGCAAAAACTTTACCCTTCCTTTCCATTTCTAAAATTGGACGTAACGCTACTATAAGTTCTTTTACCGTATTGGCATAACTAGCCGGTACTCCACGAATCGTAAGTTCATAAATTAGCATTTCTTTCCTAAGATGGTTAACCTGCATATTATAATCCATTTTGGAGTGAACAAAAACAATAGCAACTCAAAAGTCAACGTACAAAGTCAAATCTAGGTACAATCGCGTAAATCGAATAAATTTAGCAAAACTACACCAATAGTGTAGTCAAATATAGCAAATCAAGGTAATTAAATCAGCGAAAATAGCAAGAAATAATAAAAAGGTAAATCACGTAAACCAGCAATCATAATTCAGTACGCAAAGATAATCAAAGTCACGTAAATGAATAAAATAAAATCGATAAGAAATCGCAATATCAAAAAAATCAAAGTTACGTAATAGGTAAAATAAAATCGGTAATAAACCACAAATTCAAAGACAATCAAAGTTACGTAATACGCAAAATAAAATCGGTAATATACCACAAATTCAAAGACAAAGTTACGTAAACAAGTAAATTAAAATCGGTAATAAATCGCCAAATCAAAGCAAATCAAAGTTACGTAATAAGTAAAATAAAATCGGTAATAAATCGCCAAAATCAAATGCAGTAATACAGGGCTAGTACAGTTAGAGTTAAAATTGATGGAAATTTTCAAAGTTCCATCCAGCTCACTAGACGCACAACAGTAAAATTAGGAAAAAAAAAGGCGGTAATTTTTTTAAATATGCCCCACGTTGGGCGCCAAAAATTTGCGACGCACTTTGTTCAATAAAAAGTGTTTGATTAAAAACCGTCAAAGATACTATGATGAGTATCATTGACCAAGTACTTACCGCTTAACTTGAAAACATTAAAATATCTCTTAAAGGTACTCTAGAGAAAAACACAGGAACAACAGGGTGTTCTGAGGGAAGCAGGTGTAGTAGAGCGCGTTGCAAATTAGCCCTCAGCTCAGTTAGGCTGGGTAGGTTCTATTGGACGCCACCAGTTTTCACACCGACGCAAACTGGAAGTCGCCTAGTTGGTCTAGGGACCTGCTTCTCACACAACAAACCTGCTATTCATAATAGAAAATAAAAACATATGGCGCAGTGAGCTGAATAAAACAACGTAATGAATTTAACCCTGTACAGGTACATATATTTGTACAAAAATAAAAAAAAGAATTTTTTTTTACAAGTGGTAACAAATAAAGTTGGGCGATTTTGCCCCGGCCAAAAATAAATTAATTACAGCAACTTTCTGAGGAAGTCTGTCCTCAGAGACAAAAAAAAAATCTTAGGGCGGCTCCTTAGCACCCACCGGAGAAAAGTAATAGGGATGCTTGTAGCCCCTGCGGAAGAGAAGTAGGGGTGCCTCGTAGCCCCTACCAAAGACAGAGTAATTGGGATGCTTTGTAGCCCCCACGGTAGACCCTAGGAATAAAACAATTCCCAGTAATTTCAGTAATTCAAATGTAATCAATAATAAAAAAAAACATATTTGAAGTTACGTTAATAATTAAAAACAAAAGTTACGTTAATAGAAAAGATTACTATTCAGAGAGAGACAATTGACTTTAATTAAAGCGCCGAAATCTAACAAATTTTTTTTTGTGTTAATTAATTAATTTAATATTAAAAGAGAAAGCCATTGGCTTAAACTGAATCGAAAAATTTGGATAAGTAGAAAAATATGTAAAAATAAGAAGCTACGTCAATATAAAAAAAACCACTAATAAAAGAGAAAGTAATTATTTGCAAAATTTAAACGAGCTTAGGATAATATTAAAAAGTTACCTTAATAAACAAAGTTAATATTTGGATAAATAATTTACTGAAACTAATCCGCAAAATTTAAGAATATTAGATAAAAGGCTAATAATAAATGAGAAAGCCAGTGGCCTGAAATCAATCGCAGAATTTTAGTTAAGTTAGAAAAAACAAAGTGTGAAGTTACTTTAATTAAAAAAAAAACTATCAATAAAATAAGTAATCGCTGAAAAGCAGATTGCAAAATTTAAACAAACTCATGGTAAGATTTAAAAAAAGTTACGTTACTAAACAAAAGAAATTATTACGCAAGGGCATTGATAACTAAATAAAATTGTACAGTTCCTTGATACTCAGCGATAAGCGTTAATATTTACAAAAATTAAATGTTCATCAACTGACCAGTTTAACACTTCATTATGTTATCTTACATTAACAATAAAAAAAAATAATAAAAGTACAACAAAAGCAAAAATAATTGATAACTAAATTACAAGTTCACGCAAGATTACAGGTATAAACAAAGCAAAAGACCTGAGCGAAGACAGTAAAAATAACTAAAAATGAAACCCCAGTTAGCTTGACTTAAAACGTTTAAGTAATATTCAAAGTAAAAGAGCCAAAAAAAAGTAAAATAATTAAAACCTCAAACCCCTATAGTAGCTTGACTCAAAAGCTAAGCGTTAACACTACTCGTGTAAATAAAGTGGATCAATGTAAGATAACACAAGAATAATAATTGACTTCACAAAAATTTTAATCATTTAAATTAAGAGAAAGCACCCTGTATAGGGAGAAACCGTTCGAATATAAACAATGAAAATACACACCGTTTATGTACATTTATAAAAGCACAAATATTAAATTAAAAGCAAAATATACCGCTAATGTACCTCTATCACAAATTTAAATTTAATTAGTGTGTAACTTTTGTGTTTATGACCGTAAATGAATAAATTAATAAATAAATAAAGACACAAAGCTTAAATCACAAGCGAATAATACGAGATACCAAAAGTATAAGCATAGATATATACAAAGCATCTATCTACCTTGAATTCCAACTAAGCAAATGGTATGATAAAATAAAAAGTGTAAAACGTGTAAAATGTGTGTGAGCCTAGTAAGTTTATTTCCCCAAAACAATAGTGACAAATTTGAAAATTAAATAGTAAGTTAACCCCTCTGAACACATAAAAAAATTACTCAACCAATCGATATAAATAAAAGCTAAAAGAAGTCTACACTTTCCAGCTTCATAAGCCTTTTAACTTATAAAAAAGAATAAAGATCTGTGGCACTTATATTAATATTATTTGATTTAATTTATTTAAGTACATTAAAAGAAGCCTTCCTGATAAGATGGCGACTAAAATAATAATCACAAATTAATAAATTTAAAAAAACACTGGCTATAACGCTTTAATCTTCAACGGAGGTATATGACAGGCTTGTCAATGTCAAGCTAACCAGTACCACAAATCTCTTTATCTATAAATTACTGCTCGAAACTTAACGCTACAGATAGCCCAATAACCACTGTATGTGCTTGGCGACAGTCAATAAAAAAAAACTTGATAAAACAATCTACATTTACTACGCGAGCGACTGACTACTTAAATCCAAGCTTAGCTGTTCCCGCTGGCCCATAAGCCGGTATAAAGAGGCCCTAAACATAGCTTATAGATTGTATGAAATTTACTTCACACTATTCAAGCTTCAAAAATATAGTCCCGCGTTCAAAAGAATGCAAATTAGATAATGTAATACTAATAATAAAGCAGTTGAGCAGCTTGGTTATTATGGTAATAATTTAGTCAGCTATTATAATTCAAAATAAGATGCAGCACACACCGGGCAGCCAAAAAAAAACTAGTCTGAGAGAATAAGATTGTGAAGCAGAATTTTCGATAACTATTGTTCGCAAAAATTTAAATTATAATGCATGGGCGTAAACAAATAAACGATTATGAAGTATTAGAGAAACACGGGGCAAAAAAAACTTCAAGGTTTAACTTACCCCTTAAGCAAGGAGGGTTAGACACTGCAGACTCCACATACAAAACACCCAAAAACGGGGGCAGCCACCAGCGGTCTCCAGATCGTCAGGCCGATGTAATGGCTGGAGGAAATAAAAGAAAGAAAACCCTTAGACACGACAATTTTACATGCACGTGGCGAGGCAGACTCGCAAAAAAACTCAACTATATAAAAAACTAGCTCACCTGATATGATGTTATCGAACGAAGTTGCAGATAAAATCTTGCCCAGCAGACAATAATTCAGCAGATGAATTTTAATCGCAGTCCCGGAACTTAATCCATAAACCTGAGCCTTCAAAATGGCTGAAACCGACACCGCAAATCTGCAATCTTCGACGAAGACCAGGGTGGAAATGCCCGACAGTGGACCGCCCTTCCGAACAAAATGGTTCTTACATTAATATTTGCGCCAGCGCCAAAAAGGACCCACAGAACACGGAAGATGATCGGGGGCGTCAGCAACTACACTGACCGGAATGACAGTGATTGATAGTCTAAAGATGGCGCCACGGCATACCGGCAAGAACTACGAAATCCAAACCAAAACCAAGCATGGACCAGAAGCTGCTCCCTCAAATGACGCCGAATGCAGAATGGCACAAGTCTCCGACCCCAAACGGAGAAACAAACGCAAAAAAAAAAACACCGAAACTTAGAACTCCAATCGTCGCCGCGCCACCAAACAAGGGTACTGAAATCATACAGAGGCCTCTTGCGTGAAACCATAAAGTTACGGAAATACAGAAAGTTATACCTACGCCGGCACTGATCGAGACGCACTATTTCAGTACGATGCATCCAAATACTAACAGCTGAAACCCCGAATGTCGAAACTACAGAAAGGAAAACGATGACGTAGTGCTACTAAATTCCAACCTTCCCACACTCGAAAATGCTACTGCACCAGCCGTGTTCATAAATCGACGGCTCCCAAAAGCGCTTTGGGACTGTTCGTGTATGCGAACAGGTCAGTCGGTTCCCACCCCCGATGCACCATCTCTACACGCCTTAAAGTTCCGTCCGACGAAAACCCACACACCCCATTCTTAATCTTCAACATACAACTCAATTAAATGTTTACAAAATTCAAAAAAAAAAGATCTTGGAAAGGAAAAGAGAAGGAAATCTCGGACTTTAATTAATAGGGAACGCTAGATTCAGAAATCCAGGACAGTGAAGGCAGTGGAAAACACCGGGATTAAATCTCATTCAAAATGTAGGTAGTCTTTTAAAATGTATTCTCTAAAAATATGTTATCATAAATAGACTAAAGGCGACTGTCTGTACACACAGGAAGGCCTTAAGCAAGGCGAAAATTCAGGCCCAAGCCAGAAAGAAAGATTTTAAAGCAGACTACAACAGATGGACAAGCTCATGTTAAGCCGATTTGGACCAGATAAAAGGGCAATCAACACCCCCAGGGGGTAGCCTGGACAGCAAGGGAAGGGGGCCACATAGCGGAAGAACGAAAATAGATCTTCTGAATCAAGGTAAATAACTAAGAAAACAGGCGTTCGTGAATAAACTAATTATTAGAACAAATCTAATTCGGTGACAAAAATGACCTGTCACACGGGTCCTGTAAGTAGGAACAGAGACAACTTTGAAATTTCACGCGCCGCCGCTGTTCATTACTCAAAATTAATAGTAATAAAATCCCCGTTTATAACTTCATGGTGGTTCAGATGTTATAGTTAAAGCTTTGCAAACGTGGGTTATTCCAGGGACGGCTCTAACCTAGTTGGAAATAAAATTAGGATCTGATTTGAAAATAAATTACATTGTGTAATTTGAAAATGCGAAATACGAAAATACTTCGGTTAAAGTAATATAACATACAGGGTATCTAAAAAGTCTTAGTATGGGTAAATATCTTTGCTATTAATAAAGATAGAGACACCAAATTTTAGTTGTATCTTATTTGTTAATAAATCTACTTTTTTATGTAATTTGTCTTTTTCAACCCCCATGGGGGGTGATGCTAGGGAGTTGAGGTCAAAAATTTCGAATGCAAACCTATACCGTGTAGTCCCTTCTTTTAAAAATCTTCAAAAAATAAACATTTTACCGTAAACCCCGTATTTTAATTCATTTTTAAATGGCAAGCCTATAAAAATTATAAATCATAAATCGTATAATCGGGCGGGGCATAAATCGACTGTCAGTCGACCTCTTGTGCCATACAGTACCAATCTGCACGCACATTTTTTTTTGTTGTGTGTGTCACTTTTTTTTCTAACTTTTCCAAATTTTTTGACTTCTTTATTTGTCGTTTTCTATATTTTTCTGTTTTTGACATCTGGGCAATAGACCAAATGCGTACCACGCGCAAACCGAGCGAGCTTGACATACGCATGGAATTTCAGGAGATGTACTTTGGTGTCTACATTCGAACGAACCCATTCACTTTTAAGAATATCTCCAATAGTAAAGGTGCCACGACGTATTTAATTTTATAACTTTTTCCCAACTTTTTGTCGACTTCTTTATTTTTCCTTTTTGCGCAGTATACCAAAAAGCGTACCAGGCGCAAACCGAGCGTACTAGACATGCATACACAATTTCAGGGGATGTACTTGAGTGTCTACATTCGAACCCATTCACTTTTAAGAATGTATCTCCAAGAGTCAAGGTACCACTAGGTATTTAACTTTATAACTTTTTTCCCAAGTTTTTTTCGGCTTTATTTTTCGTTTTTGTCATCTGCGCAGTAGACCAAAATGCGTACCATGCGCAAACTCAGCGTGCTAGACATGCGCACGGAATTTCAGGAGGTGGACTTTTGTGTCTACATTTGAACCTACCCACTTTCAAGAATATATCTCCAATAGTAAAACTACAACTACGTATTTAATGTATTTCCACGATTTTATGACGTCTTACTTTTTTGAACATTCTTAACTATGTGACATTGTGACACCGCACAGCAAGAATATGGGATAAAACATCAGCAAATTTATTAAAAATATATAAACACAATTTTACGGTGGTACGGAACCCTATATGCGCGAGTCGAACTCGCACTTGACCATTTTTTTATTTTACACAATCACAGCAACGCCCATAAATAAAATTAGTTTTGTCAAATACCGTATACATACGTACTTATTTTCCGCATTGACGCCTCTGGGAACATACCAACCGTGCCAGCCTTACTAATCAGTTATATAACCTATTCGCACTGACTTATTTCCGGCATGGCCGCCTCTTGTTATTTATTCAAGCGTTAGCCTTACCATAGTTATTGAGACTTTTGCGTCCTGTGAGAAATTCACAATATTGTATGTGGCACGGAAGTCTCTACGCGCTAGTCGAACTCGCACTCAACCGTTTTTTTATTTCACACAATCACGGCAACGCCCATGAATTAAATTATTTCTGTCAAATACCGTATACGTACGTACTAATTTTCGGCATCGGCGCCTCTGGTAACAGACCAACAGTGCCTGCCTTACTTATTACGTTAAAAGTTGTTTAGAATGACCACCATGAACTTCTTGCCAGTAATAAAGTGAATTTTGGAACTCTGCCAAGAATTAACATCTGCCATTCCCGAAAAGACCTTTAAAATGAGGTATCACACGGCATAGGGTTGCATTTAAAATTTTTGACCTCAACTCCCTAGCGTAACCACCCAAGGGGGTGAAAAAGTCAGATTACATAAAAAAGTAGATTTATTAACCAATAAGATACAACTAAAATTTGGTGTCTCTCTCTTTATTAATAGTAAAAATATTTGCCCACGCTAAGACTTTTCAGACACCCTACATGGTATACCAATATGGTAACCGAAATATTTTCGTTTTTCGCATTTTCAAATAACACAATGTGGGTAAATAAATATTTGTATTTTATTTTCAAATCGGATCGTAATTTTATTTCCAACTAGGTTAGAGCCATCCCTGGAATAACCCACGTTGGCAAAGCTTTACTTATAGTTCCAATGCGCCATGTTAAAGTGGCAACGGTGGCATGGTGGCAAGATATATAACCTTACAAACTACAAAACTAACCCTATTTTTGATCTGCCAAGACAAACGTTTTTAAATATTTTTATGTGTTTTTGGGCGGTCATAAAACAATGAGCTTTAAAATAGTTGCCACCAAAGAAAAAGGGGAAAACAGCTATTCTAGGGTTGCCATATTTTTAAGTCAAAAATAACGGACTCGTGCAACTTACCACTATGGCCCATTCTCCAAAATGTTTGAAGTGACGGGGCTTACTGAATATCAACTGGGTATTTATGATAGGATCTATAAAAAAAATTCGAAACTCAATTTTTCGACATAAATTATTTTGAAAGTAAAATTTTTCGAAAATTTCTTTTTTCAAAAGTACAATTTTCCAAAAATATTTTTTCGAAGAAAGAATCTTTTCAAAATTTAACATAACGTAAAAATACCGTTGTTTGGCAAAACAATTTAAAAGAAAAATCGAAAATGTCGAAAATTTTTTTCCGAAAAAATGGATTTCGAAAAAAGTGGCTTTTGAAGGACTTTATGACTTTTCACGAATTTTTTGATTGTAAAAGCCTATACTTATTAGGGTATTGACTAAATTTTTTTGAACAGCAAAGATTCGACAGACGTATCAACTGAAGCGGTTTAAAAGGAACAGTATAAAATACATTTTTGATTTCTTTAAAGACATTTTATTGGGAAGTCACCAGTTATTTGCTATAAAAGACCAGTGATTTTCCGGTATAGATAGACACAAAAAAGTGCGAATAATACAGTAAAATTAAAGAGAAAATTGTTGTACTTTTCTTTTAAAAACTGCGCGTTGCAAAAATTCGACGGGTATCGAATTTTTGCTATGCCCGGTTTTGAATGAAAGGTAGGTAAAAAATAATTAATGCATTTTTTTGTCTTGTTTTTTATTTTAAATAACTGAGCATCAACAGTGTTAAAGAAAACAAAAGAATGACAATGGCCCATGAATACTCCTTTTAAAGTAAGTGATCCATTTAGGAAATCACCAACATTTGACTTTTTCCTGGTGGGAGTAGTTGCTATAGACTTCTATCTAAATTAATTACAGTTACAGAAACAAGATATTTACTTTAATATACCATTTATTGCCGGTAGATAGTGATAAATGTTTAAAAAATAATGTCTTATTAGGTACCTGAAAAAATCCCGGACATGAGCTAAAACCGAACCGAACACACGGACACGTTTTAAATAACGAACAGTCCGTTATAAAAACGGGCGTATGGCAACAATAAGTTATTCCTAAAAAGAAATATCTTCGGCGTCATACAGATGCCTTCTTGTCCAGTCATGTTTAAATTCAGATATTGCTATGAAGTAACAGCATCTTAAAAGTAATATTTATAAGCAATATTAACTTTTGAGTAATTAAGGTATTTTAGGACTGGTAATTATTACCTGTATTAGAATTAGCAAGTAATATTTACCGAAGAGTTACTCTTCAAAGTTTCCTACATTCAAATAACTTTAAAGTATATTTTAAAGTTCCAAAGAACGTTGCTACCACTGTTGTTAATACTTCTAAGTGAGGGCTATATTGTAGTAAAATTTTAGTAGGTACCAAGAGAAAGTAGAATTTTCCATTATATTTGACCACAAACAGGCAGTGATGTTGAAGTTATTTTCTAAAGTAATTTTTTCTATTTCATTACCTTTGAAAGATTTATTGTTTGAGTGTTACGTCACTCTACTGTTAAGGAAAATAAATATTTTTTAAAAATAATAAAAGTCACTGAGTTTAAACAAAAAAACAAATCCATGTAAATTAATAAAAAAAACCGCGCGGACACATATTAAAAGTAAATTTTTAATATTTCATTACTTTGAAATACTTTGTACAAGGCAAATAATATTGTCTCGGGCGGAAGACGGTTACCCCTATACACGTTCGAGCTTGTCTTCGAGCCCGTCGGATTGCGAACCAAATATCCAGCGGAACCTGAAATCCTTCAATTCGAGCTTCTTGAGTGTACACGCAACAAAAGTCTTAATACTTCCGTCCAGACGTTTCGTTTTACCTCGAGACTTTGAAACTGCATATGCAAGTATCAAGGTAAAATGGAGCCAAAATTCTGGTTGCAACAATTTATCCCTTTTTATTCGAGACATTCCTTATTCTGTGTCAGCATGGTAGAATTTTACCATTAGGTTGCTTTATACTGAAATGATTTTGTCCACTGACAAACATAAAAAGCAACAATAGCTCTAATTATCTTAATTTTTAAAAACAAGTTGACATTCCTTGGTTTATTCATGTACCCTTTACCATTCAGTTCATTTTCTTCCGTTAGGAAACATGTTTTTTAAGTACTTGCTTATTGCAGATTGTGACAGATTGGAACTTTTTAATAAGTCAGATTTAGCCGAATGAATTTTCATTCCATATCTGCAATATAAAACCGCGAGGTATTTTAAATTTATCTAGATATTAGCTAATAGGACAGAGACGCCACTGATGTCTTCTTGCGGCCATCTTATTAATCCATATGAAACGGAAAGTTAGTGGTTTTTAATAAGACTCACCCAAGCTCTATAGTCAGGGCCGCCGAGGGCTATTTGGGGGCCTGGGGCAACAAATACTCCTGGGGCCGCAACCTATGTTCTTTTTTATTGATAAAGCCTGCGGCGTTTACTATTATTAAAACTGGTCTGCAAGACCAACCATTAATTTTTCTCTAAATTCTTAAAAACTAAAATCCTTACATACTAAAGTTCACCCTATGGAGTCCTAAAGGTTTATCTGTTGTGATGGCCATGGCACTTAGTACTCACAGACTTGCGCACTGAACTCTGTTTTCAAAAGTCTATACTAGTTCAAAGGGCTTGGTCCTCTTCAGCCTTCTAACTAGGTCCTGGTTGTCAAGAAGCCTGATGGCTCCGGCGTTAACGTGTTGATGGAGTCGAGACTCGTGCTTGATGGCAAATCTTTTAATTTCACTAGCGACTTACGGAATACCAAGATCGCGATGTGTCACTATTACGTACGTACCACGGTGCATTAACTATGTTCCGTAGTACTTTATTTTGGAAGGTTTGGATGCGTTTGATGTGGCTCTCCTTGGCACAGCCCCATAACTGGATGCCATAAACCCAGACTGGTTTTAAAATCTGGTTGTATATCATGATTTTACAGTGTATTGACAGCTTAGATTTTCGACCCAAGAGCCAATACAACTGTCTATATTTGAGCCCTAGTTCAGCACATTTGGTTCTGATATGTTTCTTCCATCTTAGTTTCGCATCTAAGGTCATCCCCAGGTATTTGGCAGTATTTTCACAGGGAACTATGATATCATCTATGTTGACTGACTGGTTGATGATTGCCTATTCTTTTGTTGGTAAAGTTGACACAAATAGATTTTTGCTCATTAAGCTTAATATTTCAATCTGTGGTCCAATTGTAAATCTGGCCGCTAGCTTGTTGGATTTGTCTGGTTACTGCATCTAGGTCTGTTCCTACTGCTAATGTTGTTGTTGTTTTTAACGTTATATTAAAAAATATTTAAAATAATACTCGACTTTTATAGCAGCAATTTTTTTTAAACATTCGTACAGGTTATTTGTAAAATAAAATTAAAACAAGATACAAAAACAAAAAACGTATTTCATTTAAATTAAATTAATAAGAATTAATATACCTAAATAAGTAATTAAAAATTTATTAATATTTTTAAAAATACAAGTTTTACCAAAATAAATCTATATACTATATTAAAAACCTAGATGAACACTTTCCTTCCTTTTATTGATGCAAACTGATTAATAATATCATCATAGTTCATATCACTGATAGTTTATGTTCAACTATTAGCTGTCGGTTGTTAGTTTTGTCGACTGTAGACTTTGAAATAATGAATACTGTGTCTAATTTAGTGAAACGTTATTTATTTCGGTAATTTAATTTTATTGCAGAACACCCATAATATTTTTACACGAGCCGCCACTGTCCTGAAACATGATTTTCAGTTCACTACAAAGAATGGTGTCCGCGCCTGATTATGAAATATTATATGTTCGCCAAATTACGTGTTTGGTTGCGAAGATTTTTACGTTTGAAGAATTGAATAGCTTAATTGTTTAGTTAGTTTTTTTTTGTTCTACTTGAGATAGGGCCCCAAAGAAAGACGGAGCCGGGGCAGTTACCCCTCGTTGCCCCCCTCCTATCGGCGGCCCTGTCTATAGTTAACCAAACCTTGTTCACGCAGCCTTAGATTGTAGCAGGGCCCTGAAACTTTAAATACGGATTATCGCAGCTGCCACTTGTCACATTTAGTTAGCGAACTTGCCATGGGGGGACTACTTCCATTCAACAGACGACAGATCGTCAAAATTAGACCAATCAGGTTATTTTATTCTCGGTTGTCTCGCCTTTGTCTTGTCCGTCAACCATTTTATATTTTCGTAGAAAGATGAAAATTATTTTATGTGTGATTTTAATCACAATTCATCGGCTTAGAAAAGCAAATTAGGGATTTATTACTTTTCCAAGTTAGTGTTCTTTTGTATTAAAGAAAAATATTGCATATTATTAATACATATCTTGAAACATGGTATTCTGTTATATAGTTTAGTAAACAAACATTTTTCCAGGTATTTTAAATTGTACGTGTAGTTTGTTTAAAATATACAGTTTTTTCGTTTTTTGTTATTTTAAAGTGCAGTTATCAGCAAGTCTGTCAACAAAATATACTTTGAGCATTCAAAATAATACACACCCTAATGTATTTCCAATACCAATATGTTCCGAAGACTAGGCTAATATTAATAATTTATTTATTATATGGTTTATTTAAGTGAACATGGTTTCGTAATAATAAAATAAATGATGAAAGTTGGCAATAGTGAATTTGGCGATTTCTGTTTTGTGGTCTTTGTGTCATAAAGAATGATTTTAATGAAACTTTTTTTATTGTAGATGTAAATAGACAAATCAGATATTGTAGTTTGGTAAGTACCATTTTCTTAGTCACATTTAAAACATATTTCGTGCTTGGCGTAACTATTGAGATGATTTTAATTCCAGAACAATCAATGTGATTTATATTTTTATCATATTTTTTCTGCTTGTCGGAAAAATTAATTTTGTAGTTTGCCACCCATACCCAATCTTACTGTCTCTGTATTTTCTCTAATATGGCTGCAGTCATAGCAGCTTCTTCCTTTAGCAGAGTTTAGTACTCATGTAAATATCCATTGTGTAAGAATTCCTATTACACTTAATGTCCCAAAGCATTATAAATTTTTTTTTATTTTCCCAAAACTCTTGCCACATTAGAAGCTTGAAAAACAGCTTACTGAATAAGTCCTAAAAACTGTGCCAATTTCTATGTATGTAGAGACCATTTTTCAATATCAGATTTTAATAATGCTGATGTCGGATGCAGAATGAGCTTAATTAGTCAAACAGACTACAGCCAAAAGTGTTATTTTCTGAAGAAACATCTTCTGGAATTAAAAGCCTTTCTGAGCAACTGCTATCTTAACAAATATGCTCACTCTGTTGGCCTGAAGGACAAGTTTTTTTTTAGATTTACAGTAATGAATTTCAAAAATGTGTTTTTTGTGACGAGCACAATAATATTGTTAATGATATAGTAAAATTTAATGTCTGATTAAGTCTTTACAAATATTTAAGAGAAAAAATAATGAGGATAAACCTGTAACTTCTGGAAGCCAATCCAGAGTTAACGGGTACTCATCTAGACATATACGAGTACATTTACTTCCAAAGTGAAGACCGGGCATATTCGGGAGGTTTTTTGGATGTTCTGTCTTTACATCCCTCATGTGATTATTCACAGGCGGTTCTAGACCTCTATTTTGGGTGGGGGAGGCTTAAGCTACTGGTTTATATATAATCGACTAGGCCACTAAGTTGGATGTGGGGGGGGGGGGGGGGTTAATTCGAGATTTGGAGGGCTTAGCCCCCCCCCCCCCCCATCCCCCACCTAAAAACGCCTATGTGATGGGTTGAAGCAAGATGGCGTCCTTTTGCTTTTAAGTTTTACAGACTGGCATTTTACCACTCTTAGGCATACAATGTTACAAATAATAACAGTTACGTATATCAATTGATGCATTCACGAGAAAATGTTGACTTGCTGGACTATAACACAAGTTTTCAATTGCTATACATACGTTTGTGTGTAGCATCCCTACGTTAAGCATCGGAAATAAACGTATACGTCTTGACGAGTACCCTTTAACTCTGGATTGCCCTACTGGACACTATAGAGAGTACAACATTTCTACTGACAGCAAAATCAATAGCAGTAATATAAATAAGTTGAAACTTAACTAGGGTTTTTATGTACCATTCAATTAATGAGTAAAGTTAAATAGTGCACCTGATTTGTGTGATATAAATAACTATTAGGTCCTTAGTGTATAAGATGATTTTGCCGAAATTTTCGTTTTGTTTCATGTTAAATGCTCGATGGAATTGGACCTCCACACAAGCCCAGCATGATGTTAACGGAACTGAAGAAATCTGATTAGAACCTTCACCCGATTGTGACTTTTACCTTGCTTTAACATTCTCATGTGAGCCATGGTATGAGTTGACTTGATAAAAATTTCATTATATTTATATTATAAATTAAGAAATTAGTAAAAAACTAGTAAAAATGGGACATCGTTGTTTTACTTTTAAATACAATACAGTTTTGTATTGCTTTTAAAGGTTAATTGATGTTTTGGTATTTTATGCTTTGTTGTATTTAAATATTTGTTTTAGCAAATTGCCGCTATTGACATTTTTTATATTTTCTCTGAAAATTCTGTTATAAAGTCCAATAAAATATTTTTTAACATCATGTAAATACAACAAGGTTACAAAATGTCAAAACATTAATTGACCTTTTAACTGGTCAATGATCATATGGTGGATTCCCCACGCCCCGCTTCCGTCGTGAGTACTTTCGAGCTTACAACGGAGGGCGCCACCATTGACACAAATGTTGCGACCAATTAGCACGCACTTAACGTTTCTAACCTGTTCTGTCAATTGTAGTCTCACGAAGGTCTTAGAGTCATCGCCTCATTAAGATCGAAGGTTTTAAATATCTTTCAGACCTCTGAATGATATGCACGGTGTCTATCGAACGTCGTTAACGAACCAGCGTAGATCGAACTTATAACTTAATATGTTTGCCTTTCTAATAAATAAAACAGCTCTCTTTCACAACACTGAGAAATATATTAACAATTAAAAGAAAATATACTCTTCAAACAAACAAATATAATAAATAAGAATAAGTCTAAAAACAACAGAGAAAATAAAGAAAGTGTGATCTTCCGACTGGTTAAAATTCCGAAACAAAGATATACAAAAAGTAGATTACTGTGATGAAATCTAAGAAAACCTAATTTGATAACGTTAAGTTTTAGTTATATATGTTAACCCCTCAACTTAACTTGTTAAAATAGAACTTCAAGTTCATATTAAGTAATAACGTGACGCGCGACTAGCGCGGCACGACGTCTCAATCGATGAAAAACTCAGCTACATTCTTTGACAATCACCGATTGAAAAACTAACTTTATAAAACTCTGAAAGTACCTACGTACCTCTCTTAAGATTTCCCTTTTACACCCCATCTACCCAAGGAGCAAACGCCTTTAGCATGAATCCTTGCTACAATACCGAATTTTGTAATAGGAAGAAATTAAATTGTTCTGTGCTTTAAGATTGTTTATACAAAGGTTAAAAAACTATACTAACTTATACTAAGGCCTGCTTGAACACGTAATGGAAAAAACCTTTATTTTACTTAGTTCTTGTCTTGTTATTAATGATGTTGTATAAAGGACAACAAATCGCGTTCAAAAGCCATTAACAAAATATTAGATTTCCGAATTTGTAATTTCAGCATTCAGCACTTCATTATTTAATTTTTTTATCAATAAAGAAAATGTTTCGTTATATCGCGCGAAATATACAAAATTACCAAATACATCTTTCTTTCTTTTTATCTTACTTCTTTACCTAAACCGTCGTAAAATAAGGTTTGGTACCCTATTTCTTTCCCGCACAATTAAAAGATATATTTACAGTTCTCAAGTTTAGTGTAAGAGAACCAAATTCTTAAAATCAAATGGAAATCATCTCCTTTATTACTACATTCAACAGCTCAACTTAAACTAACTCGTCTTAAACAAAATATCTATCTTCTCATCGATACTGCTTAATCAACAAAAATATATTATTCCTTCTTAGTAAGCCAAAACCGAATGCCGACATTGCTGACGCTGACAATAACATGTTAAACACATAAACTCGGCTTAGATAAGAAAAGGTATTCATACATATCATATTTCTTTTCGTTAAGAAAACAAAACACATTACAATTATAAAGTCCTTAATATTATTTTCTACATTCGGCCATCCTGTGTCACGGGGTGTCCACATCCCGTCTACTTCTTTTGTGATGGCTACGACCATCTTACAGATTTTGCAACCACCCTGCTAAAAAGGCTACAACCTTAGCACGTAAAGCTACAACTTTACTACAATGGCTACAACCTTCCAATGTAAAGCAACAACTTTACTACAATGGCTACAACCTTCCAATGTAAAGCAACAACTTTACTACAATGGCTACAACCTTCCAATGTAAAGCAACAACTTTACTACAATGGCTACAACCAACTACAGATGGCTACAACCTTCTCTATTTGTGGGAACGACCCACATTTACCTTATTATGGCGGCAACCATAACACATCACAGGGCTACAACCCATAATCTCTTATTATTCACAGTAATTCACAATATCTAACCTCAATAGGGCTACAACCCTCAAACATTTTGCCTCCAAGCAAAAAAGTCTCATATACAATTAATTAAATGTACACTAATCACTCAATCCATCGGCATTGTAACATTTGTTTGTTTCTGTCTTTGGTCTAACACATAACAATCCATGGTTTCATCTTATCAAAAGCTACAACAGTTCTTGCGTCACGCCTACCCTCACGTAGATCTTCAATCTCGTACCGATCATTCATTAACACTTTCGTTATGCAAAAAAGACCCTTAAACTTTGGAAGTAGTTTTTTACTGACCCCTGTATTTCATTCGCTGGTTATTAGAATTAATACTAATTCGTCTTTTTCTATATTGCTTCTCGTTTTATCATATCGTTCTTTTTTCCGACGTTGTGATTCAGTTATATGTGTTTCTATCTTACTTTTTAAATCGTAAATATTAACTTTCTCAATTTCTTTCTGCTTTTGCAGCCCGCATCGGCTGATATCCTAAAAGAGCTTTGGCCGGAGTGGTGTTGATGCTTTTATTATGTGTTGTGTTTAATGCACTTTGTATGTGTTTTATATGGGTTGTATGGGATTGGTGTCTTCTCTATCGGATGTAATTTTCCTTGACATTTTGTAGCAGTAATTTTTGTAATATGAGCTATTTAGGCAAGCCTTAACGTACTTAGTTACGAATCGACGCATCTTTGCAAACCAATAATTCGTCCGAATTCATTGGGTACTTTGCTCCACTCTGGAATGTCCTGCCAAGTCGTGGCATATTCTACATATTTTCCACCTGGCGGCCTTAGGTACTACCCACAATTTGGTATTACCTGGTAATTTACGATATAGCTTACTATTTTTAAGTTCGTACTCAGTCAAATATTTTCATGATGCAACATCATCAACTCCAGCTTCCAAAATTGTCCTTATTCTCATTAGCTGATCGTCCAACCAGTCTCCTTCTATAACATCAGTCGGACTCAGTTCTAATTTTATCGGATTTCTGCTCATGACATCTACATGACGCATCCTCACACCAGGTCAATACTTAATTTCAAACGTATACTCTTGTACTTCCAGCCACCATCGTGCCAATATTGGAACTAAATCTTTTTGAAAAAGCTGTACATAAAGCACTACAATCGGTAAATTCGGTAAACTGAATACCTAACAAATATGTTCGAAACTGCCTCACTGACAGTACTACTACCATCGTTTCTAACTCGTACTCTGCTGATCATCGATTGTTTGTTCAGTAGACGTGCACAATTCCATTTTTATATTTTTCTAGTAAATTACGGTATTCAATCTTATATTTTTCGGAAAAGTCTCCAATTTTCGGCTCGTCAATTTAATAGTATTAATATATAAACAGTAACTTCCAAATTTATAGACTACTACATACGGTAAATTTAAAAAGTCACTGCCAACAATACACTCATGCATCATTTGATCCTTGTCTACCACTATCACCTTTAACATTGCCATAGCCTGTCCAATACGTAATTTAACATTTACAACCCCAGAACTATAAACATAATTGCCAGTAAATCCACGTAAAATGGGATTATCATCACTATACTCTACTTGTACTTCCAGTGTCAATTAAACAATTCATTCTAACATCGTTGATAGAGACAGACATAATATTAGGGTTGGTCTCACCTGATATCTTTACTTCGTTCGCGTGATATTTTGATGTACCTGGTATACTGGCTGCTTTTTGAGGACACTGATTTTGCTTACTCCACTCGTTTACACTTAAAACACTCCACAATAATAGGTTTGAGACAAACTTTAAAGTTTCTTAGGCACTATTTACTCAGTTGCTAGTCTGGACACTACTCAAATACGAATACAGTTCTCCTGTAGAAGCGACTCTTAATGATCTAGTTCTTTCAATGTGCTCATCTTTTAATCCCGACACGATTTCATCAACTAAATATTCCTCAGGAATGCATATTTCCAATGCAATTAATTTTTCCAGCTTATGGAAACAATATTCGCTTAAATCTTTCCCCGGAGATGACTCATAAAGGGCAGCCTCCCTTATAATCTTCCAAATGGTAAAGGTTTCTGAAACTGGAGATTCAGCAACTTTTTCAAATTGCCCTACCTGGCATTCAACTTATCTTGACTATCATACCATCGTCGAGCCACGCCAGTAAGCCAAGTTGCGACTAACCTTATGAGAGTCAAATCATTCCAGCGATTATGTTTAGCTACTTCATCGATTCGGTTTATCCAAGCCTCGACCGAGCGTTCCGATTGCGAGTCAAATATTGGAAACAAGACACCTCGTATATGAGTGTAGCACTACAGTACAACACTACAACACACCGTATAGTACAACTCGTACGGGCAACCACGGGTACTTTAAATCCCACTTCTGACTTTGTAAGAGAACCAAATTCTTAAAATCAAATGGAAATAATCTCCTTTATTACTACATTCAACAGCTCAACTTAAACTAACTCGTCTTAAACAAAATATCTATCTTCTCATCGATACTGCTTAATCAACAAAAATATATTATTCCTTCTTAGTAAGCCAAAACCGAATGCCGACATTGCTGACGCTGACAATAACATTTTAAACACATAAACTCGGCTTAGATAAGAAAAGGTATTCATACATATCATATTTCTTTTCGTTAAGAAAACAAAACACATTACAATTATAAAGTCCTTAATATTATTTTCTACATTAGATAACCGTCCCTTTTAAAATTTTATGACCTTTACGTCCGGTTGCACAAACAATTTAATCACGAATTAAACTAATTGGATACTTGTAATGTGACAGCATTCATGTTAATGTCATTGCCAAAGATGACTCTAAACGTCAATTAAATTTACTGCTTGATTAAAAATTTTGTGCAACCGGCTTTTAGAATGAAAATCACGTTTAAAATTCGTGAGAACCAGGTCTTAGATATCCGTGTTAATTCCTAAAATGATTTAAAATATAATTCCCTCATAAGAATTAGAATGCATGTTAGGCGCAAAATTATCAATAATAAATATATGCAATATATGTAAATAACTGTTTTGTTACAAGATGAAATTATTAGAAAATGTATTTATACTATTTTGCCACCTTCCAAAAAAAAAAACATTAAAATTGGGATGAATTAAAAGAATACTGTCAATGAATTTTGGCAAATATTAGGTATACATACGGGTGCGTGTACTTTTAAGATATTTTCAAAATGTGTTCCACAGTTATGCTGAACCAGAAATAGTTTATGTTTTCATAAACAATATGCAATTACATGTCAATCTCTTGTTAAATTATGATTTGCTATGAAAGGTTGCGTAAAATTTGGGACTCTGCCATTCTATATTAATACATCAGCTAAAGTCAAGCGTCTTTTTTAAAGCCAATCCACTGTTTCGATTTGCTTATTACTCAGCAGCAAGGTTTTTTTTATCTAAGACATCACATGTAGACTTCAAGCCTATGTTAGATGAGTGGGCGTCTGAAGAGAAGAGAAATGTAGTCTATTGACACAGGATTTGAAGGACTGGAGGTTGGGACGGGAAGGGAAAACATCTGCAGGCAATTTGTTCCATAATGAATGAGCGAGAGTAGTGGTCTCTTCTAGGCTTGTGTAGCTGGACAGTAAAGGGATGCATACGTAACGCGCCTCTTGTTGTTCTGTTAGGAACAGTCAAGGGGGGAGTAACACCGGCTAGTTCTTCAGAGCAAAATCCGTGGAAGTAGCGGTAGAAAAGAGATAAATCCCCAACAGAGCGGCGATGAGCGAGAGAAGGGAGTTTTCTCGTGAGGGCTGGGTCATTGATAAGTCGAATGGCTCTCTTTTGGATAGAATCAAGGATTTTAAATGTCGAAGGTGATTCTGCTCCCCAGATGTGGGAGCAGTATTCTAGGTTAGGTCTTATTTGGGAAACATAGAGAGGGTATAAGTTGGAAGGGGAGAAGTATTTTCTGGCTCGAAAGAGAAAACCAAGCTTTTAGCTGCCGATGTGGCTACTGAAGTAATGTGTTTGCGCCAGCTGAGATCATGTTCGAAAGGGACGCCAAAAAGATCGAACGTTTCATTGTTCTGCAAGGCCTGGCCATTCATGTGGATGGAGTAAGCGTTGCCAGATTTCTTGCGTGACAGGGAGCAAGACTGGGTTTTGGAAGCGTTGAACTGAACAAGGTTCTTGGCACCCCAGTCCAAGATTAATTGAAGATCCTGGGAAAGGGATAGGTACATAGATCTGCGTCTATTATCCAACTCTTGATTCGAAACTTGTCTGGAAAAATGAATATTGGAGTGAAGAGTACTATCGTCAGCATAACTGTGGATGGGATTGGTAGTTGAAGAGAGCAGGTCATTAATGTGAAGAAGAAATAGGGTTGGTGCCAGGACTGAACCTTGGGGGACGCCAGCATTGGTAGGATGGAAGTTAGATGAGTGACCGCCAACCACAACAGATATGCGCCGCTTAGAGAGAAAGCTACCGATCCAGGTTCCAGTTACAGTCTGCCTGCCAATTCTCACTCAAAATATCATGTAATTTCTAAGAAAATGGTTGAATTATGGCAACAAAAGTAACGTCAGCTATTTGCTACGAACATGTTGATAGAAAATTACTTAAATTAGAACAAGAATGCATAGACTAAATCCTAGAGTCAAGATTTGTCAGTTTCATGCATTCAAAACTATATAAAAAAAAAACAATTGATTTCCGGAGGATTTAGGGTAAAGAAATCTTATTTTTTACAATTTCAGGTGCATATTTCATAAAAGTATAAGTTTCTAAGCAACAAATAGATTTTAACAAGTTTGACACAATATGTGGTTACAAATGTACATTTCTAATGAATTTTTACACCTTTACTGGTAAACTACGTGTAATCCACTATAGATTTACCTGTATCTAGCAAGTGTAGTCAACACAACGTAACTCCAGCTGACACTTGTCTACAAGACATGTTCTTCCTAACTGATAAGGTAGGTAGATAGTTTTACACGTTAGAAATGTATTAAGCAAAATTGCAACAGATGAAGAAATCATTGAAAGCCGTAAAAAAGTCTTTAGTGTCAGAATAAATTCTGAGTTTCAGTCTTTGCACGAAGTTAATCAACGCTGTAGAATGACTTCTGTCCGTGTGTAGCGTGGATATGTTATTTCATCCAGCCAACAGTCCGTTCTCATATAGTATCAACAAAAATGCAGCTGTATAATAGCATTACACTGGCTAGGTAATGGAGGGCAATACCATGTTAAAGGAGATGCACATGGAGTAAATAAGTGTGTGTAGATATGTCAGAAACGTTATACATGCAGTTAACCAACCGAACAAGCTGCGTTTCGGTTATAATTATTATAATTTACCCATGTATATAATGTAAATAGTGTAAATAGTGTATATAGATATCAAATAGGGAAACAGGTTTCCCTCAATCTTTCTAAGGTGGTTTTTTCTATTTTTCCACCAGAAACAAACACACAACTTACAACTTACATACAAGACAAACTGAACCAAGACAAATTAATTCCTTTAAGCTCCTGCAGCAAAACTAATCTCTAGAACAATGCAAGGGTCGCCACCCGGACATAATAATATAGTCAACCAAAATTATAACAGCGCTCGCAAATATTTCCCCTGGGTTACCAACAGCCCACGGCTCTGCCGGTCTTCCCGCGGTGAGGAGGATACATTGTATCAAGTCATCGTGCGCACTTTTTTTGTCTATATATTATACACCATTATATATACACATATTTGTAAGTAATTGCGAGATGAAAAGATTAATAATATGTAATAAAAACCTTTAAAAGTAAAGTAAATCAAATTTGCCCAAGTTCTTATGTGGTCCGCAAACATGCTAAATGTTTCCGAAAAATTTTTTTATACCTGGATTTCCTCCAGTTTTGGATGTGCTGATAGAACATTAGTAAAAATAGATGATCCAGCCGAATATAAACCTACTTTTCTGGAAACCACTCCATTTATTGTATGATTGCTCGTTAATTATGGGGAAACTTGAAAATATGCTACTGAGTGCCAATGGGTCTCTCACGCTAAAATTGTAATCCATGATTTTAATATTAACATCTGAAATTATGGTGTATTAAGCCCGTTTTCCACTAGGACGACAAAACAACAACAAAACAGTAGCTAACTAAAGTTTTAATCAACATGAGTTGCCACATTTAGAAACATTTCGACAACATTGTCTCGCTGGCGACTGATTTTAGCAACTCTTGAAAGTCCTTCCACCGAGCGGAAAGGTCAAAAGGTTTTCGTGTTGCGTTGCAATTTCTGGGGACACAGTTTATTTGATGGAAACACTCAGAAGACAGATTTAGGATTTTTATTTATACAGAACGAATTTTGTAAAAAAGGAGAAGAAAAGCTATACAATAGAAGAATGTAGTAATTTAATCGAGGCATATCGTTAACGGCCTAACTTATGGAATCCGTCACATTTCAATTTTACAGTACAAGAACAGAATTAAGAAATATGATTCACTGAAAAATAGAGCAGACATATTTGGAACGTCTAAGGATGAAATTCAACGAAAATTTATATATAATATATATATACAGGTTGTCCCAGGATAGGTGTTACGATAGGACATATGGGTCAAAAAAATTTGAATTTGAAAATAGCATTTTGGGAACATGCCCCGCTTGGTCCAAAACTGAGGAATACAAAATTTCACTCGGATTGGTATTATACAGGGCGAGTTATAACTAAACATATGAAAAATGGCCACGAGTAAAGTACTCTTATTTTTTCAAATGGAACAAAAGCTTAGTAGAAAAAGTTGTTCAGAAATGCAACTAATATTATAATTTGAAATTAGAGCTTTCTAGTCAATATTTTTATTTTCGTCAAATTTTTTGAAATGTAATAGTACATTTTCCACCAATATCGTATTACAATACATTATTAGGCTATACCTGGTAAATGTACATATTACATGTTAGAAAACGTAGTTTCCAAGTATAATAAAAAACCGAATACGATAGTGGTGGAAAATGTACTATTACATTTCAAAAAATTTGACAAAAATAAAAATATTGACTAGAAAGCTGTAATTTCAAATTATGATATTAGTTACATTTCTGAACAACTTTTTCTACTAAGCTTTTGTTCCATTTGGACAAATAAGAGTACTTTACTCTTGGCCATTTTTCATATTTTTAGTTATAACTCGCCCTGTATAATACCAATCCGAGTGAAATTTTGTATTCCTCAGTTTTGGACCAAGCGGGGCATGTTCCCAAAATGCCATTTTCAAATTCAAAATTTTTGACCCATTTGTCCTATCGTAACACCTATCCTGGGACACCCTGTATATATATATATATATATATATATATAGTAGAAAAATGGAAGATTTCTTGGCCTATAGGTAATATAATAAATGTAAATGCGAAGATTTACTTCTTCGCTAGTGCAGCGAACAGGCCGTGAATGAAAAATAAAAATAATGAGGACTATCTTTGATTCTGGTCTGGGTGACCTCCTGCTATCGAATTTCTGGGCCCTTACCCATCAGCGGGCAGGCTTACACCCAGGGTGGTTGAAGAACAGACCACGATTTGACCAGAATCAAAGAGAGTCCTTATATCCAAAATGTTCGGAAAGGATGGGTAAGATGTAGTGGCTCGCGCCAACTAGTTCACCCAGTGTTGCTCCAAAAATGTTTGGCTGCTAACACAATAATACTCGAAAGTATGTCGAATGTCGATTTTCTCGACGTCGACGGTATATATATATATATATATATATATATATATATATATATATATATATATATATATATATATATATATATATATATATATATATATATATATGTTACCGGTCAAACCCAATTTCAGGATAAACTAGTTTTTCCTAGGCCAAACCAGTCTATCCGAAAAGCCATAGGATGTACTAGTTTGTAATAGTCCAAACTAGTTTTTTCTGAAACCAATGTAGGGTTGCTAGAAAAAACTGATTTGTCCTAGTCTATACAAGGCCAAACTGCGATTTTACTTTATTTTGTAGGATTAACTATAGTTTAACCTAGTTAAAAGCAGGCTTAGGACGTGTTTTCCTAGGACGTTTGACGGGTTTGCTCAGTATTAGTTGATCAGTTTTTGTCTATAATGATATAAAAAAATATGTTATAACTAAAAACAAAAACTGATCAACTAATACTGAGCAAACCCTAGGTGCAAGTTGGTTTATCCTAAAAAGTATCAGGCAATACTAGTACGTCCTAGTAAAAATCCAAACGTCCTAAAACAACGACAGAAAGTTTTAATATTTCCTAGGCCAAACTAGTTTATCCTGAAATCGGATAGGACAAACTAGTTCATCCTATCGCTCTTCGGATAGACTGGTTTGGCCTAGGAAAATCTAGTTTCTCCTGAAATCGGGTTTGGCCGGTAACATATACACAGTACCAACAAGAAAGAAGAAATTATAAGATGTATAAAGTCGGTCGCTGCAAATGAGTTGAAAGCCTGATTTAGATGCAGCCATGGTGTAGTCGAAACGGCTAGAAACAAAACAAAAACAAAAACTTGCTTTCTGTCGCTTTGGTGGAAACAGAGTTGTTATTTCGTTTTTAAAAACAGCAACTAGTTTCTGTTTCTGTTTTTGGAAACAAAACCGGCTTTACATGTGATTTCCGATACTAAAAGAAATCCTGGGGTGTTCTATAATTTTTTAATCCAGAAATAAAAACCTAACAAAATTTAAATAAATTTACAAAGGCCTACGGAATGACGCAGACGATATCTGACCAATGAGTGACGGCTGTATCTGCGGTTTCATGGAATGGCACCCGAATGGCTGGCGCATTCGAGGCCGAATTATGCGACTGCCAGCGTCAGTTGCCTGTTTTGTTCAGGGTTCAGGTCAACATAACCTTTTGTGTTTAAATTTTGTGGAAGGAATAGGTTTCGAACCCTTTCAAAATTATGTGAAATTCCGGCCTCGAATCTTTGAGAAGGAACCTCAAGTCTGTAGCATACTTAGCCCTTGTTTTAAAATTATTTTGAAGAAAAGATATTTCACAGCATTTTTATTATCTGAGACAGCGCGTAGACTTCAAGCCTAAGTATTAACGTACCATAGGTATCTGAAGAAAAGGGAAATGTAATTTACTGTCACAGGATTTAAAGGGTTGGAGGTTGGTAGGGGAAGGGCAAACATCTGCAGGCAATTTGTTCCATAATCTGGAGACCCTAGGTATCAATGACCGAGAGACGTGGGATGTTCTAGGCTTTTGTAGCTGGAAAGTAAAGGAATGCATATATGTAACGCGCCTTTTATTGTTCCGTTAGGAACAGTAAAGGAGAAATTCAGAGCAAAATCCGTGGAAGTATCGGTCGGAAAGGGAGATGTCTGTAGATTCCCAATAGCGGGACGATGAGCGAGAGAAGGGAATTTTCTTGTGAGGACTGGGTCACTGATGAGTATGAGTCAAATAGCTCTCTCTTTTGGATACAATCAAGGATGTGTCGAAGGTGATGCCGCTCCCTAGATGTGGGAATAGGTAGGTTAGGTCTTATTTAGGAAACATAGAATGTATATAAGTTGGAACGGAGAAGAATTTTCTGGTTCAAAAGAGAGACCTAAGCTTATTAGCTGATGATGTGGCTCTTGAAGTAATGTGTTTGTGCCATCTGAGATCATATTCGAACGCCAACAAGATCGAACGTTTCATTGCTCTGTAGTAATTATGTTAATCTGTATCTTAGTAGACAAAAAACTTCTAATGTACTGACGGGAGTGACAAGTATACTATTTATCCTGCGAACTACTTGTATGACTTCTTTGACCACAAGTGCACATACGTCCTATAGTTATAAATATCTTGTTTGGGACATATTTACTGGTATTTAAACAGCATTTTACTACACAGCTTTTGATTATTTTGATATATATATATATATATATATATATATATATATATATATATATATATATATATATATATATATATATATATATATATATATATATATATATATATATATATACAGGGTGTTATGAAATTCACTGCATATATTGAAACCAGTAAATCCTGATATGAATTCAGATTCAATAAAAATATTCATAAATAGCCCTTCACTATAAAAAAAGGTTGATATCGGCCCTCAAAAAATTTTTTTTTAGTCTCAGCGCACCACTGGTAATAAATACATGACCATATAAAAAACCACGAGCAATGTCAGTTACAGAAAAAACTCATTTGTTTTTACGTGAGATGTTGCCAAATCTTTCTAGTCCCTCCCATGTAACAGGTTTAAAAAAATAATATTTTTATTATCTTTAAATAAAGAAATCCTACTACTTAACTCTTTCAAAACACTCAATTTCAAAAAGTTAAAATACTACAACACAAAAAATCCAACAGCTGTTCAAACAAAGATTACAATAATAATTTTCAAATAAGCGGACCAGACATTTTTAGAGGAAAAGGCTACCTATCCAAAATTAGCTTCAAACAAAGAAATTTTAATTGCGCAATAAAAACTAGCAACAGCTTAACAAAAATAACTCAGAAGAATTGTATGAAGCTAACGTATGCAAAAAAGTGAGGAAACACTAACTTTTGTACTTTTCAGTAACTAGAACTAACCAAAATCTAAACCAAAAAGTAATTAGGTTGACAACTTATCACCCTTATTAATCCGCTTCTCAACATTTTGACACAGATCAAAGGATATGTTATCTATTTATATCAGCTAATATCACCCTCGCTACATTTCATTACAGTTAAAAAAAGTAATAAACACTAAAATCACAATAAAAGCATTGTAAAGAAATAAACATCATAATATGACACGAAAAATACTGCCTTTTTTAAACTGGTGAAATGATATTACTAACTCAAATTTACTATAACTAACTCAAAACACTAAATTTCAAAAAGTTAAAATACCTATAATAATCCAGGGATCAGCTGTTGAAACGAAAACTACCACCAAACACCAAACTAAACATCCAGAAATCTGTTTTGCAAAACTTAATATTCTACAACACTCCGCCCATACGATAATCTATTAAATATCACTGTAATAAATAATTAAATGTGTTAGGATTATTTAATAAACACTGCAAAGCAACTACAAAGTATAAAACTGTTTTAAGGAGCAGAATAAAATATTCCAACAATGACCATAACTTGTTGAAAACGTTGAAAATACTACTCAAAGAAAATAAATAGGGTAAGATACTACCACCGAATATATAACACATAGAAGGATCACTCTCCAATAAGCGCGAACACGCCCGAGACTGCGCGACGAAATTTTCCCTTCTCATCTCGTCCCCGCTTGAGGGCAAATTCGCCCGAGTTGATTCATTCGACGACGCGTGGTGGTATAAAGTGGACCAAATAAGCGGACGGAGAGTTCTGTGTTGTTTATATAGGGGTGACTGAATAAATTTAAATTAATACTTTTTTGTGTGTTGAACATTTTTTTACTTTTTCGTTCTGGTGGTGGTGTTGATCTCTTTGTGTAGTAAAAATAAAAACAAACAAAACAAAAGAATTGCATACCCTTAAAAAATTAAAGAACGTAAAACTAAATAAATAATGTTTATTAATTTAGCTCCCAAAATCTTTTGTCAATAGATTCGGAACGGAAGGTCGATGGTCCAACATCGAAAGATAATCATCGATATTGGCATCGATGTTTATGACCCCTAACATCGATGGCAAAACATCGAATATCAATAAGAGAACATCGATGTTTTTTAAACATTCTAACATCGCCCAGCACTGCGCGCAGACGAGCATTAATATGGCGAGACGTTTTGGGTCACGCGGCAGCCGAATCTTTCAATTTTAACTAACGATAACTTGAACACTATAAGTCGTAGAAACTGCGTTTTTTTTTTAAACTTCGTCGATGTTTTGGCTTTCCTTCGTATGCAGATGGAATGACCAAATTCTTTAAAACATAAAAGGTTCTCGCTTACTGAAAAAAGTGCTGCAATTAAAGTACCTACATGTTGAAGTTTCACCAAGTTTTACAAAAAAAAAACTAGAGTTTTCAAAAAAACAAAATGACTCAGTAGCCTTCGCTCACATTTCTTCTATGGATTAAAAAATATATAACGGAACTATCTCGATTAGTTCGCGAGGTATGTGTAAAAATGTAAGAGACATTAATTTTGTCACATTTATGACATTTTTCGTCATAAAAAAATTTGACCTTCCAAAAAATGTTGTAATTGGCCATTTCAGATAGCCTAGACCCTAGCCAATCATTCTGTGAAGGTCCCATGTAGTTGTACCTTACAATTTTTTTTAACTTATATTTGTCGATTTTTTAAATATTTTATTTAGAATGACAAACAACGTTCCTTTTGTTTTGCTCCTATCGTCAACATACTGCCATGACAATAAGGCATGTGCCGAAATAATCGATTATGATCCCAATATAATTACAAATTAATGTGCCTTCTTTTATGAATATAATATATACCACTTGGAACTTGCCTACCTTTAAACAGAACAGTAGGTAAAGAAACAAAAACATACTTTGCCACTTTGTATAACTTTCTCACAATATGGTTGGATTCATTAAATATTTAACTATTCTTCTATAACCGTCATATTAAATTGTAAATTTAAGCAAAAATCTTAACATTTTAATTTTTTATAGTGTTCACCGTGTATATATTGAACACAAAGGATATACTTTTTCGAGTAGGGTTAAGGCGTACTTTGCATACAAAATTTCATCCTTTTCCGTCAACTAGTTTTGGAGCTGTCGGGCTAACAGATAGACCGACAGACAGGAAGACGGAAATGGACAACATACATTGTTGTCATCTAGGAACCCCAAAACGGTAACATCTGTCAAAATCTCGGAAGGTCTGTTACGCCGTTAATAATTTCTTAGTTATTTTAGGTATATTATATTACCACTCGTTTTTTCAGTATTAACTGATTTCTAATAAAAAACAAACTTAGTATTTAATTTATTTGTAGGTGCTGGAACTTACTTTACGCAAATTATATTGTATATACTTAGGTTAAGAAAAAACAGTAATCCAATAACTTTTTCTTTATTTCAAATTTAACTAACTATAAGTAAAGAACGCAGCTCAACTGTGTGTTTTTAAATAAAAATATTTCCCTACATGTATTTAAAAAATATATTCTCAGTTTCTTTTTATCCGATATATTAAGTTTATTATTTGATCGATCTAAAACACACTTTAATGTTGTTTCTATTGTAACTACTTTATTATAGATAAATAATAGTTTGCAGTGTTGTTGCTAACAAATTGAACTGCGTTCTTATAGTAACTTTATGTTAATACAACTGATTAATTAAAAAACTGTAGTTTACTTTTAGTTTTATTCCGTTCCTACAGAGTAACCCTCGTAAAACAGCTCGGCCCGCTTACACATATCGCGTGCACGTATCGCCCTCGTAATTTGGGATTTCCGTCTGCGACCTCGCAAGTCTTAAAATTCGAGAAAATACATTCGGCTGCTGGCGGCGATGCTTTGATCTTAGAACATCACAGTGCCGCGCAGGAGTGACCCTTCTATGTGTTATATATTCGGTGATACTACTGTTGTAGTTAAAATAAAGACATAGGGTTACAATATGCACCGGTGTATAAGTGGTTGCCTATGACTAGAGCATATTGGCTAGTAATAAATAAAGCTGTGCAAACGGGGTTATTCCAGGGACGGCTCTAACCTAGTTGGAAATAAAATTAGGATTCGATTTGAAAATTTATCCACATTGTATAATTTGAAAATGCGCAATACGAAAATACTTCGGTTAAAGTAATATAACATACAGGGTGTCTAAAAAGTCTTAGTATGGCTAAATATCTTTGCTATTAATAAAGATAGAGACACCAAATTTTAGTTATATCTTATTGATTAATAAATCTACTTTTTATGTAATTTGACTTTTTCAATCCCCTTGGGGGTGATGCTAGGGAGTTGAGGTCCTTTCTTTTAAAAGTCTTCAGAAAAGAAACATTTTACCGCAAACCACATATTTTAATTCATTTTTAAATGGCTAGCCTATAAAAATTATAAATCGTAAATCGTATAATCGGCGGGACATATGTCGATCGTTGGTCGACCTCTTGTGCCATACAGTACCAGTCTTCGTGCACATTTATTTTTTGTTTTGTGGGGCACATTTTTTTCTAACTTTTTTCCAACTTTTTCTACTTCTTCATTTGTCGTTTTATATTTATTTGTTCATTCACTTTTAAGAATATATCCCCAATAGTCAACTTACCACTACGTGTTTAACTTTATAACTTTTTCCTCAAGTTTGTTTCGACTTTATTTTTTGTTTTTTGCCATCTGAGCAGTAGACCAAAATGCGTGCCACGCGCAAAGTGCTACACATGCGCACGGAATTTCAGGAGATGGACTTTGGTGTCTACATTTGAACCCACACCAGAATATATCAACAATGGTCAAGGTACCACTACGTATTTAACTTTATAACTTTTTTCCCAAATTTCCTTCGACTTTATTTTTCGTTATTTGCCATCTCTTCAGACACCCACGGTACGTTAGTACTTAGGCTTGAAGTCTACGTGTGATGTCTTAGATAAAAAAAAATCTGCGCAGTAGACAAAAATGCGCACCACGCGCAAACCGAGCGTGCTAGACATGCGTACGTAATTTCAGGAGATGTACTTGGGTGTTCTACATTCGAACCCATTCACTTTTAAGAATATATCCCCTATAGTCAAGGTACCACTACGTATTTAATTTTATAACTTTTCCCCCAGTTTTTTCGACTTTATTTTCCGTTTTTTGCCATCTGCGCTGTAGACCAAAATGCGTACCACGCACAAACCGAGCGTACTAGACATGCGCACGAGATTTCAGGGGATGTACTTTGGTGTCTACATCCAAACCTATCCACTTTCAAGAATATATCTCCAATAGTAAAACCACAACTACGTATTTAAGATATTTCTACGATTTTATGACGTCTTACTTTTTTGAACATTCTTAACTATGTGCCATTGTGACACCGCACAACAAGAATATGGGATGAAACATCAGCACATTTATTAAAAATATATAAACACAATCTTACGGTGGTACGGAACCCTATATGCGTGAGTCGAACTCGCACTTGGCCATTTGTTTTTATTTTACACAATCACAGCAACGCCCATGAATAAAATTATTTTTGTCAAATACCGTATACGTACGTACTTATTTTCGGCATTGAAGCCTCTTGTTATTTATTCAAGGGTTAGCCTTACCATAGTTATTAAGACTTTTGCGTCTTGTGAGAAATTCACAATATTGTAGTGGCACCATTTTTTTTCACACAATCACGGCAACGCCCATGAATTAAATTATTCCTGTCAAATACCGTATACGTACGTATTTACTTTAGGCATCACCGCCTCTGGTAACTGACTAACAGTGCCCGCCTTACTTATTACGTTAAAAGTTGTTTAGAATGACCACCATGAACTTCTTGGCAGTAATAAAGTCCATTTTGGAACTCTGCCAAGAAGTAACATCTGCCATGCTCGAAAAGACCTTTAAAATGAGGTACCACACGGCATAGGGTTGCATTTAGAATTTTTGACCTCAACTCCCTAGCGTAACCCCCAAGGGGGTTGAAAAAGTGAAATTACATAAAAAAGTAGATTTATTAACCAATAAGATACAACTAAAATTTGGTGTCTCTACCTTTATTAATAGTAAAGATATTTGCCCATGCTAAGACTTTTCAGACACCCTGTATGGTATATCACTGTAACCGAAGTATTTTCGTATTTCGCATTTTCAAATAACACAATGTGGATAAATAAATATTTGTATTTTATTTTCAGATCGAATCCTAATTTTATTCCCGACTAGGTTAGAGCCGTCCCTGGAATAACCCCCGTTTGACAGCTTTGCTTATGACCAATAAGGACGCGGTTAGTTCTAAAAGGTGTCTGGTCCTCCCATGTTGCCGATTCGGGGCGAAACGATTCGTGTTGATTGCATTATTTAAAAAAATATATTATAAAACGAGAGCTTTTTCTCATTTTTAATGTAATATAAAATGGTACGTATGTATTTTTTACATCGATATTCGCGTGGCACGGTGAATGCTGTATTTCTTCTGCACTGCTTCTATAATTTGGCAACAACGTTGGACAATAATTTGTCTGAGGTGACGCTATCCACTAAAATGTTTTTTTTGCCGTCAGTTCGTATAAGTTTTAGATTTTAAACGATTTCTAATGTTTCTTAATCCAAGATTCCGAGATGCTTAGCTTACGGATAGCGTTTTGCGGGGTACGATGAAGGAAATAGTGTATTATAGTAAGTATGCCAATTGAAAAAGTGAATTAACTGCGAAGTCGCGTTGAATGGAGAAAATCTTTCAACGGGTTCGGGGCCCCAGAGTACCTTAGTGTTCGGGACAATAATGAGGACAATATGGTACGAATCATGCTTGTTTGGGAGCAAATTAGAGACATTTTCGGTACATTCCCGGCTAGATAAGTACCAATCATTTTTTGCAACTTTTTATTAGTTTTACTTATTGATATTTAAATTATGTTAGGCAACTACTGGTTAAAACTAAGGCTGCGGACAGAAAGGAGTGAGTGGTTTCCCAGTGGCCTTTTTAACATTTTTTTAGTTTTTTCTTCAGAAAAGGTTTAAATTTGTTTTATCTTTGTCTTAAATTACGGGTAATAACAGAAAATAATTAAGATTCATAATATCTGGCAACGTTTACACAAATTCAATTGTTTTTAATTTTTCGCGCGCAAATTTACGTCAAGCGCCTTGTGTATGCTTAGTCAGGTGCGGCGAATATAGACTGGTTTTAGGGTATTTTTGAAAATTTTTAAAATGTTCGATTTAACAAAAAAAAAGTATTGGGTATGTCTGTAGACTACCCCAGGAGTCACCCATTCCAATATATGCAGTGAATTTAATAACACCCTGTATATATATATATATATATATATATATATATATATATATATATATATATATATATATATATATATATATATATTATATATATATATATATATATATATATATATATTGAAAATACTATTCTCACACTACGCCAACGTGTTGTCCAAGGAATATCATCCTTGGTGGTTCAATGACATGATATCACAGGTACAAATGAACCGTGCCACCCCGACGACCGGTTTCGATACTGTTAGATCTCATTCAGGCCGGGGACAGGCAAATTGCTCTGTGTCGAGCAGGTGTTAAATGGTCGAACCAACCGAAACAACTACTCCGAGGGCTAATACCCCTACCGGCATTGAATTACACGATTGATTCTGGGTTTGTCCGTTGGGAACGATATTGAAAATACTATTCTCACACTACGCCAACGTGTTGTCCAAGGAATATCATCCTTGGTGGTTCAATGACATGATATCACAGGTACAAATGAACCGTGCCACCCCGACGACCGGTTTCGATACTGTTAGATCTCATTCAGGCCGGGGACAGGCAAATTGTTCTGTGTCGAGCAGGTGTTAAATGGTCGAACCAACCGAAACAACTACTCCGAGGGCTAATACCCCTACCGGCATTGAATTACACGATTGATTCTGGGTTTGTCCGTTGGGAACGATATTGAAAATACTATTCTCACACTACGCCAACGTGTTGTCCAAGGAATACCATCCTTGGTGGTTCAATGACATGATATCACAGGTACAAATGAACCGTGCCACCCCGACGACCGGTTTCGATACTGTTAGATCTCATTCAGGCCGGGGACAGGCAAATTGCTCTGTGTCGAGCAGGTGTTAAATGGTCGAACCAACCGAAACAACTACTCCGAGGGCTAATACCCCTACCGGCATTGAATTACACGATTGATTCTGGGTTTGTCCGTTGGGAACGATATTGAAAATACTATTCTCACACTACGCCAACGTGTTGTCCAAGGAATATCATCCTTGGTGGTTCAATGACATGATATCACAGGTACAAATGAACCGTGCCACCCCGACGACCGGTTTCGATACTGTTAGATCTCATTCAGGCCGGGGACAGGCAAATTGCTCTGTGTCGAGCAGGTGTTAAATGGTCGAACCAACCGAAACAACTACTCCGAGGGCTAATACCCCTACCGGCATTCAATTACACGATTGATTCTGGGTTTGTCCATTGGGAACGATATTGAAAATACTATTCTCACACTACGCCAACGTGTTGTCCAAGGAATATCATCCTTGGTGGTTCAATGACATGATATCACAGGTACAAATGAACCGTGCCACCCCGACGACCGGTTTCGATACTGTTAGATCTCATTCAGGCCGGGGACAGGCAAATTGCTCTGTGTCGAGCAGGTGTTAAATGGTCGAACCAACCGAAACAACTACTCCGAGGGCTAATACCCCTACCTATATATATATATATATATATATATATATATATATATATATATATATATATATATATATATATATATATATATATATATATATATATATATATATATATATATATATATATATATATATACATATATATATATATATATATCTATATATATATATATATATATATATATATATATATATATATATATATATATATATACATATATATACAGTCAACTTCGGATATAACGAACTCCGCATATAACGAACGACCGGTTATTACGAACAAAAATTATGGTCCGGCCAAAACGACATAAGAATATATGTATTTTTTGTTCGTTTATAACGAACCCGGCTGTAACGAACTATCGGCTATAGCGAACCCTATTTTGATTAGTTTTTGCTTGTGAAAGTTCGGTTATAACGAACTATCGAAATTTCACGTACGTATTCCTCCCATATTTGTAATGTAACGTGTCGGGTAGCGACCCATGATAGAATAAGTATCGACCTGTCAGGCGCCATTTCAATTTTTAGTTTAATTTTGGCAATAGGCGAGGGGATATTGTCTGAGCATGGAGCAGAGCGCGCCAAAATTTAGCAAGAGAAAGACTATAACAATGTTGACTTAGTTACAAAACTGCAAAATGGGGTTGCAAATGCTTAAATCTGTATAGGGACTATAAGCTACAGAAGTTAAAAAATATTAATATTCGTAAATTTTAATAATAACAATTTTGACAACAAAAGTGTTGAGCCTGGTGATTACTTACAAACTAAAATTGAAAAACATGTACTAGAAAAAAGAAAAAAATGTAAAATTACTGAGTTTGTATAAATTATACAAATAATATGTACCTATGTATAATAAGTACATAATTTAAAAATACATATTATGTTGATTATACCTAATAAACGACTTATAAAAAATTGCTTTACAGATGTTAATAACTACATAGGTACTTGTTTTATTCTCTGCACTTCGGATATAACGAACGCCCTGCTATAGCGAACTGTTCAAAGGCCCCCTTGGTGGCTCGTTATATCCGAAGTTGACTGTATATATATATATATATATATATATATATATATATATATATATATATATATATATATATATATGTTATATGCGCTCTTCACCACGTGCCGTGGTTGACCTTCAGTCTCACGAGTTATTGCGGTCATATTGCAACACCTCTAAGAATGCATTGTAATCAGTATCCTCGTTTCGCAATGTTCACAAGTCGAAGGTACTGAATCAGCACTAAATTATATATAAAAACCCATGTTTGCTTTTATAGATAGTTCATACTCATTTTAGACCGTTACTATGTCCATTTGAAATTCGATATTTAAAGTAAAATAAAAAGTAATAAATTGTTTGATGTAACGAAGAAATAAAGTTTTTTAAAAATAAGTTTTGTGAAAAAGTGATTTAACAATTTGGCGCAGTCGCTGTAGGATCTGTCAACGCTGCTAGAACACGAGGCTTTCTAACTGGTAGCGGCGGATTCCAATCCCTCAACAGAAAGAACCTGCAAACATTGAGACGCTCTCACTTGGCAAACTACGGAAGGAACACCTGGTGAAGCCCCTGGTAGTCAAGGTCAAGAACACGACGCTTCGATGCTGCTGCTAGTATTGTAAGTAAATGAATCATCTCGTTTTTGTTTAAACTGTTGATTTTCTTTTTGTGTTAAGAAACTGTTCGATTTTCTAAGTTTCCCTGTTTTACAATATTTACCGTATATTTTCGAAAAATATTTTATTTTTAAACAACTTACTACATTTTTGAAAGTAAAACAAAAAAAAATGGCTCCTCCAGCAGATTCTCAAACAACTGCTGCGGCTAACACTAGCCAAGCGGAAATCGAGCCTTACAAACTCTCAGAAATATTTTCAATCGTTCCCGAATTCGAGGGTGACCAGATCTTTTTGGGTACATTTTTGAACGCGTGTGATCATGCCTACAACATGGCAACTACAGATCAAAAAACACTGTTAGTGATTCACATAAAAAATAAATTAAGGGGTAGAGCTGCACAGCTTATAAGCTCTAGAAATCCTAGCTCATATTTAGAAATAAAACAACTTTTAAATCTTCACTTTGGGGATTCTAGGGATCTTTCATCCCTTATACAAGATTTGCAAAGGCTTAAACAACTTTCTAACGAATCGCCACTTACTTTTTATAATCGGTTTACAGGTTTTAAATGCAAAAATGCACGCATTTATACAAAAGTCTATTTTAAATCAAGATCAAAAGAAAGCGCAATCGTCTTTAATAGACACCATGGCTCTTAATGCATTATTAGTAGGGCTAGAACCTAAGTTAGGGCAACTTATTCGTGCCGGTAACCCTTCTAACCTGTTAGAAGCACAAGCGCGAATCAGGAGAGAACTCCAACTGTCTTACCTCGAATCGAGTAAAACCGACAGACCTAACCCTCCAAGACAAAATTTAGTCCCGAGAAGACCACCACCTCAGCCTCTAAAATGCTTTAATTGTGGCCGCATTGGACACACAGCCAATCAGTGCCGCAGTCAACCACCACAACGCTACACTCCGCCTCAAAATCCTAATTTCCAGAGGCCAGTGAATCAAAACCCAACCTCAAATTTTTCCCATCAAGTTAGTACGCAAAATCAACATCAGCCCAAGCCACAACAATATTCAAATAATTTACCCCAAAATCGATCCCCATTTCCAAATAGGAATCCTAACTTCCGGCCTAATCCACAACGAACTTACCATGTAAATGCCAATGACTACCCACAAGACGAATTTTCATATTACCCCGACAACTACTATTATGGCAACGATTTTCAAGAATATCAAGACCCCAATAATTATCAACCCTCTTATGCTAGTGACGAATATCCCATGGAACCCTTTAACCAAGAAAATTATCAGGATTTTCTTACGCCCCCTGTCCAACAACACCCACCTGGAGAGAATTGTCAAGAAATCGACCCCATGATAGAAATCCAGAACCAAATCCAGACCATGAATTTGGACAACATGGATCCCGGTCTGAATTTCCCAGATCAAAAATTTCTTTAAATCCTCTTTTAACCGTCAACTCAAAAAATCTGTACTACATAAACGACGCTACAAAAAAATTCAAACTTCTTATAGATTCCGGTGCTGGAATCTCCATTTTTAAAGAAAACACTGTCAAAAATTATCGCCAAAGGTCTCCAGAAAACGTCACTATTCAAGGTATAACCGATCAAAAACTTGCTATTAAGGAATCAGCCCTCATCCCTTTTGACGAAGGCAATCCACATAAGGTTTATATTTATAACTTGGATATAGACTTTGACGGCATTTTGGGCCTAGATTTTTTAGAACATTATGAATGCGTAATCGATATTAAATCTAAGCAACTTATTACAAATTTTAAAACAATCCCTTTATTTAAAGTTGACGCTATTCAGAATAAAAATAAATTCACAGAAAATGTGTCGTGCAATAAAATTTCAATAGAAGCCCGTACAGAAAGAATTTTTAAATTAAAATGCGACCTTTCCAATACCGACGCTTTACTTATCGCGCAAGAAAAAGAAAAAGTTAGACTCCCGAATGCTCTAGTCAAAATAAACGCACATGGCGAATTTTACACATCTGTTATTAACGCCAACGCGATACCAAAAGAAATTGACTTTTCGGAGTTAACGCTAGAACCGGTAGATGACACTGCCGAACCATTCTATAATCTTAACACCGTGAACAAGGAAAAAAATGAATGTCAGCATGACAGAATATCTTTTATTAAAAATCAGCTAAGAACCGAACACCTCAACGAGGAGGAAAAAGAACTAATTACCAATTTGTGTTCAGATTTTGCGGACATTTTTTATCTCGAGGGAGACGCTCTGACGTTTACCAACGAAATAAAACATTCGATAGAAACGAATGGCGCTCGTCCTGTCTTTACCAAATCCTATAGGTATCCTCAAATTCATAAAGAGGAAGTGAAAACTCAAATAAATAAAATGTTACACGAAGGTATCATCCAACCCTCCGTCTCACCGTGGTCATCGCCAGTTTGGGTGGTTCCCAAAAAACTGGATGCTTCTGGAAAGCAGAAATGGCGCGTTGTAATCGACTACCGTAAGCTAAACGAGCTGACTGTAGATGATAAATACCCCTTGCCTAACATTTCTGACCTTCTGGATCAGCTAGGAAAGTGCCAATACTTCACAACCCTAGGTCTCGCCTCTGGATTCCACCAGATAGAGATTGAACCCAGAGATATTGCCAAAACAGCCTTCTCTGTTGAAAATGGCCATTATGAATTCGTCCGAATGCCTTTCGGCTTAAAGAACGCCCCGTCCACATTCCAGCGTGTCATGGACAATATCCTTCTAGGAATTCAAAATGAGCGTTGCCTAGTATACATGGACGACATAATAATTTATTCTCCAACTATCCATGAACACATTTCTCGTCTTACTGAGGTATTTAAACGCCTTCGGAAAGCAAATCTCAAAATTCAACCTGACAAATGTGAGTTTCTGAGAAAAGAAGTCGCCTATCTTGGACATCTCATCACTCAAGACGGCGTTAAGCCAAATCCCGCAAAAGTTGATTGCATTCTCAACTTTCCTGAACCAAAAAACTCCAAAAATATCCAGTCTTTCCTAGGACTAGCAGGCTACTACCGCCGATTTATCCCAAATTTTGCCAAGATTTCAAAACCTCTGACGAAGTTATTGAAAAAAGACACCCCTTTCACTTTCGACTCAGATTGTAAATCATCTTTCAATGAGTTAAAACAAGCCCTTGTTTCTAACCCCATTCTAGTCTATCCAAATTTCGAGGAACCCTTCCTGTTAACCACAGACACAAGCGCATTTGCTATTGGTGCCGTACTTTCACAAGGCCCAGTTGGAAAAGATCTTCCCATTGCATACGCTTCCCGAACCCTGTGTAACGCGGAAACAAAATATTCGACCATAGAACGCGAATTACTTGCCATTGTTTGGGCCGTAAAACACTTCCGTCCCTATCTTTTCGGCAGAAAATTCACTCTTATTACGGACCATCGCCCGTTAACATGGTTATTTTCCATTAAAGATCCAGGAAGTCGTCTAGCAAGATGGCGTCTAAAACTGGAAGAGTACGACTATAAGATAGAGTACAAACCCGGGAAAATAAATAAAAACGCTGACGCACTCTCGCGAATAAAGATAAACTGCTTCCAACAGTGTGCAAAATTTCAGTCTAAAGTTCACGTCTCTAATGAAGACGATAAAAATAGGCCCTCCACTAGCGGTTTACAAAGAAATTCCGACAACGAAGACGAAGACAGCGAAAACGAAACAGACCTCGACAAAATCAAAGAAGAATACAATACTTTTGTCCATCTCTATAAAACAAAATCAATTATCGATTACTCAAAATTTGAGATTACTAACTCTCAACTTCTGGACAAGTCCCACAAAAACATAGTTACCTTCTTTTGGCAAAATAAAATGGAAGATCTCCATTACAAAATTATTGACGATATTTTCGAAGAACATCCCGAGTTTCTCCCCAACCAAATAAACATCCTGTCAAGCAAAACGGTCAAAGATAGGAAATACCTTATCATTCCCTTACGGTTTGACCCCAGCAACGTGGTATCTCATTTATTTTACATTTTATACAAATGCCAAAACGAATTTGATATCGCAAAAACCTACTGTGTAGAAAACAACCTAAATTTACCTATCTTAGAAATTTTTTCATTTATCTTTGACGAAAAAGAAATAAAACTTAAAATATGTCAAAACATTGTTGCAACCCCTGACCACGATCAAATACCCATAATCTTAGACCAATACCACACGGGAAAAAATAACTTACATCGCGGAATAAATGAAACTATAAAACGCGTAAAAGAAAAATACAATTGGCCCGGTCTTACTAAAGACGTAGAGAAATTTATAAAAGCATGTGAAATTTGTCAAAAAGTCAAAATTTGTCGAAAAAACCTAACCACCCCTCTTGTAATAACGGAAACGCCAAAAACACCATTCGAAAGAATTAATATCGACATATTTGAATATCCAACGCGAAACTATGCGCTTACGATTAGGGATGAATTAACTAAATTCACTCAAGCATATCCATTAGGAGACAAAAAGGCCTCAACCGTAGTCAATACTTTATTGGTATTTTTCCAGCATTACGGTACGCCACTAAGAATCCATTGCGATCATGGCCGTGAATTTGACAATTCCCTAATGAAAGATCTCTGTGAACTTTATGACATAAAGTTAACCTTTTCCAGTGTTAACCACCCACAATCAAACGGTTCTGTAGAAAGATTTCACGCAACTCTTACCGAGATGCTTAGAGCCCATACGGCAGAAAACCCCGACGAACATCCATTCAATATTCTCCCTTACGCAGTTATTTGTTACAACAACACCAAAAATAAAACTCATGGTTTTTCACCGTACGAACTAATTTTTGGACACACGTCCAGTAGACCTCCAGAAACCCTGTATAACCAAAAAGAACTCATCTCAAAGTACATTAGAGATTTAAGTAACCGGATGGAGTACTACTATAAAATCGCGAGAATGAAAACGGAACAGCAAAAGGAAAAAGCAAAAATTAGATTCGACCGATCTGTCTCAGACAAAATTCCCGATTATAAACCCGGAGACAAAGTATACATTAAGGAATCCCAGATAAAAGATAAGGCACAAAATAAATTTAACGGTCCTTTCGAAATCTTAGAAGTTTTCAAAACATCAGCTACCGTGCAAAATCCCCAGACTCAGCAAAAATCCAAAATTAACTTTGATAGATTAAAGCCATACTACGAATAGTCTCCTTCTTTTCAGACTCTTCGGGCTGCTATCAGTCACTACATCTCAGTACACCGTAACGTCGATAAATAACACCATAGGACTCTTTTTCCATGAAGAAAGCACCATTAAAATATCAAACGATAAATGGGCACTGCTTGTCTACAAAGAACTCCAGCCCATCAAAGAAGCCATTTCCAATAACGACAAAATTCTTTCTAATCTGATCAACGTCTTTCAGGCCCCCAAAATGTTAGCCTTTAAAGCCGAAATTCAAACCCATATCAGCCTCTTGAAGCAAATTGCTGACTCAGTAAACCTAAAATACAAGGAGGTTATGACGGATACGAAACATTACAATTTTCGAACAAAACGCGGCGTATTTAATGGAATAGGTACTGTTTGGAAATCAATAACGGGTAACTTAGACGCATCAGATGGCGAATATTTCAACGAGTGCATAGAAAAAGTGACTCACGACGAACGACAAATCGAAAATCTATTAAAAAATCAAATTTCGGTAACGACGTCTGTTATTAGAAACTTTAATTCAACCCTTCAGAAACTTCAAATAGCCGAAGAAACCTTTAATAATGACATAGTAAAAATTCGCGAAGCTATTTTTAACATTTCTGATGTTATGGTCTTTTATGAAGGTCAGTTACAAATAGTGAACTTGTGTGAATCATTAATGGAAAGTTATGTATTCTTGGAAGACTCTCTTAACGATATACTAGATGCGATAACTTTTGCTCGTTTAAAAATTCTACATAGTTCAATTATCACCCCTAGAGATCTTGTAGCCTCTTTGCAGGAAATTTCTCGTTCCTTAGTAAAAATTAATTTACCACTACCCACGTATGGATCTAATATTGCGGAATACCTAGAAATTATACAATTAGAAGCATACCAATCAGATTCAAAAATAATTTTTGTTTTAAAAATTCCTCTAACTGATCATGAAACCTATACCTTGTACCATCTGTATCCAATCCCAATATTAGATAATCGAACAGGTCTGCATCACATTTTACCTACAACTCAAAAATATATTGCGCGTGATGATGATTCATTGCTCTATATATCTTTCCAAAATCTGGATAACTGTATGCAATTAGGAACCAACACCAAGATCTGCTCCGACGTGCTTCCGTATCCCATTGATAGCGATGCCATGTGTGAAGCACAACTACTCAAACACCTCAGTAAACTGCCAAAAACCTGCCAGACTTCACTCCTTTTTGCCAAAGAGTACAATGTTCAAGAACTAAGCCAAAACTACTGGTTAATCACCGTTTCTGACCCTTTGCCTGTGACAATAAAATGTGAAAGTAAGAACGTTGTCACCAAGTTACTAAACACCAACTCCTTACTGAAGCTGCAACCAGGTTGTAACGCCTTTATTGGAAACACAAGGGTACATGCCAAATATCCCGTTGACAAGTACAAAAATGTTACTTATCAAAATCACCCGGTAATCATACCTTATGATTGCTGTAGCCACCTACCCGAAAAACCACACATTCCCGAGCTAAAGCCACTGAAGCTTAACAAAATTGATGTAGACGATTTGAACATTGCCCAGCATAAGCTTAATCAGTACTCCGACGAATTGGACAGACTGATTAATGAACCCTTCGTAACCAAGCATCTCCATTGGTTCACAATACTCACCATCACATTAATTGCCGTCCTGGCTACCCTCTACGTCCTTTACAAATGTAGGCGCAGAAGACCCCGCAGAATTGGAATGGCCATCACCAACGACGACCATCCACAACCACCTCCAATGCCCAAATCCAGAGAACTAGTCCATCAAAAGCTATGTAATTTACTTCCAAAGAGAAGACCAAGTGCCCGCTCTGCTAGTGAAGCTTTAGAAGAAGAAGTTGAACTCCAAAATAATGAACATTGAAAAGCTGCTGCAAAGCACCATCTTTTTTTTTAAAGGGGGAGTTGTTATATGCGCTCTTCACCACGTGCCGTGGTTGATCTTCAGTCTCACGAGTTATTGCGGTCATATTGCAACACCTCTAAGAATGCATTGTAATCAGTATCCTCGTTTCGCAATGTTCACGAGTCGAAGGTACTGAATCAGCACTAAATTATATATAAAAACCCATGTTTGCTTTTATAGATAGTTCATACTCATTTTAGACCGTTACTATGTCCATTTGAAATTCGATATTTAAAGTAAAATAAAAAGTAATAAATTGTTTGATGTAACGAAGAAATAAAGTTTTTTAAAAATAAGTTTTGTGAAAAAGTGATTTAACATATATATATATATATATATATATATATATATATATATATATATATATATATATATATATATATATATATATATATATATATATATATAACAAGAACTGGTTTGTCTTGGGGTATCGGTCCTAGTGATGGCTTTTTTGAATAAAACGCTTTTTAGCTACGCCAAGCTTTCGATAATGTTTATTATCTTCATCAGGGCTACAATATGAAACAGTAAATGAGTTGACTTATATTTAAAACACATTTATAAAGCAAAGAAAAGAACTGGAAAAATTACAAGATGAATTCTACATAACTAAATTACTTACTGCTAGTGCATTTCTTTCTTAAGATAGTTTCCACGAGAAACAGTCATTATATTGTTACAATAATTAGTATTTTTATGTTTTTACATTTTAATAATTTTCTGGCCTATTTACGTGGATGGTAAAAATGATTTGCTTCCAAAATGATAGTGAAGGAATTTGTCGGAGTTTTTTTCCCCCAGTTTTTTGCATTTTTTGTTGGTTAAGCTATGATTTATTCGGTGTTGGTTAACATTCTACTAACTTAGCCGTAACCTTGATGATTATTTAATTGTGTAAGACATCAGTGCACAAACTTTTTTTGATTGATAAATTGTCACCCGATGTCATTTCCCTTTGAAAAAAGGTATTGTGAAAGTGAACTGCGGAAGGGCTGGTTTGGTTAGATAGATAGGTCAGCACTTTCATTGTTGGTGGTGCTGTTTGTGTTGACATTTAAGGTTAATAAGTTTGAGTAAATGACGCTGAGGCCCTCAATGTCAGCTCTTGTGTTAATTGATTTTGTGGCAAAACGCTACGGGTAGCGCCATCTCGGCAGATCTAGGCCAAGTAATACACACACCAGCGCCAACACTAAAGACACATGTCACAATTAGTAATGGAAGTCACCTGCAAAGACATCAAGTCACAATTGCAGGGTGACCGCTAGGTGGTGCGCATCTCAAAGACGATCCTCGTCAGTAGTAATGAAATATATAAAATTCCAAACATCGAACAAAGTTCGATATTATGGAATGTATATCAGTTTTGATTTCTCTCTGGCGTCTCATCCCCGGACGCGTTTCGCCGTTAATTGATTTTGGTTGTCGGAAAATTTCAACCATTTCTAGAAACAGCCTCTTACTGCCGTTCACCTCACTACACAAAACTTGGGTTTCATCATAGTTGAATCTATGTCCCAATTCATTTGTGTGTTTGGAAAGAGAACATGATTTTTTATTCAACCTACAATCACTTTCGTGTTGTGTGATTCTGTCTTTTAGTACCCTGGACGTTTGTCCTATGTATATACCCTTACATTCAGAGCAAGGAACACTGTACACGACACTTGATCTTTTCATGGCTTCGTCTTTATCTTTCAGTTTACTAAAAATTGTACCTATTGTTTTTGTGTGTTTGAAAGCAATTTTTATATTTGGTTCAGATTTAAATAACTTACTAATTTTGGGTGCTATTTCTTTAATATAAGGTACGGAATAATAAAAGGTGGGGTTTTCTTCAAGAAAAGCACTAATTTCCTGGGAAATAGTATTATTATCGCGGCCATGGGGATTGTCTGGACTCGTGTTAAAGATTAATTTTTTCAAAAATTTTGGCGGATATGAGTTATCCAGGAGAATACTGTAAAGTTTTTTAAAGTTTTTCTGTACCAAGGATGGATGTGAGATCCTTTGTATTCGTGTTTTTAGAGCTATTATTAAGTTGATTTTGGTTTTGGTGTTGTGACTGGAATGGTAATTAATATATCTGCCCGAGCTTGTCGGTTTTGTGTACCAATCCAGAATGATCTGGTTTGAGGGTTTTCTTATGAGTTTAGTGTCCAGAAATGGTACACTATCCTCATTTTCAGTCTCCACCGTAAATTGGATATGATTGTTATAGCTGTTAAACACACTCAAGATCTCTGTAACACCCTCCCCGGGCACAGAAGTTATGATGTTATAAACGTATTTTTTTATAAAAGGTAATTGAAAGGAGAGTTTTGGTATGCACGACTCCAGCAAATCATCCATGACATATTGTGATAAAATGGGAGAAAGTGTGGCTCCCATAGGGGTGCCTAGTGTTTGTTTGTAATATTTATTGTCAAATTTAAAATAAGTGTTATCGAAAATAAATTTTAAAATTTCTAGAAAGCCATGTAGATCTAAATTTGTGTAATGAGTAATGGTTTGCCAGTGTTTAGTGACGCTATCCTTGACTAGCGTATAAGGAATGTTGCTAAACAGAGACACAACATCCAGGCTTATCAAGACGTAGCCTTCTGGCAATTGTTTTTCATTAATGAAAGTGGAAAATTCAAATGAGTCCGTGATCCAGTATTCATTGCTCTGGCTATAAGAATTCGTTAAAACCTCTGTAAGAAAAGTAGATAATTTGCTAGTAGGGGAATCGATCGAGGAAATAATGGGTCTCAATGAAAGAGATGGTTTATGAATTTTTGGTAACCCATAATATTTTGGGGAAACTTGATTATAAATAGTGAGAGTTTTTGCTACCTCCTCGGTCAATTGCCCTTTATTTTTAAATTTTTTTATAAGAGTATTGGCTTTTTGCTGGACAGTAGATGTCTCCCCTGTTTCCCCAAAATATTATGGGTTACCAAAAATTCATAAACCATCTCTTTCATTGAGACCCATTATTTCCTCGATCGATTCCCCTACTAGCAAATTATCTACTTTTCTTACAGAGGTTTTAACGAATTCTTATAGCCAGAGCAATGAATACTGGATCACGGACTCATTTGAATTTTCCACTTTTATTAATGAAAAACAATTGCCAGAAGGCTACGTCTTGATAAGCCTGGATGTTGTGTCTCTGTTTAACAACATTCCTTATACGCTAGTCAAGGATAGCGTCACTAAACACTGGCAAACCATTACTCATTACACAAATTTAGATCTACATGGCTTTCTAGAAATTTTAAAATTTATTTTCGATAACACTTATTTTAAATTTGACAATAACTATTACAAACAAACACTAGGCACCCCTATGGGAGCCACACTTTCTCCCATTTTATCACAATATGTCATGGATGATTTGCTCGAGTTGTGCATAGCAAAACTCTCCTTTCAATTACCTTTTATAAAAAAATACGTGGATGACATCATAACTTCTGTGCCCGGGGAGGGTGTTACAGAGATCTTGAGTGTGTTTAACAGCTATAACAATCATATCCAATTTACGGTGGAGACTGAAAATGAGGATAGTGTACCATTTCTGGACACTAAACTCATAAGAAAACCCTCAAACCAGATCATTCTGGATTGGTACACAAAACCGACAAGCTCGGGCAGATATATTAATTACCATTCCAGTCACAACACCAAAACCAAAATCAACTTAATAATAGCTCTAAAAACACGAATACAAAGGATCTCACATCCATCCTTGGTACAGAAAAACTTTAAAAAACTTTACAGTATTCTCCTGGATAACTCATATCCGCCAAAATTTTTGAAAAAATTAATCTTTAACACGAGTCCAGACAATCCCCATGGCCGCGATAATAATACTATTTCCCAGGAAATTAGTGCTTTTCTTGAAGAAAACCCCACCTTTTATTATTCCGTACCTTATATTAAAGAAATAGCACCCAAAATTAGTAAGTTATTTAAATCTGAACCAAATATAAAAATTGCTTTCAAACACACAAAAACAATAGGTACAATTTTTAGTAAACTGAAAGATAAAGACGAAGCCATGAAAAGATCAAGTGTCGTGTACAGTGTTCCTTGCTCTGAATGTAAGGGTATATACATAGGACAAACGTCCAGGGTACTAGAAGACAGAATCACACAACACGAAAGTGATTGTAGGTTGAATAAAAAATCATGTTCTCTTTCCAAACACACAAATGAATTGGGACATAGATTCAACTATGATGAAACCCAAGTTTTGTGTAGTGAGGTGAACGGCAGTAAGAGGCTGTTTCTAGAAATGTTTGAAATTTTCCGACAACCAAAATCAATTAACACAAGAGCTGACATTGAGGGCCTCAGTGTCATTTACTCAAACTTATTAACCTTAAATGTCAACACAAACAGCACCACCAACAATGAAAGTGCTGACCTATCTATCTAACCAAACCAGCCCTTCCGCAGTTCACTTTCACAATACCTTTTTTCAAAGGGAAATGACATCGGGTGACAATTTATCAATCAAAAAAAGTTTGTGCACTGATGTCTTACACAATTAAATAATCATCAAGGTTACGGCTAAGTTAGTAGAATGTTAACCAACACCGAATAAATCATAGCTTAACCAACAAAAAATGCAAAAAACTGGGGGAAAAAAACTCCGACAAATTCCTTCACTATCATTTTGGAAGCAAATCATTTTTACCATCCACGTAAATAGGCCAGAAAATTATTAAAATGTAAAAACATAAAAATACTAATTATTGTAACAATATAATGACTGTTTTTCGTGGAAACTATCTTAAGAAAGAAATGCACTAGCAGTAAGTAATTTAGTTATGTAGAATTCATCTTGTAATTTTTCCAGTTCTTTTCTTTGCTTTATAAATGTGTTTTAAATATAAGTCAACTCATTTACTGATTCATATTGTAGCCCTGATGAAGATAATAAACATTATCGAAAGCTTGGCGTAGCTAAAAAGCGTTTTATTCAAAAAAGCCATCACTAGGACCGATACCCCAAGACAAACCAGTTTTTGTTGTTTAACTAGTGGGTCAAGACTACCCTTCTTCTTTATATATATATATATATATATATATATATATATATATATATATATATATATATATATATATATATATATATATATATATATATATATATATATATATATATATATATATATATGTTTGAACGTAGACTTTCACGGATGGAGAAATGTGAAGAAATATTGATCCGGGAGTACATCCGTTCGTTTGTTGAATTCCTGTTGGAATCTGGCAGACGTTTCGCCAAGGTCTCACTTGGCATTATCAATGCTTACTCGTTGCTGTCAAGTCGTAAACTGATCCCAGGAATCCAGATTCCAACAGGAATTCAACAAACGAACGGATGTACTCCCGGATCAATATTTCTTCATATATATATATATATATATATATATATATATATATATATATATATATATATATATATATATATATATATATATATATATATTTGGTATATCATCTAGATCTAGAGATATCGTTTGAGATGCATTAAATATCTTGTGAAGTTGTTTAAGGATATTTTATTTTGTTTTCTTATTTTCTCGAAAAATAGTTGACCAAATCAAGAATAGCAGCGTAGCTTATTTTACTTTTTCTTGCTCTATATTATAATGGCTCCAAAATCAAAACTTAGTGAAAAAAAAAACGTTGGATAGGAAGCGTCCATGATGCACGACTTTTGCAGAACAGCAGCCCTATTCAACGAATGGAAGGGGCAGTGGCAGCTTATGAAATTTCAAAGTTGTTTATCTCTGTTCCTACTTACAGGACCCGTACCAAATTTAGGGGTTTTAATAGTAAGCCCCCTGGGAATGTTTTGGTAAAGAAAAGCACATTTTGTAATTTGCGAAAAAAGTTGAATTTTTTTTAGCCCTCCTGGGAAAAACAATGAATGCGTTTAGGTATTTTATTTATTATTCTTTCTAAACAAATTTTACATCATTTTGTCGAGAATTTTTAAATTTTAAAAGAAAAAAATATGTTAGTAGAAATTTATAGTCATTTGAATTTTTTTAAACCTAAAATATAATAAAAAAAAATCAAATGACTATAACTTTCTACTAACACATTTTTTCTCTTAAAATTTAAGAATCGTCTACAAAATGATGTAAATTTGTGTAGAAAAAATAATAAATAAAATACCTAAACGCGTTCATTGTTTTTCCCATAGGGGGCTAAAAAAAATTCAACTTTTTTTCGCAAATTACAAAATGTTTTTTTTCTTTACCGAAATATTCCCAGGGGGCTCGCTAAAAAAGCCCCTAAATTTGGTACGGGTCCTGTAAGTAGGAACAGAAATATACAACTTTGAAATTTCATAAGCCGGCATTGGGAAGGGGGCTAATGTTCAATTGCTTCCGAAAGCAGTTTTTAGTGGTTAACGGTAATTCTTTATTAAAATGTCTTATGACACTAATTATTGATGTAGCAAAGGCTGCCTACAATAGAGCACATATAAAATAGAGAAATTTTCCTGGATGACCAAATGATGAATAAAGAAATGTTAAATTTTTTTTTTCGTAGGTTGTTGGACGGATCTACGAAAATCTTGTGAACATTTTTTCAAAATAAGGTTTTTTTGATTTTTTTTTTTGGAAAAACTATTTTTCCACAAATAAACATTTTGTCAGTGTACCCACACTTCAAAAAACACTTTTACGGAAAAATAATTTAAATAATAAATAAAATAATTTTTCGAATATGCATTAGAGAAGAGTTATTATGGTCCCCTAATTATAAATTTTGTATTCACAAAACTGTTTTTAAAAAACGTACAACTATGTTTACTCGAGGCTCTTTATTCCAATACTGACTTATTTTCTACTTTACATTCTTTTTATAGTAGGGCGAAGGGTACTTATCGCTAGAAACTATTAACTAATACATTATCTTAATGGTAATGTGTGAAAGTGTCATTGAGACGTTAGAAAGCAGGAATGTCTGGTTCCTTAATTCCTCCCTCCTTAAGCTTGGATCTCCTGAGACAAGCAAGAGTTGACTTGGACAGCTTGAAGAGGTATTGCTTGTTCGGTATTCATTTTGATTTTTCCATCTCTCTTCGTACAGTTATTAATTTTGGATCTAAACTTGTATGCAAAATATATTGAACACAATAGAAATAATATTACATACAAACTAAAAGACGTAGATCGACTTTCCCATTTTAAATCCATTAAAGTTACATTATGTTGCAGATTTTCTATCTTATTTTTAACATTATGATACGTATCTAAAGGTTGGAAGTTAATTCTTTGCACTTCAAAGTTGTAGTTATTATGCTCATTAGGTATTTTAATATTGGTATTTGAGATTCCTTTAAATACGTAATTATTATTGAGTACTGAAATTTCACAAAATTTACTAATTATAGTAGGTTGACTTATAGTAATATGAGTTTTATTACAATGTTCAAATATTGACAATTTTTGATTTGTGTTTACTATTAATTGGTTGTTATTCATAACATTAACATACGAATAGTTAACACTATTAACTACTGGACAGTTGGTCAGTGTTTTAACATTACATTCACTATTCAAAATTTTATAACATAGAGCCTGATTAATACTTAATTCTATACAGGGTGCTTCTAAGAAGTAAATATCTTTGTCCTCTAATACATATGAATGTGGTATGACAAGTAAATTGGTACGATTAAACAATACTGGGTATAATTTTTGATAGTTATAAATAGTTCTATAAATAATGGGGATTTTTAATACAAAGATTATTTCGTGCTCCGAAACTATGGTATTTAATTTGCAAAGGTTCATAAACTCAAAATAAAAGAGTTTTGAAAAAGGGATGAGTTCATTGTGAGGAAAAATAGAATTTAGCAGTCGTTCTATTTCAATTATAGCTGAGGTATCTATAAGTAAAAGGTTAATCTCTTCCTTAATACTAAAAGTTATGATATTTAATATTTTATCAATTATTCAAGGCTTTTTATATTGAAAATTTCTTTGAGGAGGAATTCCTGTATTTTTACTTCTTCACTAAGTTTATTAATATTTTCTGACGTTTGGAAGAATTGGGAGTTTATTTTATTAGTAGTATTTTCAAATTTATTTTGTAAAAATGATAACAATGATAGAGTTTTAGTATTTTGAAGATTTCATTTATTTTCATTTTTTCGTAGAATTTGCATATTTGACATGATGTCTTTGAGATCAGTTTGATCCAAGTTACCGGTAATGTATCTAATAGCTGTACCGAAACCATCAAATAGACTTCGTTTGTTTCTTTGTTTTGTTAACAATTTATATTTTGCTTGAAGCGAAATAATTGAATCCTCCAAATAATTATATAGTGTATTATTACTTATTTTTAAACTTATAAAATAAGCGTTAGTAAGGCAACCGTGTATATTTTTATTAATAGAGGTAAGGTTAATATGAAAGTAGGTTTTATGATAAAAATTAACTAAAGATGCTAAGCCTAAGTTTTCTTGTATATAGGGAACATTTTTAATCTTTTGAAGTTCCTGGCTGTTGGCCATCTCTGGGATCAGGATGGTTGTCGAAATCCTGTAAAGAAATTTGTTTTCTTTGAGGACGTACATTTCTTAAATGAAAAGTTAAATTAGGTTCACCGTCAATTTTTATTTCTTCCTTGTTTTGTCGTATCTTTTCATTGTTAAGTTTACGGTATAGCGCACGAGTTTTTTGGCCTCTTGCCTTAGAAGTTTTTAGGTATATTGGTTGATTTATTTTGATGTTAGGTTCTGAAATATTTTGATTTCTTTTTTCAATGATCTTTTCAGTCTTCTGTTTTATGTTATGCGAAAGTTTTTCATAAAAGGGTAGTATTTCCTTTCGACGTTTTTCATTATAGTGTCCATAAATGTTTTTATCAATTTCCATTAAATGTTTATTTAGATTTTCGTAAGGGCCGTATAGTAAAGAAAAGGGGGTGAAATTTGTGGTAGAATGGAAGCTTTGATTATATATTAATATAGCGGTTATCATTAAATCTTTAATCGTTTAATCGTTTTTATTTTGCATTCGTAAGACGCGCAATTTTTCTTTTAGAGTACTATGAAATCGTTCTAGGGGCGATAGAGAAGTGGGATTCATAGAAGAAGTAATATGATATTCGATGTTATGTAATCGAAGATATTCTTTAATAGTAAGGTTATTAAATTCACCTGCGGAGTCAGAAGTTATTTTGTCTGGTAAATTATGGTGAGACATGAAACGGCATAATTTATTTAAAATACTGGTAGCGGTTTTAGATTGTATGTGATATACTTGTGCATATTTGCTAAAAAGGTCAATTATAGTTCAAAAGTTGTCATTCTCAATGCTAAAAGTGTCTATAAAAATATGTTCAAAAGGTTTATTAGCAATTAAGGCTCCTTTAAGGGGTGTTTTGATAGGACGTCGCGTCGTTCGTATTTTGACATTAAGCAAATCTGGCATTGATTTATATGATTGGTAATAAGTTTTTTAATCTGCGGTGTATAATCTAATTTTTGAAAATGATTGTATGTTTCATTAATACCATTATGCGTTTGGCTATGATATAGAGATAGTTCAGCCATAAATTGTTCTTTATTTAAAAGGATTGGTTTGAAGGTGGCTTTTATGAATTTTAAGTTTTTAAAATGATCTTTGAGTATTTTAATTATTTTTGATTCAATAATTTTTTCCTCGTAATAAATACCATAACTGAGGTTAGGGTTTATATACTCTTTAATAAATTGTAAAATATCATTTTCATTACCATGTCTTAGTGTGACCTGGAATGAATGTTTGCCTAATTTTTCGACTGAATATGAATCCATTAATTTCAAAATAATATGATTTTTAAAAGTATATATATTTTTTTCGGAGTATGAAAGACCACAAATAGGGTTTTCTTCAGATGTATGTATAGTACCATCATCATCGTTATTATCAAGGAGACTTAATCTTTCAATTAGGGGTAAATTGTCTAGAAAGTCGTCGTCGGGGTTTTCTTCGATGGTGTTGTTTAATATTTCGTCAGCATCATTAGGGCTTAAATTAAATTCTGATTCAATATTGGGGAAAATAGAGAGTAAATCATCGTCCTGACTAATTATTTTATTGGTTTTGTCTTTTCGCGTTATTGCATTAATTTCGATTCTACTAAGGGCATCTGCTACTTTGTTTTCTTTATGTTTTTTGTATCTAATTTCGAAATTATATTCCTCTAGCCGTAATTTCCATCGTACTAATCGCTGATTAGGTTCTTTAAGGGAAAATAACCAAGTAAGAGGCTTATGATCTGTTTCAATTATAAATTTTTGACCAAAAAGATAAGGGCGAAAATGTTTGCAAGAATCAATGATGGCAAGTAATTCCTTATCGATCGTTGCGTAATTTCTTTCTGCCGTGTTTAATGTACGAGAGTAAGAAGAGCTAGGTCTACCACCTTGTGATAACACAGAGCCTAGTGCTACGTTGCTGGCATCGGTTGTTAAGCAGAATTCTTTGTTGAAGCCGGGGTATGCAAGTACAGGGGCATTACAAATTGTTTCTTTACATATATTAAATGCTTCGAGATACTCGGGGTTATTTATATCAATTTTCTCATTTTTTCTTAAACATTTCGTAAAAGGTTTCGTTAAATGCGAGAAATTTTTAATAAATTTGCGGTAATAACCTACAAGACCTAAGAAAGCTTGTATTTTTTTTATGTTTTTCGGCAAAGGTAAATTAATTATACTTTTAATTTTTTCTTCATTCGGCTTAATACCTTCAGGGGTGATGACGTGTCCTAGGAAAGGGACTTCTTTTCCTAGGACTTATCTAATTGTATTTTTAAATTAAATTGGTTAAGTTTTTCAAATATACGTTTTAAATGTAAAATGTGTTCATCAAGGGATTTAGAGTAAACGACTATATCATGCATATATACAAAACAAAATTTATGTAAATATCTTAAAAGAATATGGTCCATCATTCGTTGGAATGTGGCCGGTGCATTTTTCAAACCAAAGGGCATTCTTGTATATTCAAAATGGCCGTTTTCTACAGTAAACGCGGTTTTTTCTATCGAGTCTTTATGTAGAGGTATTTGGTGAAAGCCTTGTGCTAAGTCAAGAGTGGTAAAATATTGACATTTTCGTAAATTTTCTAAAATTTCTTCCGTTCGCGGTAACGGATATTTATCCTCGATAGTTTTTTCATTAATTTTTCTGAAATCTATTACCATTCGCCATTTTTTTTTTGCCTGAGGCGTCCAATTCTTTGGGCACAATCCAAACCGGACTAGAATATGGTGATATCGAAGGTCGAATTATTTCATTGTCTAAAAGTTTAGCTACTTGTTCTTGAATTTCTTGCTTTAAATGATACGGATATCTAAAATTTTTTACATAAGCTGGATCATTATCCTTAGTTCTAATAGAATGAGAAGTAACGTTAACAGACAGTTTTGTTTCAGGGTTATAAAATACACTTTTGTATTCGTAACATAATTTAATTATTTTTGCTTTTTCTTCACAATTCATGTGATTAATTCTAAGAACTTTATCTATTTGCAAGTTACTTGAAGTTTTTACTTCGTTAATATTTTCCTTGGCTTCGCAACTACTTATAGGTTCAGTATTGATATTATTTATATTTAAATTATTTAAATCGTAAGGATAATTTACTTCATAGTTATTTACGGTACATATGCTTTCAGGTAAAATGTTATTATCATTTAATTTGATACTTGGTACTAAGACCTCTCCATTTTTAATTGGACTTATTATTTTATTGTTTTTATTTATATCTTCTTGATAGTAAATTTTAGTTTGAGGCATTATTAAACACTTATTTTTTATGTCAATGTTACACTCTAAATTAACTAAATCCTTAAAACTAAGTAAACAGTCGAATTTCGGATGCAACGGTAAAATTAAAAATTCTATTGGCGTGAAATTCTTAAATTCCTTTAAAATAGGTACTTTAACAGCGTAATTACCTTTAATAGTTTTATGACAAGTGGTAGTTTCAAAAGTGTGATTATAAATTAATGAAGGGAAAAGTTTAAAAGCTACTTCGGGGTTCATTATGCTAGATGATGCACCCGTATCGATGAGAATTTTTAGCTGGTACTTATTACTAAAAATAAAAGGTAAATGTGTATGATTAGTATAATTATTTAAATTTAAGTTGAATCTTGAAATGGGACGTCTAATGGAAAATTTTCATTAGGTTCTTCCTCAGGGTTTACTTCTGTATTATGAATTTCCTCAATAATTACTTGCGCGCGTGCAGTGCCTTGTCTTGCAAAATGATTTTGAAACCTATTTTGGAAGTTTTGATTTCCGTGACAATTAAAGTTTTGTGACTGATGGTCATTTTGAACATTTGGCCGGAAAGTATTTCTAGTAGTGACAGACATAGGTGTTGGTTTTGGCCAATTATTATTATTATTATTCTGTGGTCTAAACACGTTATTTCTAGGCCGCTGAAATGCTTGTATATTAGTGGGAAAATGCGAGTGTTGGGGCTTTCTAGGGGTTAAATTAACTGGACCTCTAGGGAATGAATTTTCAACCTAAAATTATTGGGATTAAAATGTTGCGGACTTTGTGTTGTTTCCACGCTTGGTCTAAGTGCAGGTTTTTTTGACGTATTTTGTCGTAAAAAGTTTTTATAATTAATTTGGGCCTGTATATTATCATATTCTCTACAATTATTAATACACTCATCAATATTTTTAGGAGATCGTTGTCTAACAAAAGAGCAATACGGTTCTTTCAAGCCTGAAATGAAGGCATACAAAGCTTGTCTTTCGTAGTCGTTAAATTTTAATTGAAGAAAAGCTATTTGATCAGCATACTCTATTTGAGCATTTTCTTTTAACTTATGTAATTTTTGATTAATTTCTAATGCAAATTCTTCGAAATTCTGATTATTACTTTGAAAACTAGTCGTAAGAAGAGTAAGAAGGTTTTCTTCACTACATGGATCTTTATATTTATTTAGTAAAAGTCTTTTTAGTTCATCAAAAGAAGTTGGGTTATGTAGAGTGACTACATCCCTGGCTTCACCTTGTATTTGAGAAATTACATATCTAAACAAGTACGATGTCAATACTTCGTCTGTAAAAGTAAATTTGTCAATGAATTGTTTAGAGTTAATTAAAAAATAGTTTAAATCTTTAGGACCTCCAAAATATTCGGGTACCGTGCATTTGGCAAAATTAAAGCGAATTTGAATATCGCCGTATGATAAAGTTGCGTTAGTAGTCATATTTTGTTTATCTAGTTCAATATTATTCGAAATATACCTTTTTAGTGGCGATCTCTCGCGAGACATACACTTATAATCTTTGTATTAAAATTGCGTTCTCTACACAAAAATAAAATATTTAAATATATGACACACCCCTTACAAAAAAAAAAAATTTTTATGGGAAAATCGTATTACTTACAAAACTAGTACTAATAACATGGATGTAGGAAGATCTGAGACGTCGATACTGGACCAATACTTCTCCTCCTTCAGCCGTGTCTAATAGTTGAGTATGGGCAGATTGCAAAACCCAAGATTTCACAAATGGAGTTCTTCTAGGTTATGGCAATTGCTTTGGCTTCGTGAATATTTGTAGTTAGTTCTTGTTGATCACTTCTTAGGAGTTGAAACTCACTTGATCACAACGATTACGATAAATGACCAATGAAGCGTGGATTGTTCGCAGCGCCAATTATAAATTTTTTATTCACAAACCTGTTTTTAAAAAACGTACAAATATGTTTAGTCGAAGCTCTTTATTCCAATACTGACTTATTTTCTACTTTACATTCTTTTTATAGTAGGGCGAAGGGTACTTATCGCTAGAAACTATAAACTAATACATTATCTTAATGGTAATGTGTGAAAGTGTCATTGAGACGTTAGAAAGCAGGAATGTCTGGTTCCTTAATTCACTGACCAAGTTTAATCGGTTCAGAATTATTGGTTAGTAGGCTAGTAAGGACTGATTTTTACATTCCGAACACAGTCTGCATCCACATTCTGTTCTGCGAGAAAGATAAAGTATTTGTGCAGATTTCAACTTCCGGTTTTTCACATATCTTTACGTTTTAAGGTGTTCTAAAGCAATTTTGATTATTTGTAATTTTGAGTACCTATATGTTACGTATAATATACCTATGTATATGGTTATGGTTGTATGTGTGCGTGTGTGTGGTCGAAATTGCGCCGAGACGGCTGAACCGACTGACAAGAATTTTGAAGGAGACTTACTGGAAACCCAACTAAAGTTTTAGGGGGACTTAATATTGATTAATATTGATGACTTTATTATTGATTTTACGAGAAAAAGTGTCTCTTCATAAAAAGTTCTCCATCGTGAGAAAATAGCATTGCCTGCAAAAATTTGATCTAGTGCATACAGGGTGACTCCAAGATGAAAAGTCCTAATCCACGTGAAGCTAAAAAGACAAAATCGTAATTTAAAGGTAAACTGCTACTGCAGATGTACAATACGATAATATGTTTATTATAACTTATGATGTAATATTTTTCTAGTAGACAATGCTTTCAGCGATTTTATATTGATTGGGCAACTTTTTCTTTCAGAGTGTTCCCTCTGCCCCCCCCCCCCCCCCCCACCCTAGCGTAACAGGCCTGGATGAAGGGCACCGAAACAAGTACAGGTTAATGTTAGGTGTTGAATTGAAAAATTTGCCAAAATACACCACTCGCAAAAATTTGACAGATAAATTAGTTTTTTATTAATTTGTCAACGTCAGCGGTTAATCGCCAGTAGCCTGCAGTGGGACTCCGTTAGGTCGTAGAGTAGAAACAAAGCGCTGTCGAATGATCGGCAGACAAAAACAACACCATCGCGTTGGGTCGATTATAGAAAACTATAACCACTCGGAGTTGCATGTCTGTCTGGGCTAGGGTTATAAAAACGTTATCGTTTCATAAAACAATAGGCTTTTGCCGCGACATAAACCGTGTATAGGTTATGTTGATTTAACCATTTCTGCTGATTGCGGCGAGAATAATTATCAGAGGGGAAATAATCATGACGCAACTAATGTCACTGTTTTTGACATTTAACGTAAATCATCATAACCGGTTCTGAAGCAGGTTATCCAGGTTATCCTTGATTCGCTGTCATAATGTTTGTGGTTCTTTTGTGTTGCTGTGTTAAAACTATTTCTTCAACTTTCATTTTTCTTTAAATAGTAAATGAGCATACAAAACGGATATAGCTATTGCAAAGCATTTACAACTCTCATCACAGTAGATCAGGGTCTCTCAACCTTTCAGTACTCGGGGCCCAATTTTCAACAAATTTTTATGGCGCCCCCTACCTTTCTTTTTCATATAATAATAAAATACGACGTATATTATACGTTGAAAATTTTGATCCTAATCCTAATCCCTAGACTCCTAGACTCTAGGCCAAGAGTCCTAATATAGAACTTAATTACAAAATAACCGAGAATAGGCGAATTTATTGAAACTTGGCAATGCCGCTCCGCTACATCCCATATAAGCCCATAAAGCGTAAAGCCAGAATCGATGATGTCTGTCATTTACGACGGATATCGAACATTCTCGCGGCTTACCGTGGCTATAAGTTTCGACCGTGGTTTCGATTTGTTTGGAATATTATGGAAGATCAGGTGCTGGATCACGATGCATAGAATTCTATGCGATTTTGACACTAATCACAGTGGTCATCTGATGGATCGTTTGTTTTGTTTGAGTAGTCATGTGACTTTGACACATAGAATAGAATTCTATGTGGCGTGATCCGGGGGCTGGTCGACAGCGAAGCAAGCGTGTATAAATGCTGCGGCTGTTAGAGGTTCCGGTCAGCTTTAGTCGAGTCGCGGTGCCAAGATTGTTTTGTGTAACTGTACCGTATTTCCGTATAAGATATTTACGTAAATTTTACGGCAGTAAATTCATACAGAACTATGGATAGATTTTTAACTGGACGTAAGCGAGTATTAGACAATAGTGAAACATCAACAAGTGCACAGTCGACCATGGTTTCGAAGATAAAATCAAGAAAATATTCGTAAGACTACCTAAATTTTGGATTTACCTTTATTAAAATAAATGAAGAAGAAATACCTATGTGCGTCATTTGTTTAAAAATTTTGGCAGCAGACAGCATGAAACCTAATAAACTTAGAAGCCATTTGGAAACACTTCATAGAGTACGTTAACAAGCCCCGAGAATTCTTTGAATTAAAATTAAAGTCATATGAATAGCAAACATCATTCTTCAAAAAAACTTTGTCTGTGAACGAAAAAGCTTTACTTGCCTCTTACAAAGTATCATATAAAATAGCCAGATGTAAAAAGGCTCACACCATTGCATTGGTGAAGACCTTATTCTGCCAGCTGCGATGGAGATTGTAGAAACTATGTTTGGAGATAATTTTGCCAAACAATTGCAATCTTTCGAAAGATACTGTTGCCCGCCGAATTGGTTGTATAGCCGAAGATGTACAGCATCAGCTTCTTGAAAAGTTGCGTGACAAATTGTTTTCGATTCAGCTTGACGAGGTAACAGATAACAATAAAGACGCTCATTTAATTGCCTATGTCTGCTTTGTGATGGTATATCGGCAGTAGAAGAACTACTTTTCTGCAAATCTATAAAACTCAAAGCAACACTCGCTTTGTTTGATATTTTAAATGATTTTTTTAATGAGGCAAACATGGAGTGGAAGAATTGCGTTGGAATATGCACCGATGGTGCTCGTACAATGTCTGGAAAATTCCAAAGTGTACAAGCACTGATGAAACCAAAATCTCCGCAATGTGTCTGGACCCATTGCATGATCCACAGAAAGGCTCTGGCTTCCAAAGAAATAAGTCCTGGCCTCAACATTGTGCTAACGACGGTTGTAACTGTAGTAAATTATATAAAAATGATACCCCTAAAACCAAGAATATTTAATGCACTTTGCAAAGATATGGGTGCAGAACATTCGACGTTGCTATTTTATTGCGAGGCCAGATGGTTATCGAGTGGGAAATTTTTACAACGTGTTTACGAGTTAAAAGAGGAAATTTCCACTTTTCTAGAAGAGGAAAGCCGCCCGGGAGCCGAAAAGTTTCGAGATGCTTATTTGTGATGAAATTAAGTTACTTGGTCGACATATTCGAGAAATTAAATACCCTGAATCTACAACTTCAAGGAGCAAACACACATATGTTGGATACCAGTGATAACGTTAGTGCTTTTTGTAGAAAGTTGGAGCTGTGGAGCAGAAATGTGAAACAAAAAAACTTCGAAATGTTTGCAAATGTGAATGAATCTGTCAAAACATACAAGGAAGAAGAACAGTATCTATGTGAAAGTTGTTTTTGTAACAGTAGAAAGTCATTTAGCCAAGTTGGCACAGGATTTTAAAAAGTATTTTCTTGCTCACGGAAAATTGGTAGCAAGTTACGAGTGGGTGAGGGATCCATTTCGAACTACATACTTCCGAAGGTCTCTCAACTGTAGAAGAATAAATCTTCATAGACTTTACTGCAAGCGGCGAAATCAAGAGAGAATTTAGTAATAAATCTCTCTTTGAATTTTGGGCGGGAGTGGATGCCTTTTCTCCACTGAAAACAAGAGCATTTCGTACCTATATTTTTTAAAGACAAAATAGAGGTTTCGACTGAATATAGATATAAGAACTGAGAGTGGTTATTTCTAATATAAAACCTTCTTTTGAGAAACTTTGCTGTGCGAGACAGGCCCAATTAGTTTAGTACTGACGAATTTATTATTAGTTTTATTTGGCGTTTTTGACAGTACCTTCTGATACTATCATATTTATAATAATTAAATAGTATATTAGTTTAAACGTGTACTGTATTTACTTAATTTTTTGTAATGTCAGAATGAATATCATTTTGCTTTGCTTTCTGTGAATTAATTTTTTTTTATTAGTAATTATCGTTTTTCTTTTTTCATTTTGATGTGCTGGCGCACCCCTCACGTAGAGTTATGGCGCCCCCCTAGAGGGGCGCGCCCCAAAGGTTGAGAAACGCTGCAGCAGATGGTACTACATAAAATTTACTGGCTATTGCATGTAAAGTAGATATCCTGTTTAGACATGCACCACAAAACAAATAAGTACCTACCACTTTTTCTGGTAGAACTGGATGATTACCCTCTTGATATTTCTTTGTTATTAAGTGATATGTATCAGTTCGCTTTCGTTGAAATAATTTCAACAAATTTTACAAAGTTATTTTTTTTTACGATAACGCTGATAAAAATCTACTTCATTGTATGAGTCTAGGCCTGGTTTTCTCTGGATAAACTCCGATTCGGATATTTCGTAGAACAAGTTATAAATGGAAAGAAGTTTGACCGCCAATGTGTCCATTTACAAGAAAACTGTTTTTTGGTCTATCAAAATAAATTGTCCTACAAATCAATACTACAGCCAAAAAAAGAAACAGAACCATCACAGAGAAAAAATTGGTAAAATAGGTACTCATAATAAAGGAAATACAGAATGCTAGATTTGTTTACTTAACCTTAAATCACAATTTACATCATGTGGTGCGTTTCCGCAATATAATTCGGTGTAACCAAAACTTAGATGGAGATCGATATGACCCCTACAAAACCCATCATAAACCGGTATATGTTCGGTCGCCATAAACTCTTCTCGCCTCAAAAAGACTATTGTCGTCATCGCTGACGTCATAACACATTCACCTACATTTTTTCCTATTGATCCGCTAAAAATTAACCGTTATACAAATTTTGATATCGTCTATGAAACGATATGTGGCAAAAAATCCCTATATCATGTAAATTATAAATTATTCTAACAACATAGTTGACTGTTTATAAAAAATCGACGCCTATGGAATAAAATCGAGCTGGTGCGCCTTAGTTTTGAGCTCCGTTTTCCAAAAGTCACTAGAATGAACCAATATAATTTTGTTTTAACTACACCATTGGTACCTATAATTTTCGAGTTTACATATTTAACTTAATGGGGTCACGGTAAAATGTCAGAAGTAGAGTGAAAACTATTGACAAAATACTAATCAATTCTCAACACGCACGCAAACATCCATTGGTGAGACAAAATTAGAACGGTAATGGTAAAATAATTATGAAATTATAGTACCACATAGTAATAAAAATAAATGTTCCTTATTTAAAAAAAAGTTTAATATTATTTTTACTTAAATAATATGGCATTGCTTTTATGTTAGTCTCATACAGAAGTTTTGTATTAATTTCCATAATTTTAAGTTCCATGTTAAAAACTTCCGGATCTACGAAAATGTTCCTGAAACATGTATTCGACAAAGAATTTTACAACTTTTATTCGAAAGTGCATTTTTCGAAAATAGCTATTTACCTAATAAGTGCGGAAAGTGATACTTTCCGTATGCGACTGCAGTTGACCGAACGACGCGAAGCGTTTTTAACTGGTATAGAAAGATTTCTGGCCATTCCAGAATTATTTATGTCTTGTGCCTGTTCGACATGAGGTGGCTGAAGCTCAATTGCTGCTGGTTACTGCGATTTGGAAGTGGTAGCCTGGTTTTGTAGGATCCGATTCGATCCGAAAGATTCGTCCATATATCCTTCAGCAACTTTTGTGGACTTCCATTCACCAAGGCGCTTAAGATGTCTAATCCACAGTCTACTAGCAGAGTGGCTGAAGACCGCCTTAAAGGAATGCCCTGTGTAGAGCTCGAGATTTGGAAGTTTCAGGTATCCAGCCACGTCCGTGGGCATCTTGCCGATTTTGTTAAATCCAGCACATTGGACAGAACATTTTCGGTTTTAGTAATTTAAGAAAAATCTTCTATGAGGAGTACTTTGTGGTCGCACAGTGGCGTGTCGTGGGGTTTGAGTTTGGAGGGGCGCACCAGAAATCAAATACCAAATGACATATAGGCAAATTGCTCGAAAAAGTATCCATTTATAACATTTTTTTTTAATTTAAAACATAGGTATTAAAAAATATTAATACCTACAATAACGACAAAAACAATAATAATTGTAAATCAAAACGGTGAAAGTCCAAAAAATGCTCGTTTTAAACAAAAATCCACCTACCTTAAAATTGAAGTTTGCAAAAACAAAGAGCTGGAACAGCGGAATAGTTTTTGTAATGTCATTAAATATCACTTCACTAAGTAGGTAGTCACTGTTTATTTGTTTATAAGTAGGAAAAAGAAAGAACAACATATTTACACAGATTAAACTAACCAAAATGGGTAGGTAAGTCATTTTTTAAAGGTGAAATCCGCTCTGCGGTCCTTCATGGAAATGAATTTTTCCATGACTTTACCATCAAAATTGTTTAATTCGTGGACTAAATTTCGATTTATGGACATCATAGCTAAAGCATTTAGTCTGTCATTAAGCATGGTATTTCGCAAAAATGTTTTTATGTGTTTAAGCGTCGAAAATGTGCGTTCTGCTTCGGCTGTTGTCATTGGAGTCGTCACGATAATTTTTAATATTTTCGATGTTTCGATAAATGTTTCACTAAGGTTATTTTCCATAATAAATAAAAGAAGATTAATTGCTCCAACAATTTGTTTTAAATCTTCTCTCGAGTAAATTACCTCCAACTGAGTTCTTAACACGTTAAGCGCCATGAGGTATAATGCGCGTGTCGCACCTGATTGTGCTCTTTGGGCTCCGAGACACACTTGCTGTCACATTGCTGGCAGTTCTATTTTGCATTGTAACACAACCTGTGTGTCACGCTGATGTAGTTTGCTTATGGAAATTGAAAAGCGTGGCCCAGAAAACCGCACCGTGCTATTGGTCCGTAAAATTTGAGTTCGGTTTTATTTTTTTTTTGTGGTATATTTTTTTAATTCTGTTTTGAGCACTATTAGTAAAATAAAACCAATTAGGGCGTTATATTATCATTTTATTGCTCCAAATACCTAATAACAATAATAACATACGAATATGGTGAATACTTACCAACAATGGAATCACCAAAAATAACATAAAATATTTCTACCGTTTTATAGACAAAATGCAGATTCTGCGACTAAGAACTAATAAAAAAGCTAAAATGCTAAGTAACTTATATCCTTTTATAGAAATAAACATGTAATTACGACGTGGCTGGATGCCGGACAGGCAAGAGGCCATGGGAATCCTCGAACAGAACAGAAGTAATTACGAAAAGAAATTATGCTGATCTTTTTTGGAATGATGATATACAAAAAACATGGAATACAGGAAACTTTGTTACAACCAGAACATTTCCATATCGAACACGATGCCTTACGTAGTGCAATTTTACGCCCCTCTTTTTCTTTTAGATTACGATAACATGCTACACAACGTAACAACGGTAACAACGATAAAAAAGTCGATAAATGGTGAGACAGGACTTATGTGTCGTGTGGTCCTATAATGAATATTCGGTTTATTGGGCCGCGCGACATACAAGGAGTACATACCTCAAAAAAAAAATGAAAAAATCAAAAAAATAAAAGAAATTTAGAAAAAAGTCGACTGTATTTACTAAACTAAAGCCAGAAAGAAGCGAATTTGGCAATAAAAAAAAGTTGGCCATTTGGACCAGATTTTCAGATTCTGTGGTGGCGTGTTAATCTTGATTTACTCAACATCGGATAAAATGAACATACATCGTTTAAAACAGTCAGAGGGAAATTTTTTGAAAAGTGTTAATATTTATCTTTTTTAAAAAGATCAGCCGCTTGTAAATGACCCCGGTAAAAAAAGCGTTCCTTCATTTGTACCTACTGTAATTGTATCACAAACTTCTTTGGCAATAACACTTCGAAAATTATCATCCATTCGCCTTCTTTTAGATGTTGGATATTCTGATTCAACAATGTTTTTAAGAGAATCAGTTTGATTTCTAATGTCAGAAACACTTTTCTCGAAAATTCGTAACTCTTTTTGCAACTGTACGCTGTCTTTATTTTTTTATTGCAATTGATTATACAGTATGTCAACATGTGGCAAAATTTTATGGAAGAATTTTAACCAAAATATAAATTCTGGATCTTCCAATGCCCTCCTTAGACCGGATGCTTCATTTGAAGTAACACTTTTCTCACATCTGGTTTCAATTTCTTCGAACACTTCTACAAGCTTTTCAAGATTTTCGTGAACAAAATTAACGGTGCGAATATTATAATTCCATCTAGTTATCACCGCCCTTGGTAATCTTTTATTTATTGTCTCTTGCAAAACATCACAACGATGAGATGAGTTTGAAAAAAAAAACAGGTATGGCGGACAGATTATTAAAAAACACGCGTACTTTTGCATTTTGTGATGCCGATTTCTGCATAATGAGGTTTAATTGACGGGCATAACAATGAATAAAATGAGCATTGGGATATTTTGTTTTAATTTGAGCTTGAACGCCTCTGTTCACACCGCTCATAACATTTGCGCCGTCATACGTTTGAGCTATTAATTTTTGGGGAGGTTTTAAAACTAGGGGGTCAATTTCATTTTCAATGCACGTTTTTAACCCATCGGCTGTTTTATCTTTCGCCCTTATAAGACCCCAAAAATATTCACGGATGGAGCCTTTATAAAAATATCTTAATATTAAAACCATTTGACAATAATTGGAAATATCAGTGATTTCATCGCATTGAATTGATAAATACTCTGCCTTTTCAATTTGCTTACAAATTTCTTCCCTACACACTTGTAACATACTGTCTAGAATTTCATTTTGGATAATATTTGAGGTCCCTTTAAAAACGGTTGTAGAAAGCAAATGTTCTTTTAGTATATTGTCCAGCTCTGCAGTGAAATTAACTAGTTCTTTAAATATTCCTTGGTTCTTAGAGGATACACTTTCATCATGACCTATAAGTGCTAAATCAAAAGCACTACAAAATTTTACACAACTGATTATCCTTTTTAAAATATGGCGCTTTTTCTCGACCTTATTATTATGCGAAATAATACTTTCCCTGTATAAAAGCTTAACCCTCCATCACTCGCGCTATGAGCGTTTTTCTCACGCTTGCAAATAATATGCACATTCTATGGACAGTAAATCACATATACTGCTACCCTCACTTCTAGCTGACTTTTTACGGCTCCTCATAGATATGCATGGGTGCATGCAATATTTAGTGTTGATTGGTTTTAGATATTGGGCACTTGTCAACCATTTGCAGACCTCCGTGAGAGTTTCTCTCATAGCGCGAGTTCTAACGCAGTATATTTTTTCTGATAGAGTTAAGTTTTGGTAAGTGAATTTGTTTTTTGTTTATATATGCAATGTGTTCTACTATAGTAAATATGTTATTTTAGATTGTAAACAATGAGCAGAGGACGGATTCTTGCAGAATTATGGCGATGTGAGCTGCAACGTTCCCATTTGCACAGGGCATACCACCTTAACATGTCCAACGTGTTATGGTGTAAATAATGATAGTGGTACTTCAGATAATTAGGGTTTTTTATTAATTTGTTTCTACTTTAGCTTATTTTTGCAGAATTTTTATCTAGAGTTAAATTTAAAAAATATATACAGTGTGTTTTTTTTTTGTTTTGTTCACATCGTTGCACAAGTTTATTTTTAGTGTTTACACTGTACTGACAGTTTTATTTTTAGTTTGCATTATAAAATAAACTCTTTAATATTACCAATAGTTTTGTTTTATGTCCAAAAAAAAAAATTAAAAACAATAATCATAAACAAAACTTTTGAGATGATCGTCGTGTGAGAGAAACTCTCACGCGCGAGTGCTCGCGTAAGTTTTTAGGGCGCGAGTGATGCAGGGTTAACTGAGACATAATATTAACCTTACCGAGCACAGCAAAGGCAATACAAGAATTGATGTGGCCAGGAGACGATTCATGTTTCCTCATTTTTTCAGGAAGATGGTGTAAATCATTGATTCCTTTTCTTGCCCAGTTGGAGTCCATTCTAGAGTAGACTTTATAAAAAAGCAAGCACGGAAAACAGTACAACAAATTTGTTATTTCACACCCACATATCCAGTTGTTTTTTTTATAAATGTCTTTTGAAAACCGACGCGTAAAAGACCGGTTTTCGGCCTTTCGTTCACAAGTTTGTGACAACTTTATATCTGGCAACGGCCTCCCCAGTTCTTTAATTTTAAGTTTATCGGCTAATGGCAGCCTACCAAAATTTATTTGAATAATATTATTTACGGAATTCATTTTTCACACCCAAATTTTATTATCCGATCGACACGCAGTCAGAACTCTACGTATGCACCACGGCTTGTCGTGGCAAAACCCGAACTGAGAAAATGCTCGTCGCAGAAAATTCGCGCCCTAATGATCCTTATGGAATCGGATATTATCGGGTGACGTTCGGCAAGAATTTATGCAGCGGCCCGTGTTCGCGGCTTTCATGCGACTGAATATTATGATCCAATATTCTCACGACGTGTGTTAACGTTGGTTAACGAAAACGGATATTTAGAGATGAGTTCAGAGTTGGTATGGTTTTTTGAAATTTAGAAATTGTAACTACCTATATGAATGATAATATTAATAATAAAATGAATCGTAATAATAAATATTTAAATAAACATTTAATTTGTTTGTTATATTAAAAATTTTCTAGGAAGGGCGCGCGGCCACGAGGCCGTATAGAGCAACCGCCACTGTGGTCGCAGTAATGCATATTTTTAACAAGTTTAAATTTCGTTTCCCAGTTACTACAAAGCTTCTGCTTTGATGGGTTTTAGGTAGGTAATCGTAATACATCAACATGGACGTAACTAGGGGGTCTTGGGGCTTAAACCCCCCCCCCCTCCCCGCGAAATATTAATTAGCCCCCCAAAATATGTACCGTATGTATGTAGTTTTAGCTCTGTCAGTAGCAATTCGGCCTAAAATCCCCCGAGTAGCCCCTCCAAAAAACCGAAACTAGTTACGTTAATGTGCATCAAGGATTATTTGTCTTTAATGTTATCTAGGATCAAATCAGTTAATTCTTCACCGCGGCGGCAGGCGCCTGCCACCCCAATTAATGTGACAACTTTAGTCAAAACGTATACATTATCTGGAGCCTCGTTCAGATATTGCTCTATATTGTTTCTTGTTAGAGTTTTAGATTTTTTTGGCTGAAATCCAACATTCTTTTTTTTTGAAAAAGGCGATCACTTTATAATATTTGCTTGTATGCAAATTATGTATTAGTTTTAACATAGATTTTAACCTTGAGTACCTTGACCATAACGCGGATGGTTTGCAACTTTTTGAAATGTTGGAAAAGTATGCTAGAATTACCTCTTCTTTCTTGAAGTTTTTTTTTGCACACCATTTACTAAATGTTTTCAATTCTTTGGCATAACGGTATTTCGATTTTTCTGGTAACAGTTCGACGTTCATATTCTTGGCTTCTTCGAGAATGTCGTCTGGTGCTCCATCAATCATAATCTCTTCAATTTCTTCTTCGATCTCCATTTTTTACTCAAAAGTTGGATAAAGGTCGAATAACCTTTGTAAATTCACTTTGACGTCTATACTGACATACTGACAATCAACAAAAAGGTAAATAACACAAACTTAATTGCATAGCAATGATATAAGTAGAAAGCCTCTGTAATTATTCGGTGGATACATAATTTTTGGATGGTTACTTCTTTGGTTTATTAGCACACGAAGTTTAATTAAGTGGCGATATAGGTATGTGATTGTTGATGTATTGTTTCCCGTTAAAATCCCCTGAAAATATTTCCAGCACTAGTGCGGAAAAGTACAACTTTCAGCATGCATATAAGTGCGAAAAGAGTTACTTGCCGCACGCTCGTAGAAAAACACTTTTTTCCTACAGACGTCAGATTTTAATAGTTTGGAAAATGTTCATAATAGACTTAAAAAGCCATCTGATTCAAAAAAGGCGAATCCGTACAGGTTTGCTCCGGTTTTAAGATATTTTTCTGTCCCTTTTTATTAACATTTTTTAAATTACTGCAGTGTAAAATTTAATTTTTGAAAAATGTATCTCTTTTTCAAAACTTCTATTACCTTCAAAAATTTCATGCCGGTGTTTACATGTACAGACATATTATTCATAAACAGAAATATTCGTCCGTCAGTAGTACCTAATCAGATTCGGCACTTCAGCACTAAAACTTTGCGAGAATTTGAGCCTCTTTACACCTTTTACCTTTTCGGAGATCGTTGGGGTACCCGACATACCTGAATGTCAGGTACCATTTTAACACCATCCTAAGTGCAATCAAAGATTGTCAAGAAAAACCCAAGGGAAAAGGAACTATTTTTTAAATCTGGCCCAGGTGCCCTCCTACTCTGGCGTTTTATGGGCCCTGACCCTTCACCAGACAGCCTAACAAGCAGGGTGACCGCAGAACCAACCAGAATCAAAATCAGACCCTTTACATCCATTAATGAGTTTTATTTGGGTGATATATAGGGGCTCGCGCCAACTAGTTCATGGGTGTAAAGGGTCTGATTTTGTTTCCGGTAATACGTGGTCTATTTTTCCGCCACCCTGGATGTAAGAGTAAGGGCCTGGTGAAGAGTAAGGGCCCAGTAACCGCGATAGCATTGAGCTTTTCTTGACGGTATTTAATTGCACTATCAAAGAATGCATTTCTTTGAATTTTTATTATATTATCTATAGACCGAAAAATTTTCCCAAATCTAAAACAATTTGAATTCTTTATTATCAACGTAAGGCAATAAGAAATAATCCAAAAATTTTAGTTTTTTATGGTAAAATTTTTATATTAACTTGAATGTTACAAACATGACGTACATAATACATATAAAAATACTTATTTATTAAAACGAATCCCACATTCCTGCCGGTAGAATACTATTATTGTTGCGTAGCAATACTATATACATAAATCACTGATTTTAAAAGTATACACAATAACCTAATCTATATAGCATAGTCCTGCTATGTCTTGTCAACTTTAACTTTAATTTTTCCTGTAAGTATCAGGGAAACGACTACAATTACTGCGACGATTATTAGGATGACTACCAGACAGATGACTCTCGTCACGCAGGATAATCTGAAAATAAAATAAACTCCATAAGTTTTACATAAAAAACAATTTGCAAAAAAATATAAGGGATGATAACAAAAAAGAAAGAGCAGAAGAATATACCTTTTTTTAAACTAGCTTCGGTATATTTTATGGAGCTTAGAATTGGAGCATTTACATGGAACATGTGGGACAAATTTAATTTTTTAAATAAAGTTCTTGAGCCTAAATCGACAAAGATTTTTACAGCGTATATTAAGGCGGCATTCTCCACGTGGCGTCCATGTTGGCCAACTTAATTTCATTTTGGCATGGTTTTTCTGTTTTAAAATTTTTAACAATAACATTATGAGTATATTAAGTATAGATTCATATTCTACAAATAATTTTCAGTCAATTATTTAAAGTTTTAACGTTCATAATGATTTCATTCAGAAGATTCCTATTTTAAAAGATCTATGGTGACATTTGTTGTGTCACTAGGACCCTCGCTAGGACCTTAATATTCTTTGTAAATACAATTTTCCTAAAATAAATCATAAAATATGTTGAAACTTTTATTAATACGTTAAAAAAACTATAGAATATGAATCTATACTTAATGTACTTAAGTATAATGTTATTGTTAAAAATTTTAAAGCCGAAATACCATGTCAAAGTGAATTTAAGTTGGCCAACATGGATGCCACGCGGAGTATGCCGCCTTGACAATGCTGCCATATACAAACCTGGTGAAAATCAAACGACAGTCTATATCTCGTATGTTTTATATCAGCCTCAAGGGGGTAACTACCTTGTCTATTTTTCACCATTAACTTATTAACTTACTTTAAGGCGTGTACCGTTGTCAACTTCGGTTACGGTTTGGGCCCCGTAAGTATCGGTAACTTGAAAAGTGGGTAAAAAGGCGGTTCCTGAAAAATATCTGTCATTAATGTCACCGAAGGAACCGATGCTTCCCCGTTGGTTTTCTGGTTTGTTATGTCATTTTGTTGTTTATGTTTTGCTTTTTTGTTTAAATTTAAATTTATTGTTTCACGAATGTTAAAAATCATCTGTTTTAAAATGTTGGAAGCAGGAGGGGGTATGTTTTTAGTTTGAGTCGATATCCGTAAAAATAAAACAAAAATATTTAAATCGTTATGTTATGTGATCCACTGATCCCTGATAACTTGCCCGCTAACAAAAACGACCGATCTGCGTTCCGTAGTAAAACCGGTTCTTTCAGGAACCAGCGTTACCATTGGTTTACCGCATTGTACCGAGTGGTTAGCCAGGTTTGACAACTGTACACAGCCTAAATTACTAAATAGTTAAATATAGAGGGGAGGAGCCGTGTAAGCTACCATTTTTGCTATTTACTTCCTTCGCTAGAAGTATTGCAGACAGTGGCGTGCCGTGCCTTTAGGGGCAGGGGCACAATGATTTGGGGGGCGCCAATTACTTTCCTTTTATTCGAGCGGTCTTAGTAGGCAGTGAATAAATAGGTGGCGCGGGAGGCCGTTACGAGGGCGGGGGGCGCGCCCTAGCCCCCTACGGCACGCCACTGATTGTAGGTAGTTATGAAACAACCACAGATTTATTAGGTCTTCACAACTTAACAAATACTTCGCAAAAAAAATAAATTTCGCATGTAGATGAGGCTTTATATACAGGATGAAGACATTAAAAATATTAATTTATATTTATTTTTAAAAAATTATATTTCGTTCCAGATAACTAAAAACAATTGTCTTATTGTCTTTTGCTCTAATTAAAGTAAAATATATCTGAGACAAATGTCACTTGTTCAGTAGTTGTATTGCGTATGAGTACGTTGATATAATTTGCGAAATTAGACACTTTTTATACAGGGTGTGCAATTTTAATGAATGTCTTTTAGTGCTGATTTAATCCGGAAGCATACATTTGAAAAATTATTTGGATGCAGTACCTAAAGTCCTCGGTTAAAATTTAGATTATTCATGTAATACTGGGTGAACAAATGAAAAATCTCTTTTTCCATAATTTTAGAACATAGCTTAAAAGAAATAAAACTGTATACAGGGCTGAGGATATTACCTACAAATAAACTGTAACGGCTAGATTCTCCAGCGTAGACCAGTCTAATTTAACAACCAAAAGTTTTAAACTGACAAGTGTCAGAATAAGACAACTAAGTTTTATACTATGAATTTGTTTCTGAGTTTTTTCGCAAATCTATAAAGGAAATGACAATTTTAGTACGCACTTTTCACAGTAACAGATCTGAATTCATTTTAGTAAGATGTTCCAAGATGAAAATCATTGAGAAACCAAACAAATCGTTGAAATATTAGAATAATTCTAGTTTTTAATGACGACTTATTAACAATCACAGGACAAAAGCCTAGTAAAACCTAACTGATCAGCTAGAAGATCATAACAGCACTAAATCTTAAACCTTTTTGTGAATCTGAACGTTAGATTTTTATACAGAGTGGGAACTTTAAGAAAATTAATGTTGCCTATTTGATATCTACTATGCATGTTCAAATTTTACAATACTTAACTTCATTAGCCGAGGAAAGTTCCATTCAAAGACTTTTTCAGATTTTCTTGTAGAAATCTTATTAAAATAAAAACAAAAAAGTTAACTGTATAACTGATTATCTAAGTATTTGCTCAGGTTTAATATTTTCGTACAGTCAGACCTACTAGTTTTGAAATATTTTTACAATCTTAAAAAAATAACTTAAAATATATATATGTAGGTATATTCCTAGCATCACACCAGGACGTACTATGAACGTCCTATATTGGCTTCAATAAAAGGACGTTGTTTAAAACTGTTAGAAAGAACGTTCCGTTTTAAGTACGTTCGTAAGCTATTTTTTGCACAATCGTGTTTTTTGTCACTTGCTGTCAATACTGACAGAAACAGTAAATTTTTTACTGAACGGTTATTATTTTTCCTAGTAACCAAAGTACATATGCAGTATTTAGGCCGGTAAGTACAACCTCTCGCACTAGTGCAGTAAGTGAAGTTGTACTTATATTTGCACCTAAAACTTGACCAAAAAAAGACAACACACAATATAGAATTTATTTATTTAAATTAAAGTTAAAAGTACAAATTGATTGTTGTCCTTAGTATTGAATATTCAGCCCATAAACTTGCAGGAGATTTTATACTTGAACTTTTTAGAAGATATGCCAGTAAGCTTTTCTCATTAATTACACTGCTTTTCTCGTGTAGCCAGTTTTTAAAAATTGTATATGCATTTTTGTACCTTTTATATGATTATTATAGTGGGATTAGCTGCGTGAACAACCGGCTCTCCATTCCTCCTCGATTTCCATATCAACATTTTCAGCTTCATTAATACTTTATCCCCAAACATCTCAACATTTAGATTCATTCTGTTACGCTGTATCAAAAATTTCTTGAGTAATCGTAATCGACAAATTCAAAATGAGAGTAACAAGTTATCATGAAACCGTTGCATAGCAACAGACATAATGACTCCGCATAACCCATTATAATGTTACGAACGCCTAATATTTCATACCAATTAGACCAATTTTTATATTTTTTCGTAAAGATTAATATAATTGTTCAAAAAATAGTATACAATACTACTCGGGTCTGCGGGCCTCGTTTTGCTACAAATTTTCTCGCTCGATAAAAGACACTTACTGATGTATCGTAATATACGTACACTATTTTAAGGGCATAAAATAGGCATCCAGTGTCTGCGTGAGGTATGTAAGGATGATTTTTAAAATGACAAAAACCGTATACCCACGTCTGTTTAGATTACTTCATATCTCAGCAAACCGAAGGTCTCAGAAAGGCTATTGGGCATTTTTGAAAGTAATCATAATAATAGCAAAGTTTATTAGCTACAGAGCCATTCTGAGCACAATTTTAAAATATAACATGCAATTTATTCTATATCCCTTCTTCTTTTGCAGATAGCTAATTTTAATCCATTTTGCATTTTATCGAATAAGGTTTAAATTGCTTAAAATTTTCGTTTTTGATTTTTTAATAAATGATTTTAAACTACTCTCTTTATTTTCATTACTTAATTTATTATACTCTGAAATACCTTTAAAAAATAGAATTTTGTGTTTGCTTTAAATTTCTACGTTCCAAAATGAATTTTTTTCTCTCTGGTATTGTGTTCATGAATTTCATCAAATTTAGTCAAAACATTATTATAAGGTGCCAAACATATTTGTTTATTGTAATTCGTTTAGTTTATTCTGTTATACAAGTCATATTTTTTAAAAAAGGTAATGACTTCAAAATCACAGCTTTTAAAAGAAACACAATATATGGAAAAATTAATTAAACATTTAGAAGTGTATTACGTCGATTCCTCTTTTAAAGTTTTGATAACGCAAAATAAAAACAAACATCCCTAAAAGATGCCGTGGAATCAATCACGCATGTCTTGAATTATTACTCTTGAAAGGTAACACAGGTAAAAGGTATAGGCGAATAAAAAATAAAACTGGCAAGTTCTGAAGTTTTTATTTTTAAGAAAATTGCATTATTGTCATTGTCATTGCATAATACAGAATTAAAAAAAAACATATAGGGTCAAGTGGGGTAAAAATGAGATACACAATAATTGGGTAAAAAATGAGACATTCAAATAAAATCCATGAATATTTTAATTCTGGTTGGTTTCTTGTGTTAAGCATTTAGTGCTCCATATCAACAAATCCTTCCCATATTTATTTAATTGTTTTACAACAAACGTGTTCAAAACTGTAATTAATAACTTGATGAGTTTTTCAACGTCAAAATCTTTTATAGCGGTCCATCAAACTTTTGTCGTGGACTTTCGGCGCGTGGCAACCGGTGCTCGATGAATAGCGGTTCGCACGTAAATATGTTCTAGATTACCGCAGTGTTGCCAACCGTATGAATTAAATCGTATTTATACGATTTTTTAACTCTCGGCACGTTGTACGATCGCATCAGTACGATCGTACGTTAAAATACGATCTTTTAAAGTAGGTACATCAAAATATCCTGCAAAAATTAAATTGATTAACCTAAAACCTAAAATATTCAAAATAATAAATATGCCGAAAACTACTAATGCCGTTTGCAATAATTATTGAACGCAGTCACTTCTATTTACATAAGACGAGTGAACGAGCCGCAAAGAGTCGGGGAATCCCCGTGACACAATCGGTATTATTATTCTCTGCTATTTTATTGTGGGTATGTTCTGAAAACCATGTATAAAACAGCTTGAAAATTTTCATTTTGGCCAAAAAATATGGTCTGGTTAGGTTTGCTTGGGCGTTGAGGTGAAAATGCGCCTCGTCAGTAAAAATTATTTTTCTGGTAAATTCTCAATCACCTTACATGTTCTTAAACACTCAACTACTTAATGCACGACGTCTCCCATGATCCACGGAAGTGTTATTTTGTTTTTATATAATTTATATTCACTATTTCCCCTATGCGGTAGTGGTATTCCATATTATATATGTAATACATATTATTAACAAAATAAAATCAGCCCACGTGCGGCGCTGTTTGCGACGTTGCCATTTGTGCTTCATGACTCGAGAGTTGACGATGGCTGTGGTGGCATCTAAACGCTCGCAGATGAATATTCGGATCCGCCTTTTGTAGATAATGTAGATTATAATAAACACGAACGTCACTCAGTCTGCCAATTTAATCAATCTGTGAACTCATATGGAAGAAATAAGATTAATCTTACAGTTATCATATACGTACATAAAGATATAGTGGCAAGCAGCACCTTCCGAACTGACAAGCAGAAATGATGAGGTGGATCAGCAAGATGAGAACATGGCAGTGGCAGAAGCAAGTATGTTTTTTGACGATAATTGTGACAGAAGTTGTTGTAATCTTTTCGAACTTATTTCGCCCCCTTCATCAGAAGAGAATGAAGCTATTGAAATAATTAAATACAGGACAATTCCAATTTAAAAACCCAAGGTTGCAAATTGTGTTCAGGATGTTATTAATAAATACCACGATCAAGAGTTAAGATTTGTCTTTATTTTTACTAGCAATATTTGTTATTATTTCATATATGTGCAGTGCAGTCTTTAATAAATATCTCATAAATAAATAAATCATATAATAATAATAATAATAATAATAATAATAATAATAATAATAATAATAATAATTATAATAATAATAATAATAATAATAATAAACCATAAAATAGTACGACTATTCAACAGAGTGACTGACAGATAACAGCTGGTATACTAGTATTGAAAGAAATGTACAGATAACAGCTGATATGCTAGTAGTGAAAGCGATGTTCCATTGCTTGCAATGAGAGCATTATTCCAATTCGAGCGCATGATGTATTAGAGCGATTTGAAAACACGCAGAGAGTGCTCTAAGAGCATATTAATAAAAGCGAATGGAAGATGCTATTATAAGATACATAGTAACGATATGAAATCTAGACTAACCACTATGGAAGTACAAGTTAACTAATCTTAAGTTATCAGTTCGAATCCGGCTGTACCAAACAGATTTTCTTGCATGGTCAGGCTTGCTACCACATAATGTTGACTATCAGCACCGGTCGGCTAATTTTTAAAGGTGGAATGACAAATGACATATTCAGTGGAACGAGATGTCTGATCAGTGTTGCCACGCTATAGTTTGAGAGTCTTCAATGCATGACTCAACATTCTTTAAAACTAATTACAAATGTCTGGTGTTAAAAGGCATCGTATCTTTCATCCAGTCAGTGGCCGCGGTCGGCATTAAAACTGTTACCACTTTATTAACTTTAGTCACGTTGGTTTACATATCAAAAAGTCGGGTGAATTTTGTTGATTTTTAATGAAATAATTTAGTAAAATTAATTGAATTATGAATGTATGAAATTAATTATTTTTCTTCTGACAACACTGCTCTGATTTTCTAACTCGAGCGTCTATAGTGCCCCCCAACACACTGTTGAGGTGGAGAAGCAAAACTTATTTATCTCTCAAATAAACCTAAACTAAATTACCCAAGGTCATTTAAATGGCTTTTAATGAGAAGTTAGATTAAAAAGTAACTGCAAGTGGCTTAAAAAACAAATAATTACTAAAGTTTATTGTATTATCTATTAGTATAGATAGTTAAAATTAAATTATTATGTGAGACTCGTGTGCAAAATGCGTCTAGTACAAGGATATTCTCGAGTAGTAACAAGAAATCTGTATCAAATAAATAATTAGATAGGGGTTTCCAGTTAATCAGATATTTAAAAAAACCGTTTTTCCGAACTGTGGTTATCAATGACTTCTAAATATTTTTTTATCTTATTTTAGGTTGTCCCGCTAAAAAATGGTTTGTCTGGCAATATTGATAATTTCTTCATTTATTGTTCTAATTTTAATTATAGTCGGATCTTTGATATTAACTGAACATAACGTGAGATAAAAAAAGTCCTCAAAGTATGCCGTGGAATCTATCAGGCATATCGTAAATTATTACTCTTGAAAAGTAACATAGGTAAAAGGTATAGGTGAATGAAAAATATAACTGTCAAGGTCTGAAATTTTTATTTTTAAGAAAATTAAATATGGTAATCACGGCAGAACAAAAAGCTTTTATGATCGAAAGTTACTCAGTTAGTTTATCCAACACGGGACGCCATTCAGTATTTTCAAACAAAATTTCCACACATAGTCATGTATTTCGACCAGTTTCGCCAAGTTTTGACTAGATCTGTGGCTTTGTTTAGAGAAACAGGAAGTGTGAATAGAAGGGAAGGTAGCGGGAGACCCAAAGTTCGCACTGCACAAAAAGTATAATTGAGGCAAATTATTAATGAACACCCACAAACCCCTAGTCGGCGTTTCAGCTACCAAGTAAATGTATCCTACGGAACCTGCAATACAATCCTGAATGTGACCTGCATATGCACGCTTATCGTCTAAGCTCAGTCCAAGAATTATTACCACACGACAAGCTGCAGCGAATGCAATTTTCTAAGTGGTTTATGGGCAATTTGCATAAAAGTGAAAACTATTTGAATAAAAACTTTTTTACTGACGAGACATGGTTTTACCTCTCTGGTTGTGTAAATTCTCAACAAATAAATGAGAATGTGGAGGTCTGAAGATCCACAATTCTTTATAGACCTCTACATTCACAGAAAGTTGGCGTGTGGGCGGCTACATCGAAAAGAAGATTAATTGAACCCATTTTTTTTGAAGGGACTCTCAATTCGGCAAAAATTTTGTAAACGCATTAGACTATGAAGAGATGTGACCAGGCTACTTCCAGCAGGACGGCGCACTAATTCACGTAACTCTTGATAATTGAAATTTTTTGGAAGAATTTTTCGAAGACCAATTCATTAGTGGTAATATGCCAGTTAGGTGGCCACCACGGTCCTGCGATCTCACGCCATGCGACTTATTTTTATGGCCACACATTAGAAACTCGGTTTTCAAACCCCTTGTTTTAGAATTTAGAAGACCTTACAAGCTAGAATAGAACTAGAACTGCCCCCAAATGCTCACCAATTTTTTTGATGCTGTAAAAAGAAGACTGAGAACATGTTTGGACGTAGAAGGTGGACACGTCTCTCATTTAGTTTAAATTTATAATTTTTAGGTTCTTTGGTGTAGGGTCAAGTGGGGTAGAAATGAGACATTTTCCTAAGCTTTCAATTTTCTTGTATGTTCGACTACAGCAAAGGAATTGATAATATTTCCAAGCAAACCCAAACGAATCTTGGGACAAATACAAATTCTTGAAAAAATACCTAAAAGCACGACAAATAAATAAAATATGTGTCTCATATTTAATTCACAAAAAGTCTAAAAATGAGACGTGGTAAAATATATATTTTATCGATCGCAAGGGGGTCTAAATCAAAAATAAGACGCAAAGAGGAATACTGACACAATTTTTTTTATCATGAACATTAAGAAATCATACAAATAAATCGAGAAGTACTAATATTAAATGTTTTACTTTTTTATTTTAAACAAATACTACTTTTCCTTACAAATATCTATGAACTAAAATAGTTTACAATATAAGGGAAAACAAATATTTTTTTTCAAATGTGAGAAAAATCCAAAAGGGCACATGACATGCGTTAAGAAATAAGAAATAAGTACTATATTTAAAAAAATTAACGGACAACAAATCTTTCAAAATCCATTTCGAAAGCCAACATCTCTGACATCCTGGAAGTACCTCCTTGTGATTTTGGTGCTGGCAAATTCAAGACAATGTCTTCTTTTGCTAAAGTATTTATTTCAGGAACTGAAGGATAAACAAAAGTATTTTCCTTACGCCTTAAATGGGAAACAAGATATTCTTTTTCAGGCAATAGGGTCTTCACAACCGCCACGTAGTGTAAATCTTCATTTTTGGTTTTAAATTTGACCAAAAGAAAGTCGCCAATATTTATATTTTCCTCATTAGCGGAAATATTTTCGCCTGCAGTCTCATATCTCATTAATTCCGCTAGTGGTATGTTTTCACAGTCACTTTCACTCTCATAAAAAATCGCATCGTTTGTAGTTTCGTTGCGTACTAAATCCTCAAGGGTCATTTTTTCTGTATCACTTTCATCAGCATACTGAATTTCACATTCTGATTCAGAGCCTGAGTTACTGTTTCCCCTATTTTTAATTTGATTTATTTTCTTTGATTTTCGAATTTTCTGTACTGTTTTACTTTTCTGCTTTGCATTCTCACTATCAATTTCAATTAGTTTTGCATACTCCATACTCCACACCACTGCTTATTTTTCGACGTTTCGTGGTAGTGACAGTCGTTTTATTGATTTTCTGTAAAAGAATGGATTCAAACGTAGGATGTGTGTTTTCATGTTCACATGGATCTGGTGAAAGAATTTCATCACTATTGAGGATCCCACTGGTGCTGGGATTCTCTGGCTGTATCGTGTCAACAAAAAGTTGTTCTTCGTTGTGTGATTCATGACTCTCTACTTGATCGCATTGTATTTCAAGGGGATTGTTCTTTTCTGACGTGGAAGCGTTATATCTCTCCAGGCTCGTAAAGTCTAGCCTAAAGAAAACACGAAAAAAGAAGATATAGATTTCCTCCGGAAGTAACTGCGCTACTAAAACCTATTGCTGAACCATCAACTTCAACTGCGACACAACAGGTATTTACCGAAAATGACGAAGACCAAAAAGAAAAGGGAGAATCTGGGGATGAGAAAAATGAATTTCTCCCTTTTGAAAGTCATCATCTAATCTAGACGACTTAGAGCTAGAAACAGAATATCGATTTTAAATCGTAGATTGTTTTTCATTCTATGCACTAAAGTAAGTGAAAACGTATTTACTTGTAAAATATTGTAAACTATGTAATAAAAACTATTATGCTGTTTGCTTAAATTTTAGTTATTTTAATGAAAATAATACCTAATTTAGCATAAGAATGACGCTGAACTTGAATTTGAATTTAGGACAAAAAATATGGTATTATTAAATTATATATATTATATAATATATTATATAATATACATATTATGTAAACAAATAAAACTGTCGCATTTGGGATAGCGAAATCCAAAATGTCATTCTTGAAAAACCAAAGCATTCTCAACGAGTAGAGGTTTGGTGCGGTTTGTGGGCTACAAGAGTTTTGGGACCGGATTTTTTTGAAGATGGCAATGGCTATAATGGTGAATTCTACCATGCCATGTTAGCAGACTTTTTGTGGCCGAAGTGGCAGAAATTGAGGCCGCACCGATTGGCCACCAAGGTCAGGCGATTTTACTCCCTTGGATTTCTTCCTGTGGGGATACGTGAAGGACAAAGTGTATGTAAATAACCCGCAGACAATTCAGGAACTGAAAGACAACATAAGAGCAATAATTATTGCCAGAATGCATGCAAGAAAATGGCATGCAAAACTTTGTCAAAAGAATGGATGCCAGTCAAATAAGGCGTGGCGGCCATTTAACAGATATCATATTTCATGTTTAATTCTCGATTTCTATAGAGGAAAATGATATATTTTTATTAGTTTAGTATTTATTCAAAATTTAAATCTGATATCTCCTACTGGGACACCCTTTATAAGGTTATAACAAATATACAATTAATTCTCGTAGGAATGAATGTTTCGTAATTTATTTCTATAGTGGAGAAATTTACAGTGATGTAGTGACAACGCCACTTTCTTTTCCTAGTGCTGTTCATTCATGGATTAAACAGCTGTAGAGGCATAGCACTTTTATGTGTACAGGGTTGCTTAGCAATGGAAATATCTGTTGTAGTGAAGTTTCATGTTTTTTGTCATTAAAGGATTTTATCCAGAAACTTTCAAAAATGGTGCGCCAGTGTCAAGCGTGAGGAAAATTGGACTTTTTCCATCTAAAACAGTATTTTTCTACGACTGTGCCACTTTCCCGCACGCATATTGTTTCGGAAAATTGCACTTTCCCGCACTAATGTTTGTTTATTTACTTTTCCGCAGTAGTGCGGGGAAGCAGTTTTTGGTAATTTATCTCCTTTTAATAGTTAAGTCATATTATTTTGTGGTGTGAATCCGACTCTGTAAATATGCAAATTATTATTAACTTACCACTCCACTTCAAGCATGGACTATTTCTTCAAATTATTCTTATTCTATTTAATTTTTCAAAATAATGTCAAGTAACAATAGGACTATAGGTACGTCCGTCAACCTCTGACAGTTTTTATTTCGATTTACGCCATGGCAAGCAATTGATTTATCTGTCACCGTGGCAGTCATACTTTATCGAAATAAAAAGTTGGCACGGAAAAGTGTTAAAAATGGATTCTTCAGATGAAGAGCTACCCCAGTCAGTTTTGGAAGCCGCTGAAAAGGCAAATTTAGACCTGTGGCCACATATCAAGGCAAATGTATGAACGCCAATACGCCCATTTTTTGGACTGTACAACAAAAAAGGTATAAGAAGCTTTAGAGAGCAGGTATTTTTAGCTTACTTTTTAGATTGAGCAAAGTTCTTAAGCCAATCACTCTTTGGTCACGTTATTCGATGATAAAAAGCCGGGTTACGGTTAAGCAAAATGTCGATATAGGTAAGTTTTTTAAATTTACAACCTATTTAAAAAAACAAAGTGTTGGTTTATGCTCAAGAAAAGCACAAATTTTCACGAAAGAAGACATATCCAAATTTATGTTTTTAGCCCCAGATGAGGCCTAGTTGATGATAAAAATAGCTACCATTTTTGCTTTAGCCGGAGTTCGCCGCAGAGCGGATCCTACAAAAATTACGCTAGATAATATTGAAGACAAAGGAAACCTTGTTATTACAAAAATTACGGATTTACAGAAGCACGATCATTTGTGATATTGGATGGAATAAATAGTGGAACATATTTAAAACTATACAGAAAGTATGTAGAAATGCGACCCAAGAATACTTATATCGTTGTTTCTTTTTAAATTTTAAAAAAGGAAAATGTACCGTCCAGTGTGTGGGCGTTAATACTTTTCGAAAAATGCCGGCCGAAATAGCATCCTTTTTAAGTCTACCTAATCCGGAACGCTATAACCGGACACAGTTTTAGACGTTCCGCTGCAATATTTTTAGAGGATTCTGGCCAATGAATCATAACTATTAAAATATTAGGAGGCTGGAAGTCAACTTCCGTGGCCGAAGGGTACCTTGAAGAGTCAGAACAACAAAAGAAAAAGATGTGGAATACAATTTTTGAAATTAATCCTCGTAATCAGCAGTATGGACCCGAGTGTGAACCACGGCCATTAACTTCACCTGGATACAACTTAACAGCTTCTTCAATGTCTCCCTTGGCGAATAAATCAGTTACCATCGACTTACCGTGCTGATGGATCCACCTTACTGAAGCATCAGTTGACATCTGCGATTAATTTGCAAAATTATACAAACTGTACGTTTACAATCAATATTACCAATAATAAATAAGTAGTTTTAATGTTAGCAGTTATTTATAAAATAAAAATTCAGTTATTTAGATCGGTTATAAAATAAGGTCGTAGCATCCTAATGCATGCGGAAAGTATTTTTCTCTCAGTCGACTGCTTGCCCGAACTCCGCTTCGCGTCGCGTCCTTCGGGACAACGGCAATGGCGTGCGGGAAAGTATGACTTTCCGCACTAGTTAGGATAATAACTATTTCACAAGTTTGCTCCGATGTTTAGCGTCCTCTCTCTTCTCTTTCATTGTCCTACACACGGGCAATGTATTAAACAAAACAAATGGATGGTTCCATCTCCTCTTCCTGATAAGTCCGTGGGTCGATCATTGACAAACAAACTCCGTCAGTTTAGTTCAGGGAGATCTACAATAAATAAAATTTCGAGAAGCGTTAAAAAGGATCGATAATTTTTTTCTTGGAATTGGAATTTTTATCTTCGCATAACTGGAAAGTTTTCTCCACACCCCCTTCTCCAAACATGGTGCTTTCCGTAAGACCCCGATAAATTGAGTATATTAAGTTATTTAGAAAACCACTACAGGAAATCCGTTAAACTGAGCCGAATTTATTCTAAACGGTGTTCCTATAGGTACTTCGGGATTTACTTTTTAAATGAAACCCACAATTTTAGAAAAATAATATGCCTGTTTAGTTTATCTTATCAAAAAGTAGAGACATGGCAGTTATGTATTAAAAATAAATCCTCCAAATGTCCTCCTCGGCTGTTTTTCCAGATGATCATCTTTGGAGTAAAATTGTCAATAACATTTTGCCACAATTGCGTTTTAATTTCACCAATAACTTGACGAATGTTTTGCTTCAGGTCGTTATTCGGCTGCGGATTGTTAGAATAGAATTTGTCCTTGAGGGACCCCCACAAGAAAAAATCGAGGGGGATTAGATCGCATGATCTTGCAGGCCACTGATTATCACCATTTCGAGAAATGACGCGGCCAGGAAAACGTGTCCGGAACAAATCCAAAGTTTCCCTCGCCGTGTGACACGTGGAGCCATCTGGTTGAAAGAACATATTGTTAAGGTGCATATTATCTAATTGGGAGCATAAAAAGTTTCTTCACATAATGCAGTAGCGTTCGCCATTAACATTAACCGTTTTACCGTCGTCATTTTCATGAAAAAATGGCCCTATAATACGGTAATACCTCCAGCCCACAATGCACATCACTTTCCCAAATCCGACAATTTTGCTTGTTCACATAACCTCCGAGGTAGAAATGAGCTTCGTCGGAAAAAATAATTTTATTGCAAAATTATGCATTATTTATAACTTCTTACTAAGACAAAATTGCTAACGCACGGCGCGCGGCGGTGCCAATGGTCTGGGGCAGGGTTGGTATGAATTAATTCACCTGATTTAAATCAGTTAATTATTTCATGAATTAAATCAAATGAATTTTGTTGAAAAGTCATTGAATTATTTGACATTTTTTCCGAGTTAAATAAGGTAATCTGTTCTATTTTCTATTAAAAAATTTTTTTGAAAATATATTTCTTTGCTACAGTACACAAGACATATCAGTTAGTTTTCGTAAAATAAGACTACGCGCAGAGCAAAATTGAGAGTTACTTTTCGACCCATCCATATTTACGTTAAGTACAGGCATCTAAAACTTTGAAATCGCCTCTCCGGTAAAATTTGTAAACATTCACCAAAAATAGTCCTGATTACAGCTTGCAATTGCGGCGCGGAAATTTGAAGGTTATATGTCGGCATACCAAAAGTAACTTCATACCACTTTATTGCCCACATGCTGAGTCCAGCAAACAGAAAATTTAATATAACCTTAACTGTAGAGCAAAAACAAGATGCTTTGAAATGCACTACCCTGCCACAGAATTTCTAAATCTTTTACCAATGTTGCTACGATTCAATGGAAAATTATCCTCTTATAGCGAAACTATGATGCAAGATTCTGTTATCTCAAACATGACAGATATTGAATGGTGGATTTCGGTATTTTTATTAGTTGATATAGACCCTACAGCGCAAAGTACCATAAAATAACTCATGACACCAGTAGCGCAGATGTGGGTAAATCTGTGGCAGTAGCTCCTTCTGCAGGACTAGCAAGAACTTTTTCATCCTTTGAACTACTGCATTCCGATTTGCGAAATAGACTAAGTAGATGTGCAGAAAGCTGGAAAACTAACTTTAATAATGAAGATGTTAAATAAGCAATAAGAAATGTTTTCATTTACATTTAACATAACTTTAGTGTATTTTTTCGAAGGTTTTCCTCTCGGTTTTTCTTGTTTGAATAAAAAAAGTTTGTTAATTTTAGTCTGTGAACGGTATGCCTTTTTTTGGCTTTGTACTACAGAAAAAGAACGTTTTTTTTGACAATGTATTTTTGTTTTTTTATCCTAATTACAAAGAATGAGATATTTCAATAAAAAGCAATGACATTTATATTTTAATAAAATCTTTTCAGATAGAACCTTAGTTTTCTTAGCCTATTAATTATTACTATTATATTATTGGGATAAATTGTTAACAATTTATTAAAAATCCTGAAATCCTTGAATTATTTGACATTTTTTCCGAGTTAAATAAGGTAATCTGTTCTATTTTCTATTAAAAATTTTTTTTGAAAATATATTTCTTTGCTACAGTACACAAGACATATCAGTTAGTTTTCGTAAAATAAGACTACGCGCAGAGCAAAATTGAGAGTTACTTTTCGATCCATCCATATTTACGTTAAGTACAGGCATCTAAAACTTTGAAATCGCCTCTCCGGTAAAATTTGTAAACATTCACCAAAAATAGTCCTGATTACAGCTTGCAATTGCGGCGCGGAAATTTGAAGGTTATATGTCGGCATACCAAAAGTAACTTCATACCACTTTATTGCCCACATGCTGAGTCCAGCAAACAGAAAATTTAATATAACCTTAACTGTAGAGCAAAAACAAGATGCTTTGAAATGCACTACCCTGCCACAGAATTTCTAAATCTTTTACCAGTGTTGCTACGATTCAATGGAAAATTATCCTCTTATAGCGAAACTATGATGCAAGATTCTGTTACCTCAAACATGACAGATGTTGAATGGTGGATTTCGGTATTTTTTTTATTAGTTGCTATAGACCCTACAGCGCAAAGTACCATAAAATAACTCATGCCACCGTAGCACAGATGTGGGTAAATCTGTGGCAGTAGCTCTTTCTGCAGGACTAGCAAGAACTTTTTCATCCTTTGAACTACTGCATTCCGATTTGCGAAATAGACTAAGTAGATGTGCAGAAAGCTGGAAAACTAACTTTAATAATGAAGATGTTAAATAAGCAATAAGAAATGTTTTCATTTACATTTAACATAACTTTAGGGTATTTTTTCGAAGGTTTTCCTCTCGGTTTTTCTTGTTTGAATAAAAAAGTTTGTTAATTTTAGTCTGTGAACGGTATGCCTTTTTTTCGCTTTGTACTATAGAAAAAGAACGTTTTTTTTGACAATGTATTTTTGTTTTTTATCCTAATTACAAAGAATGGGATATTTCAATAAAAAGCAATGACATTTATATTTTAATAAAATCTTTTCAGATAGAACGTTAGTTTTCTTAGCCTATTAATTATTATTAGTATATTATTGGGATAAATGGTTAACAATTTATTAAAAATCCTGAAAAACTTATAATATTAAATTGCGGTGGCATATTCCGAATAACAGGAATTTAAGCTGCTAATACATTATATATAGAAATCTTTTAAACATAAATCAAATCGTAGAAATACTAGAATACCACATAACTTTTTTATGACGACTTATTAACAATGACATGATAAAGATTGTCAAAATCTAAATGGTTAACAGAAGATCTAAACTGACACCAGGACCCAGTCTTAAACTTTTTTAGTGAATTCTGGTCTTAATCTTTACAAGATATTGATATAGTAACACTTATTTCTTAGAATAAAAGTTAGAATACGACTTTTCAGATGTTTTGAAGGTTTCATACCTTAAAATATTTAGTTTTAATTTTCTGTGTCAAAAATACATTGAATTAGGAAAAAAAGATAATAATCTTGTTCCATTAGACTTATAATATCTATAGTCAGAATATATTTATCTCTATCAAAAATTTCTATATTCAGAGGTTTACATTAATCGGATGTTTCATAATTTCATAAACCACAGTTTTATTTTAGGAGTTGCTATATAATCCAGACGATATTAATAATATTTTTCATTACAGCTCAGGTTATCGGACCACATAACATTTTCCAGGTATTACTTGATGATGATAGATTGTCAATAAATTACCCTGAGCCAGAAAGCCAGCTGTTTTTTTTTCGACGTAGTAATTTATTAAGAGTTCTTTCTAAAAATATCGAAAATAATTCTAAATTGTATAATGGACTTTCACTATAAATGAGTTTTATAATTTTAATACTAATGTCTTTAATAAGGTGATATTATAAATATTCTGCAATAATAAAAGTAATCCTGATGTACCTAATATAAACTGCTGGCCAATTCAAGCGGGACAAACTAAATTTTTGATAAAATTTAGAGTGGAATATTTTCGAAACGAAAAAAGATTTTGATTTAACTTTTTCAGTATGTAATTGAATAGTTCTTCTAGTTTTTATACTTCAAGGCACTATTGCTAGCAGTCGCTGCAACTCTATTTTACAGGGTGTTAAGTGAAACCCTGACTTTTTTGGAAAAGGTTTCCAGTTCCGAGAATCTAGGAAGAATTTTTTTTGAATTTTCTTTTCATACTAAAATGATCCATGGTCAAATACAAAAAAACAATTTCTCCGGATTTTCTCTATTTTCATTTGTTTTCCGTATACAGGGGTTAGTCGAAATTATCGACTTCTTCTTACAAAGGAACCCCTAATTTGGCCGTTTATTCACAAAAAGCGAAAGACCAAGTAAATTTGTAGTTTGAAGTAGTCCAGCTAACAAAATTAATACAAATTTTTGTACAGGGTGTAGCAAGTTTGGATCACGGGCTAGTAAATTATTATTTTTTAATTTCTACTACTTTTTCCTAAGTTAACTATTAATTATCACGTGCTACGTTAAAGGGTTAAAATTTGTTAGGTCCGATAACAGTACTGGATAGAAAGATCCTTTTTGCCCAAACGGGTTTTTCATTTTTTGTCTAGTCCCATTTTTAGTGATTAAACGGCTCGCATTTTGAACCTAACTTTTTGCAATTGCATCCATGAACGATTGAAGTGAGAGTGCTTTTTTGGTGGTACATAATGAATGTTTTATCCAACCAAAAAACATGTAGTGGCCAAACAGCTAATGATGCTTATTCGAAGAATTTTTCAGCATTATACAGGGTTGCAAAAAATATACCACCTATACTTTGCAGGTGGATTTCTGTTAATTTAGCGGCGTTTCTATTTCTTAGTCAAAAGATCTAGTAGGCCAAAAAATAAAACATTTTCTTTGCTATTGACAGTTACCAAGGCAACAAAGTATTCTTCTTTGAATTGGTGCGTTATTATCCTTTATAATGGCTCGATTAAGTGCAAAAGAACAAGCTAATTGTTTGCGTTTACTACAAGATGGGGTAAAAATTAGTATTATTGCGGATATGTACGGGGTTGGGCGAAGTACAATATCTCGACTGCGTCAACGCTTCCACGAAACGGGAAGTGCAAACTATCGTTATGGGGGAGGTCGCCAAAAGAAAGTCGGCATTGCAGATGAAAGATGGTTGGTTAGAGAGGCTCGTCGAAGGCGAAAAATTTCATCAGAGAAAATTAACCAGGAGTTCAGAGCAAGAACACACATTCGTGTGAGCAATAGGACCATTAGAAGAACTTTAAACAATAATAACTTAAGGTGAGTTACTTCAAATGAGATCTTATTTTTTGTACCAATATTTTTAGTGTTTCATTTTAGTAAGTCGGCTATTATAATATCGACGTCAGCTGAGGCGTGAATCTTGGATTTTGCGCACCGATATTATAAATGTAAACTTGAACTAAGTTGTTCATAAATTAAAGTTTTGATAGGCGACCCTAAACACATTATTTGTGCTTGCAGCGTAATGTTCCTTAGTTCTTCCCTAGAACTAACGTTATGAAAATTGACCTAATTTTGCATTTTAGTATAATAAAAGCTACTGTTGGCTTATTTATTGGTTCATTCCCTACACCTATACTACAGATTTTTAAGCCAAAATTTTAATTTTAGAGCTCGGCGACGTGCTAAATGTGTGCGACTTCTACCACAGCATAGGCGAAGACGTCTCCAGTGGGCATATGAACATCGCAATTGGCCATTAGATAACTGGGAAAACTGCATGTTTGTAGACGAGTCAAGATTTAATTTAATTCACTCGGACGGCAGAATATTAGTTTGGCGTGAACGTGGCGAACGGTATATGGAGGAGAATATGGCTCCTCAGGAACCTTTTGGTGGTGGAGGCGTTACTGTTTGGGGTGGTGTAATGTTTAATGGCAAAACGGAACTTTTTTTAACATTGGAGCCCATTAACGGTCAGGTATATAGGGACGAAATTTTAAGCAATATCGTTCTACCATTTGCAAACAATTTTGGGAACGATTTTGTGCTAATTGACGATAACGCCAGACCTCATAGAGCACGCATTGTGCAAGAGTTTTTGGAAGCTAATAATATTACCAGGATGGTCTGGCCTGCAAAATCACCAGACATGAATATTATCGAACACGTCTGGTCTAAATTGAAATTATTGGTAAGTTCTAGGGAAGATCCTCCTCAGACTCTAGAACAACTTGCAGACGCCATTGTTCAGGAGTGGGAAAATATTCAGCAAGAATTTGTCAATAATTTGGTAATAAGCATGCCTCGAAGATGCCAAGAGATAATAAATGTAAGGGGAGGTCCTACTAGGTATTAAGATTTGTTTTGTTTTCGTTAGTTGCAAGTTTTTATAATACCTTCAAGTAAAAAAAATGTTCTATAATTTAAAACGTTTTCTGTTTACCTATAAAAGTAACAACCAAAATTTACATTTTGGATCTCCTAAAGTAATGCCGGGAAAAATAACTACTAAATTTGAAAATTACGTATCTTTTCGAGTACTTTCAAAAGTAATTAAATCTTCTGAAATTTCTATACCTTCTAAAAACTACGCTATACAGAATTTTATAACTTGTTCAGTTGAATTCACTATCCATCTCCAATTTTTGACGAGAAAAATGTACTCCGTGACTATTAATTTAAGACACTTCTTATTAATTAAAATTTCTCAATGCCATGTACTGACTTTTTAGAGCAGTGGTAAAATATTTTTCTTTTATAATGAATAATCGAAGTTTACGAAAATCCAAAGATATCGAGAAACACGTAGCTTCTATTATAAGTAGTAACTTCTGCACAATCCTGTATAATGTGAAAAAGTTCCGAATGAATATTATTCTTTTTATCTGTATCGTTACTAGATTTTATTAATAATAAGTAGGACATTTTCTTTAATAATTATTAATATAGCAAAAAGGAACTTTATGAATACCTAAAGGACTCTAAAATCACATGATTTTCATATAAAATGTAGGTGATATGTTTTGGGCAAACGCGGACAAAAGCAGCGAATAAGCATCTTTAGCTCTATGGCCACGACACTTTTTTATTGGTTGGTTAAACCAATAAACGATGTCCACTTCAATAGTTCATGAATGCAATCGCAAAAAGTTAAGTTTTAAACGCAAGCCATTTGTATCACTAAAAATGGGACCAGACAAAAAAATTCAAAAACAGTTTCGGCAAAAAGTTCCAAGAAAATTGGGACTATATTCAATTAATTTGAAAATCACATGACTTCCATATAAAGTATAGGTGGTATATTTTTTGCAACCCTGTATAATGCTGAAAAATTCTTCGAATAAGCATCATTAGCTGTTTGGCCACTACATGTTTTTTGGTTGGATAAAACATTCATTATGTACCACCAAAAAAGCACTCTCACTTCAATCGTTCATGGATGCAATTGCAAAAAGTTAGGTTCAAAATGCGAGCCGTTTAATCACTAAAAATGGGACTAGACAAAAAATGAAAAACCCGTTTGGGCAAAAAGGATCTTTCTATCCAGTACTGTTATCGGACCTAACAAATTTTAACCCTTTAACGTAGCACGTGATAATTAATAGTTAACTTAGGAAAAAGTAGTAGAAATTAAAAAATAATAATTTACTAGCCCGTGATCCAAACTTGCTACACCCTGTACAAAAATTTGTATTAATTTTGTTAGCTGGACTACTTCAAACTACAAATTTACTTGGTCTTTCGCTTTTTGTGAATAAACGGCCAAATTAGGGGTTCCTTTGTAAGAAGAAGTCGATAATTTCGACTAACCCCTGTATACGGAAAACAAATGAAAATAGAGAAAATCCGGAGAAATTGTTTTTTTGTATTTGACCATGGATCATTTTAGTATGAAAAGAAAATTCAAAAAAAATTCTTCCTAGATTCTCGGAACTGGAAAACTTTTCCAAAAAAGTCAGGGTTTCACTTAACACCCTGTAAAATAGAGTTGCAGCGACTGCTAGCAATAGTGCCTTGAAGTATAAAAACTAGAAGAACTATTCAATTACATACTGAAAAAGTTAAATCAAAATCTTTTTTCGTTTCGAAAATATTCCACTCTAAATTTTATCAAAAATTTAGTTTGTCCCGCTTGAATTGGCCAGCAGTTTATTTGTAATAGAGAAAACTCGGTTAAAATCATGTTGAATTTAAAATCGGAGGAATTGGTGGCAGGCGCGGCCCGTGAGTTTTTTTACAGGTGGGGCAAATGTGGGCAACTAGTGACAACATCGTAACAAGCAAAATGCACTTTTTTAATTAAGGAAGATTTTTTAATAATGTGCCTATTTAGTTTTGCCAAGAGATTATTTACCTACACAAACACCGCAAAAAAACATAAAATACTAAAATTGCATTTTTGCTGTTACTTTTAACTTACATCCAAACAGTTTCTTGCACCGTTAAAGCCATTGTTAACACAAGGGGTCTTGTTCATTTAAGGTATGACGGATTTAACATAGTTTCGAATAGGCAAAGGAAAGATTACTTTCTCTGGAGCACTTAAAAAAATCGATAGATGATTGGGTTTTTCCAAGAAAAACGCCGAAAATTCTTTTTTAACGTAGCACAGCACGGATTTTTATATGTGTAGACAGACGCCATGGCAAGCAATTGATTTATCTGTCACCGTGGCAGTCATACTTTATCGAAATAAAAAGTTGGCACGGAAAAGTGTTAAAAATGGATTCTTCAGATGAAGAGCTACCCCAGTCAGTTTTGGAAGCCGCTGAAAAGGCAAATTTAGACCTGTGGCCACATATCAAGGCAAATGTATGAACGCCAATACGCCCATTTTTTGGACTGTACAACAAAAAAGGTATAAGAAGCTTTAGAGAGCAGGTATTTTTAGCTTACTTTTTAGATTGAGCAAAGTTCTTAAGCCAATCACTCTTTGGTCACGTTATTCGATGATAAAAAGCCGGGTTACGGTTAAGCAAAATGTCGATATAGGTAAGTTTTTTAAATTTACAACCTATTTAAAAAAACAAAGTGTTGGTTTATGCTCAAGAAAAGCACAAATTTTCACGAAAGAAGACATATCCAAATTTATGTTTTTAGCCCCAGATGAGGCCTAGTTGATGATAAAAATAGCTACCATTTTTGCTTTAGCCGGAGTTCGCCGCAGAGCGGATCCTACAAAAATTACGCTAGATAATATTGAAGACAAAGGAAACCTTGTTATTACAAAAATTACGGATTTACAGAAGCACGATCATTTGTGATATTGGATGGAATAAATAGTGGAACATATTTAAAACTATACAGAAAGTATGTAGAAATGCGACCCAAGAATACTTATATCGAGTTCTTTCTAAAAATATCGAAAATAATTCTAAATTGTATAATGGACTTTCACTATAAATGAGTTTTATAATTTTAATACTAATGTCTTTAATAAGGTGATATTATAAATATTCTGCAATAATAAAAGTAATCCTGATGTACCTAATATATTTGTAATAGAGAAAACTCGGTTAAAATCATGTTGAATTTAAAATCGGAGGAATTGGTGGCAGGCGCGGCCCGTGAGTTTTTTTACAGGTGGGGCAAATGTGGGCAACTAGTGACAACATCGTAACAAGCAAAATGCACTTTTTTAATTAAGGAAGATTTTTTAATAATGTGCCTATTTAGTTTTGCCAAGAGATTATTTACCTACACAAACACCGCAAAAAACATAAAATACTAAAATTGCATTTTTGCTGTTACTTTTAACTTACATCCAAACAGTTTCTTGCACCGTTAAAGCCATTGTTAACACAAGGGGTCTTGTTCATTTAAGGTATGACGGATTTAACATAGTTTCGAATAGGCAAAGGAAAGATTACTTTCTCTGGAGCACTTGAAAAAATCGATAGATGATTGGGTTTTTCCAAGAAAAACGCCGAAAATTCTTTTTTAACGTAGCACAGCACGGATTTTTATATGTGTAGACAGACGACACACAACACAACACCAAACATATATGTTATAATCATTGCTAAGGATATATATCACATATACAAAGATTGAGAACTCACCGAAACTTAATTTTTGTTTTAATTTTTACTATTCTATCTATATTCTGTAGTAATGTACGAACCGACATTTAACACATGACACATCGACTAGTTGAACGATATTCTATCACAACCTAGAGCGCATGCCCGCGGCTTTATATCGATAGACGGATCGGATGCTGCGTTGACAAGTTATTGTAAAAGTCGTAATTACTGTAGGTTTTAATGTTATATAGCCACAGTTACAATTATTCTTATTATTAGTAAAGATCTTAAAATAAAATTAGGTAATCTCATATTAAATGTATAAATATATATTGTTCTAATAATAAATTGGTCAGATTTAAATTAGTGAGCCAGAATTTGCGACAACCGGCGTGGCGGCGTTGACGGCCACGCGCGCCCCGAAAGCGATTTTATTGGTGGTCGACAAATTTTGTCTCTTTTTAACTTCCTAAAGCGGGTATGTTTGTTTCTTTCTTAGCTTTGATGCATTTTATACAGTCCATATACACCTATGAGTCAACTCGCTAGTCGCGAGCAAGTTTGGCTTGATTCTTTCTTGGAGAGTTTTCGCATGGAACTTGCACTTTTTTGAAAGAAAAAATAAGATTATTTTTTGGTTTTAAAAAATAAATTATTAGGTAGATCGTTGGAAATAAATGTAGGTGGGTCATTGACCAAATGACCTTATGGACGAGCCGCGCCTGATCGGTGAGAGACGTGACGTCACCCAATCAATTTCAATTTGACGGTGCTCTGTGTAACTTTTTTGAAACAGGACAGTGGTATTTTAACAGTACTTCACGATAACCGTTTGGTTAATACAATAAAGTTTATTGCTAATACATTTTTATTAATTTTTTATTAATATTATTAATTTATTATTAATACAAAAATATTGAATTATAAACAATGTTTAATACAAACAGGACTTTTAATTGCGAATAAAAATATATATCTATATATTGTTATTTTTACGCAAACCAAGCAATGTAATAGGTATTTGAGGCACTGGCGGCTCTGGTTTTGCATTTAAGGGGGGGCTTGTAGGATATAGATATGATTGGTATGTTACTATTTCATTACATTTTTCACATTTTGTAAACTTCAATCAACACCGTTGGCCGTTACGTCACAATTAACCCATTTCATTTTCAGGCTTTATTCTTAAGGCGAATCATCAGCGAAAAGAAATTCCGGCGGCATACCGATCTAACATAGGACAGCAACACTGTCTGTCTCTGTCTAAGACCGCCCCCCGGTAAATTATATTTTTGCACCGGCATCACCGCAACTATCATGACGGGGTGACCCACACAGCTGATCGACCGGAGATATACACATATTATTTATTTTATTATTTAGCTTGGTTCTTTAAGCCTATCCAGTGACGTTACCGACGTCTGTCGCATCGCATGGATAAAATCAAGTACAAAGAAAATACATACCTAATCTTTATTGTATTTTACCTACCTGCGCGCAAGTAAAGGTAGACGTATGTTTTTCGCACATGTAATGTAAATGCAAAATTTATGTAATGCAAATATACGCGCGATTTATGTATATAGGGGTGTATGTACAATAATGTGTATATATTACGTGGAATGGAGGGACCAATTCCACAAAATGGCTCGTCGGTAAATTATCTTCATACGAAGAGTGACATAAGATAGGTGGTGTAAGAAAAACAGATATGGCGGCCGACAGCAGCCATTGTGTTGTACAGAAAAAGAAAAGTTTTTCCTCACATTGCAATAAACCTTCCAAAGGAAAGGTGGTGATGAAGGCATTGTAAATTTTAAAGATATATCTATACGTTTTCCAGAAAAAAAAACAAATATGGCGGCGATGTCGTTAAGTTGTATCTAAAACCAACTTTCCAAACATTTCACTGGGGATGCCACATTAAAGGTCTTGGTGAAAGATCTGTACTCCGTAAACAATAGCAAATACGGCGGCCGCCAGCAGCCATTTTGTTCTAAATGCAACAATTTTCACAACCATTGCAATACGAACATTAAAGTCACGGACGTGATACCACGGTTTTAAAGATTAGATATACCTATTTCCCAAAAAAAAACACATGTACCTACTTAGATGTAAAAAATTATGTGCCAAATAAAAAGTCGTAATGAAGGGCTGCAGCACATGGGAAAAACTAAATACAAAAATAGGTACAGGTGTGGTGTAGTTTGATTATTAGTGATAACTGGCTGATGCGTTGTTTCCGCGTACAACTGCATCATCAATAAACATTCCATGGTATCGGCAGATAACCTTCGTGTTTTTGCAGTAAACAATGAGGTGAATTTTGAAAAAGAACGTTCTGCATCTAAGGATGTTATATTGGCATATGCGTATTGTTGCTCATAAGCACTTGCTCGTCCTTCACGCAAACACTCACAACGGCATGTAACTGTGTATAATTCGGATTTTTCCGTAAAACTTCGTTTGACTTTTGTGTAGTACATATCGTTGCTGGAAAGACAAAGGAGCGTAACTCCATTTAACATATTTTTCAGGAGAAGCGATTGAAAATTAAGCCAGTATTGCATTTGTTACTGAACCTTCTTCTTCTGTTATAATTTACAGTACCCTTATGTAAGTTGTTTAGTAGACTAAGTAGTTTATGCTTCTTGCACAGAAAGATGTATTTACGGAGTTACCGAATTTTAAAAGGGAGATACTTTTTGTCTATTAACTTTTTTGAAAATTTTCATACATGGCTGACTTACGCCTATATAATTTATAATATCACGATAACCATAAGAGAGAGAGAGAGATACGCCAGTTTGTATTTTTATAAATATGACCTTGGGAGGTGGCCATAACACGAAATTCGGGTTTTCGGAAACGCCTTTTTGTCTCGACGATATGCCTAGGGTATCTGTTAATGTCTGTAAATGTAAATTTAAATAGTCCACAATATCAAAATATTCCCCTAGCCGTAAGGCAGGATTTTGAAAATTTCCGATGGTGTTAAATATAATGTATAATTGTCACGTATAGTTACCAAATCTTATATTATCGCTTCTTGCATTTTGGCTTTTTTTTTGCTCTTGCGGTATTCACTTATGTTTAATTTTTCATTGTTTCATTGACTTGTTTGCCGTTCTGGTCGGTCGTAGTCGATGTTGTTGGTAAATTAGTCATGGTATTTTTGAAAAAAGTAAGGGCTGCTAATGAAACAACCTAATTTAATACATCTTTTTTTAAGCTTTTTGCTGCTATATTGGCTTTTTAAATGAGGAAATTACCAGCTACCCACACTTTTCCTTTAAGGTAATCAAAGTGTAGGTTACTAACTAAATTATGTTTATGAACTTGAAATTTTGCACAGAGGTTTCTTATATAACGGAGGCATCCACCAAGGTAGGGTTTTTCAAAATTGAACCCCTAAGGAGGTAAAATAGGGGTTTAAACCTTGTATGGAAAAAGAATATTAGATTGTCCTATTAAGTCGAAACTTCATTGAAGTACTCTAAAAAACAAATGTTTAAACACGTGTTTTGCAGTTTTTACTAATTATTCAACCTCAAATATTTTCTGTGTACAGGGTGTCCGGATTTCGTTGTAATTGCAGGGTATCTCGGTTGTTATTAGTGATAGAGAGTTGCGATTTTCGCGAAGTGTTGCTACTTTTTGATGAAACGAAAGATGGCATAAAAATATTCATGGTCCCCTCCGTTTTTGAGATATAGGACGAAATAGATTTTTTTTTCATTTTCGGACCCCCTCGCATTTCTGTTATCTTGTAACTTATAAAAAAAGTAAAAATGGATCCTACTAGAATTTTCTACGTAGAATCGAGTGGCATGGTTAGATTTTCAGCAGATGTGATATTTTTCGAGATATTAACTAAACATGTTTTTTTAAATGGAACACCCTGTATATTTCTTAACCATTAAGTTTCCTCTTTCGAGAGCTTTCCGAAAATATATAACACTTTATAGTTATTTTTTATTTTTAGGCCTTAAACGAACTATTTAATTTTAAACTTTAATTTTGCGTAGTTGGTCGTGTTTAACATGTGGTTTAACGTCAATTCAAGTATTTAGATTTAAAAAAGAAACTTGTTAAATCCTGTATTTTCATTAATTTATTAAAATTGGTATTATTTTTTAAACTACAACACTACTTGTTATCTAGAACTAAAACTGCTTAGTTTTTAATCACTTGAAGATTAAATTAGTTGTCTTGAATTATAGTATTAATAGCAAATAAAAGTCAAATTTAAAAACAAAACATACAAAACTTCAGGTAAGAAAAGAGTTAGTCCATTTTAACACTTTTCGTTACCTAAAGTTTTGGATGTTTTGCTTTTAAATTTGACTTTTATTTGCTATTAACAAGCCAAGACAACTAATTTAATCTTCAAGTGATTAAAAATAAAGCAGTTTTAGTTCTGGTTAGGATTTTCTGTATATCTAAGATATCAAGTAGTGTTGTAGTTTAAAAAATAATACCAATTTTAATAAATTAATGAAAATACAGGGTTTAGCCAGTTTCTTTTTTAAATTTAAATACCTGAATAATTGACGTTAAACCACATGTTAAACACGGCCAATTAAATAGTTCGATTTAAGTGCTAAAAATAAAAAAGAACTTTAAAGTATTATATATTTTTGAAAAGCTCTCGAAAGGGATCACTTAATGGTTAAGAAATATACAGGGTGTTCCATTTAAAAAAACATATATTTGGTTAATATCTCGAAAAATATCACATCTGATGAAAATCTAACCACGCCACACGTAGAAAACTCTAATAGGATTCATGTTTACTTTTTTAATAAGTTACAAGATAACTGAAATGCGAGGGGGTCCGAAAATGGGAAAAAATCAATTTCGTCCTGTATGTCAAAACCGAAGGGGGCCATGAAAAATATTTTTATACCATCTTTCGTTTAGCAACACTTCGCGAAAACCGCAACCCTCTATCTTTAAGAACAACCGAGATACCCTGCAATTACAACGAAATCCGGACACCCTGTACACAGAAAATATTTGAGGTTGATTTAGTAAAAACTGCAAAACACGTGGTTGTACATTGTGTTTCCAACGGAGTCCGTTCCTGGAATGTAATAGAATCCGGTCTCTAGTGATAACGCTACTGAAGAGGGTAAGTGCTTCACACATTTTTCACAATTATCACTGATTTACTTCCTTTATTTTCTTTTTCTGTTATATTTTACTTAGTATGACGCGCACGCCTATGTCGGGGGGAACATTTTGGACGGCGCTATTTATGATTCCTAGAACTAACCATTTTCTGTCTTACCCAAGGCCGGCCGCACGTTGCGTCGTTGCCAGCGTTAGGCAAAAGTACAAATAGATGGTCTGGCGCCGAAAGAGGGCGTATTGCACCAGGGCTTTTTTTGCAAAATCGTTTTTCCAGGATTATGGACAAACTATTGAATTTTTACTTTTACTTTTTTTACCAGCATGTCTAAATTAATACCCACGAGGGCTGTATTACGTCTATATTTTAAAGTATCTTTTATTTCAAAAAATAAAACTTTAAAAAATTAATATTTGAGTTTTTGGCTCTATAGCGTAATAGATAAAGTAATTCTCTGTGACATTTATATCTAAACATTTTTTGATATAATGCATATTAACGACAAAAAATTGGAAATACAAAAATTGTTGGTGATGAATCCCCTTAATACTTTTGTAGTATCTTAATACTTTTGTAGTACAAAGGATAAACTTCTCTGTTAAAAATTTATGTTTTTTTTAATTGTGTGCTCGAACCAAAAAGTTAAGTCGCGACGCGAATAAAACTGGAGATGTCCATATTGTCCATGGCTGACATGATTCATATTTTATTGGTTTTGTCTTGTTTCATAGTTTTATTACATTTGTGTTGTCAGAACTTTTGATTGTTCCAACGTTTGTTAGTTTCTCGATTCTAGTATACATTAACCAAAAAATAAGTGAAAACAGTGAAGTACGGTCGAAAAAAGGGCCAAGAACTGGTAGAATGCTATGAAAAAAATACGCCTCCTCACGAACTGGGGGATTCATGTCATTGAAGCGGCTTAGGTAAGTGTTTTGAAGTGCTCAGTGATTCGGAGCGTAGGAATGTCTTATCAAAATTTAACAACATGGTGTCTATAGATGAACAGAATAACTATCTTTGTGGTGTAAATGACGTAATATTTTTTGATGTAAGGTTTTCCTTAATAATTATTTTAAAACTATGTACTTATATTATTTCAAATTAATCAAAATTAAATTATGTCAAAAATAATTGTTAAGAAAAGTTTCGGTATAAAATCAAAATTTTTGAAAGTTTTGTTTGGTAAGTTTGTAACGTTCGTTGGTGTGAGTTAAAGACGCGATAAGAATTGTTTAATCGAATATATCAAGTAATTTCACAATTTTTAACTGTAAATGTTGAAAGTCTTAGTTCCAGAAGGATAGATCAGTACATTTTGTAATGGCACTGTGACTTCAGCTTTAAACTGAAACCAAACGTTTCTAGGGCGCAATTTTCACTCCTTTCTCAATAACTAAAGAAGTATTCTGTGAGGTCCTCTATTCTCAACTTTATATCGGGTCGGCGAGGCGTTCCTGTTGCTCATTCCGATAACGCCCGATCCAAGTAATGTAAAGAACAAATATGTACCTTGCGTAATATTTCAACAGTTGTTAGTCAGTCCCTGATTCACAGGAATTTAAGCTGCTAATACATTATATAAACTTTTTAAGTAGGGTAATGTCTCCGGTTGTGGGACGTCTCCGGTTGTGGGACGTCTCCGGTTGTGGGACGTCTCCGGTTGTGGGACACCCTTTAGTATTTTTGACAGAAAGCAAATATGGTGGATTTGAGTATTGGCAAACTTGTAATTTGACAGTACTCAGTTATTTTGCTAACACCGAAGTGAATACACGCATTTGTTTGCTTGCTGTGAGCATTGAAAAAAAAATCGAAAAAATCCAACACAATAGTAACTGTTGAATTTTGTGAGAGTGCGATAAAGTGAAGTGAATTACTTTAAAAAGGTAACTATTATCAGAGAGTAGATTAGTCTATGCTATTATGCATATTTATGCAGTATTTTCATTGTATTTTGTGATGAAACATAAATTTCTGGCAAAATATGGTCACCATACAATTTTGCCAGTCACTTACGAAATGGCTCTCATTCCCAGTTGTGGGACACCTTGTTTTTTGCATTTAAAGTATGCGTTTGACTTACAAACTGTCAAATATCATGGGTTTCGTCACCATATCATATTTTAATTGTGTTTTCATGCATTTTTACACATTTTTAGCCATGTCAACTCCAGGATTGGACGATGAAGAAGGTGATGAATAACATGAAAAAAGTGCCATTTCCTGTTGTCTTTTGTGCCATTGAAGGCTTCTAATAAATAAATAAATTTTGTTATTTTTGGTATTCTTGGTGGTTTTTTTTATATTTTCCCATTTTTAGTGGATTTTTCAAGGTGTCCCACAACCGGGTACAGTTTTTGTTTTAGGCAAAAAATTAACCCTTCATACAATTGGTCGTAAAATTTTTCTGGTTGACTAAATCAATATAGTTCCTTCAGCAAACCTTTAGCTTATTTGATACGCTTTCCATAGCTATGCATATGTCCACATAATGTAACACGATCAAAAGTTATGGGCCGAAAACCTAACGTGTCCCACAACCGGAGACACTCCCCTATATTTTTACACTGCAAAAACAACTTATATTATGGGACAGGCTTCAAATATGTCATGTTTGTTTATGTTTCTCATATCCTAACTTTCTACCTGCTGTAAAAATTTTACGAGTATGAGAGAGGAAGAAGACGAGAGAGAAAAAAAATTAGAGAGAAAACATGAGAGAGAGACATAATTGATCTCTCCGTTGTAAAATGGGTTTCTGTCATCATTCTCAAATTAAATTGGATACAGTAGAGGAAAACACTTTAATTATGAAAAGTGAGCAGTGGAACATTCCTAGATAAAATGCACATGCTTGTAAAACAAATTAGGGAAATTTAAAGAAACAACCATTTTGTTCCTCTACTTTTGTCCAATAGTGTACATAACAATTCGGATCGCTTACACTATCTGTGACGCTATCCCGAGACATTATGAATTTGGAATGTCGCAGTTTGAATTCAGTTTATAAGAAGTAAATCAATGGAAAATTTCGTCTGATATGGGTTAAGAAACTATTAGTGCACTATTTAAATTGCTTACACACATGTATATCAATCCCCAGGTTTTAATTTGTCATGTGCACATGGATGTGGATTCAAGTGTATTCAAGTGTATTTACCGCGTATCTACTCATTCATGTAACTAGGTATTTTACTTATGGACAAAACCTTGTGGATCAGTGTAATTAGAGTAATATTCTCAACATCAAACATAAATATGTAGCTTCTTTATCACTCTTGGGTTCGGTTGCACAAAAAAGTGTAATCAAGAATTAGCTAATTGGATGCAGAATAATGTCATTGCCAAAAGTGACCTTAAATGTCAATTAATTACCTGATTTAACTTAATTAAATGTTTTGTGCAATCGCACGTATGTGTGACAAAAGTGGTCCCGAGTTAAAACACACACATCATATTATTATCTAACAGATTTTCTCTATGTACAATAACAAATTGGTTTTTAATAGTATGAAAAATAAATTAGTACTTACGCATCGCATATCCAGCAACAACAACCCATTTTTCCTAATTATCAAACTGTATTACTTAAACAAAACTAGGTCTTGTAGGTACTATCTTGTAAATCGACTTAAAAACACTGAATTCAAACAAGTTGTGTGTGAGAAATTCCCCAGCCTTGGACAAAAGTTGACCACGGTTGTTTGCAAATCACTGCTGGTTCATTTGTAGATGAAATGTGTGGTCAACAATAGTTCAGCAGCAAGGTTGTTCAGATTTTAATATGTTCTTTAATACCTGTTGCCTGCTATACTGCTACGCAATTCCTGACACAGGTAGTGAGATGAAGTATTTATTGTTGGTGCACCTAGAACAAAACAATTATTGATTATTTGATATACGATATCAGCTTGGGCTGTTATCAGCGATTAACTAGCTATTTGCAATTCTCTTGAAAATAGCTTTTTTGCAGGGGGAACTAATTATTGGATCAGTCAAATAATTATTTCACTAGATTAATAATTATCTGCAATTAATCTAATTATGATTGTAGTGGGAAAATGTGATCTGCCAAATATCACAATTTTACGGCATAAAACATTTTAAACCGCAGCTAAATTTCGCGCTCGTCCGCCCGAATTTAATTTATTGGGAATACAAATTATTGATCGTCCGAATGATTAACTGATCGTTAGAATGAATAAGTAACCAGGGATGTTCAGTGTTCACGGTTGCTGGCCATATCGCTTATCAGTCACGTGATTATTGGATACAGAAGCAATTAACTGGTCACGGGAAATATGTCATTAGGGTCAGGAACATAGACAAAATATATTTAGACCATCACAACGTATTCGCGACACCAGCTGAATCCGTCCAATGTATCGGCGAAAAAGTGCGTTTGTACGCAATGGGCGCCAGTCAGATTTTTAAACGACGGTCCTCTCGAGGCATGCGCACTCGGGACGTCTAGCAAAAGTGGTTGTTGAACTCAATGACGCAACTCGGCTATCAGAACCGGACCCAGTTGTAATCACTGAAGGAAACACATGGAATACAGCTGTTGTAAATGCTGAAGTTGCTATTTCCATTTGCAAAAATACTTTTAACTTTTGAGTTATTAAGATTAACTCTAACCAAATAAATTTTCTAACTTTTATCTTAAATGCACTCCGGTGTTGAAGTGAACACACACACGGAGAAGTAGAAATATTTATCAGTGACGTATATTGAGTGTGGTCAAGGTGTCAGAAAGGCACTGATGGGGTGTGTGTGTATTAGGGGCATTGTATAAGGGGTAAGATGGTGTAAGAAGGTCATATATAGTGTCAATGCCTCCTTCCCCTATATTGCATAAGGGTGAGTGAGTGTCCAAAAGGCATATTTGCGCTTTCGCCAAAGGGGCACTAAAAATACTAGTGGATTAGGGTAGAGGGGAGTATTTGAAAAGTGATAGCGAAAGAAAAAAGCTCTTTCGCCAAAGGATCGCTAAGATATCAGTGGATTAGAAGGGTGAGTGTCCAAATGGCATATTTGCGCTTTCGCCAAAGGGACACTAAAAATACTAGTGGATTAGGGTAGAGGGGAGTATTTTAAAAGGGATGGCGAAAGAAAAAAGCGCTTTCGCCAAAGGATCTCTAAGATATCGGTGGATTAGAAGGGTGAGTGTCCAAAAGGCATATTTGCGCTTTCGTCAAAGGGGCACTAAAAATACTAGTGGATTAGGGTAGAGGGGAGTATTTTAAAAGGGATGGCGAAAGAAAAAAGCGCATTCGCCAAAGGATCGCTAAGATATCAGTGGATTAGATTGACATGGGGCCGTAAGTAAGTAGCGCTTTCACCAAAGTATCAAGTGCACACACTGTAAATAGGTGTAAAAATATTTACATCTTACCATAGAACTTGGTTTGTTCAATAATTATACAGGATGGGATGCCAATCCAATAAAATATACACATAGTTTTGGTAATTTTTTTATTTACTATTTTACTTCTTAAAACAGTTGCATATTTTATTTCTATTGTTTAGAATACTATGTTTATATTTTATTTCAACTTTCAATTTTGTAAATGTAACGTTTAAAAAATTAAGAGGGCGGACATTAAAGAGACGCACTGTATATGTATAAACTGCGCTATTTTCGAGGAATTATCGACAATTTTGTATAGCAAGAAAACTCATATTTAAGCCAACAAACTATACAATTTTTATTAAAATCTCACTAATGGTTATATTTTTATCATTAATAAAAAGAATAATTACAAGTACTATATTTAGCATTTATTACTCGATAAAAGATTCACGTCATGTGAAATAAATTTTGAAGTACGGTCCTGTCTATCACAAGGCAAACGTTCGACAAAGCGCAAGCCCGCAGAAGACCGTCTGTGTTTACGGATTCAGCTTGGTAAATTTGCCACATTCGCAAATGACATTATTTCTCTATTATATATTTTCTCTATGATCAGCAATGTCATCAGTGTGCCCGGTGTGCCGTGAACGCAGTAGCACCCCAGGGGTGCTACTACGTTCACGATTTCTGGCGATATCGCTTTTCAATCACATTATTATCGAATACAGAAACAATAGTAAAGGGTGTAGCAGGATAAGCATGACGAGTCGGCCCCCAAATGGCAACCTATATCGAAACTTATGTTATACTATCGGCTGGATGTACGAACATGATTTATATATGTTTCGCCGCCGAACTCCGCTTTGACCTTGAGTTATGGACAAGAATGACCGTACGCATAACTGTCTTTCAAAGAGACATATCTCGAAAACTAACTAAGCTAGAGATGTAAAACCAACGCGAGGCCTCAGGTAACCTTACAGGGTATATTCTATATATTTTTTTAGATTTAACGAATAATTACGCATATTTTTAAAAAATAAAGAAAAAAATTATATTTTTTTTTTTCGTGTTCTCTGTTACTTACAATCATAGAAATAATATATTTTGTAATCCTTTAATATGCACTAGTACCCATTAAAATAGCGTTAGAAAAAACTTGGTGCAACACTTCGAAAAAAAAAATTCACCGCGCCCTACATAATATAACGATACAAACTTGATATAGGACACATATAGACATATTTTTATGAATTGAAATCATTGGCAAAAAAAGAAATAAAAAACCAGAGCCAATGTTTAATATTAGTTATTATTATTATTATTATGATTATTATTATTATTATTATTATTATTATTATTATTATTATTATTATTATTATTATTATTATTATTATTATTATTATTATTATTATTATTATTATTATTATTATTATTATTATTAATTATTATTATTAGTATTATTATTATTATTATTATTATTATTAACATTTTTGTATTAATTAAATTATAAGGAAAAAACAATCTTAATCATCATCGCTATTGTAATTAACTACAACTGGAATATTTTGAGTCACAAATATCTTTGTTAGTACCTGATAAGTATTAAATTACAGCGTTGCCGTTCAATGATGCATTTCAATATGTTTGCCATTCAAATGCATTTGAACTACTTGATTTTCTGCGTTCAAGCTCAAGATTCTATTCACAGGCTCTTATCACTTGTCACAGACTCTATTTTATTTGGCCGAATTATTGGACGATAAAAACAATCATTCAATACAATATGTAAAATCAGCACCTAATATGATTAAAGCAGAAGTCAAATCAAGACATACAAATAGCAAAGTCTATCGTATTTTCATTGATTACATTTCTGACTATACTGATCACAACAGCATTCATCGTTATTGCTGCGATTGTCCTAACTGCAACCGCACAGTGGGATGCTGTTCTCATGCGGCAGCTGTAATTTATTACTTATCATATGGGCGGTATTTATCCAGAATCTTGCGACCTGCTGATGTACTAACAAAGATATTTGTGACTCAAAATATTCCAGTTGTAATTAATTACAATGGCGATGATGATTAACATTGTTTTGTTCCTTATAATTTAATTAACAAAAATGTTAATAATAATACTAACTAATATTAAACATTGGCTCTGGTTTTTTATTTCTTTAATTTATAATAATTTAATATTTTTTAATATTTAATTAATCCAATAATTTCAATTCATAAAAATGTCTATATGTGTCCTATGTCAAGTTTGTATCCTTATATTATGTAGTGCGCGGTGAATTTTATTTTTTTTCGAAGTGTTGCACCAAGTTTTTTCTAATGCAATTTTTATGGGTACTAGTGCATATAAAGGATTACAACATAATGTCACCGAATATATAACACATAGAAGGGTCACTCCTGCGCGGCACTGTGATGTTCTAAGATCAAAGCATCGCCGGCAGCAGCCGAATGTATTTTCTCGAATTGAAAGACTTGCGAAGTCGCAGACGGAAATCCCAAATTACGAGGGCGATACGTGCACGCGATATGTGTAAGCGGACCGAGCTGTTTTACGAGGGTTACTCTGTAGGAACGGAATAGAGCTAAAAGTAAACTACAGTTTTTTAATTAATCAGTTGTATTAACATAAAGTTACTTATAAGAACGCAGTTCATATTTGTTAGCGACAACACTGCAAACTATTAGTTATCTACAATAAAGTAGTTGCAACAGAAACAACATTAAAGTGTGTTTTAGATCGATCAAATAATAAACTTAATATATCGAATAAAAAGAAACTGAGATAATATATTTTTTAAATACATGTAGGGAAATATTTTTATTTAAAAACACACAGTTGAGCTGCGTTCTTTACTTATAGTTACTTAAATTTGAAATAAAGAAATAGATATTGGATTACTGTTTTTTCTTAACCTAAGTATATATTAATATAATTTGCGTAAAGTAAGTTCCAGCACCTACAAATAAATTAAATACTAAGTTTGTTTTTTATTAGAAATCAGTTAATACTGAAAAAACGAGTGGTAATATAATATACCTAAAATGACTAAGAAATTATTAACGGCGCAACAGACCTTCCGAGATTTTGACAGATGTTACCGTTTTGGGGTTCCTAGATGACAACAATGTATGTTGTCCATTTCCGTCTTCCTGTCTGTCGGTCTATCTGTTAGCCCGACAGCTCAAAAACTAGTTGACGGAAAAGGATGAAATTTTGTATGCAAAGTAGGCATTAACCCTACTCGAAAAAGTATATCCTTTGTGTTCAATATATACACGGTGAACACTATAAAAATTAAAATGTTAAGATTTTTGCTTAATTTATAATTTAATATGACGGTTATAGAAGAATAGTTAAATATTTAATGAATCCAACCATATTGTGAGAAAGTTATACAAAGTGGCAAACTTTTTTTTTGTTTCTTTACCTACTGTTCTGTTTAAAGGTAGGTATTTGCCGATTTTATAATTGGCAAGTTCCTAGTGGTATATATTAAATTCATAAAAGAAGGCACATTAATTTGTAATTATATTTGGATCATAATCGATTATTTCGGTACATGCCTTATTGTCATGGCAGTATGTTCACGATAGGAGCAAAACAAAAGGAACGTTGTTTGTCATTCTAAATAAAATATTTAAAAAATCGACAAATACCTTTGCACAGCAGTTTCCTCGCTCACAATGGTTTCAAACTGTTTTAAATATGTAAACTGTTTGCTCGGATTTGTCAAATGCAAAATATTTTTCTAAGAGAAATATTTTAAAGCCCGGAAAAAATAACGTCAAGATCTGTCTCGCAAGGTGATTTTTTTTGCAATTACAATACTTTTTTACTGGCCAGGAATAGTGGACTGTTAAACCGGCAAAAATGAGTTAAAAAAAATTGTAAGGTACAACTACATGGGACCTTCACAGAATGATTGGCTAGGGTCTAGGCTATCTGAAATGGCCAATTACAACATTTGTTGGAAGGTGAAACTTTTTTTATGACGAAAAATGTCATAAATGTGACTACACATACCTCGCAATATCTTCGGAACTAATCGAGATAATTCCGTTATATATTTTTTAATCCATAGAAGAAATGTGAGCGAAGGCTACTGAGTCAATTTTATTTTTTTTGAAAACTCTGGTTTTTTTTGTAAAACTTGGTGAAACTTCAACATGTAGGTACTTTAATTGCAGCACTTTTTTCAGTAAGCGAGAAACTTTTATGTTTTAAAGAATTTGGTCATACCATCTGCATACGAAGGGAAGCCAAAACACGACTTATAGTGTTCAAGTTATCGTTAGTTAAAATTGAAAGATTCGGCTGCCGCGTGACCCAAAGAGGTCTCGCCATATTAATGATCGTCTGCGCGCAGTGCTGGGCGATGTTAGAATGTTTAGAAAACATCGATGTTCTGTTATTGATATTCGATGTTTTGCCATCGATGTTAGCGGTCATAAACATCGATGCCAATATCGATGATTATCTTTCGATGTTCGACCATCGACCTTCCGTTCCGAATCTATTGACATAAGATTTTGGGAGCTAAATTAATAAACATTATTTATTTAGTTTTACGTTCTTTAATTTTTTAAGGGTATGCAATTCTTTTGTTGTGTTTGTTTTTATTTTTACTACACAAACAGATTAATACCACCACCAGAACGAAAAAGTAAAAAAATGTTCAACACTCAAAAAAGTATTAATTTAAATTTATTCAGTCACCCCTATATAAACAAAACAGAACTCTCCGTACGCTTATTTGGTTCACTTTATACCACCACGCGTCTTCGAATGAATCAACTCCAGCGCTTTTTCGCCCAAGCGGGGTCGAGATGAGAAGGGAAAATTTCGTCGCGCAGTCTCGGGCGTGTTCGCGCTTCTTGGAGAGTGATCCTTCTATGTGTTATATATTCGGTGATAATATATTATTTTAGTGATTGTAAGTCAGAGGGAACACGAAAAAAGAATTAATAATTTTTTTATTTATTTTTTAAAAATATGCGTAATTATTCGTTAAATCTAAAAAAAATATAGTATATACTCTGTAAGGTTACCTGAGGCCTCGCGTTGGTTTTACCTCTCTAGCTTAGTTAGTTTTCAAGATATGCCTCTTTGAACGATAGTCATGCGTGGGGTCATTTTTGTCCATATCTCAAGGTCAAAGCGGAGTCCGGCGGCGAAACATCGTGTTCATACATCAAGCCGATGATATAACATAAGTTTCGATATAGGTTGCCATTTGGGGGGCCGACTCGACATACATTACGTATCCTGCTATACCCTTTGCATATAATCCAAATAAACCTAAAATATTTTTATTTGCATTCTTTACATCAGCGGCGTGCAGTGAAATTTCAAAGTTGTATATCTCTGTTGCTACTTAAAGGAACCGTATCAAATTTGGGGGTTTTAATAGCGAATCCACTGGGAATGTTTTGCTAAAGAAAAAAAACATTTGGTAATTTACGAAAAAAGTTGAATTTTTGCTTTGCCTACCCTAGAAAAAAAAATGAACACGTTTAGGTATTATATTTATTATTTTTTCTAAACAAGTTTTACATCATTTTGTCGAGAATGTTTAAATTTTAAGAGAAAAAAATGTGTTGGTAGAAAGTTATAGTCATTTAAATTTTCCTAAACCTAAAATATAATTAAAAAAAAAATAAAATGACTTTCTACTAACACATTTTCTTCTCTTAAAAATTAAAAATTCTCGACAAAATGATGTAAAATTTGTTTAGAAAAAATAAAAATAAAATACCTAAACGTGTTCATTTTTTTCCCAGGGTAGGCACAGCAAAAATTTAACTTTTTTCGCAAGTTTTTTGCTTTACCAAAATATTCCCTGTGGGCTTGCTTGGGTTTATTAAAACCCCTAAATTTGGTACGGGTCCTGTAAGTAGGAACAGAGATAAACAACTTTGAAATTTCACTGCACGCCGCTGCCTTACATAAATTAAATATTTATAGTGGTTGATTTTATCCATTTATTTTTTTTTATCTGAGGGTTCAGCAATGACCACAAGGACAATCAGAAAAATTTGCGGGCCAACAAACCTATTCTATTTTCTTTGTTGCCAACAGTTGATTCATTTACGATGACTGTTCATTTTTCTACAAATCCTGACTTTACCGACATCTACAGAAATTAAAGGAATAAAAAGTTAAAGGTATTTGTTTGAAATGTTACGTGCTAATAAGCTCCAAATAATTTTTTTCTTTTTATTTATCTTACGCTATACTTTGATAGTGGTAAATCATAAACTCATTTGTCTTCAAACTTATTATACTTAAAATAAATAAATAGCAATCTGATCTGAAGCGGTGGGAGGGTGCGCCTAAGCTCTACGGCACTTAGGCCTCATTAGACCGATTGTGCGTCCTCGCGAAATAGGAGACTTCCTCTCAGCGCGTCAACCAGCCTACTGATTTAAAGTAGTTGATGACGTCACCGGGAGGTGCCTCTCTGACGTTGTTTAAGGTGGTCCAATACTCGCCGAACACGGTTTTCCTTAAGAGTGTAAAAGTCGGGCAGTCACAAAGGATATGCTCGACGGTCTCGTCTTCTTGTTCACATCCTCTGCATAGGGGTGTGTCAGCTTGACCTATTCTGTGAAGGTGCTTGCGTAGTTGACAGTGTCCTGTCAGAATGCCCGTTGTAAGACGCAGGTTTAAATAGCACCATAATGCTTACTTGAATTTGGCGATATTGATATTAGTATTAAATAATATTTATGTAAAATTTTCATTCACTTGCTCAACTTTCTTCTGATTTCGGCTGCTTTTGGCACATGTTAAAAGAGTTTGTCCAGAGCACTTGCTATGGTAATATTGGCATAATACCATACTTATAGGGAAGTTTTTAAGAAATTTCGTCATTAAATAAAAATAATTACACACCAACTATTACACCATAATCATAAAACGAACTAAATATTTTCTGTTAAATAGATGAACGATTCGGGATAGGTTAGTTGCAGGCAACTGAATACACACTCGGTGCCGTGCTCTTTATTTTTTGATAAGCACGCGACTAATTATTGTTGTAAATATTATAACCTGGCTGTTAAAAATTCCGAGCAGAGATAAAACGGATTTAATTATAAATGTAGCACGCAACAGCGACGCGGATAATATCTGATATCATTAATTATTGCCCAAATGGCTGCTTTTTAAATTGTAATAAGTTAAAACTAACTTTTTTTGTTGGTTTAATTAACCGAGTAATTTGCTTCAAAACAACATTTTTCGGATACTAATGACTTGCTTAAACAATTTATGTATTAAAAAATACATGCATATTCCCTATCAAACGGTCATGTGAAAATCTCATTAGAGTCAAGAATGTCGCCAGCCAGCGTGAACGTAGTATAGTAGCACCCTATATTAACAAAATAAATTTTGATGGCCAGTAAAATAATTGATCGTCTTAATTTTATTTCAGTTTGTGGATGATTCATTGAGTACCAAATCAATTGTCATGCCGCGTACGTATATATATATATATATATATATATATATATATATATATATATATATATATATATATATATATATATATATATATATATATATCGCTTATTTGCTGCAATAACGTCATAACTCAAAAATTATCATTTCTGAGTTAGTGATACAGTAAAGATGGTAAACAAAACCCCTTTTATCTGGTAGAGTGTCATATATAAGCTTTTCATAATCGTCGCTAGATGTCAGATAAGTCTGTGTCACATGTTACTTTTCATCTCTTAAGTTAACGTCAACACCGTCGTATGTCGTATTGCAGTTGCTAAATAGCTTTTGTGGCGAATGTAGCGTTGAAATTTCCAGAATAGTGACTTATTTCGTTTTGTAACAATATTATAGCAAAGGTAAGTTATATAAATACAATGTTTTTAACTGTATAACGTAGTATTTGAGTCTGTGACGTTATACGTAAAAAAATATGTGATGGTTCCTAATGTAATATTTAACTTTATGACGCTCTTGCAGAAAAATATTTTATTTTCCACAGTAATATTATGTTGCGTTAGAACGATGTTACAAATAAAAACGTTGTTTTTTTGAACTTTGTTATCTGCAATACACTACAGTATGACAGTATAGCAGAAAAAAAATATAGAGAAATAAAAATTTACCAAGACTTATTTTCCTTTAAGTCAGTATTGCTGTTATATCTAAAAAATATTCAGTGTATTATCAATTTATTGGTTAAGTTTTTTTAGGTTAAGAGGGACTGTGCACTTTGCTTAAAAGTAGATAATAAATATAAACTTGTTTTTTTTTGTGTTAGCAAGTTAAATTGATAGCAGATACAATAAGAAAATAATAGGAGCTGTACTAAATGAGAAAGGTCTGTTCGTTGGGATTACACTAGCTACACTTTCTGAACTAAACAGCCTTGTAAAAGTGTTGTAAACCTCGTTACCAAATTATTAGTGTAGAAATTGTAGCTAGTGCAGCGGCAACAAACAGATCTTATTACGTATTTTTTATTTACTTAGACATTCCATGATGCAATCGAACAGTAGAGGAAGTAGAATTTTGCAAATGGCCGTCAACAAATCTACAGTAAGACTTACGTCAGTTCATTCAGAAGATGTAGTAGATACTCAATTAGATGTGACATCAATTGAACGACATCCAGGAGAATATGGTATGTTAAAATTATAGTTGTTAAATTTTTGTTATAAACTATATTCTTTTTTTTAGAAAATGTTGAAATTGTCACCCAGCTAGCTCCAAATACGGCAGGAAAAAATACCACTGACATGACTTTGTGCTCTTTTTCATCTAGCTCATCTAGTTCCGGTTCTTCTACATCAGATTCAGCATCAGAAGATAATGATGATTTGCTGTTTGATGCGACGTATGTTCCTGATAATGCTAACAGCGGAAGTGACAGTGAAACTGATTTGAATGTAAATATACTCCACGATTCCGAAAAAGTAACTGTATTACATGCAAATACGGATCCTTCTACTAGTAATTCCGCATCAACTTTGGACAACAGCAACTCTTCGGCAATACTAACGAGCCCTCTTAAAAAAGGAAGAAAGAGAAAAAGAAATGAAAACACCTGGAAAAGGAACATAAACAAAAAATTAAGAAACTCAAGAAAACCATACGAAATGCATACCAATGAGAAAAAAACACGAAACGAAAAAAAGATAAAACCGCCGCGTACGGAAAAGTGCAAGTTAAAACGTTTTTCTAAATTTACTAATAAGAAAAATGCAAATTTTTCACTCATATTGGGAACTAAGGCTTTTAGAAAAACAGCGACAGTTTATTGCAAATAACATGGAACCTATTCACCCAAAATATCAGTATGTACGTATTGGCGGCACACGAAAAAAAAGGGACAATAACAACGCTTTCTTTTTTAGTCGCAATAATGAGAAAGTACGAGTCTGCAAAGTATTTTTCAAAAATACCCTAGATCTTAATGATCGCAATATACATACTGTCCAAGAGAAGCGCAATAAAGTGTCAAATACTTTAGTGCAAGAAGATTATCGAGGAAAGCACGGCAAACAAAAAAAAATAGATCCAGCTCTAAAAGAAGGAGTAAGAAATTTCATAGAGAAAATACCAAAAGTAGAAAGTCACTATACTCGTGCTAATACCTCTAAAGTTTTCATTGATGGTAGTAAATCTGTCGCAGATCTACACAAGGATTACATACGTGATTGCAAAGAAAAAAATATACCCTTCGTTAATTACATAATGTTTTATAGAATATTCACCGAGGATTTCAATATTTGTTTTTTTACAGCAAAAAAAGATTTATGTGAAACTTGCGCCTCATATGAAAATGCTGAAGGAGACGAGAAACAAAAGTTGAGGGAAAATTATGATCGCCATTTAATCGAAAAAGAATTGTCAAGGGGTGAAAAGAAAATTGATAAGGAACAAACAGATGCTCTAGTAGCGGTGTATGACTTGGAAGCAGTTATGCAAGTACCAAAGGGAGATATATCAGTATTTTATTACAAATCAAAGCTTAACATATTTAATTTTACAATATACAACCTAAAGAGCAACGATTGCGAGTGTTTTGTTTGGGACGAAGCAAATGGACATAGGGGCATTAATGAACTGGGTACGTGCGTCCTTCAATATTTAACTAAAAAGGCTTCAGCTGGTGACCAAGACGTAATTTTTTATTCGGACAATTGCGCTGGGCAGCAGAAAAATAAGTTTATGGTGGCACTCTACCTTTATGCATTGAACCATATTAATATCAAAAGCATAACTCATACATTCCTGATTAAGGGACATACTCAAAATGAGGGCGACTCAGCACACTCCCTAATTGAACGCCAAATTAAACGACAGCTAAAAGGTGGTCCAATGTACACGCCTGATGCATTTGTCGCTGCTATTCGTGCCGCTAAAAAACAGGCAATCCATTTAATGTTACAGAATTATGTTTTGAAGATTTTTTTGATATTAAAGCGTTAGCAACTGAAATAGGGCCTTTGAATATGTCTCAAGTAAAAATATCGGAAGTTAAGGTACTTCGTTTAGAACGGGAGTCTCCAACTTCTCTATTTTTTAAGAAGTCCTATAACGACGACTTTCAAGAAATTACTGTAATTTGTAGCAAAAAGAAGAGTGGCAATATTACACTAGCAAGAGCATTCCGTACAAAACCTAAAATCACTGACAGCAAAAAACAAGATCTTCTTGAATTGCTGCAGAAGAACCACATTCCCAAATTTTATAGTTCGTTCTACCAGAATTTGTAATGTTTTTATTTTTATTTAGTAGGTTTCATACATTTTCTGTTCATAACTTGTTCGTGGCTCCATAACTTGTTCTTTTTTTGTATTCTAAAAATGTTATAGAAAAAATACACTCTTGTAAGTGACTTGTAAGTTGTTTCATTTTGCTTCAGTAAAATCTAACACGATAACGGAAAAAGTATAACCTGATACTAATTTTTGTTTAATCCAATAACGTCATATTTTCCTTATGACGCATAAATAAATGGATTTTATCAGCAATAAAGACATATTTCAGAAATGGGGGTTTTAGGGGGTTAAAAACAGGCGCGGCCCGTGAAATTTCAACGTTGCATATCTCTGTTGCTACTTATGGGACCCATACCAAATTCAGGTTTTTTAATAGTGAGCCTACTAGGAATGTTTTGGTAAAGAAAAAAAAATATTTTGCAATTTGCGAAAAAAAGTTGATTTTTTGAATTGACCCACCTGGGTAAAAAATTAACACGCTTAGATATTTTATTTATTATTTTTTCTAAACAAATTTTACATCATTTTGTCGACAATTCTTAAATTTTAAGAGAAAAAAATGTGTTAGTAGAAAGTTATAGTCATTTGAATTTTTTGCAACCGAAAATTTAAATTATTTTTCGGTTGAAAAAATTCAAATGACTATAACTTTCTACTAACACATTTTTTTCTCTTAAAATTTAAGAATCGTCGACAAAATGATGTAAAATTTGTTTAGAAAAAATAATAAATAAAATATCTAAGCGTGTTAATTTTTTACCCTGGTGGGTCAATTCAAAAAATCAACTTTTTTTCGCAAATTGCAAAATATTTTTTTCTTTACCAAAACATTCCTAGTAGGCTCATTATTAAAAAAACCTGAATTTGGTATGGGTCCCATAAGTAGCAACAGAGATATGCAACTTTGAAATTTCACGGGCCGCGCCTGGTTAAATTAATATTTTATTATTTACCTTTCTTGCCTATAATGCATAAATTTTATTTGATTAACCCTCGCTGAATTTGAGTTTAGATAATATGAAGTTGTTTTGCCATTAATATGTTTTTCTGCTCTCCTGTAAAAACTCAAATTTTTAGTTATGACTCTCTTGCAGCAAATGAGCGATATATATATATATATATATATATATATATATATATATATATATATATATATATATATATATATATATATATACAGTGACCGGCAAAAAGTTCGCAACATATGGGAAAATTTTTTATTAGGAGAGTATCGGAAAAACTTTCCCAGGGGATCGGGGTTCTGCATGTCCGATAACCTAAAAATCGATTTTGACATACGTCACGTGACCACTGGTATAGCGTCAAATTAAAAAAAAAATTGTTAATTTACAAAAAGTGAGGTTAGTTGACGCGATATCAAAAAAAGTTATTTGAAAAAATTGCTTAGAATTAAATTCTAGGTCCTTGTGCAAAATTTTAAGATTTTATTTAAAAAAATTGGAAAACTCAATTTTTTTAAATATTTTTTTATCGATTTACAAATTTCCGGTTTTTTTCGTTTAGATAGCTTGGCTAATGTAAAGCCCATGTATCTGGATGAAAATAAACGAATGTAGTAGTTTTTTCTACAATTGACAGGACAAAATTAAAAAAAACAGGGTTTCGCCGGACGCTAGCTGTTGCAATGATTTGTATCTAGCAGCAGTGTCAAAATTTTAGAGACATTTCAATGAGATTACATTGAGAAAACCTTAATCGTCTTAAATATATCTGAAGTTCGACTTTTTGTAAAGTTAAGGGGATTAAAATAGATAATAAGCAAAAAATTACCTGTTTATTTAATCGAAATTTTATAAACGAAAACCAATGTAAGAAAAACTTAAAAGTAGTCAAATTCTGTCCTAACAACACAAAAAATCATTGTTTTTCCTTGGGTGCACAAAATTTAAAACTCAGTATGACCACCATTTCTCTCCATACATACTGTTGTTCTCGAGCGCAACTCTCGATTAACATTTCGGAGCATTTTACGATTTATTTGCAATACACAATTTACAATGACATTCTCTAAATTTTGTATATTCCTAAAGGGTCGATGTTTGTACACAGGGTTCTTTAGGTATCCCCACATAAAAAAATCTAACGGAGTCAGATCTACAATTCTACAATTGACAGGACAAAATCGAAAAAATAGGTGTTCGCCGGACGCTCGCTGTTGCAATGGTTTGAATCTAATGAAATGACTGTATCAAGATTTTATTAAGATTTTTCGCACATACATTTAACAACCAGGTCTATTTAGTTGTACTTAAAACTACCAAAGCAGGCTCTGAAATTAAAACAACCAAATAATCTAGTAGGTTAAAAACAACAGAAAAATGTCAAACAAATTATAATTTGTTTGATTTCAACCTATGTCATTGGTTTATGTCTCGCATCTTACTAAGTTTGATATTTTACATAAGTTTATTAATATTTTATTCCTTAAAATGGCACCACACTACTTCTTCAGGAAAAGATAGAAATTATTTTAATTTCTGGAGATAATTACAAAAGCCATAGAGAAACAGCAGCAATTTTTAATGAGAGGCACCCCGATAAATCCCTCCATTATTCCACAGTATCTCGTCTAGTCAATAAATTTAAAGAAACGGGATCGGTAGAAAATCAGTATAAAGTTTCCCATGAAAAACCGGTAACAGGTGACGAAGGTTCTCTGGATGTGTGTTTGTCGATCACAGAAACACCCCAATTAGCAGTTAGTCAAATATCGGAGATCACTAACATTCACGAAAGATCTGTGCGGAGGATATTAAAAAGAAACAAATTTCATCCGTACAAACCTAAATTTGTACAAGTATTAAAAGATAGGGATTATGACGCCCGCTTCGATTTTTGTGCCTGGTTCCAGGGTATGATTGAGGAAGATTTTAATTTCCCAAAGAACGTTCTTTTCTCGGATGAAGCTACATTTACCTCTAACGGAACCGTCAGTTCACAAAACTGTAGATGGTGGGCCACCGAAAACCCAGACTTTGTAATTCAGAGTAAAGACCAATATAGTTTTAAGGTTAATGTGTGGTGCGGAATTTTCAACCTCAGAATAGTGGGACCTTTTTTCTTTAGAGACAATTTAAATTCAGAACGATATTTAGAATTTCTACAAACTGAGATATCTGACTTTTTAGACAATTTGTCATTAGCCGAAAGAAGAAATTTATACTTTCAACAAGACGGAGCTAGCATCCATTCCACAAATGAGGTGAAGAGATGGCTGGATCAAGAATTTGGAAACCAGTGGATAGGACGGTTTTCTGAAAATCCGTGGCCTGCGAGATCACCAGATCTGACTCCGTTAGATTTCTTTATGTGGGGATACCTAAAGAACTCTGTGTACAAACATCGACCCTTTAGGAATATACAAAATTTAGAGAATGTCATTAGAAATTGTGTATTGCAAATAAATCGTAAAATGCTCCGAAATGTTAATCGAGAGTTGCGCTCGAGAACAATAGTATGTATGGAGAGAAATGGTGGTCATACTGAGTTTTAAATTTTGTGCACCCAAGGAAAAACAATGATTTTTTATGTTGTTAGTACAGAATTTGACTACTTTTAAGTTTTTCTTACATTGGTTTTCGTTTATGAAATTTCGATTAAATAAACAGGTAATTTTTTGTTTATTATCTATTTTACTCCCCTTAACTTTACAAAAAGTCGAACTTCAGATATATTTAAGACGATTAAGGTTTTCTCAATGTAATCTCATTGAAATGTCTCTAAAATTTTGACACTGCTGCTAGATACAAATCATTGCAACAGCTAGCGTCCGGCGAAACCCTGTTTTTTTTAATTTTGTCCTGTCAATTGTAGAAAAAACTACTACATTCGTTTATTTTCATCCAGATACATGGGCTTTACATTAGCCAAGCTATCTAAAGGAAAAAAACTGGAAATTTGTAAATCGATAAAAAAATATTTAAAAAAAATTGAGTTTTCCAATTTTTTTAAATAAAATCTTAAAATTTTGCACAAGGACCTAGAATTTAATTCTAAGCAATTTTTTCAAATAACTTTTTTTGATATCTCGTCAACTAACCTCACTTTTTGTAAATTAACAATTTTTTTTTTAATTTGACGCTATACCAGTGGTCACGTGACGTATGTCAAAATCGATTTTTAGGTTATCGGACATGCAGAACCGATCCCCCGGAAAAGTTTTTCCAATACTCACCTAATAAAAATTTTTCCCATATGTTGCGAACTTTTTGCCGGTCACTGTATATATATATATATACCTATATATATATATATATATATATATATATATATATATATATATATATATATATATATATATATATATATATATATATATATATATATATATATATATACAGGGTGTCTAAAATAGGTGATACCACTATTGCTATCTCCGAAACGGTAAAAGATACGAGGTCGGTTAAATTAGAGAAAATGGGCCATTTTTAGTCCCTACTCATATTTCGTTTATGAAGTTGCCAAATTCTCTATAGTTTCTTATCTACAGGGGATTTTTTAAAAATTGTCAAAAATTTAATTCTTAAATATCTCGAAAACTATTATAGTTAGAAAAAAATTGTTTTAACAAAAATCACACGATTTTTTACCTTCTCTAAATTAACGTTATTGGTTTGTTTATATCATTTGTTTTTATTGAGTTACTGATACTAACTTGGTTTTTTCAAATACGGACCTGGACTTTTTGTTGCATTTTTTGAAATAATTCTTCATACCCTTCACATCTGTGTATCTCTTGATTATGTTTTCCGACATTTTGGTGAAGAATAGCATCATCAGGATATTCTACCAGTACGGACCTGGCATTTTTCAAGTAAATGCGCAATTTCACAACCACAGAATCCACAAACCATAGCGATAGGTTATGAATTGTGCCTTAACATGGAAGATCCCAGGTCCGTATTCTTAGAAAATCCTGATGATCTTGCTATTCTTAATCAAAACGTCGGAAAATATTTTCAAGTTATACACAGTTGTAAAGGGTATAAAGTATTCTTACAAAAAATGGAGCAAAAAGTCCAGGTCCGTATTTGAAAAAAACAAGTTAGTATCAGTAACTCAATAAAAACAAATGGTATAAACAAAACAATAACGTTACTTTAGAGAAGGAAGAAAATCGTGCGATTTTTGTTAAAACCATTTTTTTCTAACTGTAATAGTTTTCGAGATATTTAAGAATTAAATTTTTGACAATTTTTAAAAAATCCCTTGTAGATAAGAAACTATAGAGAATTTGGCAACTCTGTAAACGGAATTTGAATAGGGACTAAAAATGGCACATTTTCTCTAATTTAACTGACCTCGTATCTTTTACCGTTTCGGAGATAGCAATAGTGGTATCACCTATTTTAGACACCCTGTATATATATATATATATATATATATATATATATATATATATATATATATATATATATATATATATATATTTTGGGAATGTTTCTTGGGGATAGGTTCGTCATTTAAACGAAAACATTGGTGTTTTTTTTTTTACTTTATTCTAACTTGACGTTTCGCCTTTTATATAAGGCTTTTTCAAAAGTTTCTTTTATTATTTTCTGATCTTTATTCTACAAAGCAAAAATGCAAAATTAATGCATATAAACAAAGTAAGACGTGTTACATACGAAAAACACTTACTACATTGAAAACATGTGACATAGTTTAACATTGTTTAAAATTATTTATTTAAAAATTAGCTATTCAAAAGTTATCATAGGTACGTACCTTGATGTGTGTTTGACATTCTGCTGTATGGAATGGGAATGAGTTTTAGATGTATGATTTTGCATTTCAATGTTTTTTCTCTTTTTTTCATTTATATTATTTTATTCAAATATATTGTATGTATTTTTTTTGTTTCATAGGCTCGATTTTATGATGCTGAAGAACCGACTGGATTTTTATTTTAACAAATTAAAATAAATTGAACTGAGATTATCAATGTCTTTTTAATTATTTACACAGGTAGGTTCTTTTTTAATATGTATCATTTCTTTTATTGTCAATTTATGGTAGTTTTTGTCTTGATTTAAAATTTTTGTGTTTGTGTAATCAAAGGTATGGTTTGTTTTCAATGTAGAAGCATTCTTTTGATATTTATGGCCATTCAGACGGTTATTTAAATGTTGGGTGGTCATCCCTATATATTTCTTGTCACAGTTCGAGCATGGAATAGAGTATACGACATTAGACTTCTTTTTTTTTAGGGGTTTGACTTTTTAAGGGTGTAAAAAATTGATTTATTAAGTTGTATCCCTTATGGCATGCTACGATATCGTGTCTCCCTAATATGTGTTGAATTTTTTCAGATAAAGTTTTACTAGGATATGGAATTGCAATGTGCTTGGAGTTGGGGTTTCTAAGGGTTGTTTTTTTAGTTTTTTGATTATTGTAAAATTTGTGAATTCTTTGTTTTATTATTTTATCCGTAAGGTTTTTCGGAAAATTATTATTCTTCAAAATATTCCTAACTTTATTTAGTGCTTCCGGTCTATGTTTTGGTGATGTTAACTGTATTGCTCTATCGGCTAGACCCATTATAACGCTATGCTTCTGGTTTGTTGGATGATTGGAATTGTAATTTAGGTATCTACCAGACCAAGTAGGTTTGGTGTACCATTTTGTTTCAACGTAATTCTTGTCTTTACCACGCATGAGTGTTAGGTCCAAAAAATTCATTTCACCATTTTGTTCTATTTCCAAAGTAAATTGTAATTTGGAATTATAACACCCAGGGTCCAATAAGTGTGTAACAAATGGGAAATTTTTGGATTAGTTGCACAACCGAAATATAAATACCGCCAAAAGTTGGTGCATGCCCGATAACCATATTAGGTGTACTTAGAATGGCTTCTAGTCAAACATCATACAGGGCAGGCCAAAAAATATAAAAATCGTTCAAGAGTAAAGTACCCTTATTTCGAAAAATACAGAAAAACGTTACTAAGAGAAGTTGTTTAGAATTAAAAGATATGTCCTAATATTAAGTTGTAGCCTTCTATTCAAAAAATATATACTTTTATGAAACTTTAGATTACGCCCCGCGCTGACTTGATGAATGCTACTGCATTCATATTCATAATCATAGCAGTTTAAGATTACGTGTTGACTTGTGTTGCTTATAAATCTGTGAATCACCGAGAATGTAAAAAACAATAGGGTTGAACGCGAAGAAATGTTAAACTCAGAAGAACTCAACTGTTTAGGAAGGAGTAGCTATTGGATCATAATTATAAGAATTGGCGAATTTTCGTTGAAGGTATGTCTGCTTTATTTGGCACACACTATTCTAATATTAACATTTTATATTTAAGCAAAGATACAGCAGGATGTAGGTACTGCAATGTTCAATTTAAATCGGAGCTTGTCAATGAAGTTTATAATTAGTAACAACTACATTTTATTTCATTGTTATAATTAAGCAGAATCGATTTACATACACTCTAGTGACGTCATCGAATCAATTATGATCAAAAACGAAGCCCACGAAGACTGCAGCCTAAACTGGCACGGATCCAGAACTTCGTTTGGGGTGTGGCGGGTCATTCATATTTTTAACTTTTTTATATTTTCAATTTTAATAGTAATATGACTATTATTGATGATCCTGGAGGGGGGGGGGCGCCTGGATCCGCGCTTGAGCCTAAATACCACGCACCGTAGATGTACTGGGGAAATCCGACTCACACGTCCAAGCTAGAAATGTCCGTGGGGATTTCGCTAGCCCTTAAAGAGGATGTGTGGGGTGTACTGGTACAACCTCGGCCGAGGAAGAATTCCTCTACCACCTTCCTTGTTTAGAGCGGCGAAACACGGTCGCGGCGTTCCTAAGCGGTCACCCAACTAAGTACTAACCGTGCCGGGCGTCGTTTCACCTCAGTAATCGGGCGCAGGATAGTCCGATCGGCGAAGTTAAATGTCGCTTTGTAGCGTATATAAGATATAAAAGTTAAAATGTATCCACTTTATTTCATACACTGTATGTAACCATATTACGCAAATCTTTTTTCTGTGCTAGGTTAAGCACCATCTGTTGAGTAGTGGAAAAATATATAAACACACTCATAAGTGGGTTACCTAGGCATCACTGAATTACGTAACAATCATAAATTCATGAAATAATATACCCACCGCCATCTTATGAGTCAATTAACCAAGATTCTGAGGAGTTTTAGCACAGTGTTTAGTAAGATTTTCAGGAATGTGATGCCCCTCTTAAAAATAAGGGATATACATGCACATTATTATTAGAAAAATATTTGTCTTATTTTTAAGAATATTTGTGAAATTCGAGACTTGTATGTAATGTCGTTGCAGCAGACATGAAGTTTTTGATTATTTAAAAAAATATATAAGTAAATTTTACAAGGTTTCTTCAGCTGGATAAATGTTATGCAGAAGTGATTTAAGTGTGGTTAATTTGAAAATGTAATATAGCTGAATATAAAAAATCATTATACGGGGGTAATTTAAAATTTTCAAAAAAAAACAATTCTTTTCATGTTCTGGTCCAAAAGATAACATTTGTTTAAAGAGATAGAAAAATGTTTAGATTAAAAAAAATTGTAGATGTGTACAAGAACCATCAGGAAACGCAACTAAAAACACGACTGGGCATCAAATAAGCGAGTTTTAAACCAACCTCAAGTTTTTTCAGAGGACTCGCTATATTATTTTTCTTTTTGCTGACGGTCAATGTAAAAATCTAATTTAAAGCATTTTGTAATCGATACATGGTGCGAAGAAGGAAAAAACGAGTTGCATAATGTTTGTAGTATTTGGTGTTTTATTAATGTTTAAAAGGACGAATAGAGCCAAGAAGTATCTTGACCAATAAAATAACCAAACACTTTCAATGAATATTGAACGCTGAGTGAAAGTTTTGTAAAAAAATCTAGTGTCAATGTTCTGTAAATATATCACTTGTCTTTTTGTTCAAGAAATGGTTTACTAAAGAAACTTAAGTACAATAAAACAACTAACGTTTTTGAGCTTGTTGTATTGCGTGTATTTATGTATTGGTTTACTGCTTTTATTTTATTGCTATTGCTGTTTTTAGACAATGCACTTTAGGCAGAATTTCCGATCATTTTAAATACACTGCGGCTACGAAAAACTATTAAAAATTTATAGAATCACTGTTCAAACACTTTTATGATCATTTTAATCATTTATGAGCTAAAAAGTATAATTTTAAGGATAATTTAGACACAAGTCACCAAAATATTGCATAAAACTGTAGAATAATAAAATATTAAAACATTTAGCTAATTATTATTTTACCTGTAACGAATTTTATTTGCTTTGGAAAATAAATACATAAATACTTGACTTGATAAGTATCCAGTATTTTGCTAACTAGGTCAGAAACAATTATGGCTACTTTGTTTTACCTCCATAGATTAAAATAAGGTCTTTGCCATGTGTATTGATGCTTAAAATGAACTTTTTTCAATGTCAAAAGTAGCTACTGTTAAAATGTCACCCCAATTTGATTAACATAATGTCAATTTTTTACAACATCTCTCAAAATATTAATATGTTGGCAAAACTGCATTACGAGGGTTAGTCACAAGGTTAAAATTGCTATTGAGCGGTTCTTTTTTTCCTTAGATCAAACCTAACACACAAATTTCTTTTTTTTTGTAAATATCGTCATTATAGCTGCATTAAAAATCAAGATGCATTAGCCCTAAGGTAAGAAACCTTAGTCCTTGTGTAGCAGAGTCACAACACCTTGTCAAATGAATAATTTTTGTGGTTTTACTAAATTATTGCTAATTTGTGCTTTTCTTGTCGCTTAACACAACATGTGGCTCTGCTAGCGTAAGTTTGAACCATTAATTTAGAAACAAGGACGAGATACCAGTATTCACATTTTAGAGCTACTGGGTTTCCCAAATTACTTATAATGTATCCAGCTATGTACAGTTGTGTCCATAAATCTATAATACACATGTTTTAGTAAAGTGTAAACCGGTTTTCGAAATGGTCATCAGATATCTCGCTGAGAATGACTGAGGCATTCCCAACATCAGTAATTTTATGTTTGTAATTTTTTTTGTAAATAAGCAAATTTTGTGACAAAAAATAGAATTCCACAGCTGAAAACCGTTCAAGTCTTAAATTATTACCTATGTGCAAGATGGTATGCCTGTGAGAGACGTCGCGCAAGTAATGCATGTACATAAAAATACAGTTCAGAAAATAAAACATTTATTGGAGACGCATGGAACATCAGATAATAAAAAGCTACCGGGAAGACCAAGGGCTACCACACAAAAAGGAGATAACGCTCTCGTGCATTTTTTAGAAGAAAACCCAGCCCAGGTAGCGGTAAAAGCCATGGTGGAAACAAATCTTCTTGCATCGAGATCCACAGCCTGTCGAAGAAGAAAAGAATCGCCCTTAAAAAATTATGTTGCTGCCAAGAAAATAATTTTAGGTCAGGAACATAAACAAGCAAGAAGTTATCAAGGTTTGGGAGCTTTTTGGGTAATAGATGAAAGGATTACAGCGCCCATTTACAGGATTATTTCGGAAAATGTTATGTTGACCAGTGTTTCAGAACATTTTTCCCACCATAATTTCATATTCCAACAAGACAGCTGCCCAGTCCATAATGCAGAAATAGTGAAAGAATGATTTCAGCAGAAGAACACAGAAAATCTGCTGTGGCCTTCAAAAAGTCCTGACATCAATATAATGGAGAATGTGTGGGGTATAATGACGAAAAAAATTTACAAGTTAAACTTTAGACCTAACAGCAGAAACGAGCTGATCAATTTTTTACACGAAACATGGGACGAATTAAGTGATAGCCCCGATTTGAAAAGAAATCCCTCTATTCCTAACAGACTAAATTAAATTTTCGAACGGAATGGAGATATGACCAAATACTAAGTAAATTAATTTTATTATTTTTTATTAACTTAAAAGGTTAATATATTTATGGTAAAGTAGCATAATAAGTAGTTTATTTCGTAATTATTTTTTAATGTTGATTTTCACATATATTTTTGTAGAAAATAAAATAACAATTTTCTTTTAAAAATAAACTCCATAATAATACTTATTTTATTGAGGTTAAAACCAGTTGTACAGAAACTAGATTCCAGTTTAAAAATGAACCTACTGCACTGAAAGTATTGCACCACTTTTTTTTTAATATGGTGCACCATAAGCAGGTCATAGTACAAAATGTGTCGTACTTTTTTATGAACACACCTGTACATACATACGTATATGGTCTCCCATCTACTTCTTGAGAACGGCTGTTGCCAGGGTTTCAGTCATATGGTATATATTTACAGATTAATAAACTATACTAAAAAATACGCAATTACTGTAAGTTAGTATCTGCAATCCTAAATACCACAGGAAGGATTAAAACAATATAGTAAGGTGACCAACACTAGTTCTTGTTTTGCACTAACATTTTATAAATTAAAAATCAAATAAACATACAATCTTACAAAAAAAAAAATTCGGAAGTTCTTGGATGAGTGAATTGCTTTTAAAACTGTGTAGTTTTTTTTAGCATCGTAAAAAATGCAGTGCATTTGCACTTACTTAAAGTCACATCATTTCTGTAGATGTATTGTACGTCAGAATACGTCTAAGGAAATGATGTAAAATACCTAAAAAAGACCCGAAAGTAGTGCCGACATACTTTAGTAGTTGGTCTTGTAAGATCATGCACTCGCAGTTTACGTTTAGTCGAGCCGCTAGTAGAGCGCGTAAGATAGGAATGGACGATTAAAAGTCGATTTAAGGTTAAATACAATAACAATGATTTGTTTCTGAATTTTGCAGGACACCTTTCAAAAACAGTACTTTTACTAGGTTTTCTATCATCGCGATTTACCCAGAACAGTGATTCTAAAAAAGAGTACTGTCCTGGATAAAACAGTACTGTTGGTCACCTTACAATATACCAATGTACCATTAAAATTATTTAAAAATAACAACAAACGTGTTCATATCTTCACTAAATTTTTATTCTTAAAACATGACAATTGTTTCGACACACGGTGTCTTCGTCGGATGGCTGGTATAAACTCTCTCTCTCGCTCTCGCTCTCTCTCTCTCTCTCTCTATATATATATATATATATATATATATATATATATATATATATATATATATATATATATATATATATATATATATATATATATATATAATGTATATGGTTTATACCAACCATCCGAGACGAAGATACTTGTGTCGAAACAATTGTCATGTTTTAAGAATAAAAATTTAGTGAAGATTTAAACACGTTTGTTATTATTTTTAAATAGTTTTATAATGGATCTTCATCAAGTAAAGGCCACATCAATTCAAATTCAATGCATCATTATTTTTCGTGGCAGTAAACTTTTAGTAATTGACATCCATTGCATGGTGACGAAATTTGGAGTGACAGTGGCAATGTCGCTTTATCATCAGAGTACATGCTTTCGCCTTATTCATTGATGATTTAAAGATTTGTCAAGGCGTTAGTATTATGTGTAACATTTCAGCCAGGTCGGAATATACGCGTGTACTAAAATTTTAAGTTTTTACTAAAAGGACGTTATCCATAAGGTTTGAGAAATGGTGCGTCAGTGCCAAGTGTGTTAAAAAAATGGACTGTCTTCATCAGGAACTATCTTTTCACAGGTTTACTCGGTGGAATACAGACCGCCCGGACAACACACGCACAATGTAGGAAATAAAACAAAAGCATTTGGAATACATGCCAGTTAAGGTAGCTCAAAGAATTAAAGAATGGCAAAAAGTGCAAAAGTTGCACTACGATGCCAGGCATGCCAAACCTAGAAAGTAGCAGTTTGGGCAGAGGATATGTGTGTTTATAGAAAAAAGTGTTCTAATGACGGCAAGAGTAGAAAGCTTGAGCCATCGGCCATTTGTGATCACTAAAGTTTTGAGGAACGATTGCTATGTATACTCGATTTGAAATTGGTTGATAGTAATAAATCATTTTTAGCAGCCGATTCCATAGGCGCACCTACCTGACGTGCCGGTTTGAACCCTATTTACTTATCCGAATAATTTAGTAATCATTATTGTCATAACAGGTAAAAATAATTATGCCGAGAATTCCGGGAACAATTAATACACAATGTTACTTTTCAGGTAGTTACGAAAAATTAGGTACCTCTACTTATTGGTATAAAACTGTGAGTCATTTTAAGAGCGAACAAACCTAATGCGAGTATTCTAGGACACACATTTGGGTAATTTTTGAAAATGGAGAGTCTTTCAGGATTTATTCCAGTTAAGCGAGCTGCGAAATCAGCGCTAAGCATTAGTGAAAAGATTATTGTGCTTAATGTATTTAATGCACTTAGATATCAAAAAAGTGCAATAAGTATCGATTCTGCAGTGGAACTTTGTTCAAAGATGACAGGTATTGGAAAAGCAACCATCTACAGGCTGATGCGGGAAGAAAAGACAGGAACCGTGACGCCACCAAAACCATCTCCAGGAAGGCGAACAATACCGATCGATGAGGACGAAAAGGCCATCATAAGACGAAAGGTGCATTCATTCTATTTCAATAAGGAGATCCCTACTTTGGATAGAGTTTTAGGGGCAGTAAAAGAAGACTTTCCTGCAATCAAGAGAGATAAACTATGGAAAGTTCTAAGAGAAATGAATTTTAGATGGGAAAAACATAGTCGGAAGTCTCATTTGCTCGAAAAAGATGAAATAGTATGTTGGAGACGTAATTATTTGAGAAAAATAAGAAAATTTCGCAATGAAAACAAAACAATTTTCTATTTGGACGAAACATGGCTGAACGAAGGCTACACAGTTGGAAAAATATGGACAGACAAAAATGTGACTTCTCACCGGCAAGCATTTTTAGACGGTCTATCAACAGGAATAAATCCGCCCTCTGGAAAAGGAAAACGATTAATTATAACTCACATCGGTAGCTCCAATGGATTTTTAGAAGGTGGACTATTATCATTCCAATCAGTTCGTACAGGCGATTACCACGAGGATATGAATGCTGATGTTTTTGAGGAGTATTTCGAACAAATGATAGAGCTGATTCCACCTGGCTCCGTCATTGTGTTAGATAACGCTCCGTATCACTCCAGAAGATTGGAGAAGATGCCTACAACTGCTTGGCGAAAAGCAAAAATTATCGAGTGGCTTGTGGAGAAACAAATACAATTTGAGGACAATATGGTTAAAAAGGAGTTGCTATCAATTGTAAACACCCATAAACATCGGTTTCAAAAATATGTTGTTGACGAAATGGCCAAAAAACAAAATATAATAGTGCTTCGGCTCCCCCCCTACCATTGCGAATTAAATCCGATCGAACTGGTATGGGCTCATGTGAAAGGTTATGTGGCTAGAAAAAATACCACTTATAAAATGAGTGATGTTCAAAAACTCTTTGAAGAAGCGCTTCAAGAAGTCAACGCGGGGAAGTGGCAAAGATGTATAGAGCATGTACTAAAGGAGGAGGAAAAAATGTGGCAATTGGATAGTTTACTGGAGAAAACGGTCGAACCACTTATTATCAATTTAGGGGAAGAAGACAGTCCCTCAGATATTTCATTTTCTGATGATGATTATATCAAATCATTGATTAATTTAAAGCGAAGAACTGTAATGACTTACTATAAATTTTATAGAATTTCAAATAGAAACATTTTTCCAAATTTACTTGTTTATTAGTTGCTTTATTGTTATTAGTATTATATTTATTCAAATACAAGGGTAACAAATTATGCCACACATCCGAATGTTCACTAAATTATATAATTATTGTGTTTAATATAAACTTAAACCCACCCGAAAGCACGTGCATGAGTGCAAAACATCACAGGTAGAATACTACCGCTTATTGTTCGAGCCTCGGGTTAAGCTTTGTATTCGACGCCCTTATCAGATCTATAGGAATGGAAAGTTTAATAAATGCAAAAGGGTCTAGACTTTCAATGTATATACTATTTAAAACTTGGCAATTTAGGTGGACCACTCTGTGTACGTGTTTGACGGATTTTAATGATTTATTACTATCAACCAATTTCAAATCGAGTATAGTTGAGGACATGCCCGGACCGAAAAGATCGCGACAGGCTTATACAGTTATTTGTTCATCTGAGAAACTAAAACCATTCAGAACAGTTTTCTGATGCATCAGACAAGTGTCACGAAGATGGCTACTAAAGAGTCCAGGCTATTCTCTTAAGTCGACAGTAAAAGTAAAGTACTTATCTAAATTTGTTATAGACTAGAAAGTAATGTTTTGTATTTTATCTGTTTTAGTTTGCAAATAAGGTTTCCGTCTTTCCGAGGGCGGGTATAAGGTCGACTGTAAAGGAATTGGAAAATGAATGCCCGCTTTGTTTTTTAAAAATAGAGCGCCTGAGATGCAGATACACGGCTGGCTCAGTATGTTTATGTTTACGTTACTTTTGAAAGTATTCATTTCAAGACATCAATATAGGCAGTGTCACACTGATATTGGTATGGGTAGGTCCGCTGCTCTTGGGGATAAAACCCAGCAGAATTTTACACAAGCTACTTTGAAAGATATTGGTATAGTTGAGATATCGTTTGCTTTGTGTTATTATTACGTTTTTTCCTTTTAAAATCCCCTCACAAATATAATTTTGTATAAAAGACTAATTTTGATTTACACATGGAATCATATACATATACTAAACCACAAACAAACCTGACCTTGACTCAGTTTTAGGAACGTAGTTTATCCAGGTCGTTCTGAAAACTATGACCAAATGGCTATATTTCTAAAAGTATTAAAAACGCCAACCTCAACAGTATCCTTTTTGGAACAATGATGTAATATAGGAACTAATTGGCGACAAAAAAACAGTATTTTTAGACAGATTTTATTATACACACATACACCGGCAGTCTTTAGGATATATGAATAATGTGTATAATTTTCTGTGAATATTTCCCAAATCCAATTCAGTGACGGTTAATCAAATTTTAAAGTTGTATATCTCTGTTGCTACTTACGGGACCCATGGCAAGTTTAGGTTTTTTAATAGCGAGCCTGCTAGGAATGTTTTGGTAAAGGAAAAAAATATTTTGTAATTAATTGAATTTTTGCTTTGCCAAAACATTCCTAGTAGGCTCACTATCAAAAACTCTGAACTTGGCATGGATCCCGTAAGTAGCAACAGAGATATACAACTTTAAAATTTCACCAGCGCCACTGAAATCCATCACACAATGTACTAGTAGGTATTTGAGATTGAAATATAGCTTAAAATATTAAAGCAAATATATTATGCACTGTGGGTCAAATTAAAGTAGCCCCTTTTTAAGCCTATAACTTTTTGTTTCACAAACGATTTTAATATATTTTAAAAATATGCTGCCGACGATCATTCTGCCTTACTTAAAGCATAAAATTAGTTTTTAAATAGTGCAGGGTAAAACAAAAAAATCATGGTTTATTTAAAACAATGTTTTTGCATTCGTTGCTAAAATCAGGGATTCGAGATAACAATATCAAAAACACTTAGCATTGTTCGAGACTTTCAGAAAGTTCCTTTTTAAAAATTAAAGGTATCTTTAACTTATAATGATTTTTTAGATACTTCTGTTATCTCTTGTGGGCCTGGAAAGTTTCTAGAAGACAAAATTGATAATGGCTGCTATGCTTACCACTATGACGTTTTATAAATAATTTGTTAAAGTTTGACGGTGACAAAACTGAATTTTTAAAAATGGCATATCTGAGAAAAAGCTAGATTTTGAAGTTTTTGCTAATTGGTTTTACAAACCTTAGATCAGTGTCCTTCATACGCCACTATTAAAAACTGGGCTGGGGAATTTAAAAGAGGAATCCTAATAACACAAAAATATACTTAAAAAGTTCAAAGAACGTTTTATAGAGAACAGCGGATGTACCAGGAATGTTTTCAAAAAACCTTGGACCTACCTCGAACGTTCGTGTGACGTAGTTCTCCACAAAAAGAATGTACCAGAAATGGACGTGAGAAACGTTGTTTTACGTCCAATAAACATACTGAAGACTTCAGTTATAAGTATACCTAATACGTTTCAGGAACGCTTCATTAAAACGAAATATTTTCTCAAAGAAGCTACCCTGAACGTTTAAAGGATGTATTTTGTATTTTGCCCGTTAAAATGACTAGGATGGGATTTTACTTCCATAGCTTACTTTGCAAACGAAATATTTTTACCTTGTGCAATCGAATTCAATTATGAAATTAGTAATTTCGCAAATACTTTTTACAAACCTAAGCATCAACACTACATTACAAACTGGTCATTTGGGGCTTTGTGGTGGACTAAAAGTAAACACTAATATTGCTTAAAATACATTTATTGCTCCGGGTTTTATCTATATTTTTCCCTGGCTTCCAATCGTGATCTAGCCCTTTCCCTAAAAGTCTTCTTTTATTATCTTCAGAATTCATTGCAAAACAATAAGTAAATGAAGAAAATAATATCTAATAAATTGTTTAAAATATTTACTAATCTGTTGATATTATATATTCTGCAAACTTTGCCGAGAGTATCGGCAAAGACCGTGTGTTGGAGAAAGAGGAGTCCGGCGCGTGAGACAAAACATCGTCGTATCAAAATGATGTATTAGTCCGCCCAAGTTCCCTGTAACTGGGACGAAAGGGAAAGGAAGTCATAAAAATGCATAAACACTATGTTAAAATAGCACTACTCAGTGGCGTAGTGTCAACTTATCCGTCCTTATAAAAAATAATTAAAATGTATTGACAATCAGGTTCGTTTAATATATAAAAGACTTGTAGGAAACTCCGTTAAAGAATGTAGGGAATAATTCTTTTATAAAATGGGTTAAAAAACCTGATTAGTAAGCGTTCGCCAATGCTTTGTTTCCATAATATAATAGATGGCAAAAAAACGTTTTTGGGGGTTCAGCTTCGGCGTTCTATTAATTTAATCATACAAATTCAAACTAACCTGTTTAAAAACTTAAATATTTATAAATCTGTGGCAATTATTCAAATAAATTGTTACCCAATACCTTCTTTGAAGGATTTAAAATGTAACTAAAAAAATAAAGGAAAACTTGGTGGAAAAAATGTGTTCTGTTTATATTACCTATAATGATTATGAAGTCTTGTTTAGTCCATTTTACTCCGAATCGGAGTCGTTTTTGTTCGTTCCCGTTTTTTTCTTGGAGAAGATAATAAGTTTGCGGGATTATGTTGTTGTCTAAGAGCATCTTCTTTTCTAATTCTTGTTATAGATGATCTTCCTACTCCTGTGTACAACATAGCCCTTTCTGTTTTATTTTTTATTGGAATTTTTATCATATTATTCCCTGCCTCTTCATCGCAAACCCTAATTACGTTTGCAATTATCTCACGCGCCTGACTGTGCAAAACTTTTCCCTTCAAATTTTACATTTTTAAACACCACGACTCTCGACCGATGATGAGACGGCTATGAGGCAACTCACAGACATCCCGACCCGGAGAGGCTATTGGCGACTCCAATTAAGGAAACCCAGCGTTGCCACCGCTGCAATCAGCTGATATAACGGGGAACAATGGCCCACTCGATGCAAAATTACAGAAACCTATGCGATAATTTGGGTTCATGTCTTCTCTGAAAAGTTCATGACATTTGTCAAACTAACCTCAACCTTACTTTTTGGTTAATGACAACAAACTGTGCTTTACTCGTAGTTCGTGATTATTAGTTAAAATCGTATTGTTTTTTAAACTTTTTGTGGGTTACGACATTATAGCGATCATGTTTTAAACCCTTTTGACTCTTTTTAAATTTCTTGAGAAACCCCTGCCTCTAGAAATGTGATTGAAGGGAGAGAACTTTTAAACGCCAAACCAAAGTTTACAGAATATATATTCTGTAAACTTTGGCCAAACACGGCAAACACATAATTACGTGTGGAATTTTAGAAAAAACCGGTAAGTAATTTTACATAAAGAAGTGTTAATAGTAGCCATAACGCAAAGTGCAATTTAAGATAAGTTTTGGTAGCTGTCAATACACTGATTCCCACAATTGTGTGAGTTAATCTTTGGGTAGTTTACCCTTGGAATTTTTAATTAACAAAATACGATTATGCGATATTATTAATACCAAAGGGATGAATATTGTGGTTATGATGAAAAAAGTTTGTAGGCTATTACTTAAAAACCATATTTATGGTCTTGCCAGTACTTTCTAGGGCAAACATATTTTGGTGTGAATGCCACCTTTTTTATGTTGTTCAAATAACTATACATATTACGTAACTTATTTTGGAATTATTGTTTTAGATTCGTTCATTAAAATTTTGTCCCTATGTCTCCAAACATCTCTAAACTCTGCACCTCATGAAGTTACTGGAACTTTTAAAATTATTCACGATCAGCTAGAAGTTAAGAATATGAGGTGTTCCTGTAAGGGAAAAAGTGTAAGCATATACCAGCAGTTCTGTTACATTGCACCAGGTTGTATAATAAGGTGGAGTGAAAAATCTTTTTCTTCGATTCCGCTAACGGCTGGTATGCCGAAAGTTGCAAGTCATAAATATAAGACCGCCTGCAGAAACTGAAATTTTTTGAACCACCCCTTCAGGTGCCCCACCCCCAAAAAAAAATGTCAAAAAATTTTTTTTTAGATCTTTTTACTTTTTTTTCGGCAGTGTATTTAAGGGCATTATTTTAGTCTTAGAAGCGTGTGATCCAAAAATCAGCCCCCAGGTGTTATGTTTTCAAGTGCCCCAAAGCCCAAATGTATTTAAATACATATTTTTTCCAGTAAAAACCGTGTTGTTTTATTTAATTTATTCCCAAAATAGCCAATAAATATAACAGTAAAAATTTTTGTTTCAAATAACCAATCATGAGTTTTACGAGGCAAAAAACTGCCTGTCCAATATTTGGTAATCCCTCGGAACTTTCAGAAACAATGCTTCCAACAAATGGTGATATAATTAAATATTATTTACATGTTCGGCACAAAAATACTTCAGCCAACCAAAAAGAACCGTCTGCTTTAGAGGTCTCGCAGGAAATGACAAAAATAATTGAACTTCTCTGGAAAAAGGCATCTATTCCAACTATTTCTTCCAAGCGAATATCTGACAAAATACGCCTAGTGCATGATTCCTACAGAAATATTCTGAAACCTTATAAGGGTAGAAGAAATCAAGACAGTTTCCAAAAGAAACTGAAGGAATTTAAGGATAAGGCTCTAGCTACCCTTTTCGATATATGCTGTTGTAAATGTGTAGATCTTAATAATTGCAGCTGCTAAAAAAATAAAAAAGTACCCATTAATGTACGGCAGTTTTTAATAGACCAGCGAACAAGAAATATGATGATTGGTGGAATTGACATCAAAACAAGTAAACAGATAGAGAAACGAGAACTGCGAAAATCAAGTTTGTTTAATTCAGACATGCTATTTGAAGAAAGTGGTTCTAAAACCATACCCGTACGATTAAACATTTTGGCAGAGACGAGTAAACCAAGCACATCTACTTCTTTAGCTGACTCGGTTGATTCGGATTCCTCAACTACTCATATGAGATTAAAACTTCCCACATTAGCAAGAGAATGTGACCGTCATGGGGTATCTGACAGATGTGCTGCATCTATTGCAACGGCAGTTTTAGAAGATCTGGGAATCATAAACCAAGGTGACTGCAGCAAAGAAATCGATAGAAGCAAGATTCGACGAGAACGGGAAAAACTTAGAAGTGTGTTAAAAACTGGAGACCCAGACGATTTGACTGCATTGTTTTTTGACGGAAGAAAGGACAAAACAAGAACAAAGATTCAGAAAGGAAACAAGTTTCATTTTAGCACTGTGACGGAAGAACATGTTGTGTTAGTAGAGGAGCCAGGATCAAAGTACGTAGGCCATATTTCTGTGTCTTCCGGTTCTGCAAAAACATTAAAGACGAAATACTTGCATTTTTTAGATCTAAAACGATTTCGACTGATGCCCTGACTGCAATTGGATGTGATGGTACAAATGTTAACACCGGTGTAAATGGTGGAATCATTCGATTATTAGAGGTTGAGTTAAATCGGCCATTGCAATGGCTTGTGTGCTTATTACATTTAAATGAGCTGCCTCTGAGGCACCTTTTTCAGGAACTAGACGGTGGTACCCATGGACCAAAAGCTTTTTCAGGAAATATTGGCAAGTCCATTCAAAATTGTGAAGTATTACCCGTCATCGAGTTTTCTAAAATTCAAGGCAATACCATTCCTGATACAGACGGAAGTGTTCTAAGCACTGACCAAAAGTATCTCCTAGATATGTTTTTAGCTGTGTCCTCTGGAAAATGCTCACAAGATCTGGCCAATCTTAAACCTGGACCAGTTGTTCATTCACGATGGCTGACAACGGCGAGCAGAATACTTCGACTATATGTTGCGACCGAAACCCCCATCGATAACTTAGTACAATTAACAACCTATATTATGAAAGTCTACGCGCCCCTTTGGTTTCATATTAAAATAAAATCTGTTTGCACTGAAGGTTCACGTCATTTATACAGATTAATAAGTTTATCAAGATATCTACCCCTTAAACTCAGAAAAGTTGTAGATGCTGTAATTCAGAGAAATGCTTTTTTTGCGCACTATGAAAACATAATACTTTGCATGTTAGCTGACGAAAGAATTTATATTCGCAAATTAGCGTGCCGAAGAATTATAGCAGCTCGACAGAAAAACCTTTTTTCAAAAAATGTTGGAACCTTTCGAGTTCCCATCCTTAATTTCGATGCGGAGGACTACATTGACATGATATTTTGGCAAAGCGTGGATAGATCTGATCCTCCAGTTTTTAGAAATGATTCTACTTCTGTCTTTGTGGACTTTCTCGATCAAGGCGATCCTTCAGAATATCTTGAACTACCTAAGTATCCCTGCCATACTCAAGGAACTGAAAGATGTATTCGATTGGTTACCGAGGCATCAGCTTCAGTCATTGGACAAGAAAACAGAGATGGGTTTATCAAAGCACGAATTCACTCGAGAACTATTCTACCTACTTTTAATACTAAATCAGAATATAAGACAACATAATTTATTTGTATAATTACATGGCCTTATTACCACTAACAGGAGAAAGATTTTCTGTTTGTGTTACTTTTATATTAGTATTTTTTGATTATTTTTGTGTTTAACTTGATTATTGTAGTGATTTAATAAACAAAACGTTGGTTTTTATATTTTACACGAAACACTCATTCATTGGGGCACTTGAAAACATAATACTGGGGAGCTTATTTTTGGATCACATGTTTCTAAGATTAAAATAAAGCCCTTAAATATACTGGCGAAAAAAAATTAAAATATCGACAAAAAAAATTTTTAATTTTTTTTTTGGGGGGTGGGGCGCCTGAAGGGGTTCTTCAAAAAATTTCAGTTTCTGCAGGCCGTCTTATATTTATGACTTGCAACTTTTGGCATACCAGCCGTTAGTGGAATCGAAAAAAAAGATTTTTCACTCCACCTTATTGTATAACTCATAATTAAATTGGGCATGACATTGAGGTTTTCCAGTGATTAAAAGATAACAGTGGCGTACCTACCATTTTGGGGCGGGGGTGAATTGGTATTATTTTGCAAATAAGAATACTTTTTATTAGATGCACAATTTTAGTAGCTAGGGGCGCCATGAACTAGGGCGGAGGGGGGCTGACTGCCCGCTAGCCCCCAAGGTATGCCACTGAATATCAATCATTATTAATTATCTTAGTTTTTGTTTCTGTTTTAGATCTAATTTAACTGAAATGGAAGAGTTATCTTCCACTGACATTCAGTGTATATAGAACAAGAAAAAGGGAGCTTCAATTTCCAGTTATATACCTCAGTCTATATTGAGTCTGGATGCATAAGGTAATTTATAAAAAATGAAAAACTACTTGAATTTAAGTTATATTTTTTATGTTAATATATACATAGGTTTTGCTCAATGGGTTAAATTTTTATTTTTCTTTTTATTTAAAAACAAGTTACTGTTTATGGATTGTCATCAAGAAAGTATTAATATTCCATACAGGTTGTTAAAAAAATTGATTTTGCTTAATATATATATTTATGTAAAATACTTACTTACATGTACTTAACCCCAAGCTAAAAAGCACCGCAAATATCTTGATTCACTTCAGATTTGTGCATTATATTTTAAACTAAATTCTCTACAGCATTGTTTTTTAACCGTTTTAGAGTCGCGACCCCCGAAAAAGCCAAAAAATAAAGTAAAAAACCTTACGACCCCCTCACTGTACATTTTAATGTTTATCACAGTTTCACATTACTAATGTGTAAAATTCATTATTTAATAAAAGGATTTTTAGTATACGTGCCTTATTTTCTTGACAGATTGCGACCCCCCCCCCCCCCCCCTTATCAGATCGCGACCCTTCTGAGGCTCGCTGCCCTCAGTTTAAGAAACGATGCTCCACAAAAATACACGTGTTTTTAAATTTACTGAAAATTTATCTAGTACAAAAATTTTCGGGGATAATACCACGAGAGCTTAAAAATTACCGATAATTTTTCACGATTGCGTGTTCTCTATAATTTCACGAGTCCGCAGGACGAGTGAAATTTGCAAAGAAAACACGTAAGAGTGAAAAATTATCAGTAATTTTAAAGCTCAAGTGGTATTTAGGGGATTATTTCACGAATGAAAACACAAACTGCTCGAGTGATATTTAGGGATTATTTCACGAATGAAAACACAAAAAATATGAATTGAATATTTATTAAACAATTTAAACAACAAACCTTACTTTTAAATTAAAAGAAAAAAATTATCGGTGTAATTTTTTTAATTGACGTAACGTCAAAAAATTATCGCTGTAATTTTAAAAAACTTTACTCATCTTATGGGACTTTTAACACATGAGTGAAATAATCATGGAAATTTTTTACTGAAAATATTTTTTCCTAATCATTTGCGTCTTGTAAAAACTAATATTTTAAAACATTGGATTTCTATTTCTCTAGTTATTGTTATTAAGTATACAGATTGTGAAAAAACCCTTGTTGGTCTCGAGTCAAAATTTGCAGCACTTATGCGTCAGTGAATTTTTAAAACTCCAAGTTTTTTATTATTCAAAGAAGTTACTTGCTGTTTATAAGGAATCCTGCTGCTTTCGAAAACTATGGTCAAACAATCTGTTACATGATCTACACTCTACAGGATGAAAAATTTAAAATATAAAAATGTGTACCTACCTCATTACCAAAATTTGATCTTGCACTATATTATAGATAGCAAACCCCAGCAAATTAAATGTTACTCTGAACAAAGAAAAACTAAAAATAAATATTTAAAAAAAATATACCTTCAGTGATAGAAAGTTCAACTATTTTTTTACTTTCCTTACCAGCGGAAGTATTTCATTTTTGATTTTTATTTCCTTTACAACACAGTAACTTTTTGTCATATTTTAACATGTGATAAATGAACATTAAAATAAGAGAAAATTTTAAAAAATTTTAAAATGTTTATTTTGCATAATGTACAGTATCCACAGATGGGGTTCACATGAGGACCAAATTTTTAATGATAAGACTAAATGTCATTATTAATAAAAGTTTTTACTTGCCGAAAAAATAAGATTAATTCCTTCATTCTGTGAGGAAATTGCTAGTTCAATTGGAACCAAATTCTATTCATGACTTTAGATAATAGGCTTGATGCGTTGTCTATCATGTATTGTAGCACAATTTTGAATAGACGATTTTATTATTATTATAACATTTTGTGTTAAAACTCTAAATAACGCATGTTTATTCTTGACACAATTCCTTGTTTTTTGCATTTTTGGAGCACCCTATACAAGAAATTAAAATTTTCTTATGGTGAATCTAATTTCTTTGGTGAGCAGAAACTTTCATTAATTGATATTGTATATAAAGGGTGTCTGGAAACGAATGCGACATATTTTAATCGTAGCTTCCTGGACTCAAAATACACCGATTTAGACAAACTTATCTTAGTACAATTGTGCTCTGGTTTGTTAGGTGGGTAGGGTGTTGTCAATGCAGTGTAAAGTAAAACACAAAGTTCTAAGGCCTATAACTGTTTAAGGAAGCAACATTATATGAAGATTAGTAGATCTAAATTGGTCTATTTTTACTCCAGCAAGCTATAGGTACTTTATCTCATAATATAAACCTATTTTATGGCATTCCTAATTTTGAGCCAAGTAAGACTAAGTAAATTGTAGTTTTTTAACTATTTGACAAAAATTTTAGGACTGGATACATACATCAGTAGGCTTACTATATGAGCCGAATTTTGTTGGACAGATCAGAAAATATCTTAACACTTTCTTGATCATAAAATTCACCTAGAGACCACCAGACAAAAGAAATGATGTGTGCCAGAAAAGGTTGGCAGTTAATGGCAAACGGAGATTAAATTTAGAGTATAAAGAAATGAAGTCGTTCATTTTACTGGGAAGTTCCTTGTATCTTAAAATTCAACACTAGAATAAACATTTTTTTTTAGAATAAGTGCTGTATTTCAACATATAATAATATGTCAACAGTTGTAAGCATAATGAATTACTCCTTGACTCGAGAATAACTATGTATGATGTGATTGTTACCTTTTACAATACAAATTAAATAAAATAAAATACAAACTCCAGAACTACAACTGGTAATTCTGAGTTTTAAATTTTAAATGTAAACAGTCTTTTGTACATTTAGTACTAGTAGTAACATTCTTATTAAACAGTTGATCAGGGCCGTCCCTACCCGGGAGTGCAAGGAGTGCGGCGCACGCCAGCGGCGTTTTGTTAGGGGCGGCAAAATTGCAAGTCCGTTTCGGCTGTCTTTTCTCTGTCACAAACAGCGTCCGTTGCGACCGCTGCTTGCCGCCCGACGAGTACGCGCAGCACGCGTGCCACATAGTGGCAGGCATGGCTCTCTAGAGTGGCACGCAAACATTTGATACAAATGAATTAAAAAAAAATCACAAAACGCATGAACCAAGTAGAAAACTCGCCAAAGCAAAAAAAATACCCCGCATTGCGAACCAATATAGGCATAAAAAAATGTTGGTTGCGGCGCCGCCGTTAACGTTACACATAAACATAAAATATTGCCTTCCGAAAAATGAGTGGCACGCCCAAAATTTTTGTTTTCAAAAGTGGCACATCTTACAGAAAGGTTGGCCACCCCTGCTATAAAAGAACGTTTTGAGCTCCTAAAAGCATATGAATACAGATTCGCATTTTTGCATAATTTTAAAGAACTAAAACAAATTTCGAGTCCAGAACTAAAAAACCATTGTACTGATCTAGAATTATCATTGTCAGATTTATCTAGAACCGATTGTCCCAAAGATATTTATGATGTCGATTTAGCAGATGAAATCCGACATATTCAAAACTTTATAGGAACCGAAGAAACTCCAAAATAAATTTTGAATTTCATATATAAAAATAATATAACCTCAGAATTTCAAAATTTCTCTGTTGTTTTAAGAATACTTTTAACATTGCCTGTTTCGGTTGCCAGCGGAGAGCGATCGTTTTCAAAACTGAAAATAATGAAAAATTATAAGAACGTCGCGTCGACAACACAAGATAGGCTTAATGCTCTTGCCTTAATATCAATAGAACTTAAGATATATGAAAATTTAGACATAGAAAATCTTCTTAAAATATTGTCATGAAGGAAAAAAAGATAAATTTTATTTAAGATTTTATATTTTTAATAATGATTAAAATAAGTACTTCATTCATCGTATTTTTTGTTAATTTTAACAATACTAGTTTTTGTTGTTGCGAATTTTATGTTTTTTAGAATTCAATGCTTTTTTGGAATATTATGTTTTTTAAAATTCAATGCTTTTTTGGAATATTATGTTTTTTAAAATGTCTTTTTTATGTTTTAATATATTTACAAAAAAAAGCAATAGCTTCCTCAGTAATTTTTTAATCCCATGTACTGAATTTATTTGGCTGTAGGCGGCAAAATTTGGTTTGCACGCCAGCGGCACATAGTATAGGGACGGCCCTGCAGTTGATAAACAATCTTTTATTATTAAATGTTTGTATTTAGCTAAACAATTATATAATCCATTCAGAAAAATAAATGATTTGTGAAGTGATTTGATTTTTTATAATAATAGTATAAGTCTAAAAAGAGAAAATGCGAGAACATCCATATATTGAACTATAGAACTGCACAATATGAGTAAATGTAAAAACAAAGTCTAAAAGAAAAAAGCAATGTATAACTTATCAAGGTAAGCTAATCTTTTTAAAACAAGAAAAGGTGTTTAGGGGGCTTCAACAAATGTATGGCAGTTTCCTTTGATTGCTTTGATGCTTCTGTACATTTGTCAGTCTTAACTCTAGGAACTTGAATCTGTGTTAACTATGGTCCTAGATATATTTCAAATAATCTACAAATAAAAACAAGAAACTGTTAATTTGATTAAATTTTTAAATACAATGGTTACTGGTCATACAGCAGGTTGCACAAAACTTTTAATCAAGTGGTAAATTTAATTGATGTTTAAAGTCATCTTTGGCAATGATGTTAAAATGAGTGCTCTCACATTACAAGTGTCTAATTAGTTTAATTTGTGATTAAATTGTTTATGCAACCAGACGATAGTGGTGCATTTTTTGGAAAAACTTTTATTTTCCATTTTTCTTTATCTAGAGTGAGGTTAATTTGACGTATTAAAGTACTACTTCTTTTACTACTAGTAGTATTAGCTTTTGAATATATACAGGGTGTTACAAAAAGATGTTAAGAAATTTTAAGGACGGTTTCTACATCTAAAAATATGAAAATAAGTTTATATAAACATGGATTCTTAAAACGCTTCTTTTTAGAGATACAGGGTGTTTAATATTTTCACACCTCAAGTATTCCGAAGTTAGGAGAAATATGCGAAGACGATTTAGAGCATGAATGGAAGCACGGAGCCATTTCCAGCATCTACTATTATTATAGGCCTAAATCAAAAAGCACAGTTTCCTGAACAAATGATATTAAAAAAACTCATTTTTATTATTTGTTTTTATTGTAAGAAATAAGTTAATTTTTATCTCGAAAACGGAACAAAAAGACTCAAGAGACAGTTTTCACGTAGAATTGGTTGGGCTTAAAGAAAACAATATCAATTTTGCAAAAAAAAAACAGAGGCGTGCCATCTTTTTCGCTAAAAATAAAGACGTACTAGCACGCACGCCACTGATGCAAGTACTTTAGAAAATAAGATTTTGCACGCAAAGGTACCCTTTGATTACATACTGGCGTGTACCAAAATTCATGTCAATATCTTAACGCATTTTCGAGAAATTAAAACCAAACTTTTAAAAAGAAAATGTTAACACCCTGTATCTCGAAAAAGAAGCGTCTGGGGATCCATGTTTATATAACAGGGTTCCCACTTTTCTGGAAAGTCAGAGAAGTCGGGGAATGTCAGGGGATTCAAAAGTGGTCAGGGAATGTCAGGGAAAACTAGTTGAAAACCTGGCAAGTTTGCCTTTTCCAGTTATAGATAAAAATAATTTCATTTCCCAAAAAAATTAAAAATAATCCGGGGGTGTCTTATCGATAAAAATAATTTCATTGCATAACAAAATTGAAAATAAGGCAATACAAGTAGGTAATAAACTATCTATTAACTATAAAAAACAATTAAATATTAAAAATCAAAAAATATTTTTTATTTTCGATTAGTGTGGCACTACCTTTGTCAAGCCTATCGAGCTAGAATTTTACATATGGGAAGTCCTTATTTCTAAGGGGAACACCTGCACCTTAGCGAACGCTCTCTCCACCCGAGGGAGGATCTACTCTCAATTTAGTGTCAATACTGAACTAATAAAAATCCTAAATTATAACAATAAGTGACATGATATTTGACATAGATGAGTATAGGTGTATATCCCATACCTATATAAAAAAATTAAAGAGTATAAATAGAGAGAATAAAATTAAATTAAAAAAAAATATTTACCACAGCCCAGGCAAATAACCCATAATATTAACTAGCTTCATTTCGGAGCCTTACCACATTTGGCGTATTTAGTCAGTCGGTTATATCAAAGAAGAGTGAAAAATGTATCGTTTACCCAATACACCAGGTAATCAGGCCGAAGGAGATCAGATATCTAGTAGGGTGTGAGTAAAAGTTACACACTCCACTGTCGGTATGTCACAACGGCGACTTAACTGGGTTGTCGTAGGGCTAATGACCGTAGTTCGGAGCCCACGTTAAGCTGTAGATCCTGTCGGAAAAGGCCCTGGCAGCGAACGAAATCGAAAAAACCAGAGAAAAACTAACATTTTTAACACAGTAAAGTATTATTTTTATTTAAAAAAATCGAAAGGAGTGTCAGTAGAGAGGGTAAAATAAAATTTTAAAAAATATGTTGAACAATATAGGCAAGTAACATAGCTAATTAACGAGCTTTCAAAGCAGAATTATACGCTATTTTTATTAAAATACAATATTAGGGAGAGAGGGGTGTAAGTAAAGACATAACATTAAAATAAAAACATATTCATGCACAACCTAGGCAAATGACAAATTAAACTTACAAATTTGACCTGCATGGCCTGGGAAAATAACACCTTTAATTAATAGGCTTTCTAAGCACAACAAGACAATATTTTTTACTATTTTTAGTAAGCAATATGGCACCCATACAGTAATAAAAATCTGTTAGGAATTTGAGTAGCGGTGCATTTTAACCCTCTGTAACGTTGAGTTTTCAACGACTCATGACTTACTTTAAAAATGGTAGATAGCAGACTTTAAAATTTAGGAACTTGGTGTGTACTAAACTTTGCTATTTTACTAAAAAAAAAGTAAATTTTTTATGGATTCTTAGGGGTACAAATTGGTCTTATTTTTTTTTTCTATCATCTTTAGTTTAGCCACCGTCAGCATGCAACTGACAAAAATCGGTCAAGTGCAAGCTATACTTGCACAATTAGTGTCCCGTGCCATCAGCCCCCCCCCCAAATTAACAAGAGCAAACCTCGGCCGCCCGATCTCGGTCTATATGCCGCGCTACCCACCACCGACGGCACCAACGCCGTATCGCATCGCTTATGCGCGGAGCTGAGTGGGTCTAATTAAAAATAAAAATGTGTAAGGACAAAAGTTGTTCCTTACATCGTGAGAAATATTTTTTTGTCAAAAAACTTTTTCCCTAAAACCAATGGTTTAACAGTTATAAGGAGAGAAACAATTACATTGTTTATAACAATTGATCGCGTTAGAATTTTCCAGTCCTGACAATTTTCGTTCAACAAACCTAGTTCTCAATTTTCATGATTTTTGTTTAGATTTTTCTGAGCGATCCTTCCACCCTGATGAGGGTGGGGGACGGCAATTTTTAAGCGTTTTCCCCCAAAAATGTTTAAAAAATGTATAAAAAATACAATGCTTCAATAAGCTTTCATTTGAGACCCCACACGATGCTCTTAATTTTTTTTTGCATTGCCCAATTTACCCCCCGAAACTAACCCCCAGAATAAAATTTACCTCTTTATACCTTACGTCTATAATTGGGCCACCACACTCTATATCTGTGCTAAATTTCAAATTTGTACGTCGAATAGTTTCAGAGAAAATCGCCTGTGACAGACGGACGGGCGGATGAACGGACACCGAAGAGATTTCATAAGTGTTCCGTTTCACGGAACACTAAAAATATCGAAACATGGATTACTTTTAGTCAAACCAAATGTTAAAGAAAAATTTGTGTAACCTTAACCGCTTAAAATAACAAAGTTACTTGGTCTTATTATATATCTCACATGATGTCGCATTTAGTATACTCATAAAATATACTATAAATGAAAACGTAATATTTATGCCAACGATTCGATATATATACATTTTAAATTTTCATTAAAGTACATTAATGTTCAAAAAATAAAGCTGTATACAACTTATTATAATTGCACCAACCATCCTCCAAAGATTTGACAACCTTGCTGGAGGTATGAGAGTTAAGATTTTACAACTAGAGGCATATATCACCCGGAGGTCATAGGGAATGGTTTTTTCATACTACATATATGAGAAAATCGAACTAAAAAATCGTTACCCCTCTTTTAAGAAACCGGTTCTCTGGGTTCCCCTTATCGTATATATGTAGATTTTGTATTATAAATATTACTAGAAAAGGTGGAGGGTGGTCCGCCTGGGTTTTGACCCGGAGGGAAGTTCTTATCATAAATACCTATATATATATATATATATATATATATATATATATATATATATATATATATATATATATATATATATATATATATATATATATATATATATATTAGAGTTTTAAACAAATGGAAAACTTTTTTATTACTCCCTGAAAATGCAATTGTCAGTAAAATTTAGTGCATCTACAACCTCCAATAAATAAATTACAAGTCATCCCTATTAGAGCGGGAAATTAAAAAAACTGAAAATAACTAGAGTAAATTACCTAGCTATGTTTTAAATTTTTAAAAATATTCAAAGGTGTTATTAAGAGTAGTTTCTTAGAATAAATTTCTAATTTGATTGCAAAATGTTAAGAATGTCGTTTTTGTATTATTTTTCTAATTTTTTACTCTTTGCAGCAGTATGCCACTGGCTATCTTTTATTTTTACGCATTAGGACTATCACCCTACAACAATCTGCGAATTAAAACTCTGTAGTTGATATGTAATTATATACATTAGCGTTTTTATTTTTTAGCCAAATATGACACCGCTTGTCTCGATAAGCTTTTACAAAAAAAAATGTAAATTGTAACTAAATAGATAGGTAGGTACTGCTTTTAAAGTTTATAGCTTATCGACAGGACATAAAAATATGTTTATGAAAAGTTTATTTTAATGTTTAATTTAAATTAACACAATTTTCTTCACAAAAGCTCATTGAAACAAGCGATGTCATAATTCTCCTAAAAAAAATAAAAACACTGAGGTAAAGTAATATACCTACCGGAGGTTTCTAATTTCTTCACAAATAGTTGTAGAGTAACTAGTTCTACTAATGCGTGAAAATAAAAGATAGTCAGTGGCGTACTGAGTATAAAAATTAAGAACTTTTTTAAAAACATCTAAGAATTTGTCCCCAACTTATAAATGTAAGATAACTAATTAATGCTAAGGAACTTAATAAAATTTTATAATACTTTGAATAACAGGGGCAGTTTGGCTCGTAGTTTAGCCTCAAGTCATTAACTTCTCATAATAAGTACATATGTTACGGGTAGAACCCTAAGTGCGGCTACACCTAGGTGTTGCCATTAGCAGTTGGCTAGTCCTAGGTGTAACCTATTACAAACCTCATTATAACCAGATACACCTAGGTCTGGCCAGTCACAGCCGGCTAGAACTAGGTGTATCAGCTAAGTGTACGCTAATCTTGAAGGCGCGCGCTAGATGTAACCTATTTCTGGCTATACCTAGGTATCACCAGTCGCAGTCGGCTAGAACTAGGTCTAATAACCTTATTCTAATCGGCTACACCTAGGTATAGCCAGTCACGGTTAGTGAGAACCATAAGACATTTCATATGTCTATGATTGGTCAGAACTAGGTGTATATACACTTGGTGTCCGCTAATATTTAGGACAAAAACTCCCGTGACGCTTATTTTTCTCGTAATTGTCTTTGGGTTGTTTAGAAAAATTGGACTGTTGAATTGAACAATATCTGAGGTAAGAACCAGAAACTAATGTACAGTTGATATAATATTGATATTGATACAAAAATTTTAAAAAGGTGGTGTACTCCTTTATCAAATCAACAGACTTAGAAACATAGTTAAACATCCCACTTTGACTTGTGTAAACACCATTGTGAGTCATAACATAACATGAATTATTTATTATTATTATTATTATAACATACATTTTTAAAGGGAGGTACCAACTAGTATCTTGAATATAACTGAAATTAGGCTTCAGGCTGCCACACAGATGCACTGAAAGCAGGTCTTCCCAAAAACTAAATTTTCTTTGCAATTTTCTCACCTGTACATAAGGGAACCTTCAGCAGCATTTGACATACATATTTGATATTAAAAAAATATTTGAAGCAGGCCACACAGGTAAAAAAAATGAGTAAAAATACAATCAGGTCTTTTCTAAAAATAGACGTTTTTTTCTAGTTTCTTCCACATGCACATGGAAGCAAGGAACCTTTCGCCAAGACTAACGTTTTTTAAATTAAGTATGTAAAGCATTTTTTTTTCAATTTTCTCACCTATTTACCAATTAGAAAAGGGAACTTGTGTGTACTGTGAATGAATTTTTGGCTTTGGAAATGAATTAATTAGGTACTTATACTAAATGTATTTTTTTCCTCTTCCTCTTTAAAAATATGCTTTTAATAATAAACAAATACCTATATCAAGTGCTGTAAAAAATTTCCTTCTTTCCTATGCATGTAACAAACCTGCACTTTTGAAAAAGACCTGCTTTTAGTGCACTTGGTGGCTGCCTCGAGGCGTATTCACCTACATTAGCTCTAGTACATCTTAGTGTTCAAGCAGCTTTGTTCGAGTAGCCTGAGGCTAAACTTTGCTATGCGTGTCTTATTGCTGCGTACATATATGCACTATTTTATAAATAAAGAAAATTTATTATTACTTTTTGTAAATATCTACTTTGTAAAACTAAGTAAAAATACTCGATTCATAAAATTATATAGACACTAGTTTGTTTTCCCCGCTCACGTTTTCATAACCAAATTTCATACTTACCTACTGATGCTTCACTTCTTGCATTTCTTAGCTTCACAAAAATTGTACTAAACAGAGATTATACTGGTAATTTCTGGTAGCAACCCTTTTTAATTTTGCATGCCTAGCATAATTACCTAAAATGAACAAAATTTATAAATATTGCAAAAACTATTTTCAAAGACATGTAAAGTAAGGAGACTTGAAAATCCAAAATACCAACTAGATGATTTTAAAGTAGTTCAATGTTAATTAGGTTTATAAACAAAATTGTATTTAATTTATTATTTAATAATAAATCACAAGTGGGTAGATACTTAAATTTTAGAATATTTATCAGCTACTGTTCCTTCATATTTACTATAACTCTTCGTATAACTCCAGTATCAATCCCCATGTAGGGACATTTTTACATTATTAAAGCAGTTTAAAAAAGAATCAACTATAGGTTAATTACCTACCTAATATAATAAGTAAGACTTTTGTGGTCATCAAAACATTCAAAAATGAACACTGACAATATTATATTGTCTATCTATAATAGAAACCAAGATATTATCTATGTCTGCCAGTCATTAGGTTTATTACGGAGTACAAAAATGTAGATTCGCTTTTAAAAATAGAATTTTATAGTGCATAGAATCGTACTTTATATATTATGAGAATACACAGAACATTGTAATACATTGCCCTCAACATTGCCTTTTAAAACGGTAAAAGTTACATTTATTAACAAACACATTTTCACAATTCTTAACTAGTTATAAATGATGAATTTACCTACCTCCATCAAAAGCAATAAATTAATCTCGTAGTGTAAAATGTAAGGACACTGTCACTCATTTGTAGGAAAACCTTATTATATATTCCTCATATTGAGGTTTGTCTCTAGTATTGTCCATATGTATTTTCTTCCATCATTAAGGATATGGTCACTCCATTTTTAGGGCTTTTTTTGATAAAAAGGGATGTGAGCTTAAACATACTCAACTTTCATTTAACTTACATTTTGCACACTCTTGATTCGGTCTGTGGTTTGGTCTTTTGAGGTTAAAAATCTTGCATTTTAAAAATGTAATAAGCGAAACTTATACGGAACTATTACACAGAAATATTAAGAGAACTGAGGAAATAGTCAATGCACAGTATTTTACACGAGTAAAACGGATATTTATGCACAGGCATTGAAAAGTTCGTCGAATGGCGGGGCCACTAATCGACTTTCCCACTAGAGTTATTCAAATATGATTTTTGGGTCTGCTTGTTGTTTTTGTTACATTTCTTCTTTATTTCTCAATATACTTTAGATTTTGTAACAAAAATTACAAAATAGGACTAATTCTGAGGTTTTAAAAATGGTATAAATAAACAAACAGAGGTAAACAACCCCCGATATGCTAGTTACAAAAGTGGCTGCTAGAGGCGCGGCGAATTATCCGAGCCGACAAATCCCAGACATACGTTCTTAACAATCTTAACATATCCCTATATAGATGACAAAGTAAGAAGTAATATACAATGTCTAAATTGTGTTCTCGGACCGTTCCAAGCGTCAACTCGAACTCCTCCGCCATCAGCTGATTCCCCGTTATAGTAGTTTAGAAAATCGGCTGATGAGGACGCCACGTTCTTAATTTGTGTCCCCAACGCATTTCATTGGAAAAAATGAGAAAAAACGTTATAATATCCAAGAATTACAATGAATTGTTACACAAAAATAATAATATAACCTAGAAAACTGTTATGGTACACTATTTCATAACCTTGGGCGGATATTATGCCTTAACATCAACGAAACACTGAGCATAATTTACCGAACGACGCGACGGGGACAAAAAACTGCTGTGTACACAAGGTATTTCAAAATGATTTTTGAGTTTTACTATTGTTTCTGTTGTACTTCGTAGTCATACTTATATATACTTAAGCACTCCGAAAAAAACTTTTTAAATAATACTAAATTCGACGTTTCAAAAATGCTAAAAAAGTTATATAAAACGTAAATATTCCCCGTTATACTAGTACCAAAACGGCCGCTAGTTGGCCAGAACGGTGTTGCCGTCTCCCTAATTGGAGTCGCCAATAAATCATTTACAAAGACGGAGACCGACTTCGCAATCAGCCAAATAAGTTCTATCTATTATTTTCCTATTCAATAAGCGTGTTACCGACGCGGGCCAAGTCACCGTTCAGTCGACGAGGCGAAGAAGACACGGAAATGGTGCAATGTTGGTAATTTCTTGCTAAATATTTTGTGGGGAAATAATACTCCGGAAATTAATTGTTGAAAACAGAAGATTTATCTAATTCTTAACGACAGGTATTATAGAACTCATTTTATGATGCGGTAAGAAAAGTTTAAATCTTATTAACGGAAAATTAAACAGTTTTTAAAACTGGTTTACACACAAAGTGGCAACGTTGTTTAAGCCTCTCCTTGCAGTCTTTAAATTCTTCTGCCGGTTCCAGATATCTTGGGCGGACAATATATTTTAGCGCTCTGGCGTGCACTGCACAATGCACCTGAATGTCCTGAATCATATCAGTAGTCACCTGATAGAATGGTGATATACGCGGGAGCCCAGACGGCTAGTAGTGGTAGTTGGTTATTTTGATTAAAATGCAGTACCAGATTTTAAATTTTAATCGCGGAATTGAAGCTTTTGCAATAATGAAGAACAGGAGAATGGACTTTTTACATAGATAAGCTTAAATTGGTATGCACTTTTTTGCAATATTTCTCTTCGTATTTTTCTTGTATAACCACCGAGATGAACACCCAGTTTAATACCTCACGAGCCGTCTTTTGTCTTTTTATATTAATCCAAGCTACTGCAGCATTGAATTATCGAATGGTCTTTATAAGCACCGCGGAAAAGGTCACCTAAAACCGACTTGAGGACTAATATCTACCTAGGGCTACCACCAGCCCCGGCCACTAGGTCGCTTGCTCGGGATGAGCAAATAACTAGGCCGCTTGCTCGGGATGAGCAAATAATTTTAATTAATTATTTCTGTACCCGTGTAACTGTTAATGACACTGTCAGTAGTAGATTAAGGTTTAAAATGTAAATTATGTAATGCAGTACTTTGATTAACGCGTTGCCAACCATAACACGCTTTTTTTATGGAATTCAAGTTAGATTTGCATATTTTTTCTTCTTGGAATAATAATAATAAATTATTGTAACTTTTTAGAATGAAAAACATTTTCACACAAATTAAAAAGAAAGCGGTATACATAGTTTTATCACGTTTTTCTGTGTAAAAATTTGACTATATGAACGAACAGGATTTCAATTAAAACGGATTTTGAAACTGCTGATACTTATCTATTAACCCTCGCAACCCGTTTTTGGTGACATTTCGTCTATACATATAGCTGCTTCAAGCACACCGTGAACAAGTGCACTGAAAATAAGTTATTGTTTCTTGTTTCGTATATTAGATAGCTGTTTTTATTTCTTCTATAGTAAAATAAAAAAATTGTTTACTCACTTTGGTGGGAAAGAAATCACTTTGGTGTAGAAAAGTTCTGCATATTAATAAACTAAGAATCCCTATGGAAAAAATCTAAAAAGACCCATACCATACAATCAGTGGCGTACCCAGGGCGGATACAGAAATTTTAAAGCTGTATATCTCTGTTGCTACTTACGGGACTCATGCCAAGTTCAGGGGTTTTAATAGTAAGCCTACTAGGAATCTTTTGGTAAAGAAAAAAAAATTGAAATTTTGGTTGGGTTTGGGTTTTGTGGACATAATTAAGGAAAATGATAAATTATTGATAAACTGAATTAATAGAACTATACTGCAAAGAATTTAAATGTCTGTGTAAGTCATTCTTAGCATATATCTATCATATAATCACTTTTTATTAAGTTATATCTACTAACATTGATTTCGTAACATAAAGAAAAACATTTTTTTTCGTAGGTGATTTCGTATTTAGAGAGAAAAAATGATTCCAAATAATTCTTTAAAAAAACTTTTCTTTGTATTTTGCTAAATAAGGGTACGTAGGTACTTTATTCTTGGGTATATTTTACGTTTTTGTCGCTACCCTGTATACTATGGGTCTTTTTAGATTTTTTCCATAATGATTCTTAGTTTATTACCTAATATGCAGAATTTTTCTACACCAAAGTGATTTTTTTCAACTTTCAGCAAAAACATTTCCGCGCTGTACATTATATACAATATATTATTATATACAGTGTGTACATAATGTATGGAACAAATTCATTATTTATCAATCCAAAACATTTTCGGAAAAATCCTCGGACACGTATATAATAATTTTTAATTGCGCATTTTTTGAAATAAAAATTAAATGTACAGGGTGATTGATGTAGTAGATATGACATCATCGACGATTTTTTTAAATGGAAACCCCTATATTTTAGTTCAGATTTCTAATGTCCAAGACGAACTGATTCCAAAAACATAAAATACTTGTGGCCTAAAGTTGATAGTTTCGAAGCTACAAGGTTTTAAAATATATTTTTTTTAAATTTGAGGTATATTTTATTTTAACATTTAAAAAAATAACAATACAATAAATTATTTAATTAAGTGTTGAAACTGTTGTCCTTCTTGTGCCTGACAGTAACTCAAGCGATCAATAAGCTCTTGTTGTACTCCTCGTATTGTTTCTTCTGAAATATTCCTGCATTCCGTTGTTATTCGATTTTTTAATTCTTCAATATTGGCAGGTCTGCTTTTATAAACAACATTTTTCAGGTGACCCCCTAGGTCGGGAGACCTAGGCGGCCATTCAATAGGCCCACGTCTCCCGATCCATCTGTTTGGAAAAACATGGTTGACATACTGGCGCACTTCTGCTGCATAGTGAGGCGGTGCGCCGTCTTGTTGGTACCACAAATTTTCATCCAGAACCGCAGGATTATTTATACTAGGGTAAAAGTTAAGTAGCGTAGGGATAAGAAAGTCGTGAAAAAAAGTAAGGTAATTTTGCCCGTTTACATTGTTGTCAAAAAAATATGGCCCGATAATTTTGTTTTTAACTAGGCCCGCCCAAACGTTAATTTTCTGAGGATATTGAGTATGATTCTCACGCATCCACCTAGGATTTTCTTTAGCCCAATATCTGCAATTTTGTCGGTTTACTTCACCATTTAATTTAAAAGTAGATTCATCCGAAAATAGTATATTTTCAACAAAAAAAGGATCCTCGTTACATCTTTCCATTAAAATTTAACAGAACTCCATCCTGCGATCTGGATCATCGTCATTCAACTCGTGAACCAGATTGATTTTAAACGGGTGCCATTTTTCTATTGTTAATAGGTTGTGAATGGTCATAGCAGAAGCCCCTTGATCTAGACCAACCTGGCGGGCGCTGTTGTGGGGATTTTCTTCCATAGCTAATAAAATATCTAGTTTTTTATCCTCCTGAAGAGCTGGACGGCCTTTCTTGGGGAGATCTTCTACAGAACCCGTTTCTCGAAATTTTTTTTCAATTTTACTAACAGTTGATCTCGTGATTGGCCTTTCTGGGTACTTAGCATTGAACAAAATGCAAACTTCTTGTTGTGTACGAACCCTATTACCATATCCAATCATCATAAGGATTTCTATCCTTTGTGGAGAAGATAAACGCATAGTAATTAAATATTATAAATCAACTTTACTACTTAAAAAAATTATTCAATATTATGACAGCAAAATGTCATTATCTGCCAATCGAAATACCATAGTTACAAAGCAGAAATAAAGAGAAATTTCATGATTACTGTTATTCTACCTTAAAAAACTGATTTATTTTAACACCTTGTAGCTTCGAAACTATCAACTTTAGGCCACAAGTATTTTATGTTTTTGGAATCAGCTCGTCTTGGACATTAGAAATCTGAACTAAAATATAGGGGTTTCCATTTAAAAAAATCGTCGATGATGTCATATCTACTACATCAATCACCCTGTACATTTAATTTTTATTTCAAAAAATGCGCAATTAAAAATTATTATATACGTGTCCGAGGATTTTTCCGAAAATGTTTTGGATTGATAAATAATGAATTTGTTCCATACATTATGTACACACTGTATATATATATATATATATATATATATATATATATATATATATATATATATATATATATATATATATATATATATCTATATATATATTATATATATATATATATATATATATATATATATATATATATATATATATATATATATATATATATATATATATATATATATATATATATATATATATATATATATATATATATATATATACAGTGATGGGCAGAATTTACGCAGCATATGGGAAAAATTTGTATTGTTAGATTTCAACAAATACCGATGTTGGCAATCGCTTCTGCATCATTGGAAACCCCAAAAACCATTAAACAGTGTCGTTCGTCTTTAGGGGTTTGGCGGGAAATTTAAAAAATCATAAATTATAGAGCAAATATGACCTTAACTCTTTAGCGCCCAGTGTCACCTACAGGTGCAGCTTATTCAAAAATCGTTTACACGTTTACTAGTGTGAATTTGGTCTAACAAATGACCTTCGTAGGTAGAGGGCGCCCTAAATAAAGCATAAGATGTACATGCTCGAAAATTGCCTTGCTTTTAGTTCTGTATTGGCGGTCTGGGTAAGCACGTGTTACGATTATGTCGCAAAGCGCCGAGTTGGTGAACAAAAATCGTTATAAATATACGAGACCGTAAGTATTCAAATTTGTTATTGCATATGTTAGGTTACTAAAGTCTGGTATATTTATAAGTTGTAAGTATTTGCACAAATTTTTATAAAATACTTTTTTTCTTGTTATTTGAAATTTTGGTGTCACCTATAGGTGACACCGGGCACAGCAAGGTATCATTTTCTCGCATTTGCTTTCAGACTAAAATTGCATGAGCTGGAAGAACTTCTTTACGAAGATGAAGTTGAGCACGTCACTCTATTTCCACCCCAAGATGGGGAAGTTACCGATGAAGAAAGTGGAGATGAAGGCGAGGCTGATATAAATCATTTACCAGGCAGAATTCTTCGTTCAGACGTGGAGGTGACATTTGCAGCTACTGGTCACGATATGCAACAAGATGAAATTCCGCCTAGTACTTCGTCCGCAACAACAAAAAAAGGAAAAACAAGGAAATCCATTGTAGCGTCAACTTCAAATTGGTCTGAAAATCTTGATGACTTCTTACCCAGCTCGGGACGTGGAGATACTGATGAAGTGATCACAAAAGCTGGGGATCTAGACTTTACTGCAGTAGAATGGTTTGAGCTGTTGTTTACGGATGAAGTAGTTCAAAACATTGTAGAGATGTCCAATCTGTATGCATTGCAGAGAAATCATGTTCTAAATATAACAGGCAATGAATTGAGGGTTTATGTGGCCATATTGCTCTTAACAGGTTATATGACACCTAAAAATATTAGAATGTTCTGGGAGATAAAAACAGATACCCATAATGACGCGGTGGCAAATAGTATGCGTAGAAATCGTTTTCTGGAAATTCATCAATATTTGCATTTATGTAATAACACGAACCTCCCAGAAAATGACAAGTTCGGTAAGGTAAGAAATTATCTTTCAATGCTTTCAAACAACTTTAGTCTTCACTATGAAAAAGCAGCATCATCTCATATTGCTATTGATGAAACCATGGTGCCCTACTATGGACGGCACGGTACTAAACAACACATTCATGGAAAGCCCATAAGATTTGGGTACAAGCTTTGGTCCGCCGCTTCCCGAAATGGCTACCTTATTACTTTTGAGCCGTACCAAGGTGCAAAATCAGCACAACTGCCATTTCAAAATGAATACGGACTTGGTGCCGCTGTAATTTTGGAGTTAGAATCAAGGTTGCCCAAACACTTGTCACCATATAATTTATACTTTGACAATTTTTTTACCAGTTTTGAATTATTAAGTGTTTTGTCGGATCATAATAATGGGGGAACTGGTACCATTCGAGAAAATCGTCTTAGGCAATGCCCCCTAACACATAGCAAATTTTTAAAAAAAGAAAAAAGAGGAAGTTTTAGTTTTAAAGTTGGATCAAGGTTGCTGGTCTTGAAATGGCACGACAACAGTGTGGTTACTATAGCAAGCAACTGCCATACCGTGACCCCAGTTCAAAAGGTTGATCGGGTTGGTTTTGTTGGAGGAAAAAGGTCAAAGATTCAAGTGGGATGTCCGGCATTGGTTCAAAAATATAACAAGTATATGGGCGGCGTTGACCGATTCGATGAAAATGTTCATTCAATGCGAATAAGTTTTAGAGGACGAAAATGGTGGTTTCCCTTGTTTGCATTCGGAATTGATGCTGCCTGCCAGAACGCATGGCAACTTATGAAAGAAAACAGTGCAGAAAAACTAACTTACTGCCAATTTCGTAGAATTATTGTGCAAGTGTATCTGCATAAGTATGGCAGCCCGCCCCAGAAGAACCAATCATGCGGATCTTCCGTTACACAACGAGTACTTCCCGACATTAGATTTAGTGGCAGCCCGGCACAGCATTCTCAAGAAAGTTGCACCCAAAGACGATGCGGCCTGTGTCATCAGCGAACACGTATTATGTGCCGACACTGCAATGTGGGTTTGCATATTCATTGCTGGTATGAGTTCCACAGCCGCCAGAGCGTTTGATTTTCTATTTCTCCATTTATATCTATAAGCGTACATTTATGTTTTTTTTTTGTTATTGTTCAAGTTATTTTTAAGTCCAGTGTCACCTGCAGGTGACACCCATTTTTTTTTTGTAAAATACATTTTTTTTTTTTGACATCTTTTGTTTTCTTTTGGTTCAATTTTAGACTGTAATATTACAAATCAGCTTTGTCCCTTAAGTAGTACAGCCATGGGCACTAAAGGGTTAAATGAAAATATATCAAATTTTTTTTATTAATAAATGTTGTTTAGAATTAAATTGTAAAGACGTACGCAAATTTTGAAAGCTATTGAATAAAAAATTAGAAATACTTGTTTTTGCCAAATTAAAAATTTGTCAATTCTCATAGTGCAATTTTTAGTGCAATATATTATTAACTGCACTAAAATAATTACTTCAAATCACGTTCCCTAAAATTATACTTTTTAGTTGCCTTTCCTAATAAGAAAAAGAAAATTGTTCAATTCTGGCTGGTACCCCATTGCTTCATAACGAAATATTTGTATGGCCTTTGCATGCTAGACCCCTCAAATCAATTTATTATTAATAAAAGGGCATAAATGTTTATGTTTTTTGATACAGCTTTATTATTCTTCTAAACATGTTTGCCTTTTATTAATAATAAATTGATTGGAGGGGTCTAGCATGCAAAGGCCATAAAAATATTTCGTTATGAAGCAATGGAGTACCAGCCAGAATTGAACAATTTCCTTTTTCTTATTAGTAAAGGCAACTAAAAAGTATAATTTTAGGGAACGTGATTTGGAGTAATTGTTTTAGTGCAGTTAATAATATTTTGCACTACAAATTACATTATTAGTATTGATAAATTTTTAATCTGGCAAAAACAAGTATTTCGTATCTTCTATTCAATTGCTTTTAAAATTTGTGTACGTCTTTATAATTTAATTCTAAACAGCATTTCTTAATAAAATATATATATTTTCATTTAAGGTAATTTTTGCACTATAATTTTTGATTTTTTAAAATTTCCCGCCAAACCCCTAAAGGCGAACGCCACTGGTAAATGTTTTTTGGGGTTTCCAATGATGCAGAAACTATTGCCAACATCGGTATTTGTTAACATCTAACAATAACAATTTTTCCCATATGCTGCGTAAATTCTGCCCATCACTGTATATATATATATATATATATATATATATATATATATATATATATATATACAGGGTGGCCCATTAGTGCGAGGAAGTCCAGTATCTCAGTTGTCAACAGAAATACGAAAAAATAGTATGTACAAAAGTTATAGGATCCGTAAAGGTGCATATTTTAAAAATATTTTCCAGTATATAGGGTGTTCCAAAAAAGCAGAGCAGCAAAAAGTTACTTTGTTTTAAATGACAACCCTTATTTTTTTATACGGAATTGAATTCAGCATAAAATTTAGCATATACTTCAATATTTTAATTTGGTGTACGTTGCGATGTTGCCACGCTATTTATAATTTACAAGAAAATCCAAGAAAAATAACCTATTTAAAATGCCTTAATAATACTGGATTACGGTTTTCGTAACCCAAGGGATTCCAGAAAAATCTTATTTAAGAAAATTGGCCATAACTTATACAGAGCGTTTTGTACGAAGGTGCCAATATTGCTATTTTTGAAGTAACAAATCTTCATTTTTTTAAATGGGACACTCTGTATATTAATGCGCCATGTTGTTAAGTGTTTTATGCTCCATAAATTCGCTATTATAACTCATGTCCTAAAATCGGCCGTTTTGAAAAAATTTTGGATTTTAATGCAAAAATATCGTTGTTTTCCATTTAGTTTATTCTTGGTAGGCCATGACACCAAACAGAAACAACGGTGGCCACGACTTAAACAAAAACGGCCATTGTCAGACGTCAGAATATTCCTTTAATTACTTTGTGTAACTTTGAGTTCTAAATCTGTATTAAGAAATTATAATGAATTTTTCGAAAGAAGAACTTGTTGATATTTTTTTTTATCTTCTGACAGCCCACGAAGACCGAAGTCTAAGTACTATCAAAGAAAATAATAGGTGCGTAGCTATTATTTTCTTTGGTACTATGTACCGGGGGTGTACTGGGGGATCGACTCACGCATCCAGAGCTGGAAACATCCGTAGGGATTTCACCAGCCCTTTAGGAGGATGTGTGGGGTGGTACTACCTCGGTCGAGCAAGAATTCCTCTACCACCTTCCAACAGTTAACAATCACAAAATATCCATGGTCGAAGCGGGATTCGAACCCGCGCCTCTCGATTGCAAATCTGACGCCGTACCAACTCGGCCACCGGAGACCCCAGCATGGTTTTTATATTAGGCGCCAGTGACAAGAATTGTTTATTGGCCACTAGGCTTTATTGCCAAGCTTTTTCTGAAAGAAGACAGCCAAGAAAAGAAGCGTTTGAAAAATTGTTGGATCGTTTTGTTCTAACCGGGAAGGTAGATTACGAAAAGACTGAGAGAAGCAAAACAGCCAGCGCACAGAAGAAAATCAGTTGACCATTTTGCTTAGAGTTACATAAAATCCGCATATTTCACATCGAATAATTGCCAGTGTAACCAATATAACACGACAAACAATTCAGAGAGTTTTAAATGATCAAAAAATGCATCCGCACCACATTCATCTTATGCGGGAGTTAATTGACCAAGATTATGGTGCCAGAGTAGCTTTTTGCGAGTGGGCTCAACAAAAAATGCAAGAAGAAAGATTGTTTTTTAATTATGTGTTATTCGCTGATGAATCCACTTTTCTCAAAAATGGTAATGTGAATCGTCACAATTTCCATTACTATTCAACAACAAATCCACATTTTATAAGAATTCATAGTCAAACAAATGGTCGTTAAATGTGTGGGGTGGCATAGTTGGAACTTATGTTATTAGGCCCTACTTTTTTGAGAAGAGAGTAACTGGTCAAGTGTATTTACAATTCCTTCAAAACGAGTTGCCACGTCTGACCAATGCTGTACCAAACTTTATTAAGGAGAGAAGTGGTATTAGCACGATGGGACTCCATCATACCTCAGTAATTCATGAACATTTAAGCAACGCTTTTCTCAGCAAATGGATAAAAAGATGTGGTCCATTTCAGTGGCCCCCTCGATCGCCCCATATGACAAAAATGGTCTTCTTATTATGGGGTTGCGTTAAAGAACAAGTCTACAGAATCCCATCGACAACTAAGGAAGATATGAAACAACGAATAAGATAAGTTTTTATAAACAGCGATAACAATATGCTGAACGAAGTCTGTCGATCTTTTGAAGAACGTATAGAGTATAGAGGCGTGTTTAAATCACAATGGCGGCCATTTCGAACATTAATAGTTTGTTTTTACAGTTTTTTATTTATTTCTATATTCTCTAATCTTTGTTTCGGATTTATAAATTTAATTTTATTATTGGAATAAACTATTTACTTAAGTAGGTACAAAATGGAATCAAAGTTTGAATAAACTATAAAAATATTATAATATGTTTTTTCTTAATATTGAAACTAAAAACTATATGAAATTTTATAATAAGGGAGCGTTAAAAAGTTATTAAAAGAACATTTACGTCAGATAATAAGCGCTTTTGTTTAGGTCAAGGCCTACCAAGAAAAAAGTAAATGGAAAACGATATTTTTGCATTTTTCATTAAAATACAAAATTTTGGCAAAACGGCCGATTTTAGGACATCAGTTATAATTGGTAATTTATGGAGCACAAAACACATAACAACATAGCGTATTAATACACAGAGTGTCCCATTTAAAAAAATGAAGATTTGTTACTTCAAAAATAGTAAAATTGGCACCTTCGTAAAAAACACTCTGTATAAGTTATGGCCAATTTTCTCAAATAAGATTATTCTGGAATCCCTTTGGTTACGAAAACCGTAATCCAGTATTATTAAATTTAAATCAGTTAATTTTTTAAAGGCATTTTAAATATGTTGTTTTTCTTGGATTTTCTTATAAATTATAAATAGCGTGGCTACATCGCAACGAACACCAAATTAAAATACTGGAGTATATGCTGAATTTTATGCTGAATTCAATTCCTTATAAAAAAATAAGGGTTGTCATTTAAAAAAAAATAACTTTTTGCTGCTCTGCTTTTTTGGGACACTCTGTATACTGGAAAATATTTTTAAAATATGCAGCTTCACGGATCCTATAACTTTTGTACTAATGGGCCATATATATGTATATATATATATATATATATATACATATATATATATATATATATATATATATATATATATATATATATATATATATATATATATATATACAGGGTGTCCCAGGATAGGTGTTACGATAGGACAAATGGGTCAAAAAATTTTGAATTTGAAAATGGCATTTTGGGAACATGCCCCGCTTGGTCCAAAACTGAGGAATACAAAATTTCACTCGGATTGGTATTATACAGGGCGAGTTATAACTAAAAATATGAAAAATGGCCAAGAGTAAAGTACTCTTATTTGTCCAAATGGAACAAAAGCTTAGTAGAAAAAGTTGTTCAGAAATGTAACTAATATTATAATTTGAAATTACAGCTTTCTAGTCAATATTTTTATTTTTGTCAAATTTTTTGAAATGTAATAGTACATTTTCCACCACTATCGTATTCGGTTTTTTATTATACTTGGAAACTACGTTTTCTAACATGTAATATGTACATTTACCAGGTATAGCCTAATAATGTATTGTAATACGATATTGGTGGAAAATGTACTATTACATTTCAAAAAATTTGACGAAAATAAAAATATTGACTAGAAAGCTCTAATTTCAAATTATAATATTAGTTTCATTTCTGAACAACTTTTTCTACTAAGCTTTTGTTCCATTTGGAAAAATAAGAGTACTTTACTGTTGGGCATTTTTCATATGTTTAGTTATAACTCGCCCTGTATAATACCAATCCGAGTGAAATCTTGTATTCCTCAGTTTTGGACCAAGCGGGGCATGTTCCTAAAATGCTATTTTCAAATTCAAATTTTTTTGACCCATATGTCCTATCGTAACACCTATCCTGGGACACCCGTATATATATATATATATATATATATATATATATATATATATATATATATATATATATATATATAATAAATGTAAATGCGAAGATTTACTTCTTCGCTAGTGCAGCGAAAAGGCCGTGAATGAAAAATAAAAATAATGAGGACTATCTTTGATTCTGGTCTGGGTGACCTCCTGCTATCGATTTCTGGGCCCTCACCCATCAGCGGGCAGGCTTACACCCAGGGTGGCTGAAGAACAGACCACGATTTGACCATTCACGGCCTTTTCGCCGCACTAGCGAAGAAGTAAATCTTCGCATTTACATTTATTATATTACCTATAGGCCAAGAAATCTTCCATTTTTCTACTATATATATATATATATATATATATATATATATATATATATATATATATATATATATATATATATATATATATATGTCGTATATATGTATAAATGTAAAATATCCCAATGTGTGTCCCATTAGGCACATTTCAATTTGGCGCCATTTTTCAACAACTTAACCCAGAAATTTTGTATTTTGCATGTGTCATCTAGAAAACCGACCATTTAATTATGAATCGTTTACTAAAGAAGACCGTGATAGAGTTGTTCAAACTTCACGGTGTGCCTCCACTACGTTTAACCCAAAGGTCTTCCCACCTTCATTTTTTTGTCATATTTTGATGAAGTTGTGAGGCCTAAGTAATTTAAGCGCAAAATGAAAATACTAGATCAAGAGATTGAAAAGAAATCTTGATTTTGCTAATTTTCTTTTAGGTTAAGCGGCTTTATTTTATGAAAAAGAGTAGTATCAAAATTTTTTAAGGCGTAAAATCTTCTTTCAAGTCCTGAAAACGACATCTTCTTAGTGGAAATGTTTAATATTTTTACACAGCTTTGATAATCATGAAAAAAGATGAAAAAATGATTTTTTCCTCAGTTTTTAGTACCTTTCTCTTAAATGGTACGTTCAAATTATGAATTAATTTTAAAGATAATGCAATTATCTACAAATCAAAAAAAAAACGCCTCTCTGTATACATACATCTGTTCAAAAGATATAGATAATAGAAGACTGAAAAATTCGAGCAAAAAATGTATGGAATCAGTATGCCTACCTCAATAATTATAAGTTATAGTTAAAACTGTTCATCATTTTCAATAAGTTGACTCAATTTTAAGCAAAATGAAACAAATCATCTTTTATTTGAAATAAAATTCGATATAAAAGGACAAAATGATACATTGGAAATAATTCATTTAAAGGAATTTAAATTAAAATAAATCAATTTTATATTTTCACTAAGTACCTAAGTAAAACTCTAAAAAAAAAAACCTAATAATACAGCTATTAAATGCATTTCGTCAGAGCGCTCTACCCGTTGGCACTGTCAACACTGTCGCGTCGGCGCGGACATACAGTTTCCGACGATCCTATCTTTGGTTTTATTTCAGATAAAAGATGATTTTTTTTATTTTGCTTGAAACTGAGTCAATTTTTTAAAAATGATAAACAGTTTTAACCATAACTTATAATGATTGTACGAAAGCGTATTGGGGCCACCGAAAAAATATTTTAACTCTAAATTTACAGATAATAAGTGTAAACTTACACTTAATAACTGTAAATTTACAGATAATAAGTGCAAATTTACAGATGATAAGTATAAATTTACAAATATTAAGTGTAAATTTACAGATAATAAGTGTAAATTTACAGATAAGTGTCAATTTACAGATAATAAGTGTAAATTTACACTTAATAACTGTAAATTTACAGATAATAAGTGTAAATTTACACTTAATCAGTGTAAATTTACAGTTAATAAGTGTAAATTTACACTTAATATCTGCAAATTTACACTTATTATCAGTAAATTTACACTTATTATCTGTAAATTTACACTTATTATCTGTAAGTTTGCACTTATTATCTGTAAATTTACACTTAATATCTGTAAATTTACACTTATTATCTGTAAATTTACAGTTAGTATATGTAAATTTACACTTATTATCTGTAAATTTACAGTTATTAAGTGTAAATTTACACTTATTATCTGTAAATTGAGAGTTAAAATATTTTTTCGGTGGCCCCAATACGCTTTCGTGTGATTGAGATATAGGTATCACAACATTCTGATTCCATAATTTTTTGTTCCAATTTTTCAACCTTCCATCATGTACATCTTTTGAAAAGATATACATAGACAGAGAGGATTTTTTTGTAGATAATTGCATTATCGTTAAAATTGATTTATAAGCCTTCGTATTTGAACATACCATTTAAGAGACAGGTACCAAAAACCGAGGAATTACTCATTTTTACATATTATCACAGCTATTTAAAAATATTAAATATTTCCACTAAGGAGATACCGTTTTCAGGACTTGAAAGAACATTATACGCCTTAAAAAAATTGTATACTACTATTTTTTATAAAATACTCTTAAAGCAGCTTAACCTAAAAAATTAGTAAATTCAAGTTATCCTTTCAAACTACTGATCTAGGATTTTCATTTTCCGCTTAAATTACTTAGGCCACACCACTTCAACAAAATCTGAAAAAAAAATGGAAGTGGAAAGACCCTTGTAGGCACACCTTGACTTACTACGAAAATTCCCACGAAAATTACGAGAATTTAGAATAAAATAATCTTTTCCGACGAAGCTCATTTCTAACTCGGAGCAGTGGCGTAGCAAGGGTTCCCGAGGCCCCGATCCCTTTGAGATCGAGGCCAAAAAAAAGGTTTGTGTTTTGGTGGAAATGGTAATGATAAGTTGCACTTACTAAATAAAACAAAAACAAACTATCGTTTATTACGAACAAATTAAATAGCAAAATAAAATAAACGTATACTTAATTCACAGTATAATTCTTATGAAAAAAAAAATCACTGATTATATAATTCTGAGAAAATATTATTAGATCTAGTTATCGTACAAATTCGTATTCATATGAAAATTTTCAAAAGTTATAAGTAAAATTAGCGGGGCCGCGTGGCCCAGATCCCCGGGGCCCCTATGCGTCGCATAGGTTGCTACGCCACCGCCTCGGAGGTTGAAATTGTAGGATTTGGGGAAGTAAAAATCTTCGAGTTATTGACGTAAAACCTTGTGCTGTGCATTGTGGGCTGGAAGTGTTACATAGCCATTTTTTCATAAAAATGACGATGATAAAACGGTTATTAATGTTACTGGCGCACGGCTACCGCGATATGTCAAAGAAACTTTATATGATTCCAATTAGATAATAATATGCACCTAAACAGTATATCCTCTCAACTAGATAACGCCACGTGTCACACGGCAATGGAAAATTTGGATTTGCTAGGTGTAGAAACAGTTGAGGGGGACATTTAGAGAATATTTTTATTTTTTAAACATAACTGTCATCTGTTGGTGTTTTATTTAAAAAGTAAATCCCGAAGTACCTATAGGGGCACCCTTTATATGAAAATATATTGTAAAAAAAACACCATTTTTCGAGGAAAGCATCTTTTTTCGGAAACACAATAAAATCGAAACCTGAGCTGACTAACAAATCTGCACATTGTCGCCTTTTTAAAGTTTGTTTAGGTCTGCTTGTGTTTGGTGAAGCTTATTTTCTGTATTTTCCAGGCGTGGCCCGTCCATAAGGTCATTTGGTCAATGACCCACCTAAAATTTTCAGTAATCTACCTAATAATTTATTTTTTAATTTTTTAAAACCAAAAAATAATCTTTTGTTTCAAAGTTCCATGCGAAAAGTCCCCAAGAAAGAATCAAGCCAAGCCATCGTCAAAGGATATCCAAGCTTGCTCCGGGCTGGGTCATATTTTAAATTGATCTTATAGGTTCATATGGACGATATAAATTCATTAAAAGTAAGAGAGAAACAGACATATGCGCTTTAGGAAGTTAAAAAGAGACACAATTGGTCGACGGCCCACCCATAATATCTGGCCACTCCCACTATGGAAATACTCTCAAACCGCCCCCTAAAATATACTATTTCAAAACATTTGGTTCGGAAAAAGAAAAACTAATTAGGTACCTAATATGCGAATTGTATTTGCGTCGTATTAATAATATCAATTATTAGAGGTTAAACATCAAATATAAATACGATTTCTGTCAGGCCAGCGCTAGACATCAAATTTAACGGTACCGGACCGGTTTTCTTACATAGCCAGCGTAGCGTAGAGGTTACGGTGTCAGCGAGCTTCCAACCTGGCTATGTTTGCGGACGACGTGCTTGTGTACGCAAGCTCGTTTTACGCAAACGTAGCCAGGTCACACATTATGAATCATCTACACTTGCTGTTGCCATGGTACAGCAAGTGGAAGTTGACAATCAACGAACCAAAATGCGAATCCGTTATTCTAACCAAAAAATTTACTAACCACAAAACAAACATTCCTATTTACGTTGGCAACTCCCGGATACCATCGGCTAAAAAGCTGAAATATCTGGGAGTTGTCATCGATTCCAGACTTTCCTTCCTACATCACACTTCGTACACTCTGCAAAAAGCCTTCGTGGCAATGCAGAGTCTGTACTCCTTACTTACCCCCCGTTCATCCCTATCACCCCAGAATAAATTGGCAATTTACAAACAGATTATAAGACCAGTACTGACTTACGGAGCACCCATCTGGGGCCGTACCTCTGACACCCAGTTGTACAGGCTCCAGAGGATGCAAAACAAAATTTTGAGGTGCGTCACAGGACTGCCACGCTATACTACAATTGCCGATTTGCATGAGCAAGCAGGAATTCAGAGATTTCACGAATACATCGTGGAAATCTCTGAAAAGTTCTTTAGAACGAAAATCGGCAATTCAAGACTAACAACAAACATTACACAAACTAGACACAATGACAATCCGACGCACAAACCACTGTACAATGCCAATTTACTTTGAAAACATCCTTCCTGATCCCGGTTGATTGCCATTCCTACACTAACAGCAAAATCCTCATATTTTCATTTTAACCTACCCAAAAGTCTCCTAACAAGCCCCGCCCAGGAGGCAATCGCGCATCGCAAACCTAAAAATATTTTAATTCCATGTAAATTTGTTTTTTTTACATGTCAAATCTCTAAAAATCCCAACTCCCTTAGCAGTTCCAAGACTCCGCCCACTCGGCCGAACTTGGAACGCTATTGGTTATCATAATTTGTATATATAACCACAACAGCGTAGTTAAATTCAGAATGAATCATGAATGTGTGAGAGTATGATTGAGTGACGGATGAATGGAGAGAGTGAATGGTTAATGTAAATAATTTTATGTAATAAACTAGTTAGTTCGATTGTAACTGCAGGTGTTAAATATTTGCTTACTTTTTGATTAATACGTTTTAAATTTTGTTATTTTCGAAAAGTTATATTTTCGGCACTTCTCGTATATCCTGACGTAATTTTGATATTGCTATTATGTATTTACAATACATGCTTGCACGTCTTGCAGCATGTAAATGTATGTTTTGTCATTGTATTAAAGGTAGAAATAAATATTTCAATTTTTGATGATTTTCTTACAGTATAATAATTACAATACTGTCGATGAACATGATCCAAGGTCATCTCAATGTGTGAGAGTATGATTGAGTGACGGATGAATGGAGAGAGTGAATGGTTAATGTAAATAATTTTATGTAATAAACTAGGGTAATTACCATTACGTCAAATCTAGTCATGAAAATCAAGCAGGTTTTTTGCTCCTCTTTTCCTGTAAAACTTTCCCATCTTACCAACCCCATTAATCCTTCTTAGTCCCCTGGGACAGATTTAAAATTATTCACGGCCTCCGTAAGTTAACACGGAGGAGGCCCTCCCGATCAGATTACTCAGACTTTAACTACCCAGGGCTACCATCCGCCCCGGCCATTCGTGGTCGCTTATTCTTGGTGGGCGCCCGATGAAAGTTGGGTCCGTACCAGGAAGACTTTGAAATACATGTAATAGTGTGATATATTGTGAAATATGTTATATGTAAAATACCCTAGAAATAAGTTTGAAATTGTAAATATGCACTGAATAAATGCCTTTCAAAGTGTGTCAGCGAGCTAATCAAACGGTTGCGGGTTCAAATGTGTGTTGCGGCAAGAACTTTTTTAAATTTTTTGTTATTTAAACAATTAGATCGGCTCTAAAAGGTGTATTGGCAACAAGTTGTTCCTCGATAAAATATTTTTAAAATTGTTGGCAATCTCATATTTACTACAACTTACATCCTGCACGTGCGTAAACAAATATCGTATTACTAGGTCTAGTCGCCAGCATTGTATTTATTAAAGAAAACGGAGTTTCGGCAGCGTTCCTAATTTTATTTTACGAATAATCATACTTTTAACACAGGTTGGATTTTTTTTTCTGTTTATATTCTGTTCTGTTTATATTCTGGGCTTTTAATACAAGGCGCGACATCTATTGAAGACATGCTAAACTTATCACAACGGAACCCGCTAAAATCTACTATTCTAGAGTATTAAAACACATAGAAAAAAGCCATAAACAAAAAAGTGATACTAAAAGTCACAAACATCAAGAGTAGTAATGTTCAATATTCTGCAGTACCTATTTTATGATTTTTGCAGTGTTTATTTGTAGGTAAATAATTTCTTGGCACATTATTAAAAAACCTTTCTTAATTAAAAAAGTGTATTTTGCTTGTTGCGTTGATATCACTAGTTGCCCACAAAATTTTGACCCACCTGTAAAAAAACTCACGGGCCGCGCCTGGTATTTTCTATCAACACTTTCCGAACGATTAAAATTTCATAGCTACCTATATAAAAATACTCAGCATTATAACCCAAACAAACCATTTTGAACAGATTAAAAGTGATGAGTAGACTAGACCAAATATTTTTTATCGTATGCTATTACCTGAAGTCCTAAAAGTTCTTAAATTTCCGCTTTTTCTTAAGTGGTAAACGGAAATTTTAGGACGTTCCGACATTACGTCATTTCACTTTTTATTTTCGAAAAATTAAATTTTCGAATAACCGTTTTGTACACCTGTAGAAGATTTGTTTTTGCCCTGTAACAACTATCCCCACATATTGTATCAACTTGCCCCAACGAGGGGCATATTTTTACAATATCCATCAACAATAAAAAAAAATTGTGTTTCCTGATAGTATTTAGAGCAGTTTCGTAGAGGTATATTTTAAGTTTATTGTTTACCTAATATGACAATAAATATTTACATCTTTCAGTCATTTTAGAAAACTCGTTTTGGTAAAAACAAATATAAACAAAATTTGTTACAACCTGACCCCGGCCCCGACATATTGTGCGACACAAAAATTACAGAATCATTCGTTGTTTTTAGCGGAATCTTTACAAATTTTAGTTGAAGTGCACACAGTTCTACAGTGGTTAAATGACGAGAAAAGTGGTTGCGTTACAGAAAAATTTTATAGTGTAGGTATTAAGAAAAAATGTTGGCCTCGTTGAATTGAGACAGATTTATACTGATAGTGTTCCAATAGATCCGTTAAGCAGTTTCAAAGACCATTTTATCTACACACAAGTTACATTGCTGGATGTCGAACGGTCGTACTTTTTACATTAAAATATTTTTTCACCGCTGCGGACATCGCCCAAAGAAACGACTGTGGAGACGCTGCAGATGTTTACCCGAACTCATCCGGATTTCTAATATTCACTGTGTAAGTGTTTCATACCACAGAATTTAGATCTACACAGAAGCGAAGAAAGCGTATTTTGACAGGAACCGATTTTGAGGGCGCATGTCCAAAGCGGCCATCTTATAAGTGACAAATTAGTCAGAAGCACATGGTCAGTGACGTCAGCGGCTGGCTATAGTTAGTTCGATTGTAACTGCAGGTGTTAAATATTTGCTTACTTTTTGATTAATACGTTTTAAATTTTGTTATTTTCGAAAAGTTATATTTTCGGCACTTCTCGTATATCCTGACGTAATTTTGATATTGCTATTATGTATTTACAATACATGCTTGCACGTCTTGCAGCATGTAAATGTATGTTTTGTCATTGTATTAAAGGTAGAAATAAATATTTCAATTTTTGATGATTTTCTTACAGTATAATAATTACAATACTGTCGATGAACATGATCCAAGGTCACTGAAAACGGTCTCCTTGAGATCAAAGGAACCAACATATTACTTCGCCTCTGTATTGTTTAGGAATTCTGTGTTCATACTATAATGAATTATTTGCGTTATATCGTTTGTTACCGCTAACAACCAATGACTTGGATTAAATTGGACTGCTGATATTTAAAGCTCCATTCATAAATACAGTTGCGCACAACTTTTTACTCCACTGTGAGCGAAATGCATGTCATTTTTCCGAATTCATCAACGACAAACCGATTCCAGTCGGTCAGCGTACTCTCCTAGTTTACATAACGTAGTTAAAAAAGGATAGTATTCGTAACCACGAGACGGGTTCGTCCGCCGGTGATTTGTAATCAACACAACTATATCTATGCAACACAAAATACCTGGATCAGGGGCGGAGCAGCAGCCGAAGTATTTTCTTGGTCTGCTTCGTACGGGTAGCTAGTGTTGCCGAAACTCACGACTTTTCGTGATATCTCACGATTTCGGTTAATTTCTCCCGATCTCACGAAGCAAGTACAAAATCTCACGAGTGCCACCTTTATAGAAATATCAGCCAGCGAATCTCAGGATTTTGATCTTCCGGAAACAAAATTTCAATTTGATTGCAAATGAGGTTTGAAACTCAGTTTCTGACCCCATAAGCGCCTAGCGTTAGATATATGTAACGGATTTAGCAGCTGATAAAACAGATTGCTATTTCAAAACATCCACTCGAATCTAAGAGATGGAGCTACCTATGCATTCTAAAACCTTTAAATTGACGGGATTGCATCATTTTAATTGCGAGTAGGCTCTTGTGTTTATGTTTTAATGCCTTTGATGGCTGCATTTATTTGAAAGTAACGAAAAATGGAAGTAAACCTCAAGTAAGTATTATAAAATTATATTCAGCTGTATATTTGTCATTTACATGGTATTATTATATTTAGAAAACCTGTCTGTTTATAATAGTATATTGGTTTTAAAAATATTTTTTGTATATTTTTTTAAAATGTTCCAAAAGTTTATCGTTACATATATGTAACGCTAGAAGCCTACACTACGGTATTATAGCAACATTTCATATTTTATTTTAGAAGAGGGTTTACGCTTGAAGAAGCTCTCCAAATCGTCTACAATGATGACCTGGACGTGGAGGCGATATATACAGAACCTCCAGAAGTTAATGTGCAGACAGACGAAGAATCTGGAGATGAAGATCTTGAAGGGGACTTGAACCATCTTCCCCCTCGGCAATTACGAGCTAATGCAGAAATAAACCTACAAAACAACGTAAGATCCGAAGCCATTGACGATGATACTTTTACCGTGGATAACAATGAAGAACTTACTTCTACAGCTGATAAATTGAACCCAGGCTATTCTGCTGTTATAGGGCTACGGGTAATAAATAAAGAAAAGCTCAAATATGACCGGGTAGAAGGTCAACTAGAAAACAAACAAAGCGTTTTTGATAATTCTGATTACTCTGAGTATGCGGATTATACACCGGTACAAATGTTTGAATTATTTTGGGATGATAACCTTCATCAATACCTAGTGTAAGAGACCCAAAAATATGCTGCGTTCAAGAATTATCCTGACCCATGTATAAGCTGTGAAGAATTGAAATGCGCTATATCAATTTTAATTCTTAGCGGGTACAATGAGAAACCCGGAGAGCGTTTTTACTGGGATTCATTGCCAGATATGGGAAATCAACTAGTGAAAAATTCTATGAGAAGAACTACGATGAGTCAATGGTTAAATATTACGGCAGACACAGCTGTAAGCAGTTTATTAGAGGAAAACCAATACGTTTTGGTTTCAAGATGTGGTGCCTCAATAATAAAGATGGTTTTCTGATAAATTTCGACTTGTATCAGGGAAAGAACCTGAGGTCTACTGAGAATGACGAATCTTTGTATGGTAAGGCTACTCATGATGTTACGAGAATTCCCAGAAAATAAAAAATATTTGCCCTACACACTCTATGTAGATAATTTATTTACAAGTATTTACCTACTAAAAGATATGAGAGATGCTGGGTACTGGTGCACTGGAACAATACGTGAAAACCGTTTGCCTAAGGACATCCCCCTTTCGACTAAGAAGAGCTTGCAAAAAAAATCAAACCGGGGAGACCATCATTCAGTGATTGACAAGGAACAAGGAATAATATTCGTGCGATGGATAGATAACAATGTTGTTACAGTTGCATCTACTGGCTACGGCGTGGAACCTCTCTTCAACTTAAAAGATACTCACAAAAAGAAAAAAAAAGTCATCAATGTCCCTCGACCGATCTAATGGACGAAAATATAGGAAGGCACAGAATCGCCATACGTTCCAAGAAGTGGTGGTGGTCCTTATTTACTTGGTTGCTAGACGTTTCTATACAGAATGCCTGGGTTTTGCATAAAAGATCTGGAATATCTGTCACTCAGCTACAATTTAGAAGGGATATTGCCAATACGTATTTACAAAGATATGGAACAGCATCTAAGGGCGCTGGAAGGCCCCTCTCGGCCTCCTTGTCAAGTACTCAGGGAAGTCGAATAAGTGATGCAATTCGATACGATAGAACTGATCATCTACTTATATCCATCCCGGACAAGAAGAGGAGGAGATGTGCAATGGAAGGTTGCAGTACTAGCGCGAGAACAATGTGTCTCAAATGTGATGTTGGTCTCTGTTTAGACTGTAATGTTAATTTTCATTGTAAATAGTTTTGATTAGTTTTTTTGGTGTTATTAGTTAATATGTTAATAAGTTTTTTAGAGATTTCACATATACACTAAAAATGGTTTTATGGCCTTATTATGACCCCAAATGTGCCTATAGCGTTACATATATGTAACGCTATTTTTTGTGATTTAAAAAAAACAGATAAATAAAATTCATAAAAATGGCCTTTTATTGTCATAATAAAAATGCAAAAAAAGAAAATTCGGGCGCTTAAGGGTTAACGTTACACTTTCCCAATATAGTTAATCCAAATGAAATCCAAGATCTTAATAAAGAATGAAGAATGTTAAGATCACACCATTTAAACGGTTTTGATAACGAATCTTGTTGTTTTGGAAAATTGCATTAGTAAAAATAGGAGATGATTATGTAAAATTTTCGGGTCTTTAGATTTGTTTTTCAGATTATTTGTTTACCACACTCGGGTGCAGCAGTAGAGAGAATATTTTCTCAAATTAATGTAATGATAAAAACTCAACTACGCAACAAACTTAAAGTGAAAACAGTAGAAGGAATTTTATATATCAAAAATTTGTTTAGACACAAAAATGTTTACGATTTTTGTCTCACCAATACCTAATACGATTAAAAAGTTAGGTCGTGATCACGTACTGTATTCAGATAAAAATAAGAGAAACTGTAGTGATACAGATGAATAACTTCTTTTTTTGTTTGTTTGTTTTGTGTTAGTTTTACAAGTTTATTTATAAAAAATATGGCGTTTTTATAGTACAAAATTTGTTTTAATAATATTTTTATATTGTTAACATTTTTTGAACTTTATTAAAATAAATGAAAGTAGAATAAAATTATTTAATCCTATTATTTTTACTTCTGATGAAATCATTACAGTCTCGAGATTTCTCACGAATTTCGGCGGTCAATTCTTACTTTTTTTTTCATGTCTTCTGGCAACACTGCAGGTAGCGCCAGTTGCGTCTCGCAGCTCGCTAAATATATGCTATCTGTTCCTGTCAGAATCATCCTGGAGTTAACGAAAGGCGCGTCGAATGCACAAATCTCATTTTGGCGTGGTGAAAAACCGTGTCGCTGTATTTCCACACTGATAAAACAGGACTACTTATGGGAAAAGAATTGCTTCTTTTGCCAATTTTGTTCTTAGTACGAAGGAAATTTATCGGACAGAAAGATACCACTCTTCGGTCAAACACGTTTCGGTATTTAAAACCAGTCCAAAGTTCTCTTGGGCTTTAATTCTATCAAGCTGAAAGAAATTCATTTAAACTAAAACCTTTCCCAACATAGTTACTCTATGATCTTCTATCAAATTCAAAATTCTCTTCTTAAAGAACCCAAGCATTTGGCAACCGGCATAACCCACGAGGCCTAGTGCCCTAAGCCATCGTGCAAACTCGTTTTTAACGAATCGCGCGAACGTCAGAATCTCAGAATATCAGTGGTTGAAACCTGTTATATTTTCTTTGATCAGTTAGTTGGAACTGGAAGCATTTGAGTATTGGGTTAAATAGTTGGTGCTTAGACCATTTGTGGCCATAATTTGACGGTAAGTAAATGCAAGAATATTCTTTGATAATTTAGTAGACTAGTTAATTAAGAATTGAGATGTTTATGCGATGCACATGTTAGACTATACAGAATTTACAAAACCTGGACATTTATTTTAACCTTACACATTATTTAGGACTAATTATTTCCAAAAAGCTCATTCGGTACTTGGGATAAAACAACTCGTATAATTTGAAAAAAGAAATTACCATAATTATTGAACTTCTTTGTAAATACTTCAGGGTAGGAAATAAAAATGGCGATATCTTTCTTCAAAACTGCTGCACTTGTTACAAAAGAATACACCCTTCTTACAAGATATTATGTCTTAAACTGAAAACCCACGGGTTTGTTGATAAAAGATTAAGATTTTCTATTGATGCGTATTTCCTTTGAGTTAAGACACTCTGCAAAAATCTGCCAAGATTGTCTTTTTCACCACTCAAGAGAATTTTTTTCTAGTTATATTATGTAAATAATTAAAAATCAAAGAACATCGTTATTCTAGAAGGCTTTAATTTAATAAGGTAGAGAAAATTTATCAAAATCTGATGGTTTTGCTAAAATTTAAGTCCGATTCTGACTGTAGGTACATGTGAAAATCTGTTTGTATAGACTGAATTTAAACATTTTTTCCTGGTGGATAGTCCATACTTCCTGGATATCACAGACCATATATAACTGTTACTCGCGGTTTCGCGCACATAAAACACGCAACAAAATAAATGTCAGAAACTACTGAACGGACTTGAAAAATTATTTCACCGGTGAATATGTTTGACTCTCTTAATTGTCAGACTGTATATAATTGTTACCCGCACCTTTAATCGCGTGTAACACTAAAGATAATCAGTTACAATTTTTACCTACAGTTTCGATCGTATGAAATGCGAATGTGGACCAAATTACGGTCTCTAGTTTTTCTAAAGTTATTAATTTATTTTTTTATTATTATTTTGTGACAAGATTCGAACAAAGAATTAATGAAGTTGAGATATTGAAATGTCCCACTGAAGAGCAGATCAATTCAATAATAGAAAACATAGGCTTCCGGCTTCAGCGAGGCATCAAAAGCTTGGATGAGTGCACCTCAGGTGAAAATGTAAGCAGATTAATGTTAAATACCAATATTAAATAATAATTATAAAAGGTTAGTTTTTGGGATATATTAGTTTTAAAATATTTTGTTTGTTATATGATTTGGTAGTTCTCTTTAGTAAATATCATTTGTTGTAATAATGTCAGCAAAAAACACAGGTGTTTCTGTTTTAAATATATTTAATATTAAAATAAATCATTGTTTTCTTGTTCCCTGTACGACATTTTATTTAATACATATTTTAGGTAACTAATAAAATAAAAAAACTGCTGAGTTTAAATTAATGTTCCTATATTTTGCAAGTTAAACATAATATCATTAAAATACTAGTCAAATTAGTAAAACTCAAAGAAAAGGCATATATCCTTCTAGTCTACACTTGTGATTTTAATTTAGGCTATAACTACACTTTTGAAACATCCCTTATTATAGGATTTTAAAAGAGATAATTATTCTCTTTACTCAAAGTAACAGTTTATAGACAAGTCTTACGAAACTTCTAACAAATGACTTAATTTTTAGAGCTAAAGTTATGGTGATCTTAAAGTGAAAAATGGATTTTATATTAAAAGAATTAATCTTTTGACTCAAATTTACGATAATCTTAAGATAAGAAATTGAATTTGCAACAACAGTCTTAGTCTCTTGGCTTAAGTTAAAGATGATCTTAAAATAAGGAACAGAATTTGTAACAATTAAATCAAGTTTGTGGCTCAAATCTACGATTATTTTAAAACAAAGAACGGAATTTGCACCGGTTAGCTCGATGTTATGCATTCATGTGCCTGGAGTGCATCATATTTTGGCATAAATCCCTATTCTCTTACTTGACAGTTTACTACTAAAGTATGCATTCTATGTAAATTCATATTCTTCTGGGTCAAACAAATAAATTGAATCTGAGCAAAGAAATGTATTTCTTATTTTAAATTCCTCATTCATTTGGCATATATCAAAAGAATCATTCGTTTGAGTAAATGGCATATTCTATTAAAACAAATGATCCTTTTTATCAGTGCACGTAAACATATTTACTGTGCTGAATCTAGACTGTAAAAGGGTTCTTAGTGGTACTGCGGCCTTTTCTCTGATGGAAATCTGCAAGCAACCTTTATTTCGCTTTGCGATTGCCGGATCCATAGAGCCGACTTACATAGTTTTAATTAAACGTTTAACGTTTAAAAACTAAAAATTTACTAAATCTTCCATAAACATATGTGTCCTATGTAAACTGATACACCAACCACCATAAACAAATATTAAGATCCGCCCTGTTTAATACTACAAAACGCTTTAACCTTTTAACTGCGCATGGGTTCCTGTGACAGTGCGCGCAGCCGGAGAAGGCATTCTTGGTTGAAGCAATATTAGTCCAATTTAATTCAAGTCATTGCTTACAATCGGTGTGGTTACTGCCCCTCGTCCTAAAAATTTCCCTCTCTCCAAGTGTTTATATCAAAATACAAGTGCGTTAACCGCTGCGGTTAACCGGTAAGTTTGATCATAATTTTGAGGTGAAAATCACTGAAACAAATATAGGTTAATGTTAAAGATATTAAATTAAAAAATCTGGAAAAATACACCACTTCGCATCTACTTTGCAACGTTTGACACATAAAATTAGTTTGTTATCTGTCAACGTCAGTGGTTAACCGCTGGTATCCTATGTCTCGTCTAGGGATATAAAAGCGTTATTAGTTCATAAAACAACGTCGTCATCGCTGACGTCATAACACCTTCCCCCACATTTTCCCCTATAACCGTTAATCCGCAAAAATAAACGGGCTATGCTATGGAAATTTTGATACCGTTTGTGAAACGATATATCGCAAAAATTCCTATATGTAAATTATTCTAACAACACAGCTGGCTAATTAAAAATCGACATCAATAGAATGTAACCGAGCTGGCGCCCCTGAATCATAGGTGCTAGATACAGTAGGTACACTGAAAAAAATCTATCCTAGAGTCAATAGTAATACACTGATAAAACACTACCACTTAGGGGAAAAGAATTGCTTCTTTTGCCAATTTTAGATGCCAATGTTAGACTATACAGAATTTACAAAACCTGGATATTTATTTTAACCTTACACATTATTTATGACTAATTATTTCCAAAAAGCTCACTCGGTACTTGCGATAAAACAACTCCTATAATTTTAAAAAAAATTACCATAATTATTAAACTTCTTTGTAAATACTTCAGGGTAGGAAATAAAAATGGCGATATCTTTCTTCAAAACCGCGGCACTTGTTACAAAAGAATACAACCTTCTTACAAGATATTACGTCTTAAACTAAAAACCCACGAGTTTTTTGATAATAGATTAAGATTTTCGATTGATGCGTATTTCCTTTGAGTTAAGACACTCTGAAAATCTGCCAAGATTCTCTTTTTCACCACTCAAGAGAATTTTTTAAAAATCTTTTACTAGTTATATATTATGCAAATAATTAAAAATCCAAGAACATCGTTACTCTAGAAGGCCTTAAGCTAGATAAAATTTATCAAAATCTGATGGTTTTGCTAAAATTTAAGTCCGACTTCCGACTGTATTTAGACATTTTTTCCTGTTGGATAGTGCTTACTTCCTGAATATCACAGACCATATATAACTGTTACTCACGGTTTCGCGCACATTAAACACGCAACAAAATAAATTTCAGAAACTTCTGAACGGACTTGAAAAATTATTTCACCGGTGAATATGTTTGACCCTCTTAATTGTCACAGCCTATATAAATTATATAATTGTTACCCGCAGCTGTAATCGCGTATAACACTAAAGATAATAAGGCGCTCTCGTGGGTTCAGGTGTGTCCAGATTTGATTAGTTATCTGAAAGTCTGGGTTACAGTTAAGGCTATAGGTACAACGTGTCCCCAATTGGTGATGCATGAAGAGCTGGCATTATTTTGCAAGTGGTTTTGAGTTAGCATTAAAATAGTCTAAAACTTTTTCCATTCAGCCGTTTCTGTCCCTAATAGTTTTCGGGATACTTTCATCACCAATTTAGGACGCACTGTAAGTTATACAATTTTTACCTACAGCTTCGCTCGTATGAAATGCGAATGCGGACCAAATTACGGTCTCTAGTTTTTCAAAAGTTATTAATCTATTTTTTTTATTATTTTCTGACAAGATTAGAACAAAGAATTAATGAAGTTGAGATATTGAAATGTCCCACTGAAGAGCAAATCAATTCAGTAATAGAAAACATAGGCTTCCGGCTTCAGCGAGGCATCAAAAGCTTGGATGAGTGCAGCTCAGGTGAAAATGTAAGCAAATTAATGTTAAATACCAGACAGTTGCGAGTATTTTACGTATCTACTTATTTTATTCTCATTATCTTCCGACACGTTTTTATAATGTTGCTGATGTCTTTTGCTACGCGTTACCTACTTTATCGTAAATAATAATAAATAATAATTATAAATGGTTAGTTTTTGGGATATATTAGTTTTAAAATATTTTGTTTGTTATGCGATTTGTTAGTTCTCATTAGTAAATATCATTTGTTGTAATAACGTCAGCAAAAAACACAGGTGTTTCTGTTTTAAATATATTTAATATTAAAATAATTCATTATTTTCTTGTTCCCTGTACGATATATTATTTAATAGATACGTTTTAGGTAACTAATAAAATAAAAAAAATTACTGAGTTTAAATCAATGTTCCTATATTTTGCAAGTTAAACATAATATCATCAAAATGCTATTCAAATTAGGAAAACTCAAGGAAAAGGCATACATCCTTCTAGTATACACTTCTGATTTTAATTTAGGCGATAACTACACTTTTGAAACATCCCTTATTATAGGATTTTAAACGAGATAATTATTCTCTTTACTCAAAGTAACAGTCTTACGTGACAAGTCTTACGAAACTTCTAACAAGTGACTTAATTTTTAGAGCTAAAGTTATGGTGATCTTAAAGTAAAAAATGGATTTTATATTAAAAGAATTAATCTTTTGACTCAAATTTACGATAATCTTAAGATAAGAAATTGAATTTGCAACAACAGGCTTAGTCTCTTGGCTTAAGTTCAAGATGATCTTAAAATAAGAAACAGAATTTGTAACAAATAGATAAAGTTTGTGGCTCAAATCTACGATTACCTTAAAACAAAGAAAGGAATTTGCACCAATTAAGTCGATGTTATGCATTCATGTGCCTGGAGTGCATCATATTTTGGCATAGATCCCTATTCTCTTGACTTGACAGTTCACTACTTTCCTAGATAAAGGATGCATTCTATACAAATTCAAATTCTTCTGGGTCAAACAAATAAATTGAATCTGAGTCAAAGAAATGTATTTCTTACTTTAAATTCCTCATTCATTTGGCATATATCAAAAGAATCATTCGTTTGAGGAAATGTCATATTCTATTAAAACAAATGATCCTGTTTATCAGTGTAGTCTTCCGTGAAGGATAGCTTAGTCGTATATCCGCAAGAGCAAGTATAGTCCTTCCAAAAGGCATGTTATTCTTAAAACAATACGCACATCGAGACTTCTTTCAATACTAAATACGAGTAAAAGAAGTATTGTAATTTTTGAAACAAGAACTAATAAACTTGAAATAAGTACACTGATAAAAAGGATCATTTGTTTTAATAGAATATGCCATTTACTCAAACGAATGATTCTTTTGATATATGCCAAATGAATGAGGAATTTAAAATTAGAAATACATTTCTTTGGCTCAGATTCAATTTATTTGTTTGACCCAGAAGAATATGAATTTACATAGAATGCATCCTTTATCTAGGAAAGCAGTAAACTGTCAAGTAAGAGAATAGGGATTTATGCCAAAATATCATGCCCTCCAGGCTCATGAATGCATAACATCGAGCTAATTGGTGCAAATTCCGTTCTTTGTTTTAACACTTTAACTAGGGGAAAGTGCCCTATGATGGCATCCCTAAGGAAAACTCGAATTTAAAACCTCCAACTTTATGCTACAGGGATTATTATAAGTCATATAATTGGTTATGTTGAAACACCATCAGTGGAACTATTTAATTTTAAATAAAGTAATAAATATTTTTTTTTAGGCTCCATTTCTTAGTTTTTCAATTTGAGCCATCATAGGATAAATGTTCCTATGATGGCGCAGTACTTGAGCATATGATGGCATACACACTGTTTTTAAAAAATGCTCATTTTCTGAATGCATATTTATTTAAAAAACGTAACAAACATCTTCGGATTTGTAATAGAAGTAGTATTCTAAGTAAGTAAAACTAAATTAGCAACATACGATAACCAAAAATAGAAACTAAAAGAATTTTACCTCCCAATTTTAATAAAATAAACATGAATAATATTTATTCTAAACAAAGTTCACAAGTAAACATCTTTGTTTTTTTATCTACACCTGCACATTCAGCGTGGCACCACTTGCTGCAGAGTTGACACCTTATCCAACATTCTCCAGCTCGACCTCTCGTAAACAGTTCATTGCAGTAGATGCAGGCTGCATCAGAATCGTCATCTTCTACTGCGAAAGAATCTTCCTCGGTTTGCTCTTCTTCTTCGTATACAACGGGTTTCATAGATTTCGTTCCTCTTTTCAAATATTGTCTTTTCTTCTCGACTATTTTGTCCACATCTTGAGTATCGACCAATATTTTCCTTTTTACTTGTCTGGCTTTCTTCTCCCTTTCCTTAGTTTCTTTTTCCTCCACTTGCTTTTTAAGTTCCTCTATTTCTGGTGTAGCATTTAAATGTCCTGTCTTGCCTCGTTTTCTCCTTCGCTTTGAATTAGCGCTGATTGACGTAGAGGGCACCTGGAAATAAGATTCATATTGACATTTACAACTAACCTTGTTTCAGAATTAATACATCAAGATCTTGATATTGTTAAGATCTCTCTTGCTTATAAGGATGGGTTAAAGCAAGAAATTCCGCCTTACATTTTATAACTAAATCTTGTGTTTATCTTGTCTTGAAATTGAGCCAAGATCAACACAAGATCTTAAAATTGTTTTAAAAAATTGTCATTCCTACCTGAAACGCAGCATCAATTGATTTCCTCACTACCTCTCTTGGTGATTCAGACACAACTTCAGGTTCATCATCCTGAGCATGAGAGCATGAGGCTTCCGTGTTTATGGTAAGACGTTCAGCTCCCGATAAAGCAGGGTCATTCTCGTTCGTACTGGGATTTATATCAGAAGTTGTAGCTTCTGTGGCCATAACTGGGCTCTGTTCTCTGTTAGTGGTCAAGGATGGTGCAAATTCCCAATCACTAAAAATGTCAGAATCAAAGGGACAAATTCCAGTTTTTTTAAACGCATTAATAGAATTTTGAGGGATACAAGCCTTCAGCTGCGCCCGATTGACTAATCCAGCTACTTGAAAATGAGTAACTGCTTTTCCTGGATTATTCCTAAGCCAGTTCTGAATTTCTTGATTATAATACACTTGAAGTGGTCCAAATATTCCCACATCGAGGGGCTGTAATTTGTGTGTGCAGTGAGCGGGAAAACAGAATAAAATAATTCCGTTTTCCTTCGCTCTCTGCAAAACAGATAATCCCTTATGGCTAACATGGCCATCCAGCAAAAGAAGAACTTTGTTTTCATTTGATGGCTTGGCGAACACTATGAAATGTTCAAGCCATTTTTCAAATAGTTCAGATGTCATCCATCCGTTTTCCTGACAGAAGGCAATACTTCCTACAGGTGCATTATTCATTAGCTCTTCCTTGAATCGCTTGCGAGGAAAAATCAATACTGGCGGAATGAATTGGCCCAAGGCATTCGTACAGCACACTAACGTGAAATTTTGTCCCCTTTCTGCACTGCTGATGGTTCCTACTTGCTTGCGCCCTTTACTGGCAAGTATTTTTGAGGGCTTTATTTGCACCGTACTCAATCCTGTCTCGTCTACGTTATAGATATTTTCGGGGCGAAATTTATGAATTTGCATAATATTTTCTAGAGCCTTAAAATATGCGATTATATTTTCTTTATTAAAGGCTTGAGCCCTGGCAATCGAAGTATTTTCTGGTGTTCTCAGAGATATTTGAGGATTTCTCCTAAGGAAACCTTTCAACCACTTGTAACCGGCCTTCTTTTCCTTGTGACTGAAATTATGTTTGAGTTTGTTTGTCTCAGCTATTTCGTAAACCAGTTTCCGCAATTCATTCGCAGTTATGCCAAAGAATCGACTTTCCATATCTTTCACTTTTTCAACTAAGAGGTGCTCCAGGTTGGTATCAAAAACCGGCTTCTTTCCTTCTAAGGTCTCCTTTTTGCTCCCCTTTCCTTGTTTTACCCTTCTTCTTAGAGTAGTGAAGGGAACGCTGAATGTTTTTGAGGCTAAACGCCAACCCATAGTTTTACTGTGGACATTTTGTATCGCTTGTTGCATGTCCTCTTCTCTCCATGCATGCCTTGCGCCGTCTCTCTTTTTAGGTGCCATTGTAATATTTCTAGAAGAAAATAAATTACATTAAAATGTCCATTAACCAATGATGGCATACCATGTCATCATAGGTAAATCGATTGTATGCCATCATTGGCAAAAAAACACTTGACAAAATATTAATAACAAAAAAAAATCGTTGTTACAAATCACCTAACCTAATACGGCAGATCTATTGCTAGATATGTGTTATATATATATTTTATATAAGGAAAAAGAAATGTCTCATAAAAATCCAGACTACATTAATCTGAAAGACAAGAAAAAATTAGATCAAAACTTACCGAACCACGTACCACGTCGTAGCACTCGCAGAAACGCGTCCACCTTCATCAAACTACGTCTCCGCACTGAACAAGACGTGCGGTCTACAGCCACTATAAGATGAGTTACGAAAATGCTTTGGTGGGGGAAACAGGGCTGGTATGCCATCATAAGCCGGATGCCATCATAGGGCACTTTCCCCTACTATGTGCACCAAAAATGGTACACATCTAACTTTAATGAATAAACTGTGTGCCCATATATGGTCACAAGCATTGACTATGTTTAATCAGTTGTGTACACTATGCGGTCTTGTTTTCTAACAAAATAAATGCATATTTCATATGCTCTAGTTCATGACAAAAGATTAGCCAAATAGTTTAAGTATAGATTCATAGATGGAAGCACCGTTCAACTCTTCTGACCACCATTGCTAGACAGTAATAGATGCGCTTTGTTTGCACATTTCGGTCAGTTTCAGTGGCGTGCCGTGCCTTTAGGAGCGGAGGGGGCACACTGATTTGGGGGCGCCTAATTATTTTCCTTTTATTGGGGAGTATGTGATCATAATAGGCAGTGAATCTCCAGGGGGCGCTGTAAATTACTGTCCTTTTATTAGAGAGTATGTGGTCCTAGTAGGCATCAGTAAATCTCCGGGGGCGCGAGGGCGCCGTTACGATGAGGGCGGGAGGGGCTCGTGCCCCCCTAGCCCCCTCGGCGGCACGCCACTGGTCAGTTTGTCACTTCTATCAGAGCTTCTATCATCGTAATCGGTCGCGCGTTTGAATGCAAAATAAGCAAATAAGCGATAGAGAGTTGGAAGAAATAGTAAACAATATGAGCGATATCGAATACAAATACCAGTCGGACACCGACGACTCAGTACGTACCAGATGCTACAAGGCTAACAGTGAAAGACATGGTCGAGGCTACGCAATGGCAAACACTTCTCGAACGAAAATGCATTGCCAAGGATGTGAACACAAATTTTTATGTATGAAAGTGCTTTTTTGACACTCACAACTGCAATTTACGTAAATAAGAAGCGTGATCAAATATGGTACACATAGTTCAAAGATAATAAGTGCTAATTTTTTATACATAAACTATGCGTACCATATCTGAACACAGTCAAAAAACTTCTTTTTTGTGAAAAAAAACTTGTTGTTTTCATGTTAGTAGTATTTTTAATGGCATAAAATATAATTTTTTGAAAAAAAAGTGTGTTAGTTTCTGCAAGTCATTTGGCACCAGAATGCTCAGTAGTTAAAGTGTTAAAATAATCGTAGATTTGAACCACAAACTTCATTTAATTGTTACAAATTCTGTCCCATATTTTAAGATCATCTTGAACTTAAGCCAAGAGACTAAGCCTGTTGTTGCAAATTCAATTTATTATCTTAAGATTATTGTAAATTTGAGTCAAAAGATTAATTCTTTTAATATAAAATCCATTTTTCACTTTAAGATCACCATAACTTTAGCTCTAAAAATAGTAGTTTCGTAACACTTGTCTATAAACTGTTACTTTGAGTAAAGAGAATTAGTGTTGTAAATATCCGTATTCATTAGATATCCGAATCATACGGAATCGGAATCAGCTAATATCCGTATCCATTATCCGAATTCGAATCCATTTCTTGACCCGCGCGAAAGCGGTTACAGATCATGTATACGTATGCATGCAACAGACTAAAACATTTTCTATCCGGATACACGGCTAGGTAGGTCGATGCGGTATCGGAATCATACCAGTCGAAGTCGAAGTTTAGGGATAAGAAGGCACCGCGTCGCGCCGTTCTCGTTTGAATTCGGTTCGGGTGAGGCGGGACTAGTTTAACCAATGGGTCTCATCTCATATGATACCCGTTACCCCGATAACTATGCCATCTTTTTTTAGGAAATGTCATTAGAAAGAGAAAGCAAAATATCAAATATGCCAAATCGCAGACCGTGTTGTTCGCTTACACTCGATTCCGATTCCGTTTTCTCTTTGCACTTTGCATTAGTAACCACCCGATGCGAATTTATTTTGATTCCGAATCCGTATTCAAGTTCTCGGCCGGTTCCGGATAATCCGGATTCTTTTAATATTCGGATCCAACGGATTTTTGGATACGTATCCTTACATCACTAAAGAGAATAATTATCTGGTTTAATATCCTATAATAAGGGATGTTTGAAAAATGTAGTTATAGCCTTAATTAAAATCAGAAGTGTATACTAAGTAGAAGGATGTATGCCTTTTCCTTGAGTTTTGCTAATTTGAATAGCATTTTAATGATATTATGTTTAACTTGCAAAATATAGGAACATTAATTTAAACTAAAGTTTAAAGTTTTTTATTTTATTAGTTACCTAAAATATGTATTAAATAAAATGTCGTACAGGGAACAAGAAAACAATGATTTATTTTAATATTAAATATATTTAAAACAGAAACACCTGTGTTTTTTGCTGACATTGCTGACATTATTACAACAAATGATATTTACTAATGAGAACTAACAAATCACATAACAAATAAAATATTTTAAAACTAATATAGGTATCCCAAAAACTAACCATTTATAATTATTATTTAATATTGGTACTTAACATTAATCTGCTTACATTTTCACCTGAGCTGCACTCATCCAAGCTTTTGATGCCTCGCTGAAGCCGGAAGCCTATGTTTTCTATTATTGAATTGATCTGCTCTTCAATGGGACATTTCAATATCTCAACTTTTGAAAAGCTCGAGACCATAATTTGGTCCACATTCGCATTTCATACGAGCGAAGCTGTAGGTAAAAATTGTAGCTGATTATCTTTAGTGTTACACGCGATTAAAGCTGCGGGTAACAATTACATACAGTCTGTGACAATTAAGAGGGTCAAACGTATTCACCGGTGAAATAACTTTTCAAGTCCGTTCAGTAGTTTCTGACATTTATTTTGTTGCGTGTTTTATGTGCGCGAAACCGCGAGTAACAGTTAATATGGTCTGTGATATCCAGGAAGTATGCACTATCCACCAGGAAAAAATGTTTAAATTCAGTCTACAAAGAGATTTTCACATGTACCTACAGTCGGAAGTCGGACTTAAATTTTAGCAAAACCATCAGATTTTGATAAATTTTATTTACCTTATTAAATTAAAGCCTTCTAGAATAACGATGTTCTTTGATTTTTAATTATTGACATAATATAACTAGTAAAAAATTCTCTTGAGTGGTGAAAAAGACAATCTAGGCAGATTTGCAGAGTGTCTTAACTCAAAGGAAATACGCATCAATAGAACATCTTAATCTTTTATCAACAAACCCGTGGGTTTTCAGTTTAAGACATAATATCTTTTAAGAAGGTTGTAACAAGTGCAGCGGTTTTGAAGAAAGATATCGCCATTTTTATTTCCTACCCTGAAGTATTTGCAAAGAAGTTCAATAATTATGGTATTTTTTTTAATAATATTTTTAAATTATACGAATTGTTTTATCCCAAGTACCGAATGAACTTTTTGGAAATAATTAATCCTAAATAATGTGTAAGGTTAAAATAAATGTCCAGGTTTTGTAAATTCTGTATAGTCTAACATGTGCATCGCATAAACATCTCAATTCTAAATTAACTAGTCTACTAAATTATCAAAGAATATTCTTGCATTGACTTACCGTCAAATTATGGCCACAAATGGTCTAAACACCAACTATTTAACCCAATAACCCAATACTCAAATGCTTCCAGTTCCAACTAACTGATCAAAGAAAATATAACAGGTTTCAACCCCTGATATTCCGAGATTCTGACGTTCGCGCGATTCATTAAAAACGAGTTTGCACGATGGCTTAGGGCACTACTATCCATTTCTAAAGTTTTGACCCCTCAGTTTGGAAGCTTGTAAAGTAAAAAGCACAATTTTAAAAAATATAATTTTCACATATTTCGGTAAAGTTACTGGTCTCTATTACACATATAAAACTTTGTAACCGTAGATGCCTTGGTGCTTTTCTAATGGGAAGGTAATTGTAAAATTGTCACCATTTTTTCCCTATTTCATCAATGACTCAATTGTAAAAATTTATTGTGCCTTACTGGTACTCCCAGGCCTAACTAATTTTTTACAGGCGATAAAGTGAACCATACTTTAGTGCCAAAAAATATTAGTTTTATTTTTTTTTTCTTAGGTTTGTTAGTAATATTCAAAAAATAATTGTGGTTATGTAATTACTACCAGTAATCTTACAGCAAAAATTTTTGTTTTCTTGTATTACATATAAAGAGATGTAACTTTACGTTTAACGAAAATTTTGTTTTGGCAGTTGTCATAAACGTAAATACAAACAATTAATTTGTGTAAAGGATAGCAGCATTGAGCTTGCGGGATGGAGCGGGGCGTCGAAGGTGCAATAGTATGGGTGTTAATGTAATAATCATTAAAGTAATGCAATATAGTGAAGGTTTTCTTTGTGCTCTATATGATAAATTAGGTAACTGGTACAATTAAGACAAAATAAGTATATACATTGATAAATATTTACATTTATTTGTATTTAACGATTTTCGATTGTTTCATTAAGATCTATAAAATAGGCAAAACGTGTGTAGTAGAACAATAGTAATTTAAAAATATTACTTCAAAGTGAGTAACGTAAATAGGCCAATTAGCTTTATTTATTTATAATTCACCTAAAAGAAAAACAATATTTTTGATGTTCTCTTATTTTTATGATTCGCATATTTGGAAAATTGTAACAAAAATGCTGTGTTAAGTTTGTTTGCATTTGCCATTGCTTAATAATAAAAGAAATATGTGAACGTGGCCTGTTTACGTAGAATCACATCTGATTTAACTTTTAAGGTACAAAGCCCTGACAAAATTTAGTTAAACCTAAAACTAAAAATAACGTGATTGGATTACACCACTCTTTTTTACCGAAGAATACCTACACTTATGGATCGTTTTCTCCTTCTTCATTACTAAAGTCTTCATTTGAATCATCATCTTCATCCTCGTCATCTAAATTGATAATTACAACAACATCAATTAAGAGGTCTTTTTCTCTGTAGGATTCCTCAATTTTATTAGCGTGTCCAACGCAATTTTCCCAAACAGAATTTGGCACGTTCTGCATCGTTTCAAGACACACATTTAGTACATTTGTGATTTTAAACGTAGTATTCAATTTTGCCACTTTATTTTTCACATATGCCCAAATTAATTCAATTGCGTTGAATTCACAGTGTGCAACTGGCAACCATAGAAGCTTTACATTATCATTACGTAACTCCTTTGCAATTATATCTAAAAGATACGTTTTTGGAAAGTGATAGTTCTTGCATAGGTCTAAAAGCATTGGTTTGGTTAATTCATTAAACGTTGTAAATCCATCGGGGAATGTTGCTTTTCGCTGGGACATCCATTCTGTTATTTTGTGTTTTGTCCAGGCAGTTGTAGGATTTCGAAAATTAGGATCCAACATTGTATGATACGGTGCTTGGTCAATTACGATTACTGATTTGTCAGGTATTACGGAAAGCACTGTTCTAAACCATTCTTCGTAATGTTGTTTATTCATCTCGTTATGGTAATCCACTGACGCCGCACTTTTTTTCCCAACGAAACACTTAAGGCAGCCATCCAAAAACCCATTTTTACTACCAATATGTAAGATAATAAATAACCCGTTGTCCTGATCCTGATGGCCGTTTTATTCCACCTCTAAAGCCATTAATTTCCTGTATACCACCTCTGTATTCATTAAAATTATCCCGTTTTGTGGGATGAACTCTTTCAACCCAGCCAAACTTCCCTGAATGATTTGCACCGCACCATGTTTCATCTGTATAAAATATTTGCCAAGAATCTTCACGATATCTCTTTATGGCGTATAAGAATTCCGCTCTTCTGGCAGCAATTGTGTTTTGTTCCATTAAAATTGGTTTATTAATTAGTTTTTTCTAGGAAAACCAAAGTTCTTTAATCCATCGGTACAAAGTCATTTCTGAAAATTCTGGTAATTAATCGACATCTTCTTTCAATTTCTGGTAAACTTCTTTTATAGAAGGAAACCGACGCTCCAGGTAAAAATTTAATATTGTTCTCCTTATGACGCCCTGCAAAATCTCATCACATTCCAGTCGTGGCCTTCCACTTCTCCCTTTTGATGGTATAATACCGGAACTTTTTTCTTCCGGAGTAACACGTTTAACGGTGTTTTCACTAATACCCAGACAATCTGCTGTTTTTTAACCACTTGCTCAATCAAAATATTTTCCAAACCGTTGTCTTTCTCTTATTGAAAGTACGCTCTGACTTTTAATATAATATTTTTCATTTGTTCGTTGCACTGACGAGACATTTTAACGTATTAGACTGTAGTTTGATACCGTATTTTTGGTTCAGATTACATCAGGTATTTATATAAATTCGAACAAGATAATCTTAAAAATCGTGTGAAAACAATAATAATTTCAAATTACTATCTACCACTAAAACCAAAAATTTAAATCAACAATAAGTAGATATAGACAACCACAATCAACTAAATAATATTATTTTACAAATCTTTTCAATACATAACAAATAGATTAAATTCTAAACAAATAAAAATACATGGACCTACGGACTACAGACGACCTTTACGACGACGCCACCGTACTGTGAGTATGTCGGTAAAGGCGTTTGACACTTTGCATCTCTTTCTTATGTGGCTTTTAATATTTATTGCAATTTTTACAAGAACTAAAGGTGCTTTTTTTAATTTTGTGTAATAAAATACATTTGTATAATAATAACTACGTCTACGAGTGTAAAGATTTTTTTTAAGGTTTTAAATTGTCCACAGTACAGCTGATACACAAACATCATTAAAAATAAAAAAAATACAATTTTAGACACATACTACCAATCTCTTGCGAAAGTATAGATATTTTTCTATCTACCTTCAAAATTGCATTTAAATAGGGAAAAAATTCACCAATATATAGACATGAGAAAATCGTTTATCAGTATTAACGCAGTAAAATCGTTGTTTTTTTCTACTTGATTATGAATAAGTTCAATATCGTTTACACTACAATAATACATTTTTTGGCAGAAACTCTTGGATAACGTCCTAACAAGCTGTAATTTTTTCAGTTTATTCTGCCCCGTGGTTTTTTTGTTATTGACGCTCAGACTGAGGGGTCAAAACTTTAGAAATGGATAGTAGGCCTCTTGGGATATGTCGGTTACCAAAAGCTTGGGTTCTTTAAGAAGAGAATTTTGAATTTGATACAAGATCATAGAGTAACTACGTACATATGTTGAGAAAGTTTTTACTTTAAATGAAGTTCTTTCAGCTTGATAGAATTAAAGCCCAAGAGAACTTTGGACTGGTTTTAAATACCGAAGTGTGTTTGACCGAAGAGTGGTATCTTTCTGTCCGATAAATTTCTTTTGTCCTAAGAACAAAATTGGCAAAAGAAGCAATTCTTTTCCCATAAGTAGTCCTGTTTTATCAGTGTATGGCAATTCTTAAACAAACTGCAATACGGTCGGAATGTAAAAGTAGGTAACCCCAACTAAGTATAGTAAGCCTTATTTCAACTTACGTTTCCATGTCTTGAGTAACTCTTCCATAATAACATACACAAATTCACCTCTAACCAAATTCCACCCGACATGCACGACCACGAATGACAAACTAGGTACGCCGGGCATTGGCAACTAGAAGTGATTACGGGTACGTGACGGACTGTTTGCAGCTATACTGCATTCGATGATTTCTCACCTTGATCTAACATGTTAGATTGAAAATAGCTATTCTAATTGCAACTACAGTTCAAATTCAAACAAGATGTATGTCTATTTGTTCCGAGCGGAATTAAATTCACTTAAAAGTAGCTATTCTTTAGATAAGTATAGTTAGTATTTGTTTAAATTTATAGTATTTCCGCGAAGAATAACTTCTTTTGCTAGAACAGTATATATATCTCTGTTCAAGCTTAAGCAATAGTTATGTCAATGTATATAAACTGTTTGCCATAACTTTAGTTATTCTTGAGACAATGTAAATTACCAATTAAAATAACTTTACTCCTATTCTTCATCTTACACTACCCTTTTTCTTGACTGAACAGTAGCAGTACTTGAACAAATATTACTATTGTCTTGGATGTCAAGAATAGAACGTTTTTAGATTCAAGATTAGCCTTTACTTGCACTAAGAATTTTCGCTTGACACAAGAATATTAGCGCTTCATGTAAGGCTAATTTTCCAAGAATACTCTAATTTTCAAATTAGATCAAGATTTTTTCAGTGTAGGTATAAGTGTATAGTTTTACCAGAGAAAAATAAGATAGAGAGAATATCTCGTAGGGAGTTCATTCATAAATACGATTTGCTTTCTATGACCTCCAAACCGACGTCGAAATAAGCTGACATGGGCGTGCGATGCAGATTTTGGGTTATTATACAGCACAGTGAGAGTGAGTATTGAGACGCGCCGCAGAAAACTCTCTCTGCTACCGCACTGGCTAATGTCGGGAGGTCTTGTGAGAATCACAATGGCTAATCTCGGGATGTCGCCGTTTGAAGGCCATCGCGTTGTCGAGCTGGCGGGAAGAAGAGATATTCTTCTCTCTATCTTATTTTTCTCTGGTTTTACTTTCTAAAGACGTCCTCATCCATTATGTCATAAATAATAATATTAGTTCCACCACCATTTTAAAATATGCCTCTCTGCCTTCTTCTTAGGTACCTTGTAAAATTTTTATGAAAATATTCCAAACTGTTTTCTAGATATCGCATTGTAATATCTACTTTAAAATCCTCACTCAGTATATGTAAATATTTGTCAAAGATTATGGTATTTAGATTAACTTAGTTTTAGTAGGACGGTACTTACCTATATTTGAATTAAAGGTTAAATCCACTTATCAGAAGAGACCTGTTTACACATATTTTATCTTATCTTCATGACTAACTTTTTGCACAAATAACAGACTAGGTACACGTAAATTAAATAATAATAATTTAAAGAACGATCAAAAACAGAGAAAAAATAAAACTGGTTGTGGAAAACTGCACAATCACATTAGATTTCCAACTAAAATGTATATCTGATTATCGATGCGGACTAGCGTGATTAAAGCCGTGACTGCACTGTTCAATACACTGAACACAGCCGCTCTGTCGCTGGTTAAATGAACGAAAGGTCGCGGTCCTAGGCTAGCGTTTGTTTTGTTTATCTTTTGTTTCTTGTAGGATGCAATGACCTCAGTGGCGTAGAAAAGTCTATGCGAGTAGTAGCAGAGCTCCGAGAAAACGACTAGTTCCGAGAAGACCAACCAACGAGAAGCGACAATATCCGCAAATCCTTTGTTCTTTCGTGTTCACGATTATTTACGAATATTTAACGATAATCAGGTCCGGTACACTGAGGAAAATGCTGCGACCGCGTAAAAATTGCTTGTACACTGAGAAACTGAATTATATTTTATACGAAATTGTAAGAAATTAATCTGATTTAAAGTTTAATGTATATTCCTTACACACTTTGATCTAAATGTTATTATACAGGGTGCTGATATAGTCTGAAATAATGAAAATATCTGGATAACGATTCACTTTCGGATAAAATGCTCAAACCTCTAAATTGCATCGTTTTTTTCTGGCGCTCTTTTAGTAAATGTGTCTTTTCATATTGATTTCACAAATATTAGACTGTGTATAATTTTAAACATTTTTACGTTTATGGCATATAGAAGATATTTTGCGCCTGTCTGTCAGTCGGCTATCTGTAGACAAATCCTTGGAACGCGCTCAGCTCAAGAACTGTTGGATCGATTTTAATAAAATTTGGTAGAAAGATTAGTACTGCCGAGTAGATGGTCCTGTTTTAAAATTAATAATTTTTTCTTTCCAATTGCATTCTAAACTTATAAAAATTTTAAAGAAACAGAATAAATTAAAGTACTACCTAAAACAGGTACTACCTGGGTCTAAATCGGAAAGAAATCATAAGCAGGTACCAGTATAACTTATTTTTATACCTAAAAAACCATAATTTGTAATAAACAAGAAGGAAGAAGGCACTATAATAATAAAAATATGCATGGGGAGAAAATTTCAATAATAATATTTAATAATAGAATAAACCCCTTATTTTTTTTGTTTACACCTTTCTGAATATTTCAGCTACTTTTTTATAACAATTTAAATTATAGTCAGCTACAGCAAAGCCTAAGATTTTACAAAATATTAAATATAATGATTTTTTCATCCCTACTGAATCCCAAACTTATACACATTTTAAAGAAAAACAACAAATTGAAATTAAATAGGTATTTAATGTAATTGCCTAAAATAGGTACTACCGGGGTCTAAATAAAATACAATTGTACCTTATTTTTATACCTAAACAACCATAATCTGTAGTGAACAAAAGAAGACAGTATAATAATAAAAATATCCGTTAGGAAACATCCCAATAATATTTAACAATAGAAAATAACAAACTTAAGTAAATAACCTATAATAAACAATTACTTAGGGATAATTAAATGCATATTGTGTTTACTAGAGACTAGAGACACAAGAATACTTAAGTAAGTAAGCTAGCGATCCATCAGTAAAGGGACCAGATCTTGTGGCTGCCAAAACTCATCTCTTTAATTTTTAGTACTGTTTCAAATTTTTAATTTCAAATATAATACACTTTAATGCGGGACGGAATCCGGCCAACCAGGACATTTTTGGGACGTTGTAAATGCGGGAAGGCTGGTCTGAAAACTGACCGTCCCGCAAAATCTGGAACGAATGGTCACGTTACCCATCACCCAAACTTGCAATTTTTTAATTTAATATGATTAGATTTTTAAAACAAGTTTGGGTAAAATGATGTTTAAAAAAAATTAGAACGATATGGATTTTAAAGTAGGTTGTCTGAAAGTCTAATTAATTAACCCTAAGTTTGCATTTTTCTGTGAGGCATGATTCGTTGTATGTCCAAAACGCTACAAGATTTTAAATTTTAAAAAAGATATTGGACCTAAATCCTATAGGTACCAAAAATTAGTTAAAATGAAATTTAAAACAATCTTGTAAACAGCTACGCTTTACCCTGGGGTGCTAAGTCTAAACCCAGCGTTTTCGGTCCCATAAAATGGAAATGTATTTTATCAATATGTTCCTTTTTTTGTCATTATCAATGGACATAAATCTGGTGTCGGTGTTGTTTAGATAGTATAATGAGTGTTAAAAATTCTACTACTTAAGCATTCTAGAGAAGGAAAAAATGTTCCTGCTTTAGACTAGAAAAAGTGAGTTTGTCCTTTTAAATGCTAAAATGTTAGAAAAAATAACATTGCCCCTGGTAATTTTAATTTAAAATCTGTTTTTGGCCCTAGAAATAATTCTCGTTTTATACAAAAAACGCAAACTTAGGATATGAAGCTATGCCTATATTTTAACAATTACTTAAGACCAACTATTTGAGAAAGCTTATTTAACTATAAAATATATTCCTCACAGGATTTTTTAAAATATTTTTTGTGTCGGACAGTTGTACCCGAGATAACATTTTACCAAAAAGTGCCTTTTTGGGGGAAAGTAATTTGGTACATGTTATAATAAAAAAATGCAAATTTGGTTAATGGAAATATAGTAAACATTTACCTTACTTCTTTAGAAAAGCTTCTGCAACCAAAAGACATAGATATAGCACAATTTTCGTAACCATGTTTTTCCCAGATAATTGTAGTGAAAATGAACTTTCTGGGGGCTAAAATAATCCCATTTACCAAGAAAATTACAAACTTGGATCATGGGGCTATGGTAAACAATTACTGTAAGTACTGCTTTTGTATATTTTAAGAAAAAAAATAAGAAATTTAACATTTCAAAATACGTAAACACTATTTATATTGAAAAGGTGTATATGTACTTACGGTTCAAGATCCTTGGGGAATGTAAACATACTTATTTTTTGTCCTCCTTGGGTACTGCATCCGCGAAAGGCACACCAATTTCCAGGCATATTTTTGCACGGCAGAAGATAGAAAACTAAGCAGTTAAAAACTTTAATAACACAGACAATAGCACTGTCAACATAAGTTAGACATCGACTCCCGGACTACCAGATCCGGTCGAAGCTTTGCCAGTAATCAGGTTTTACCCCCACTACTTTTTTTTAGGCGGGAAGCCGATTGTCGCTTCTCGTTGATCGGTCTTCTCGGGACTAGTTAGGTATTGCATGACTATGGACTGATTCATATTGGAATCTACAAAAAGATTTCTCTAACAAATTTTTCTAAATTGTTTTTATGAAAATTAAATTTGGAAAGTTGTTTTGCGAAAATATATTTTTTCGAAAACATACAATTTCTCGACAATAGATTTTTCGAAAGTACATTCTTTACAATAATTTTTTTAATTGGATTTAAAGCTAATAAGTTAAAAAATGTTAATGAAAAAAGGCACAAAAAGGTCGCGAGCAATCATGCACATATTCACGTTTTTTTAGTTTGATCAGATTTGCTCAGTGATTTTTCTGCCTATTAATCAACATTTTTTAAAACTATTAAAATCTGCACAGGGTATCCGAAAACTCTTAGAACGGGCAAATATCTTTGCTATTAATAAAGATAGAGACACCAAATTTTAGGTATATCTTATTGGTTAATAAATCTGCTTTTTATGTAATTTAACTTTTTTAACTCCCTTTAGGGGTGACTTTTTGAAGATCTTTTAAAATACTAAGAGAAATAAAGGCATTTAAATTCTTGTTCACGATTTTTAATTTTTAAAAGCTTGGCATTTAAAAAGGAATTCAGATACGGACCTCGGGTTTGTTTGTTTCTTTTTTAAAGACCTTTAATCAGGTACCAAACGGCGTTTAAAATTTTTGACCTCAACTACCAAGCGTCCAAAAAAAGTTAAATTACATAAAAAAGTAGATTTATTAACCAATAAGATACACCTAAAATTTGGTGTCTCTATCTTTACTAATAGCAAAGATATTTGCCCACACTTAGACTTTTCGGATACTCTGTATACCTAAAACAAACAAACCAACGCTATGACCCTAACCATGAACAACTAAATCATAAAACTATGGCTATTCTAGGTAGTGATGTAAGGATACGTATCCAAAAATCCGTTGGATCCGAATATTAAAAGAATCCGGATTATCCGGAACCGGCCGAGAACTTGAATACGGATTCGGAATCAAAATAAATTCGCATCGGGTGGTTACTAATGCAAAGTGCAAAGAGAAAACGGAATCGGAATCGAGTGTAAGCGAACAACACGGTCTGCGATTTGGCATATTTGATATTGTGCTTTCTCTTTCTAATGACATTTCCTAAAAAAAGATGGCATAGTTATCGGGGTAACGGGTATCATATGAGATGAGACCCATTGGTTAAACTAGTCCCGCCTCACCCGAACCGAATTCAAACGAGAACGGCGCGACGCGGTGCCTTCTTATCCCTAAACTTCGACTTCGACTGGTATGATACCGATACCGCATCGACCTACCTAGCCGTGTATCCGGATAGAAAATGTTTTAGTCTGTTGCATGCATACGTATACATGATCTGTAACCGCTTTCGCGCGGGTCAAGAAATGGATTCGAATTCGGATAATGGATACGGATATTAGCTGATTCCGATTCCGTATGATTCGGATATCTAATGAATACGGATATTTACAACACTAATTCTAGGTAGGTACTATAAATAATACCTATATTTGCGGAACATTATGTTTTTGCCGCAAAAGCGTTGTTTAAAAAAATGTATATTCGAAGAAAGTGTTTTTCAAACACATTCGTCCATAGAAATATAATAAGTGCAGGCGCGGATTCAGGGAGGGGGCGAAAGGGGTTTCGCCCCCCCCCCCCTCGGTCATAATCACGGCATTAATTCGACATACGTCATGCGCTTCCCAGGGAAATAAATATAAGAAAAACTCAACTTCAACTTAGTATTTTATTTATTAAAAAATCAAAAAGCGTTTTGTCTCAACAAGAGCTTACAGCCACAGCCTTCTTTAACAAGGGAGCCATGAAGCAGATGATCTGGCAACACAGCACAATTTCATGCAATGCAAGTAAAATTGCATCAGCTGATTGAAAAGCCACCAGCGCGCATGCTTGGAGGCAATTTTTTCTTGCATAGCACGAACTTGCAAACTGTAAACAGGCCATTATACAGCTCAACTTCGTAAAATTACTAGCCTTTTTCATTCGTAAAAGTTGTCTGGCACTGTTACATGTCCATCGAGATATACCTTTACATAAGTATTGAAAATATTACAAACAGGTTTGGGAAAAATAAAACAAATATATGTTTTCTGTTGCTCCGAAAATTTTTAATAAACGTCAATTTGTTTTAATTTATTTTACGTGTTTTTAACCCGTTATAAAATTGGATACGATCGGCTCGAGTCGCCCCCCCTCAGCAAAAACCTGGACCCGCTACTGAATAAGTGCAATGAAAATTATCGATTATTTTTGGGAAATTTGCCTGAATGCGTTTTAAAAGAACACGGGTGCACGTAGTGCACAAGTGCATTTTTCAGTTTAAAATGCTTAAGTGCAAATTTGTTAAAAATTATAGATTTCATTGCACGAATTGTATTTTATGAGAGAAATTAATGAATTAAAATTTGAAATTTTTGGTATACCAACCCCCGTAAGTATAAAACTTTATTGTCACAATAAATGACAAAGAAATGGCAAAATCCAGTAACCAGAGCTTCGTTGTCATGTCACGAAAAGACAAATTTTTGATTCTTATAGTCGTTTCCATGAAAAATAAGTAACGCAATACAAACACTAACAATAATTTTGAACGGCCGCGTTTTTTTTGAAATTTTGTGAAAAATGTCGCGACTTGGAGCAGCAACGCTAGAAGAAATTAATCAAAACATTGAAATTCTTACACCGAAAACATCAAAAGGTCCAAAACTTCTGTTTGGAGACAATTTGAAGACTTCGTTGCTGAAAAACAGTACATTCTGGACAAAAGTACCAACATCAATAGGAAAAGTCTCTTTAATTTTGCAAGATTGGAGGAATAACATGCGAACAAAAGATGGGTCGTTTTACAAAGAAAATGTGATAAAAACTATGTGGAACGTAAAAGGCTGATAAACATGCACTAGTGCGGTTATCGGATAGTCTTACTCGCACTAGTACATGATTATCGCGTAATCTTATTCTGACTGGTTTAAATCAACAATTAAAACTTGTCATTTTAGTGTTAGAATGTCTATTTTGAAAGATAAATCAAATTCTCGAAAAATATACTTTCAAAAAAGATGTGTGTTTAAAAAAATGCTTTTTGACATATAATAATTCACAAGGGGGATTCAGTAAGAAAACTCCGCACCAAACTAAAATTTAAAAACTGGATTTACTGTGCCATTTTTATTCTCTTTTACTAAAGTTGGTATAAGGGGTTTTCCTTTAATATTTCCAAGCGAATTTGTACTCTCCCAGTAAACACAAGGTGGCTGCTCCAGAAGCGGCAGAAACCGCATTGCCAAAAGCCGCGTCCGGCCCGAAACACGGCATATCCTCTTTTCCGCGGCGCGCGGCGGTCCATGGAACGTTGTGCCGCTTATGGGCCATGAGCGGCATCACACTACAGGGCGCAGTACCGTTGGAGGTCCACTGTCCGTCCACTGATGGATTAGCCAAGTACAGTGGCTAGTCCGCACACGGCTAGGTGCAATACCTAATGCGTGGTTTTAATACTTTAAGATGGCCCGCGTTCAGCATTTTAGAAATACTTTTACAGAAAAATAGTCACTGAAAACTGACAAAAATTATTTGCACTTGCAGTTATATCAATTCTATACAAGACATTTTAAATATGAATTCAAAATATTTGTCCCTAAACTTGAGGTATGCCGGGCTAAAATGCAATTATTTATGGAAATTTTAACTTATTTTTTTCTGTAAAAATGTTTCTTGAATAACCAATGTTAACCCTCTTAAATTATACACATACATTTGAATATAACTACCGTTCATTTTGTTATTTATAAAAACGTGCAACAACATCTCTGCTCCCAGTATTTAAATAGCTATTTGCAGATTAACAAACCTTGCTCATTTTTATTGGAAGAGATTGGAAGAGATAGGTATAAATAGTAAATTTAACTCATCACTTTAAACTAGTTTATAATTTTTCTAGTTAGGAAAGTAGTAAAATGGCAGAAGATAAGGGAAAAAATATTAAACTATAATAATTTATAAACTAGTGGACAAATTTATTTAAAAACATATTTATATACAAAACAAGAAAAATAAGAAACGAGATCACCACTGAAAATGCTGCAATACACATCCAAAAAAAATATAGGCGAACAACTAAACACGCAAAAAGGTTTATAAAGCGTCTATATCTACGCTACCACAAAAAATGGCAGTTCATGTTGTCGAATCGTGCCGTCCTGTAAACTCGGAAATTTACTATCACGCATGCTCATTGACAGGCGGAATGCTCGCGGTAACTTGTCGGTAATGTCATATCCAACAAAGCAGCTTAAAAACCGAAATCTGATTTTCGCAACTGGGCTGCCCGAATCGTGACTGCGTTCGATTTAAAACTGAAGTATCGTACGGTATCGTTTCTGGTGTGCCGAGTCCATGACGCTTTAGGTTGAAGGCTGACAATCATCGCATGGAAAAACACGCGCGTACCGTTTGCAGTCAGAAAATGACAAAAAGAGCCGCAGACTTCCCACCAGTGCCGACAGGCGGTCGACTGTTTCCTGGCTGCCGTTGGTTTACTGAGCTTTACGTAGCGTTCAAATGTCTAAAAAATACATTCCGCCACCTACAGTGGGAAAAAAACACTGACGGATCTACGATTTATGCATGGGGCATTACACTTGATAATTTTTGGGCCCCCCACTCTTTTACTCGCCTATTTTTTAAAATATTTATACCTACTACTAATTTTTTTCAAATACACAGAAGAAAAGAAAGCAAATATTTTAGTTTTAACATTTATTGATAAATGAACAGTTTGTCAGCGGATGGGATTTAGAAGACGACAAATGGACCAAATTTTGCAAAATACGTACAAATTTCCCTCCTAATAAAAGTTTTTACTTGCAAAATAAATAAGATTCACGTTATTAATGTTTTTTTATACAGGGAGCATAAAAAATACGAAAACGTTATTTTGCGTAAGAGTAAACATACCTTGTTTATCATTTTCTACCAAAAGAACAAATAAGAAATAAGTTTTAAACTAAACCTGAAACCGAAGTACAAGATTTCATTAAAAAATTAAAATATTAAAAGGAACAAGTTTTATCACATTATTTTTTTAAAAGTGTCAACTATTTTCTCCCACACCTTTAACCAGAGTACTAGTCTCTACATATTAAACAATAATGACACCGACGGTCATGTTTGTCAATGTCTTTATTAAATGAAGCAATTATTTAATTCAAAATACTTGCAAAACAGCCTGGGTAATTCTACCTTTTAGCACGTCAATATTATATGGTATACAAGGGGCATAAACAATTTGTTTTAAACGGCCCCATAGAAACATATCAGCCAACATTAAGTCGGGGTTCCTTGGAGACCACAAACCTTGGTTATTTCTACCAATTCACCTTAGACCAAATCTGCTGTGAAGCCATTCTATTACCTCGCGAACGCAATGTGCTGGACAACCAACTGGTTGAAAATACTTTTGGCGAAAATTTAATGGCGAATTCTCGAGTTCATTGCTAAAAATGTATCCAGCATTTCTAAGTAAACTATTCTATTGCAGGTGTTATTAAAAAAATATGGGCCTCTAATGCCATGGACAGATTTCGCGCACCACACGTTCACTTTTATAAAATATTGTCTTCGCCTCATTACTCTTAATTCGGGGTTTTCTCGCGACCAGTACCTTACGTGCTAGGATGCTACAGTTCCATTTGTAGAAAAAGTAAGTACATTTATCAGAAAACATAATAAATTTATAAAAATGGATATTTTCACTTAAAATTTGGTCTCCCACCCATAAACAAAAATCTAGTTTTTTGACTTCTTCTTTTCTCTTCCAATGTTAGGTTAAAGTGGGGTTTGAACGGAAATAATTTATTTAAGATCATCTGAATACGAGTTTTTGTCACAACTTCTAGAAGATGTATAGCATCACAGGAGATTCGCTAACAGACTGAAGAACTAAAACTGTGGCAGCGTCGTTGTCGTTATATTTCTTCTTGAAATGCAAAACCCAACCAGTTCTTTAGAACTTTTTTATTGTATTGCAGATTGGCATTTCAGTTATTAGGATTCCTGCAAATTCCTTGGTCAATTGCTCCAAAATGTAGCGGTATGATACTTGGCTATCCCCATAGCACTAGACTATAAAAATCCTTTGTTCAGTAGATAGCCTTTTGATGTTTGTATTTTGAAATAAATAATTGCTTTACTTAATAAAGACCTTGAGAAACATGTGCATAGGTGTCATTATTGTTTAATATGTAGAAACTACTACTCTGGTTAAAGGTGCGAGAGAGAATACTTGGGACTTTTAAAAATAATGTGATAATATTTGTTACTTTTAATATTTACATTTTTTAATGAAATCCTGTACTTCGGTTTAGGGTTTAATTTAAAACACATTTCATAGTTGTTCTTTTGGGAAAAAATGATAAACAATGTATGTTTACTCTTACGCAAAATAACTTTGATATTTTGTATGCTCACTGTATAAACAATTTAATCTTTCATAACGTGAATCTTATTTATTTTACAAGCAAAAACTTTTATTGGGAGTAACATTTTTACGCATCTTGCAAAATTTTGCCTATTTGTCCTCTTCTAAACGCCATCCGCGGACATACTGTATATAGCGGAAATAAGAGAAAACAAAATAAAAAGAAAATAAAAACATTATAATAAATCAAAACCAAACAAAATAAAAGTAACTGTAAGTAACAGTTTTCTGTTCAACAAAAATAGAAGGTACAAAATCACATTTTGTAGGTAAGAAAGGGAACCCCTGCGGGGCCTCTGTTGCTCGGGGCCCTACGCTCAAGCGTACCGGTAAATCCGCCGCTGGATAAAAGAGCTGAAACTAGTTCAGAAATGCCCGTTTTATTTTGACTGATTAAATTTAACTAAATTTGATGGAGATGGAGCGATATTTTTCCTAAATATTTCAAAATGAATTTACAGTTTCTGTGTATCTACAAAAAGCTGAGAGAAAAGCATAAAAATAAAATTAAACTCCAGTACATTTAAATTAAAACATAATGGGCTTGTTCAGTCATCTCGCATTTTCAATAAATATGTTGTTATTATTATTGCACAATTAGTCAGTCAAAACACGCATACCAAAAATAGCGTTGGAATAACAAAAATAAATTCGATCAAATTAAAAAAATTTAGTTTCCCTCCTCACCCTATGAAAAACAATTGAAAATGGGCAATGTGACGAATCAAATTAAGGATACGGTAACAGCGCCAGGAGCCATTCTAGTACTAACAGGGAATGTTTATAGTATGTTGCTTAACTTTTGTAGCATTTTTAATCATCGAATTTAACTTAATTTTAAAAAATTTTCGGACTGCTAAGTATATTTAAGCTACTACAGAAATAATAGTAAAACCCAAAAATCATTGCGGAATAACATCAGCGTAGTTAGTAATTGTTTGCCTCTGTAATTCAGTGAATAATTATAAAAAATTGTGCGTTGATTGTTTTCTCAGTTCTCTTAATATTGCTGTGTTCAGTATAAATTTAGAATATTACGTTTTTTTTATAATTCAGTTTGATAACATAACCTTTATGACCAACCCATTGTTATAACGGTCGTTTTGGGTGTAATTTAAATAAAACTTTTTTGTGGAAGTTCACATCGCTTTTTTAAGAAAATGTTTTCTCGTTGATTAGGTATATATAGGTATGACTACATTTTCCGAGGCAGGGGTTTTCTTTATAAACTTAACATTATCAACGACAAGAACATGAAAGAACACTGAACCTGACGAATGAATACTGGACCACTGTCCAACAAAAAAAAACAAATAGTAGAACTCTAAAATCACAGAATTTTACAAATTTCCACATACGGACACAGCAAAATAAAAGGTCTGTATTCACACAGAATCGTACAAAAGTAATTATTGTTTCTGACCAGTATCATGTTAGCAAAAGTGAACATTTTTGCAGCGGTGCCAACGCTTAATTTATTTCTTAAATTTAGGTCACCCGTCGTGGGACTACGTCACCAGAGACCATCTCCCTGTTTATAATAAGCGATGTTTTGGTCCAAGAGCTGGTAGACATTTTTGGGTAGGTATTTGAGGCACGGTGAAAAAGTGTTCAAAACTTCTTCTAGTTATACCTGAATTCGAAAATGCAGACCTGGCTGAAGGGTGGCGGGGCTTAAGCGACCCTTAAATTATTAAAGGAGGCAAATTTTTTTTGCAAAAAATATTCTTGAGGCACTTTGAAATTTTTACAGGATAATATTGGTGACTAAAAATAAATATTTACAAAAAGACAGGTCGTTTCGGCAGGACATTTTACCTGCCACGTGAGTGAGAATGTTCAACGTGAGTGCGAGTTAATTCCGCTATGCTATGCATAAATTGAAGTGTGAGAGAGCGCGTATATCGCCGTTGTCTCAAGGGGAAGCACGCTGCGGTGTGATTGGCTCCCGCAAGACCACGTGATTTACAGTACCCATGCGATCGTTAGTAAGAGTTTTGGAGCATAACGTATATTGACGTAAATTGAAAAAAGAACGTAATTTTTTTTTTGTGAAAAAAAAAACATTGAACTTGTTTTTTTTTTCAAAATTGCGATTTTTTTCACAAACTGGAAAATATAACGGTTTTAGAGGAAAATAATTGAAAATTCATATGTGATTACATTTTTAACGATAAAGTAAATAATATGCAATAAATAGGTACGTCACTATTTGTCAGTACATCATACATCACTACATATATTTAAAAAAAAAACAAGGAAACAATTTATGATCAGGAACACAAGAACAGCTAAAACGCACAAGACTAGTAATTGTAGTAATATTACTAAAAATAGGACCAATAACTAATAATGAAAAAGTTATTGTGTGGTATTGCTTATTCTATTGAAGCAAAAAAAATCTAAATATAGAGAAGAATAGAAAACGAATTACGTACTATATGTACTATCTAAAAACTTTTTGATTCGTTTATAAATGGGATCTAATAATATATCAACACTAATAAAAAACTCAAAGCAGTTCACCTCTTTGCATTGCATACTAGTATTGCACATGTGAAAAATCATATTTCATTTCATAAATTTATGATTAAATAATTTAAATTATTGAGTTTAGAAAAATATTTTTTTAAAATTTTTTTCAATCGGGACAGATCGCGACCCGATTTAAAGTGTGTCGGGAAGCGGGACTTACCCTTTGAAATCGGGACTGTCCCGATAAAATCGAGATATCTGGCAACCCTAGGTCACCAATACATAGGCGTAGTTAGGCAGTCAAATTCAGGGGTGCTTAAGCCCAATTCAGCATGTGGGCAAAAATTTTGTTCATATGGTGGAGGGTTGTAAATTTAAACTGAAACTAGTTCAGAAATGCCCGTTTTATTTTGACTGATTAAATTTAACTAAATTTGATGGAGATGGAGCGATATTTTTCCTAAATATTTCAAAATAAATTTACAGTCTCTGTGTATCTACAAAAAGTTGAGAGAAAAGCATAAAAATAAAATTAAACTCCAGTACAGGGTGTCCCATTTTGGTTGCAATTGCGGGGTATCTCGGTTATTAGTAAAGATAGAACATTGCGGTTTTCGCGAACCTGAGCTACTTTTTTGTGAAACGAAATATGCCGCAAACACAACTGTCATAGCCCTCTTAGTTTCCGAGCTACAGGGCGATATTGAAAATGTTGCATTTTCAGGTACCCCTTGTATCTCAGTTGTCTGACAACTTGTCAAAAAGATAAAAACGAATCCTTTTAGAACTTTTTATGTAGAACCCATTGGCGTAGTCAGTTTTTTTCTAAACATTACTGTTTTTGAAATATTGACCAATGCTTGTTTTTTTAATGGGACGCCCTGTATATTTGCCAAGAAATTAATTTGTCTTTTAACAAGCTTCTCAAAAATATATAACAGTATGGGTGTATTTTAATAAACAAAGACAGAAATCCTAATTTCCATAATTCGCATTCAAAATTTTGCAGTGGGCCATGCAAAACAATGCTGCTTTTTATTGTTTGTGACAGTTCCCAAATTTTGTTCTATGCCGTGTCATTAGTTGTCTTATTTATATAAATTTAGTGTTTTATTTTGCTAGTTTTTTGTATTTATTTATTGTGTAGAAGTAGATTTGTGATTATGGCAGAAAACCAAATTTTAGAGACAGCTATACCTGATTTGCTTGATGATGTTCCTTTAGCGCATGTAATCGAAATTTATTTTCAACAAGACGGGGCTCCTGCACACAATTCTCAAATGGCGAGGTTATTTCTGGAGAATCATTTTACCAGTCAGTGGATCGGAACCAATGGGCCTATAAGATGGCCCCCTAGGTCCTCAGACTTGTCGATATTGGATTTCTTTCTATGGGGATATCTGGAGAATTAAATTTACAAAGTTCATTATGATAATATTCAAGATTTAGGAAACGCAATAAGAGAAAGTTTTCGCTACTTATATACAAAATCATCCCGTTGTTTTGCTTAATGCCTTAAAACGAATAGGAAAAGTATGTGAAAGGTGCATACAACAAAATGGAAATCCGTTAGAACAGTTTTTTTTTAATTTACTTGATTACTGTAGTGCTTATGTTACGATTTTCAAATTTGTTTTTTGCTGATTGGCTTATTGGACAATAATTATTTATTGATGTTTTTTCCTTTTGTTACATAAATCTAGGTAGGTAGCATTTTTTTGTGCAAAATTATCAATAGAGATATTGATAAATAGCTGTTATTAAATAATTTTTTTGATTTATTGTTAGCATATAGATACTGTTAATGACTTTAAATAAAAATCAGCATTGTTTTGCATGGCCTACTGCAAAATGTTGAATGCGAATTATGAAAATTAGGACTTTTGTCGTCGTTTATTAAAATAGACCCATACTGGTATACATTTTTGAGCAGCTTGTAAGAAGATAAATTAATTTATTGGCACATATACAGGGTGTCCCATTAAAAAAAAACAAGCATTGGTCAATATTTCAAAAACAGTAATATTTAGAAAAAATCTGACTACGCCAATGGATTCTACGTAAAAAGTTCTAAAAGGACTCGTTTTTATCTTTTTGACAAGTTGTCAGACAACTGCGATACAAGGGGTACCTGAAAATGCCATATTTTCAATATCGCCCTGTAGCTCAGAAACTAAGAGGGCTATGACAATTGTGTTTGTGGCATCTTTCGTTTCACAAAAAAGTAGCTCAGGTTCGCGAAAACCGCAAGGTTCTATCTTTACTAATAACCGAGATACCCCGCAATTGCAACCAAAATGGGACACCCGGTACATTTAAATTAAAACATAATGGGCTTGTTCAGTCATCTCGCATTTTCAATAAATATGTTGTTATTATTATTGCACAATTAGTCAGTCAAAACACGCATACCAAAAATAGCGTTGGAATAACAAAAATATTAAGGTGTAAAATTCGATCAAATTCAAAAAAATTTAGTTTCCCTCCTCACCCTATGAAAAACAATTGAACGTAATGGGCTGCTTAAGCCCAATTCAGCATGTGGGCAAAAATTTTGTTCATATGGTGGAGGGTTGTAAATTTTGGCGGTACTTATTAAAGTTTTGGGGGTGATAAGCACCCCAAACCCCCCCCCCCCCCCCCCCAACTACGCCTATGCGCCAATAGCGAGTCGGCTAACAGGATAGGTGCACCCGCATCGCTTTCTGGCGCGTTTTTAATACCTAATGTCTTCTTGAAAAAAAAACAGAATTGTTTTTTTTCATGAAAAAAAACTGCTTTTTTTCACGTTTCTTTTCAGGTGATAAAAACAGTTTTTTTACATCACGAATAACGTAGTTATAAGTGTTATAACGTTCTCAGTCGTATACTATAACGTATTTGTATGTATAACGTTGAACATTCTCACTCACCTGGCAGGTAAAATGTCCTGCCGAAACGACCTGTCTTTTTGTAAATAATTATTTTTAGTCACCAATATTATCCTGTAAAAATTTCAAAGTGCCTCAAGAATATTTTTTGCAAAAAAAATTTGGCTCCTTTAAAAATTTAAGGGTCGCTTAAGCCCCGCCACCCTTCAGCCAGGTCTGCATTTTCGAATTCAGGTATAACTAGAAGAAGTTTTGAACACTTTTTCACAGTGCCTCAAATACCTACCCAAAAATGTCTACCAGCTCTCCGTCTATTTGATCGTTATTTTGACGGTGAATTTGATTAGTAAAAAATTCTATTTTTTTTTGGGATAAGCATTTCGAGTGGAGTACTTTTGTATTATGCAATAAAAAAAAATTGCTGGATAAGCCCATTCCAAAAATCGCGTCTTTCATGAAGTTAACACAAAAGAATGGTTGGTAAATAATTACCAATCTTTCTTTTGTTGTTGATAGCTACAGAAAAGCTGTCAAAAAAGTAACACAAAGTTGTTCTGTACCCGAAAGTTTTTTATTGTGGAAAATGAAGAAAATGCTCCCATTTCAAAAATCGACGAAGCAGCAAATAAGGCCACGTTCGATTTGCTACCAATAAAATCAAGAAAATGAAGAAAATAATGAAATTTTGTGCAGAAGTTTCAAAATTAATTCACTTTTAACACTAGTATTAAAAGTATAGTATATTAAGTAGTCAGTAAGTGTTCTCTACTGGTTAAGGATGTCCAAAACACCCGAAACCAGTAAGATACTTACTGATCGCAGTGCTTATGATGGTTTTTGTACGCACAAATATTGAGTACATTAATTAAACTATTTTAAAAAGTATATAATTATATTATGTATAGTTGTTTAAGTAAGTATTATATGAAATAATTGCTGAGTCTTACCGCCCCCGCCATCGGTTTATTCTGTTAACTTATCGATCACTAATTTGTAAAGGTCACTTACAAATGTCATAACTAATTCAGTAAATATGTCAAATTACCATAGCGTGCAAAAAATATTTTTTAAAACCGTGACTAAAAGTATCTATTTTGGCGCTAGAATGGCAAGGTAAAAGTCTACTTTTAATATTATTTGATAGAGTTTGTATAATGTATGTTTTTTTAATGATTTTATTGAAAAGCAATTTAGATTCAGTTAAAGTGGAAAATTTAATTTTTGAGTTGTGGCTGTGTCGTAGCGGGCGGGGAGGCGAATTGTAATAACCATACATGATAGATGAAGAAAATAGTTGTCCCACAAATGATATACGGCCAGGGCTGGAACAATAACAACCATATTAAAAAAGCAAGGAATCGATTATTAAATACAATCACTTGGTTAAAAAGTAATTGATTACTTAGTGCTGATTACAAGTGAGAATTGTAATCAATTCCCCATTACTTATTATTATAGAATCGTAAAGTAATCACATACATGATTGAGTGAATAATTTTTGCTGATCCAGAAGAAAAGCAATTAATATAAAATAATATACTGTAAAAATACAATTCTATTAAAAACCCGATACATGTAAGTAAGTCTTTTCATATAATATGTAGTATCATAAATAATATTATATTAGTATAATATGAAGTAAATAAAATAATCTAAAATAATACCTAGACGAACACTGCCGTGCAACGAAAAGCGGGTCTCCCTTGAGACATTTGGCGGATTTACTGGTTTATGTTCAAAAATTTGTTTGTCTACCATTATATAAATATGTATACTACGTATCTACATGTATATATAATGGCGGACAAACTTTTAAACCATAAACCAGTAAACCCACCAAATGTCTCAAGTAAGACCGGCTTTTCGGTGTATTCGAGTGTCTGTCTATATTCTTTATAGTCTCTGGTAGTATGTACCGAAGCCGAAAATAAAAAAGTATGCTTAATCGCTTAAAAAACTATTCAAATAATTTACAGAACTATTTGCTTTCGTTACTCGTGAAATAGGTTTTTAACTTATTCGACATTACCTAATATTTAACGTAAGTTCCAAAAATTAATGAATGTATGAAGCATTTCACCCAAGAATTCTTAAATAAGCATCTTTTTTTGAAAGAATATAAACGTAAAATACACCTACTTAATAGTAAGTATAAACCTTTGGTTTCATCCTCTATTTAATTTCATGTTAAAATAGACTTGCATGTTCAGTAGATTTCAAATTTTAATCCTTCTAAAATGTCAGTTTGAACTTGTTTTAATAGTAATTGAACATTATTTACAGTAAAGTTGAGTGAAAACTAGATCATTAGATTGTTATAATTATTAATAATATAAATCAAAAAGAAAACTAAAACTAGAAAAAAGAAAAAGATATCGACATAATTTTTACCTAAATATCCCATATTTCGTCAAGACCAGAATCCTCCTTAAGGGTACCCATCACTGACGCCGCGTTTCCTCGCTGGATAGCCAGGCTTATTCTTTGGGTGAGAAAACCTCGAGATTGTTCAGGAAAAATTCTTAAATTTATTTCAGAAACAAGTCTCTTAGCTTCCTCACCCCAAGGGCCCAGTGTCTCAACAGCAAATGGAACCAAATAAAATCTGTCTTTCAGATCTTTATATTTGACGTGTTTTTTGTTTTCCGAAATAAGAGCAGCAGAACCAAAAGATTTTGATGTTTTATCCAAATATCATTTTGCTAGAGTATGGCTGCAGGTGGCGTCCCATAAAAGTTGTTTACCTCTTTTCCATGGAATTAATGTCATTCCGTCTACTCGTTTACCATCATTCCTATATATTCCAGCAGGTTCAAGTTTAGCAGGACATTCTGCAGAAACTAGAGCACGTTTAAGAATGTCATTAATTTGTCTGTGTCTCGATGCACGTCCTGCACTTCTTTTGCAGCTTAGCCCATGGGAGCCATAAATATCAGCAGATTCGCTACAAATGCAGGTGTGTTCACCAGACACAGGCAGACCAAGTCTTAAAGAAACTGAAATTCTGAAAGAATTATTGTCAAGTAGATTTCCTATAGAAGAGGACGGAAGGGCATTAAGCCATGCGTTACTTTCTTGAGCTTGAAGAGCTAAGAGTCGAGCTTTGGTTTCATCGGATTGACAATTTAATAAAAGAAAGTTTTGGCGTATTTGACAAATTTTTTTATCAAATTCTTTTTGAGACTTTGGTAAAGGTACTGGTAAAGTTTCAAACTCACAAAGAGAACACCACTTTTCCAAACAACTATCAAAATCAAAATCGTTTGTGTCAGAAATATAAGAAGGCAGTATTGTTTTTAATAAATTTGAAACATCGGAAACTGAACCCAAAAAGGAAGATATCGAAAGAGTAGATGTGTCTCTAATTCCAAGACCGCCCATTCTCACTGGTAATGTACTTTGAAACCATGAATCATCCTTTATGGGACAGTTTGTTATGTCTTGAATACAATTTTGTAATTCTAAATCAAATTTCATTAAAGATTCTTTAAGTTTCCAGCAAGGTGCACATCTTAGTAAATAAGACATTCGTGGAATAGCAAAAGAATGTTTAAGCAAAAAATATGCAATATGAGAATCTAAGAGTTTTAAATTCTGATATGAATCAAAAAAAGAAATAATTTTTTTATTTATTTCCGAATCAATCTTTGACAAAGAATATGCACAACCTAATAAATTTAAATTGGATATGGGAACTTCCAATATAGAAGGTGAAAAGTCAAAAAAAACTTGATTTTATTAAATCAGGATTCTCAGAAATAAAAGATATTTCACATTTCTTAAAGTTCAGTTGTAGACCTAATTTTGAACTTCCCGTTATTATTCTCTTAAAATTATCTAAAACATTCTTTGGCTCACCAGCAAGGCATCCATCATCTAAATACCAAATGTTAAGTTCAGAGTCCAGAGAAGAGACAATAGGATGAATGGCTAGGCAGAAAAGAGCAGGGCCAAGCGGGTCACCCTGTTGAACACCCCTTTGTGAAGGGATGTGGTTGTTTCCATAGGAAAGAATAGAATTTTCACTGTAACACTGAGAAATAAAATTAAAATATTCAGGAAGTAATTCTTTAGATCTTTTAAGAATTGTATTTCTATTAACCATATTGAAAGCATTCTGATAATCAATTTTTAAAATAACTTTATCTGAAGAATGAGGTAAATTTAGAAATCGACGCATTGCATGAGCAGCCGCCTCCGCACCACATTTGGTTCCAAATCCTAGTTGGAAAGGGCGAAAAACATTTCCAAGTTTTTCGTAAACTCGAGAACAAACTATTTTAGCAGCTAAACGACGAAGGCAAAGGCCCACTGCAATAGGTCGAATTCCCCCGTCTTTCTTGTTAAAAGCACAAAGATTTGCACCAAAGAAAATCGGACTGATTTCTTTTTGAACGACACCAAAGAGAGTATGAGTAATAAAAAAAGTAAGGGAAGTAAGTAATTTTGAAGAAAATAAACCTGCACCATCACCTATCAAATCTTTAAGGTGTCGCGGCCTCAGTGAATCCACACCCCCAGAGGATCCCGGATTAAACGAGAATATGGCTTTCTTAATTTCATTTTCGGAAATATTAAAATCAATATTTAAATCATTTGAAATTTTAAATATTTCTTCTTCTTCTTTTTCAGGGATTGGATGTTTGTTCTTCAATTCTTGAAGTGTTTCTTCATTTTTGTTGGCGATAGTTTCGTTGGAACTTAAAAGTCTTATTGCATTTTTTATGTCTCCTTCTGAAACTCTAGCTTGAATTTTTTTTACCAAAGATGATTTATCATTAACATATTTATTAGATTTTCTTAAGTTTATCTTCTTTTGCGTGTAGGTCTCCAGAAGATCATACAATGGGAGTTCCTTGTTATTAATCCAGCGGGTTAAATTATTTTTTATGTGGGAAGTTAAAGAATATTTTCTGTTTGTTTTTGAGTTTTTTGGCATAATTAGGGCAGCATATGGAAAAATAAAAAGGTGAATCCAAGACAAACTATCGTTTTTAGTAACACATTTGTCAAGAAGTGAAGATAGTTCTTCTGAAATTACTGGCCTGGCTCCCTTTGGAATAATTTTGACCAATATTGTTGAAGATTTTAAACCTGCAAGTATTTTTGCAAGTTGGGTACAATCAGTAACATAACCAGAATCACAAGATGTATTTTGTTGGTCTTGTGTGTCAAAACTATTTGAATCATTAACAGAAAAATCTGAATGTGTAATACTTGATTTATAGTGAATCTTACCCACGTGGATTTTTAAACCATTTGAATTTTTAAACGATTTTGAACAAAGAGTGCATGTATGCTTACTATCCAAAAAGTTTGGTTGTTCAAGTAAATCGTAATGTCCTCTGTCAGGATCTCCACTAAATAAAAGGTTGATAGTCTGACTATAATTTTTACCTGATAGAACTATTGGTTTCTTCTTTAAAATTTCATTTATTTCGGTATTTGAATTCGCAACATATATGTTACAATTTAGCTTGTATATTTCCGAAAGGGCAAAACATTCAGCAGATGTACCAAAAATCCCATTTTTCTTGCTTTTCTTAAAATATTCTTCTTTTGAAAAGGTAGAGTCCAAAATAAAGTTTTTAAAATTTTCCCAGTTATCAAAAATAAACTTTGAAGCTTCGTTCCTTAATTCTAAATGTTTTTCTTGATGTTTGTACAAAAATAAACTAACAGAACGAAACAAACAATTACCATCGCCAAGTATCCTGAATTTCTTCCAAGACATAGAAGGACAAGTCATCCGACAATTTTCTTTTATAAAAGATGGAGTACTTCATCTACTCTTTTATGGTTCTCTTGAAAAGGGTTTTCGAGGGACTCAAATGTGTATATAATTTTATTTTTCTTGGTTTTACAATTGATATAAAAGGGGTAAAAAAGATGTAAAAAATGTTGACGTCTTGTTAAGATGGATCATTAAGACAGGTACAGAACTTTCAGAAATCAAGGTTGAAGAGGAAGAAATTCGTTATGAATCGTGATTCCTCACTGTAATCATGATTACGTAAGGTATCGCAACTTTTCCGATTCCTTTTAGGTAATTATGATTACAATAAGGAATCACGATTGCTGAAAGTAATTATGGTTACTTTTTTGCAGTAATTTCGCTGGTTATTACAATTTAGTCAAAAATTGTAAACGATTGCCAATTACTAATTACTCTTAAAAAAAGTAATCAGCCGCGATTCCTAATTACAATCAATGTAATTAATTGCAGTAATCGATTACAAAAGTCATCAATTACTTCCGAGCTCTATATACCGCTAATATTTTTTATTAATTAATTATTCAAAAACACTAAAACATTTAGGTAATCGCGTGTACCCACTGTTACACCGCTGGGCCCGGTTTTCTATTATTAACGACTTGACTCAGTAATTATTACTGAACTGTGTAAATATGGGTGTTTATTGGCGCGGGGGGCGTTATACACAATAAAGTCAATTGTTATAGGTCTATAATAAAATTAACAATATGCGAACTATATTGCTGTGATGTTTGAACAACACATTTAATAGGTGTAATAAAAATTACATCAACGCTTAGGTATACAAATTAGTCACATTTCATATTTTTGTAATGGCTAAATTATAAAGAAAATAATTCATGAGGTGACTTATATCCTAAGGCGCAGATTCCTTTAAAAGCTCATTTAGCGCTCACTGCCATTATTTTTTTTAGTATAGTTTTTGCTCAGTTGCTTGCCATAAAAACATGACTTTCCAGTGTAGACACATAAAAGAGACTGCGACTATGCCTAGTAGCTAATATGTATGTATTTTTTTATTACATTACAAGCAAGCAAGCAAGCCACTACAATACCAAAAATATTATTTTATAGATTAATTACCTCATATGTGTAAAACTTAGGGTGATTTTCACCAGCTTTCAGCGAAAATCACCCTCCAAAAAGTAAAAATCATCCTCAGAAAAAGTGAAAATCACATAAACATCATTAGAAAAACGAGAGGAGACGACAATCGGGGTAAACAGATTAACATGACTCACACAGAGCAAGCACAGGAAGACGTAGCCAATCAAAAGCATGTGCCTGCACCTAGCAACTCAACAACAGTTTAAAAAATTGTGTTTTTAATTGTAATACTTTATACTGTTCCAAATAAAATAGGTTTCTAACCTTTTTCATCATTTTTATTCGGTAAGTAATCTACAAAATACATTTCGGAAAGGTAAAATAATCAGAAAATCATTCCCTCAAATCTGTTGCCCTAAAAACTGCTTTCGAACATAAATGCACTAAGCACTTTCTAGGGTAACAAATCTTCAGAGATGATTTTCGATAATGTTACCTTCCCGTTAATATATTACTATAGAGAATTCTGAGAAATTCATTCATCTGTCAAAATAGACATTCTAACACTAAAATGACAAGTTTTAAATCAGAATAAGATTACGCGATAGTCATGAAGTAGTGCGATTATCAGATAATCGCACTAATGCATGATTATCAGCCTTTTATGTTAAAATCAGTATTGGCAGAAATTAACTGTAAGTAGCTTCTGCTTTATTTTTTTATTCAGCTGCAAAGCATGCAACGTAGTTTTTAAATAAACAATAAATCCATTTTTATTTTAATTTTTTTTAATATACCTAAGCTTAACCAATTGACAGGTATTTATTTATATCTAATTATTAAAATACGTAAAATTGAGAATCAGTTCTCTAAACCACCTGAAAATTCCTATACAATAAGGATTTGAGCAAATCATGGTAAAACAGCTATTTTCCGCCTCCGAGCGCTGGATTACATACCAAAATTTGCCGTATTTTCTTCTACACAGTTAGATAATAAAATATTTGTTTTGAATGCAAGAAACTACTAGGAAGAAGGAAGCGTTTTCTTTAGTTACGATGTCGTCACCTGCAGACCGGTTTCGAACTCTTTGGTTCTCATCAGTACAGGATAGACAAACATACCTACCTTCCGAAAAACCGCTCGGAGGGGTATATAGCCCGGAGAATAGCTGTTTTACCATGATTTGTTCAATGCTTATTGTATAAGGAATTTTTAGGTGGTTTAGAGAACTGATTCTCAATTTTACGTATTTATTAGTACCCCTGACAAGTATACTTCATTCATATTTTTAAAATTGTTACAATTAAACACACAGTTGTTATAATTGATAATTGGCAAGCCCCAGCTTGGTCCAGCTACTATCCTGTTGTTACTGGCGGAAAATATAGAAATGACTACTGCGTCTTTATTTTCAAAATTCTCCCCCAATTGGGTGACAAGGTTTTGATGAAACTGCTAATCCAGTTGTAAATAGGATTTAATAGAACCATGTCCTGTTAATTTCGTTAACTGATTTTCATCCACTCCAGCTTTCGCTAAATTTTTAACTGTTGCGGCTCTATGCGAGTGGTTAGTAAAATTTTAGTTTTTTCGATCAAGGCCAGGTTTTTCTGCTGACCTTTTAGAAATTTATAAATCTCATTTCTCCCCAACGGACTATGCTTATACATTTAGCAGAATGTTCCCAACCAGGATTTGGAGTGAGGAAAAGGCGTCTGGTTGTGATGTTGGAGCTTCTCTTTGAGACCAGTTTCTTATACAACCTGTAACAAAAAAGAAAACATTAAAATGAATGTATTTCAAAAACCCAAATTTAAATAATTTTAGGAAAGTAAAGCTGGAGAGAGGACCTACCTAGCCGCACAAATGTCTTCATTTGTAGTGTTCCTAATCAACTATTTGCTTCCGTCAGTTTGCAATCTCCATCCTGGCAGGTTTTTGAAAAAACTGGATTGTACTCGATTCTATTACTTAACGATTCATCATTTAGTTTTTCTTCTTAAAAAAACTCCATCAAACAATTTGAAGCTTCACCTCCTCGAAATGCCAACCATAAGACATTGCATGAAACCATTTTTTCTAGACCATTTGGGGTATTATCGTTATATAAATATACCATTTTTAGCAGTTTTTGATGCCTAAAAGCTAAGGAACTGGTTTTCCTTTTATCCAAATCGCTTTGTAAGTTACGACGCAAAGCGACTCTTGGGTCTCTTGCTTTCTTGAATCTATCATCACTAACGAGATCAATATTCAATAGCCACACCAAACACTCTATTGAACTTTTCTTGAACCAGTTTACCTGTAACGTTCCACATATAGCTTTGATCACATTTTCTTTGTAAAACGATCCATCTTTTTTGCGCATGTTATTCCCCAATTGTTAAATTAAAGAGAGCTTCCCTATTGATGTACCCTTGTCCAGACTGTACTGTTTTTCAGCAAGGAAGTCTTCAAATTGTCTCCCAACAGAAACTTTGAGCCTTTTCATGTTTTTGTGGTAAGAATTTCAATGTTTTGATTAATTTCTTCTAGCGTTGCTGCTCCAAATCCCCATGCACATCGCGAAATTTTTCACAAAATTTCAAAAAAGATGGGGGCGTTCAAAATTGTTAGTGTTTGTGTTACTTTATTTATTTTTCATGGAAACGGCTGCAACAATCAATAACTTGCCTTTTTGTGACATGACAACGAGGCTCTGGTTACTGGATTTTGTCATTTGTTGTGACAATGAAGCTTTATACTTACGGGGGTATACCAAAAATTGAAAATTTTAATTCATAAAATACAATTCGTGCAATGAAAATATATCTAAAATTTTTGACAAATTTGCACTTATGCATTTTAAACTGAAAAAGGCACTCGTGCTCTTTTTAAACTTAAAATATATTCGTGAAACCTTCTCAAAAATTATCGATAATTTTCATTGCACTTGCTATTTTATTATTGAAAATTACTAGTTCCCGTCTGACGTCATCCTACGAAAAAGCACAGAACGTAGCGAGTAATGTGGTGAATCAAATTAAAGATAAGGCATCACCGCCATGATCCCCTATCGGCCGTTGTAGTTCTGGCAGAGAATGCTTATATTATGCGTAACGATTTTTTAATCTTCAAAATTACTTTTGGATTGAAACCTTTTTCAAAGTGCTTAAGCGTATTTACATATAACGATAAACTACAACAGGAACAATAGTAAAGTCCAAAACTCATTGTGGAAACTCGGCGTGTACCTATAAGTTTCATTCGGTTAATAATAATTGCTTGTTGGTGACTGCTCCAGAAGCGGCCAGAAGCCGCATTGCCGAAAGCCGCGTCCGGCCCGAAACACGACAAACCCCGCAGATTGTAGACCGGGCATGTCCTCTTTGCTGCGGCGGCAGATGGAACGTTATGTCGCTTATGGGCCATGCGCGGCATTACACCACGAGGCACAGTACCGTTGGAGGTTCGCTGTGCGTCCACTGGTGGATTAGCCAAGTATAGTGGATGGCCCGCACATGGCTAGGGTGCAGTACGCAGTACCTAATGCGTGGTTTTAATACAAATTTAAGATAGCCCGCATTGGGCATTTTAGAAAGACTCTTACAGACAAATAGTCAAAATTAACAAAAATAATTTGCACTTGCTGTTATATCAGTTCTCTACCAGACGACATTTTAAATATGAATTCAAAATATTTGTCCCTAAACTTGGGGTATGCCTAAATTGACCAGAATTTTTCAAGCCCAAAGCCGGAGTAAACCAAAGGCAGTCGGGAAACAGTCGGCCACCTATCGGCACCGGTGGCTCTTTTTGCCATTTTCTGACTGCACACAGTTCGCGCGTGTTATTTCCATGCGATGCATTGCCTGCCTTCAACCTAAAGTGTCACGGACTCGACACACCAGAAACGATACTTAAGTTTCGAATCGAACGCGGTATGATTCTTGCAGCCCAGTTGCGAAAATCAGCAATCGCTTCTTAAGCGGCTGACCCTTCTTCTTTTTAAACTTAATGGAGATGGCTAACCGCCAAGTTACCGCGATCGTTCCGCTTGACTTTTCCCGCCATCCAATGAACATGCGTGATAGCAATTTTCCGAGTTTGCACGACGGTGCGACTCGACAACGATGATCGGTTATTTTTGTGGAAATATATAGACGTGTTGTGTATGGAGGGCCTTCAAGTCTTCCATTGTGTTGTGTTTGGTGCCTTTTTTTGGTGTTATTCAGTTGTTCGCCTATATATTTTACTGGAATGTGTACTGTAGCATTTTCAGTGACGATCTCGCTTTTTATTGTTACTTGTTTTGTATGTAAATATGTTTTTAAATAAATTTGTCCACTACTTTATAATTAGGTATTATAGTTTAATATTTTATTTCCTTATCTTCTGCCATTTTACTACTTTCCTAACTAGAAAAGTTATAAACTAGTTTAATTAAAGTGATGAGATAAATTTACTATTCATACCTCTTCCAACAAAAATGAGCAAGGTTTGTTAATCTGCAAAAAATAGCTATTTAAATACTGGACGCAGAGATGTTCAGCACGTTTCTATAAAGAATAAAATGAAATGTATATTCAAATGTAGGTCCCTAGATAATTTAAGAGGGTTAACATTCTATTCTAAAAACATTTTTACAGAAAACAATAAGTTAAAATTTCCAAAAATAATTGCATTTTAGCCCGGCATACCCAAGTTTAGGGTACAAAAATTTCGAATTCATATTTAAAATGTCTTGTCTAGAATTGATGTAACAGCAAGTGCAAATTATTTTTGTTAATTTCCAGTGACTATTTTGCTGTAAGAGTCTTTCTAAAATGCCCAATGCGGACCATCTTAAATTTGTATTAAAACCACGCATCACTGTACAGGGTTATTCATTATATTTTGACTCCCACCTACAGCTCTTATTACAAGTTATCGAAAAATACTTTAAACACAAAAGTTTTAGGTTTCTTCACGTAGTATCTTTTGGTAATAGCAGAAATAAAAAATCGACTTTACGACACTGAAAAAATTAATGGAATCATATTTTTGTAAATGGAATATTATTAGCTCAAATGAAAGATCTCTTTGTTCTGATTTGAAATATATATAATTTGTTGGCATTTGGTTCAGCCACATTTGAAATATTTGAGTTTATAACTTATTTTTCCACAATTGGAGATCATCAGTTATTAAAGTTTGTTGCTTTAATATAATCAAGTTGCCTCGAAAACGTCGACGTTTGCAATAATAAAGTATTTTTTTTAAACTCAAATATTTCAAAAGTGGCTGAACCAAATGCCAACAAATTATATATATTTGAAATCGGAACAAAGAGGTCTTTCATTTGAGCTAATAATATACAGGGTGTTCCATTTAAAAAAATATGACTCAATTAATTTTTTCAATGTTGTAAAGTTGATTATTTATTTTCGCTATTACCAAAAGATACTACGTGAAAAAAACCTAAAACTTTTGTATTTAAAGTTTTTTTCTATAACTCGTAATAAGAGCTGTAGGTGGGAGTCAAAATATAATGAATAACCCTGTACCTAGCCCGTCTAGCCGCTCATGGCCCATGAGCGGCATGATATTCCATGGGCCGTCAGGGCAACGAGGACATGCCCGAATTATAATCAACTGGGTTTGCCGTGTTTCAGGCCGGACGCAGCTTTCGGCAATGCAGTTTCTGTCGGCTTCTGGAGCAGCCACCTTGTGTTTACTAGGGACACTTGATGACCAGGACCAGGAAAAAAGGGGAAGGATAAAATAATACAATACCTTTATTTTAATTTTTATTGAGCGTGCTGAAAATAGTAGGCAAACGTCAATTATTGTGTTTCACTGGAACATATTATTTCTCTTAATAATTTTGAGGACTCCTTTAAATATTTATAAAATTGTTCACACGTAAAATTAGAGTTAAATCTGCAAAACGAGTAAGTTTTTTAAAGTTTTATGCTTAAACTTGTTTTTTCGAATGTCCATTCCTTATTCAAAACGCACTTTGGCCGCTATTAGCTGATTTCCGCCCGCTATTACAGCTTCGAGCCGGCGAGCTGAGCGGTTTTTCTTAAAGCGGGACATTTTGCTGTCCCCCGCGGAGCCTGGGGGACAGCGGGACATATCGCTTGAAAACGGGACTGTCCCACCGAAAGCGGGACGTCTGGTAACGTTAGGTACGACGGACTAAAATGCAATTATTTTTAAACAATGTTAACAAACCGGATAAGATGCAGAAACCGGATAAGTTATATACATACATTTGAAAATCCGTTCATTTTATTCTTTATAAAAACGTGCTGAGCATCTCTGCTGCAAGTATTTAAATAGCTAATTGCAGATTAACAAACCCTGCTCATGTTGGAAGAGATAGGTATAAATAGTAAATTTAACTCATCACTTTAAACTAGTTTAACTTTTCTAATTATTAAAGTAGTAAAAGGGCAGAAGATAAGGAAAAAAATATTAATAATAGTAATTTATAAAGTAGTGGACAAATTTATTTAAAAACCTATTTACATACAAAACAAGGAAAATAAAAACCGAGATGACTACTGAAAATGCTACATATACATTCCAAAAAAATATATATAGGCGAACAACTGAACAACACACGAAAAAGCATCAAACAGGTCTGTAAAGCGTTTATACCTACGCTTCCACAAAAAATGGCGGGTCATGTTGTCGAGTCGTGCCCATGATACAATTAAAAGGAAGATATGATACCAAACCGTGTCAAATTCGTCCGGGTTCGCGCATGACGTCACGCTGTGAGATGCTTTTGAAATTTATAACGCGCAATTAGAGTTCAAGTTAGTTATAGGCGATTTTATGTAAATTGTATTGGCAATATACTTTGCCTCCTGCTTATAATACAAACTTTAAAGTATATGACTTAAAATAATCATGCAAATAAACAGATAAATTAATTTAAAAGAATAGATATTGGTAAATTGCTTGCCAAATTTCGTTCTATGTATTTTTTGCGTGAAAACGAAATGTAAATAATTTCATATCATAATTATTAGGCAAAGCTATGCCTACTAATTATGATAATAATTTTTATTTAGTGGCATATTCTTATTAAAATATGCATATACTTACTACCTACATACTTACCTACAGAGTCTTCCGAAAATATGTTACACTGAGAAAAACCGGCCAATTAAACTGTGTTGCTAACATTTTTCTAATTGTCACAAGTAATTTTTTATTTAGGGCTAGAAAATCTTTTATTTGCCGTAAATAATGGCTTGTTGCTAATAATTATTAACTAACCATTATAAAGTCGTTTACTTAGTGCAAGTGATGGACTTCTTGCCATTATTGTCTTAGTGTTATTAAAAAAAAATAATAATCGTTAATAATCGGATTACTTGTAATTCTCCCCTATAATTGCCACAAGTCATCTCTGGCCCATTCGACTCGCTTCGTGCAACTTCGGTGAGCTAAGTGAGCGTTCGGTATACGTTGGCGTCCGACTTGTGTTTTATTTTGATCTGAGCTGCATAGTGGCAATGTGGCAATAGGTTGTGGATTAAGACGATTTTAACAGGTAGCAACGCATAGTGAATGGCCTATCGGAAGTTATTAACGGAATGGGGCTTGAACCAGTTGTTATTAAAGTAAGTAAATGTTCCTATATTTAATGACCTAATTAGGGACCCATATCTCTTTGTGTATCGCGTATTCATATATATCAACATAGGTACCAACATCGGCTTTAGTAAATTAAAATTGGTATTTTTTTACGTAAAAGAACATTTTAATGATTGGTTAAAAATGGAATGTTTATTTTTAAAGTTATATAAAGAGTTACTGTTTTTTCGTGCGAATGGGGAATGTCACAAGCCAACCTCGGCTTCTCTGATAACCTCTCTGGTCAGTGGCCAAATAGGTTTGAAAAAACCAGAGAAAAATAAAAGAAACAACCTTCATTTGAAAGTTACTGCTCGTCAACGCTTTTCCTTTGTGTTTACGTATTTACATAATATAGGTGAATCATGTATTTTTAAGATTTAATGTCTGACATTTTTAAATTTTTTAGTTAATAAACCGGTTTCCCCGTTGTTTCTAAAGAATTTAGGATCTCACCAGGGGCATTATTTCAAATTTGCCTTAGGGGGGGGGGGGGCATTTGCTATTCAGGTTTCTACCCGGCTTTTTAGCTAATTTTCCACAATTGCTCGTAGAGCCTTTATATAGGACATGACCATGAGGCATAGTTAAATTTAATTCATTAAAGGGATTAGTTTTGCAGTTGCTTCTAAAGCATATAGAAACCACTGTTTAATTTAGTGTTTTTACGGGTTTGACAGTTGCTCGTTGAACGTACAAAAGCAGCGTGAAATTTCTTTTTTATTAAATCGATTGATTTTACAGTTTAAATGGGATATTCTGTATACGATTTTATGTTTAAATTCTACTTAAGATTCTAAAAGTATTCTGTATTTATGATATGAAACACTATGCTTGGGTTTCGAAACACTGATATTTGAGAAGTGATCAGTTTTGCTCCGTGACAGCCTGCAACATTTAAATGGTGCAGAGCAGAGAAAAACCGCTTGTATATCCCTATCCTAGTTTTTATTCTCTACCTAACAATGTCAACAACCGGTTTAATCGGAAGTCCAGTCGGAAGTAAAAACTTGGACTTTTGGTCAGTTCTGGTTAAACCGAAGTTATTTTGAGAATGTAGGTATAGGTATCGAAGTAGGGACATGTAACTTTTTTTTAATGTACCATTTATATGCTACGTTATCAAAGGTCTATAAATATCGATTTTCTAATATCAGTGTCTCATAACTATTAAATTTACTCGTACCTAGGTTTTAACCAAACATGAAATTTGATAATATAATATACAGAGGTTAGGCTGTCCCATTTTGTAAGATATCCTGCACAATCAGTTAATTTTTTTAGATGCGTACGTTTCAATAAGTTTACTTTTACGTAGGTGTTAAGTTTATATTATCCTTGCTAATAGGGAAATTTTGAACTACTAAAATTATTTAATTTGCAAATTGTTTACTGTTTCATGATTTGTAATAATGTTATTGGTCATTCTGTAATTGATTAATCAAATCAAAGTAAGTCCAAGTAAGCTTTAATGCCATAAAATTCAAAATTTCGTTGATAAGGCATCAACCGCACCTAATCTTATAGTAGCTTTACTAAGTATTAACAACGATTCATCAACAACTAAATCGTTGGTATCAAATAAATTTATAGACATTTTATAATTTTTAGGAGAAGAGATTACAGACGAAGTTTTGAATTTATTGATGATGAAACAACCAAAAAATTATTTATGGGCCAAGATTAATTTTCTCCGGTAAACTTAGAGAATATTTGAAAACCAAAGTGCAGGAAGCAGAAATTAGAAAGTATCTCGGAAAATAAAAACAGCACTGACAACGTAGCATAAATTATGTCTTAAACAGGAAGCTTCTCTCTAATTTAATTGAGCCCACAGCGATTACCGTTTAAGAGATGGCAATACTACTATCACTAAAATGGATAATGGAAATGGAATAAAATGGAGCATAAAGTTATTCTTAATAAATGAAACATAATATTAAACAGTGTATGTGTTTCCAATCTTGGCTACCAAGTTACCAAAAAAACTTTTTAAGTATGCCATTTTAGTAATAATCTTGTAGTTGGGTCATAATAAAAATATATTTTGGTATTTTTATTGCCAATTCTTTCCTCTGAAGGAGAACCGTATTTCCGATTTCATACATAATAGACACCTACTATTTCTGGCTAGCTGTTGAGGGTTTCTATTTTAATCATTTGTTTTAAAAGCTAAAAATAAGAGAAATGTGAAAGAGGAATTAAGCGCAACCGTACTATGGTAATAAAGTGAATACATAATTAATTTTTAATACTAGCAGCTAGTTAGCTGTTTACTTGCTATAATTAAGGCATCGACTAGTAGCAATTAAGTCCTATACTAGCTACTAATAACATACATACCAGTGATAAATAAAGTACATTACTAGTGGCTAATAGCCTGAACATTACTGTATACAGTTAAAATACTAATCATAAATAACCAACTATTAGCAGCTATTAATATTTTACTCGTGGCAACTTAACTAAATACTAGCCACTAATAAACATTAACTAGCATTAACGATGAGCATACTAGTGACAATTAAAGTGTCAACTAGTGGTTACTATTCCCTATACTTGCCACTAATAACATGACTACTAACTAAATACTAGCCACTAATAAAATTAAGTAGCCATAAACAACGAGCATACTTGTGACAATTCTAGCGTTAACTGGTGGTTATTATTTTTGATACTTACCACTAATAACCTGACTATTTATGATAACTAATGTTAGTACTCGTAGCTACTAAACTATGAACTACTAGCAAGCAATCTGTGTTAGCAACCTAGTGTTTGCTACCCTAAGTACAGAAAATACTTGTCACATATCGTATACAACTTTTTACTTAGGATAACTAGATTTTTACTTATGGTTAGTAAAACTTTTTCTCGGTGTATAAATAAGAATTTTGTTGGTTCCTATAATTTGTCAAATATTTTTTTGGAGAATAAGATCTGTATGTTTGTGACGGAAACATGTTTTTAGGGTAGTTTTCTTTTGGTTTTTACACTTTAAATAGTAAATTATTAAAAATTATTGTATTTTTGTATTCTTTGATTTTTCAAATTTAAAAAAAAATCTTAAAATGCCAAAAATTATTATAAACAAGACAAAAATATCTAAATTTATGAAATTAGGTAAAGCAAGAAATTATTTTTTAAGAAAATAGTATATTGCCTTCTTAGGAGTAAAAGCGATACTTTTATGACGAGTCTGTAGGTTTCCAGGGTCCCGAAACTAGGAATCTTAAACGTATACTTTTTAAATTTGGCGATTCTTCTAATACACATTTCAACAAAAGGACCATCTTTAGATTTCTATTTTGCCCTCCACAGGAGTCGCTCCATAGAATATCATGTTCCGCACTGTCGGGTGTCTTATTTAAAATATATTTTCTTAGGCATGAGACCACTTCTTGTGCTCCCCAACCTGCTTCCCCCTCCACCCAAATGTTAAATGTTTTTTTCCTTGGCAGCATAAATGCCATAGTTGTACAGCCAGAGCTGTCTTTTATAAAATATTATGTTTGTACTTAGTTAAACGGGGAAGAAGTAGAGTCTTTTCCATGTCAAAACATGCCTTTAACATGTCTATGTTCATTTTATTTCTTCCAAATGAAGGCTATGTTCATTTTCAGCTCTGTTTTTTTCTTGTCCTTCTGGTAAACTGTGTCCTTTTGGGTTGTTTGTGTTTTACATTGAACTCTGCCAGGAAAAACTTTTTGTAGGAGGAGAAACTTACTTTGTTTGGATTGAGTTACAATTTTGTACAATTTATACATAAGCGGCAACGTAGTTCCTTCCTGATCTAGGCTTTTAGCTCTGCACTAGTGAGACTTATACCCAGGAAACAGATTAATATGATTTATCACTTCAGTCTTCTGAGCCCCAGTCATTTTATTGTTTCCGCCTCTTACTCCGCGCTCATCCAAAGAGTTTAAAGTTCGCATTTTTTTAAACGCTGTATAAATTTTTTTTGTGGACACCCTTAAAGTTTTAGTAAATATATTTCTACAAACTGCTTTTTTGTTTATCATTCATTTGCGAGAAAACTGTCGCAAGTTGGAATTTTTCGCATTTGCAAGCTTTCGTTTTACTGGTACTTCCCACACACAGGACGATATAAATGCTGTTTGTATATTATAGTCGGCTAAATTCCAAAAATGATTAAAAAATTAACGTCTTTCATCAACCGAAATTTTTTAATGACATTTCGTAGAACCTGTACACACGAACTCTAAAAACTCTTTAGGTTTTATGAGCTTTCCTCTTGCACTATAATGTTCTTGATTGCTATTCTTTTTTAATTTTCGTATCGCCCTATCCTGTTCCGGAAATTTTCTTTTTCTCCCTTTCTTTAGCCATCCAGGCGAAGATCTGTTATTAGGTAATAAAGCTGGGTTATAAATATGGTTCATAGTTAGCTCATCTTCATTTTCTGATGATACTTCATCTGAATCTGGTTCATAATTTTTATCTTTAATGGAGTCATCAGAGTCTTCAAGAAATGTGTCTTGGTTTACATCTACTTCTTGCAAATCATTCTGAGGCTCGCTGACATTCTAATTATGGGATGAAAATATTATTGAAATCAAATGACATATTAGGTATTTTTGTAGTATTCTTAGGCTCATTTTGAATATTGCTATATTATTTTGCAAAAACTTAGATATTTACAGCTGTATTCACCAAAGGTAAAACTGGTGTAGCTTGACAATTTAGGTATTTAAAATGACAAGTATTAGAATAGGACAACTAAGTCTTGTACTGTAAATAAACCATTAGGTTGTTCGCCAAATATTTAAAGCAAAAGGTATTTTGATATAAAAATCGTTGGCTTGATTAGAACAAAACCTATTTCCTTAACAGAAACTGAAAAGTTTTTTAACATGCGTAATATAAAGTTACCTGGAACTTTTCACAAGCAACTTCTGTTGTTCTCAAAAAACAAGAACTAGTTGACGGATATAAGACACCATTTTCAGGTAAATTTTCTGTTCCGGTCTTATATTTCTGTAAAAAAAACCGGATCTATAGGAACTGGGGGGCTTTCAAGTGTTTAGTAAAGTTACCTGAGACGGTTCATAAGGAACTTCTGTAACTAAATCCAAAAAACATTTACTATTTGAGATATTTAGGTAATTTTTACTAATTTTAGCCAGATTTTCATTCCTAGTGTTGTTTAAATACATCGTTGTTTTATCTTCGGAAATAGGTATTTCTTCCAGCTGCACATTTTCAGAGCAAATATTTTTTGTCAAATCATTAAAGCGATGATCAGTATCAACACATTGAGGAATCTGCTAAGCAGTTACATTTCCAGAAAATTTCTGTAAATAGATTTGCAATAAGGAACCAACTGTCTTAAATAAAATTGCATGCCTAAATATGATTAATATATTTGCTACACCATATAGATATATTTTAAATTAACTAATGTGCACGATATACGAGATTGTCTTTGCAAAAATATTTATATCTACAAATAAAAGCAAGACACATATTTTATTTATGTAAATTAATAGATTTTGAGGCTAGGTTGTTCAAAATACCTTAAAACATATTTAAAACCTTACTTGCTCATAACTTTCTTGCTCAGAAGAAATCTTTACAGTGTCTAACATTTTTTTAACTCTTTGAGATATTACTGGGTTAAAATTTTTAAAAGATACTGTTTTTCGCTTAACCAAGTACCTACGCACTGCACGCACTGCACGCACTGTATGACAAACCAGCTAGAGTCTAGAGTGATTCAAGCAACACAAGATCGCATTTTTTAAAATTGAGTAATTACGCAAAAGAAATTTAACACAGGTTCTCATATGCGTTAAAAGTAATTACTGGACTTGTGCAATAAGGAGCATTGGATCGTTACAAAAAACTTTTGTCAAAAATATTTAGTTTTGCAACACAGTTCTATAGGTTTTCAGATGGCGCTGAAGCTTAAGCTTGTTGGTTCTTTGTTACAACATATCGAATAATATGCATATTTTAATGTACGTGAGGGTACACAGAAAAAAAAAGAAAAGATTGGATCGATAGTTCCATGAATGTTAACGTCCACATGGTTGATTGAATTAAAAAACTATTAGAAGAAAATTTATTTCGATATTAGGACGAAATTCAAAATTTGTTAAACTTTATTTGTTCATCTAACAGATATGCTCTTGATTAAATATCTCTTTTTGCTTAAACTAACGGCCTTGGAGTATAATACCATAAGGTAATACTTCATTGGACTGTTTTGTCTGTCAAGTCAATTAACAAAAGTTAACATTTTCTGATGTTTTATTTAATTCCCAAAAACCATTGCTTGTATTTAATATTCACAAACTGTTAAATTAAAGTTTTTTTCTATGATTTCAACAGTTTATTTTTTTCGGTGTAATATCTCGATTTTTTAAAAATTGTCGCTTGGTTCCTTGTTGCATAACCGGGTTTAATCGTTGTTAGGCAAATGACTGATGAATGTATTTATATTAGCTAATGTGTACAGTACGTTTTGCTCCTTAGATTGTTTATCAATTTTATAGCCATGTAATATTTAGAATTTTGTTACCTAATAGTTTCTGCTCAGGTTTGCTCAAAAACTAATTTTATTTCCATTTGCCTAAAAAGGGTTTAGGCAAATACCACCTTCATAGTCAAATAGCATTTGCCTACTCCTTAAGCAATTCAAAAATAAAAAAAAGTCATTTGCCCAAGCAGATAGCATTTACCCAGGCAGATAGCATTTGCAAATATACATAAGACGTTAATAAGTTCATAGTCATTTGCCTAATAACGATTATGGCAAATGCCATTTTTCAACATTAAATATAAATTACTTTTTTAAGTCATTTGCCCAGGCAGATAGCATTTGCCTAGACAAAAGCCATTTTCCTAAAATAAATATATGCCTGTGACATTATATATTATTATTTTCATTTTAGAGGGATTCCCAAGTAATTTATAGCCCGCCAAACGATATGGTCCCCCACCTACTTTTAGGGAATGGCTGTTGCCAGGCTTTCAGTTATGTGGAGTATTTGCAGACTCTGCTAAGATAACGCAATTACTGTAGTGGGTTAATACTTATCTACAATCATAAATACCACAGGCTAAAGCATACGACTAAGGATTAATAAAATATACGAATATGCCAATATTTTTCGTGATAATAAAATTTAGTAATTTATCTCCATTCTATAGTGCCGAAATTTATAGTGAGAGTGGCAACGTCGCTTCATTAACAAATCTAGAAGGCGTAATTTTGTTTGTGTTTTGCAGGCAGGTCGGAATATACCTACTCGTGTAGTGATATTTTATGTGATTTTTGTTTTTTTCCTGATACTTACTGATAGCAGTTTATCCATAAACTTTGCGGAACGAAGCATCAATGCCAACTGTGTGGAAAAATTAATTCTTTTCATCCGGAACTGCCTTTTCAGATATTTGCTTGGTGGAATACAGAATACAGGAAAGCCTTACGGTGGCGTGACGAGACGGAATTATAGCGGTGGGTCCTTGTCCTACACACGCACAATGCATGAAGCAAACATGAATGCGTGCTGTTGTCTCATCTTGCTGAAGGACAGTGGTTTGTTAGGAAGTTAAATATGGCTATGTTTTATCAGATTTTACTATTTCTCATGGTCAAGAAATCGAGAAATCAAAAGAACTTTGAACTTTTTTTACAGTAAAACTTTTTTGTTTGGATAGTAGTTGCTATAAAATGTCTGCCTATTAGAGTTCGTAATATATAACAGATAGATAATTTTTTGTTTACATGCTAATCTTGGTTTATGCCTGATACTGACAGATCCTTTTCATATGTCAACAATCGTATAATATATTAAGCAATAATAAAACAAATATATTAAAAAATAATAATGCATCGGTGTTTAACTTACATGGGAGAGTAAGTGGAAACTATTTTTCTATAAATGGCAACATAATAAAAAAAAAATCAACATATCTCACTTCTAATAATATTTTGTTTGTTTTTTTAAATATTGTTGTTGCTCAGTTATTTACTATAAAAAACAATTAATTTCTGCTGTAGACACATAAAAAAGACATACCTACGTATAGCATTAACTTATTAATAGAGTTACAACGCGGCGAGTGAGGCGATTGGCGGCGACACAGGGAATTCTGTACCGGAGCGTGCCAGCGCCTTGACTTCAACGCGACCTATTCAGAGACCAGCCGTCCATCTTGAATTTAACCACGTGCTTTAAAGTGTGTACTCTACGTTGCGAGCAGGGACGTAAAATCAAGTACCTTTATTTTAAAGATTTTTAAATATCGACCTACCCACGCGTATGCTCTTACTCGCAACGGTGTAACTACTCATTAAAGAAATCAAACTGATTTATTTAATAAACTAAATGTCTTTTTTATGTGCTGATAAGGGAAAGTCATTTTTAAGCAAATAACTGGTCAACAACAATGTAAAAAAAGTAGTAATGAGCGCTGAAAACTGCGTTGTTAATATCAATAATTTGTTTTAGGAAACCATATCTCTGCCCTGGGCTAATACTGTACATAATATTGTTATTTTTGGCAATAGTGGTAGCATTTATTATACTGATAGAGCAAAAAGCAAAAAGTTATAAATAAAGGATTAGTTTTATGTTGTATTTTAATTATTCTGCTTTGTTCGTCCGTTTTTAATTTTTTTGCCCTAAGCAGAAATAAAGAAAACATTTGGGGATATTTCGAAAATTAAATTTAGTTTTAGTAATGATAACTATACTTCACTATAGACAAATTTTGGTCAAATTGCCACTAAAACCTGTATAAAAGAGCGTTTTGGATAGGACTGCTGGAAGTCGCGTCTGGCGTTAACATCTGGCAGCAGCTGGTAGTTACGACTACCTATTTTCCTCATAGCGGCTCAAAGTGGTTTCCGGCAATCAGTATTCTATTTTTACAAAATGCGGAATGTAAAAATGACCGCTGAATTGTCAGCTTCATTTTAAAAAGATAAAGAGAGGGAAGAGGCTATAGTTGAGTTATTATTTTCTCTTAATTCTAAGTTCCTAAAATCCTTATTTTTATGATCAAACATTTTGACAAGGCAAATAATAAAGTCAGACCTATGAGAGCATATTAATGTCTTGTTGGTAGGACTGCTGGCAGTCGCGCCTGGCGTTAACGTATGGTAGCCACTGCTATACGGCTAATCAATTTCCGTAAAGCACCTTAAACTAATGGCGTTCAGGAATGCGTTCACCCTGCCACGAGTGTAGCACCCTGATACAGCGGAGCCCCATTCTAGAATCAGCTACTGAGAACTAGCACGCGTTTTGCCCTGCCATGAGTGTGATTCTCCTTTAAACCGCGGGCTCCATTTTGCATCATTCTTGCTGTTGGGTTTACACGCGGTTGTCCTAGAACCTAGTGGGCCTCTATAGAGTGTAGCTCTTTCTCAACTCCGCTTATGAAAGCTAATGAAAATCTCATAAATCCCTCTATTTTTGCTACCTTGTCCACACCCTGTTGGTTCTGTCACGAGTGTGATTCGTCTATTAGTGAGTACCCCCCGTTTAGTTCCCATCTTGCTGTTGGGTCCACGCGCGGTTTGTTATGTCACCCTGATACAGCAGAGCCCAATCCCTAGCCCCAGCTACTGAGAACCCCGACATGGTCACCCCGTCCCAAATACCTCTCCAAAATAAAACACCTTTTACTTTTGTCGTTATAGGTTGTTAGTTTGCTGGTCAGTTGAAGCTTTGTCTTTGCATATAACAAATAATGGTTACAAATTATCAAAGGTAAACAAAGAAAAGAAGGTATGTACCATTTTAGTTCTATTTCATTTTGTGTAAATAAATAAAAAGTTGTTTGTGAACGTCAAAAAAGTATTTTAAATCTGAGGCTAACCCATATCGTAGAGATCATCTGAATACTAAACATATTTATCGCTAAAACGTTTGAGCAAAAACATGTAAATTACTTGTCAAAAAAATAAGAATGACTGCCAGTTACCGCCAGACGCGATTGCCCCCAGCCCCACCAAAAACGCACCTTTAGATGACTATTTTTATATTGGGACATACATTTTTTTTTAATCTGCATTATTTGTGATCTTGAATCTTCTTCGATGGCATTGAACTCCTCTTAAGGTTAGCATTAATTAACTTGTTTGCCGAAGAATCACAAGAAATGAAGATCATGTGTTTTTTAAATTATTCGTTTGGTTTGTAGTCCGTGTCGATGCAAAAAAATATTATCACAATTTTTCGATTGTGCATAAATCACAAATGTGAAAGTAACAGTAAGCAGAAATATAAATGTGTATGTATGAAAAGTCTATAACTGGCTGTCTAGAAGCAGAGAGATAGATAGAATAAAGAGAAACACTGGCGTGCACGATTTCGGGCCTGCCAGGGAGACCGGCTCGGCCTGAGCCGGTCTCCCTTGCGATATTCTGGTGAATTCGCTGGTCTGTGGTTTCATACTTTGCCCAGAGATGCCGATGTTGTTTGTCCATTATTGCCAGATGGTTTTGATTTATGTTTTGTTACAATATTTGTAAATACGCATCAAATTATTGTAATTGTTGTTCCGTACTGCTTGTTTAACACTGTTTTGTTATTATACAGGGTCTGCAACAAAGATTGTCGTGCCTAGTAGCTGTATTATTATATGTATGTGTGCTATTAAATAGTATAGTATACAGGAGAGAATTTATATAATTTCTATTGACATTTCTGTGTTTTAACTGGGCATGATATGCACGGGAGATTGTCTTTAGCAAGTAACGGACAGAAAAAGTTTAATTCTCACGCTGAAAGAAGTACTGTATTCGTAAAAAAAAACTCACTCAGGTTTTTTAAATCTTCACTTTTTGGAGTCTCTAGATCACGGAAAACATGGTTTTCTATTTCGGTCGATCTGTCTATCTGTTGGACTGTTGGCACGAAAAGTGAAAAAATTACTTAACCAGAAAACACGAAATTTGCATATACCTATACTGGGGTTTACACTGGCTCGAGCTCGAAGCAGACTAAACTTACATAATTTACATATACAGGGTGAGAACATTAGAAAAATTAATTTCTATGTTGCTTTAATTTAAACATGATGCATTTTACAGAAGTCATATTTTGCTTATAGATAAGATTTATACATTACATATTTATATTATATAAACTGGTCAACAAAAAAATCGGCAAAAGCGATTTTTACTCGACTTTTCAAACTGCTATAACTTTTTAAAAACATAGCTTTTTTGAGAACGGTTTTCGGATATCGATAGCTCTTTCCCAGAATAAGCATCTAGAAGTGATTTTGCAATGATCATGCTATACAGGATGATTAATAAGGTAATGTCAAACTACTAAAAGTTTAGGTGTGTGCCATCTTGCCAATACATCTTTTTGGTCGTTCCGACATAGCACGTTAGTAAGCTGATATCAATATCTCCAGACGTATTCGGCGAAATTTCGATTAGGTAATGGTCTTTGGCGAAAGATACACGAGGAAACAGAAAAAGCACCCAAATTTCGGTAGCGCTATTTTTAAAACGCTGTGGCTCGAAAACGGATTAATAGATTTTGTCGGGCTTTTTAGGAATTGAAACCCCTTTTCGTGTAGAGTTTTACCTAATAAGCTGTTTGTTTTTATCAAGGTCAAAATGTTTGCGTCGTACAGGGGTGAACTAAAAAGTGACTGAAAAGTATTGATCAAAATAAGTTTTTTCTTTTTTTTTAATTTGTACAAATTGAGTAGTATGCTTTTATTTTCTTCCAGAACTAGGGCGGTTTTTTCAACTCGATTAGTTATACAGCATGTCCAGAAACCATCTTCACAAATTTTCTTATTTTTGACTTCACGGAAAAAAAGTTATTCTTCATAAAAAAAATTCTGCATCGTGAGAAAATAGCATTGCCATTCAAAAATTTGATCTAAGATATACAGAGTGGCTCAAAAATGTAAAAATCCTAATCCACGTGATGCTAAAAAACACAAAATCAACTGCCACTGTAAATGTACTAGAGGTAACTTTTGTGTCAGTAGAATTACGAAGAGAGTGTATGAAACGCGAGTGCAAGGAAGAAACAAGAAGGGAAGACCTGTAAAACTTAGAACGACGTTATAAGAGAAGAGGCAAACAAAAGGGGAATGGAATGAGAAGACATACAAAACTCACACAGGACAGGAAAGGATGGAGAGAAATACAGAACTCAAATCTGCCCACCCGCCTTACACCTAACGATATAAAGGCATATGATTAAGTAAAGTAGCGTATCACAAAACATCTTGAGGGACATACCTAGTGGAAGTTTTGAACATATTCCAAATCTTGTAAGTCTTAGTTAGTTAACAAAGTATCTGTTATTTACTCTGGAGTTTTCAAAGGCCTTGAAGAATTAACTCATTTGGATCTTCAGAACAATAAAACATCAATCATATCACCAGATATACCTACTACCAAATAAAATGACGCTAAAATGAATAAACTTATACAATAATGTAATAAATTATTTATCTCCAACATTTTTGGTCTCCACTGAGCGATGGCTAGCGTAAGCTTTTTTGCGAGAGGACAGTCGATTGGCTAGCACATTCGTGTGTGATCGGCATTTTGCGGTCATGTGTTTGTTCTGTCCGCGTCAGTTGTTAAACTCATCATAGAGAGGAACTCTATATTTATAAAGAGGCGATTTTTTGTTCAGGTTACGTATTTTCGTAAATATCCTTTGCCGAGAACATATATGTCAATTCAAAAATAACTACAACTTTGCTGTTGACTGGCTGTTGAACAAAATCAGCTCATTAAAACGGTGACGCAAATAAACCTATACGTTCAGATTCACTAAGAAGGTTTAAGATTTATTACTTTACATTAAGATCTTCTAGTTGAGCAGCTAAGTTTTGATAGGTTTTTGTCCTGTCATTGTTAATAAGTCGCCATTAAGTGGTTATGCCTAGAAGTTGGGTGGAGAAAATCGATTGTGTTTTATTGCATTTTCTCAAAGTTTATAATCTCAAGAATATCTGCAAAAAATATCACAATAATCGATTGAGCTCTCTCGCATGCTGTTCGCGCGGCGCAGCTGCCGCTGTTGAATAGGGCTGTTGTTCCCCCTCCGGTGTATACAGCGAGCGAACGAAGCTACTAGGGAAGAAAGGATGGCTCGTAGACAACGACAGCTGGATTGGTTAGAGGAAGCTACAGTCGCAGAAGGCTTACTTTATGGCCCTGGAATCGACGATTCTGTGTAAGTTGAAAAATATCAATGTTTATTAATAAATAAGTAAACTTGAAACGCGTTTTTCTCGAAATCATGTTTTTTGAAAAATGCCCTCGCGGTGATCCTGATATCTCGAAAACTACCTAATCTATAGATTTCAAATTTTGCACAGTTGTTTGTCATCACATTGGTTAGTGAATTTTATTTTATGATCCTAAACCAAAAAAATTAGTTATGGAAAAAAGTCCTGCCATTCTTTTTTCTAAAATTTTGCTAAACCCTTTGTTCAATCACTGCTAATTGTCATATACTAACAGAATCTTTTTTATTTTCTCATTTCAGATGAACCATTTCGTAGTTATCTGGATCACCGCAAACAGAAAACGTTTTGGGACTTTGGCTTTAAACCCGCTATTTTTGATTTGTTTTTCATGAAAAAATTAACGTTAGTATTTCAAGATATGTACAACTTCAAAAACTTCTTGGGTTTGTTGGTTATATGAGCATATATAATATATATGCTCATGTAACCCACAGACACAAGCTTACATAATATAAAGGACCAACTTGTTAGAAAAAAATAGTCGTAATAATTAATTAATTTTGTACCAAAATCAATTAATTTTATTATCCGATAATAAAGGACCAATATATAAATTCAAAAACTTGAAGCATATATATTATATTATATGTTCATGTAACCAAGAGATACAAGCTAACATTTAAGTTTTTGAAGTTGGTCTTTTCTTTTCGGATAATAAGATTGATTGATTTTGGTACAAAATTAATTAATTATTACCACTATTGTTTAACACGTTTTCTTATTGTCTGATAATAAAGGAACAATATATAACTTCAAAAACTTAAATGTAAGCTTGTATCTGTCGGTAATATATGCTCATGTAACCAACAGACACAAGCTTACATTTTGAAGTTATTGATTGGTCCTTTATTATCGGATAATAAGAAAACTTGTTAGAAAAAAATAGTGTTAATGAGTTGAGCATATATTATATATGCTGATGAGCATAAGCTCACGTAACCAACAGACACCAGCTTACATTTAAATTGTTGAAATTATATAATGGTCCGTTATTATAGGATAAGAAAATTTGTTAACAAAATTAGTGGTGATAATTAACTAATTTTGTACCAAAATCAATCAATCGCGGGATGTCCGTCTTAAACGACGATTAATTAATTGCTGAATTAATTCTGAAACTAATTAAAGATATTTTTTCAATATTACAATTATAACCATATAATTTGATGATGATATTCCGGTCATACATCTTAATAAAAACAATAATTATTGTTCATTACCTAAGTATAAATTTTTTTAAGCACCTTCCACCAATCTGACCTTGCAGTAATTTTTACACACGATAATTATGTTAGTGTTAAATAATATAGATTTTTTTGGTGGGTGTCACTCAAGGGGTTGATATAAAAACAGCACCCTCAAAAATTTAATTAATTTTTTTATATACTAATTGCTAATAAGAATATAAAAAAAATCAAAGCTAGTTATGTCTGTGCTAAGCACATTGAATGTTTAATATATATTTGTTTCTGATTTGTACAAACCTTTGTCACCTTTGATTTAAAAGATAAGTAATACATATGGTTACCCAAATAAAATGTATAGTTCTTCCTTAGTTTAGTTTAAAATATGATAGTAAGGATATTACTTGTCAAAAATATTTTTATTATTTTATTTACATTGTGCTTTAATGTAGATTGTCTTCTCAACGGAGTCCATTCCTGGAATGTAATATTCGAATCTGGTCTCTAGTTATGATATTACCTAAACGCAAGCCAGGAATTTGTTTACATAATCACAAAAATCCATTTACTCCCATTACCACAAACTTCAGCGAATATTTTTAGTTTATTTTTAGATCCTGAGAAGGAAAAAAAAACAGCATAAAACACGTATTGACGCAAAGAAGTCTTTAGTTAACTGTCTGATAGCTAATGGCGGTAGATATATGGATGCCGTCATAAAATGACGATCTCTTACCATAAAGTCGCGTAAATGAATCCATTTTTTTTTTTGTTAATTTTTGGTCGTGGTTCCTAGCGTAATAATGTCGTTTATTGACTTTATCGACGAGCAACTTGCAAAAGTCAGTACTTTTTCACCTTAAAATTTTCTTCAGCTGAAGCAGTTTGAACAGAATTTAAAAGGCAAAGGAAAGCGCTTTGGGATTAGAAATATGATCACTTTATGGGCATTATCTTAGTACTGTTAGAAGTTCAATTTGATATAAATGATCTCGTTTAAGTATTATCCAGTTACTATCTATAAGTTTAAATTACTTAAGAACAAAAAGATCTACGTGCAAAAATTAAATTAAAATGAAAGAAACAGCTAGAGCTACCTATGGTTGACGGTTTGTATCGTAAATATATGACTTTGATATTTGATCGAAAGTTAATATCAATTTTTAATGAGGACAGTCATTGACCTGTTAACAGCTAAATTTCTATTAAGCCGGCCACAGACAGGGAGAGATGTTTGTGTGCATCAACGCACGTGCTGAGACGCGCATTCATCAACGCCGGTGTATGGGTAAATTTTCCGGTACTTTTACCGAAAAACTTGTCTACACACTGGCGAATATCAACGCGTGTACATCAACGTGCTGCAGGCCCCTTTACAGCATTCATTAAATATTAAATTTTTATACTGACTTTTACTTCTTATTAATTTTCCAATTTTACCGGTCTATTAACCAACTCCTTAACCGCAATTATATTTTTTAAGTATTTATTATATGTTAAAGTAGCAAAGGGAAATATCGATACTTATATGCTTTACGCAAGGAGAAAAAGTAGGAAATCCACAAATATCGTATGTGTGCCAACTATGTTCACTTTTCATTGAGTCAGGTATGCCAGTCTAGTCCAAGTGCATGGAAATCCTGAGCAGTAAAAAACTATTCTCTGGTTTGTCAACAACTCATATAATATATTTTTTTGCTTTCAATGTATTTGATAAAATCCAATATAAAATGCAAATTTAATATTTAAAATGAATTAATTTCTACTTAATTTAAACAAAGCTGAAGACTTGACGATTAGAATAAAAGGCCCCTCTTGGCTTGGTACAAACGTGGACGGTATAATTTCCAAAGTGCCTGCCGGCAGATTCGGTAATTCTAAAACGACATATCCAGACCTAAAAAAAATAAATTAATTTTCTTATGGAACGAGGTATGACGAATTCCAATATTCAGAAATTCCCGCAGGTACAGTTTATTTTTTTGTATAAAAAATGTTAAAGTCAAAATATGGCAAATTAGGTTGGCACCATTACCATATGAAAGTTTATCCGCCTTTATTTGTCATACATGACATACATATATGTTGAAAACATGAGATTGCTGCATTAGTGCAGATCAAGTAATAAAACAAAGTTATCAGCTGAATTGTTGCCAACGAGCAACACCAGCTCTATTATAACTCTAATACCAGATGAACAACAATTAAGCATTTTTTATAGAAAAAAAAAAACAAACAAACACTTGTGGTCCTAAAATTTTATCATATAGACAAAGCATTAAGTTGGCCATAAAGACATAGGTATCTAAGTTCGATGGCTTTGAAATCGCTGAACTGTTTTGCATTCACAAGTTTATATTTTATTAGCTTGCACCCGCGACTTCGTCCGCGGTATAACAATTTTACTCCATTACAAACTTTGACCTTTATTAAAACTGTAAAACACCTGTTTAATCATATATTTTTGGAGTGCTTCTATGAAGTTTCAAGTTAATAGGACCAACTAATATTTTTTCCCAATACAAACTTTCAACGCCCTTATGACTCCTGTAGGGGCTGAATTGTGAAAAATCCCTTCTTAGTGAGTCTCTATATTATGTAATACAACTACTGACCAAATTTCATATTCTTACACCCCCAAGCTAAAAAACGGTACTTAATCTTATAAATTATTTTTAAAATGAAAAAAAAAATGGAAAATTCACCAGGCAATATTCAGGAAACAGAGGCGTCAACGTATTCAGTTTTCGGAAAGGTATACAGAAAATTACAGTTCGAAATTTAGGAATTTTTAGACGAAACGTGGATATTTTTAAATGGTAGTGGGTCAAAATCTTGGTACAACGAGTTCATAAAAAGCGTTAGAAGAAAAAAAGGATGTAGCCCGGGAAAACGGTTTATTATTTTCCACGCCGATTCCTTAACAAGATTTGTTCCAGGTGACAGTTTACTTTTTTCGTCAAAATCAAAAAGTTTGGACTATCATAACTTGAATTGTGAGATGTCTGAAAAATGGCTTAAAGAACAGTTAATACCAAATCTGGACGATCAATCTTTAATTGTATTAGACAATGCATCATATCACTCAAGAATTTTAAATAAACAACCTAATATATATCTTGGCGAAAAAGTGATATTTATGAGTGGCTTGAAAAATAAAATCAAAATCCCTTACTAAATATGTTAAAATTGGAACTTCTGGAAATGGCAAAACCCCCTAAAAACCGAAAACATACGCCGTAGATGAAATATTGCGGGAACATGGCCATGAGGTTTTGCGGCTAGTACCGTATGACTGCCAGGTCAAAGCAATAGAACTGAAATGGGCGGGAGCAAAATCATATTACGAAAAAAATGTGGGTGATGGTATCAAATCGGATCAGGTAGAAACGGTTTGGCAAGATGCGCTGGACCATATTATGGAGGAGTATTGGAGGAAATCCGTGGCATATACACAGAAATTAATAATGGACTGGTGGGATCGAGAACAAAATATTGCATGTTGAAGTAACACCAGTGATAATTGCTTCATGGGAGCTCGCCTCTGAAAATTATGATTTTTCTGATTTTATAAATGAACGTTTTTAAGTATGTTTTCTATGTTAAAATAAATTTAACTGAAGGTTTTTATTGTTATATTTAATGAATTCAGTTTTTCTTGATACCTTTGACAGGTAAAATTATAGTAATAATAAATAATATATTATTTATTTTGCTCTTATTTACTTTTTGCGCCACCTGGACATATCGCAACATGACCCTACAGACTCAATTTTGTAGCAATATGTATATACAAATTTTAGAAAGAATATACTTGGATGCATAGTAGAAATAATTTTTAAGACTATTTTTTCTTTCTCTTGGAATATTTGTAAACAATTACAAAACATTTTGATAAGCTCTGTGTTTACGCAACTTCGATAGTTGGCTTGTGGACTGTATTATTTTCGCGAATTTATTGTGGTGCTGGTGTCAACCCCTACAGGCTACGAATAGCCCGGGAGGTGGTGTCAAATTTTTATGGGTGATTTCAGCATAACTACTCTCTATTCTGTATGGTAGTTTGTACTTGACAAACAACTAAAATAAGTGTTAGCTGGCGCGACGCTGTGACCCGCGGGTGTAAGAGGCTGCCAAACTCGTAAAAATTTTTTTTTCGAGTCATTTCAGCAAAGCTAAAAAGCTGTAGATTGTTTATTTATAATGTTTCCATCATGAAAAAATGTGTTAGCTGCATGGGGTAGGTGGAAAAACTTGTTAGCTGTCGAAGTGAAAATGTATGAAAAGTACGGAAAATCAAGTGATTTCAGCAAAGCTAAAAAATTGCTTATATAACAGTTTACAATCTGAAAATCGTATAAACGACTGTTAGCTGGTATTAAAATGTGGCAAAACCTGTTAGCTGGGCTTTCAAAGTGTAGCGTAGCATTGAGGCGCGGTGCCTTTAATGACGCAGCTAACATATTTTTCCACCTTTTCTTGTCAGCTGACTACTGCTTTTTTTATCATAAACTGATGAGGTACTCATTTTCATACCTGCCGATATCACATTACTGAAAAAAAATGCAATTGAAAGAGAATACGGAAGTACAATGGTATCATATATTGTATACTAATATTATAAATAAATTAGTGTATTTTATAATTTGTACATTTATCGAATGTCAGAATATTATTTCGAACAGCAAGAAAAATGTCTTCTACTACAATCGATATAAATTGTGTACATTTTTGTAATAGTATAATTTAGAAAATGTAATAACATATACTCAGTAAGCTCTCAAATTATTTATATTCATCATCTGAATCATTTTCACAGTCGAAATCGGATTTTTAGACCTTTCTAACTACGACAATGTCGTATACTATACTAGTAGAAAACATAGTCTCTGCTTTTTGAAATAATATTCTGCAATTCGATAAATGTACAAATTATAAAATACACTGTTTTAATTTATTTATAATATTGTTATACGATATGTGATACCATTTTACTCCCGTATTCTCTTTTAATCACATTTTTTTCAGTAATATGATATTAGCTGGTATGAAAATAAGTACCTCATCAGTTTATGATAAACAAAAAACAGAAAATCAGTAGTCAGTTAACAAGAAAAGGTGGACAAATATGTTTGCTGCGTCACTAAAGGCACCACTCTGGGTTTTTCGAATTGATTCATGTAATCGGTGGACCGGCAGGATAAGACTGATTTTGACTTTACAAAAAAGTTATTATTAAGTATTTTGTAAATTGCGTTTGTTTGGTTAGGTGATGTGTCTAAATTAGTGTTGTAAATATCCGTATTCTTTAGATATCCGGATAATACGGAATCGGAATCAGCTAATATCCGTATCCATTATCCGAATACGAATCCATTTCTTGACCCGCGCGACAGATCATGTATACGTATGCCTGCAATACTAAAACATTTTCTATCCGGATACACGGCTAGGTAGGTCGATGCGGTATCGGTATCATTCGAAGTCGAAGGTTAGGGATAGGAAGGCACCGTCGGCGTCGTTCGTTCTCGTTTGAATTCGGTTCGGGTGAGGCGGGCCTAGTTTAACCAATGGGTCTCATCCCATATGATACCCGTTACCCCGATAACTATGCTATCTCTTTTTAGGAAAGGTCATTAGAAAGAGAAAGCATAAGATCAAATATGCCACATCGCAGACCGTGTTGTTCGCTTACACTCGATTCCGATTCCGTTTTCTCTTTGCACTTTGCATTAGTATACAGCCGATGCGAATTTATTTGATTCCGAATCCGTATTCAAGTTCTCGGCCGGTTCCGGATAATCCGGATTCTTTTAATATCCGTATCCAACGGATTCTTAGATACGTATCCTTACATCACTAGTCTAAATGTGTGATGTGTTTAATTTGAATGGTATTTTAACCCGTTTTTATTTCTTTATTAAAAATGTGTTTCACACTTTAGAACTTTATCATTGCACAATACTCATTAAGATGTTAGTATTAAAATTATAAAATTCAGTTACAGCGAACAACTTATTTGGATTTTTCTTAAAAATACGTGTTCCTTTTTAGTTCTCTCTGAGGAAAAGTCCTTGATTTTAGGTTTAAGAAAAATCATAAATACTATATTGAGAATTTGCATCTGTCAACAGTTTCGCGCTTATAAATAGGACTTCTAAAAAACCTACCTGTAGGGTCCCGAAGATCTCGATCTAAATGGTGCCGTAACACCTTCATCATTCACTTGTTTAATAATGGCTTCCAAACCAATCTGGTACTGCTTTGGACCCTTGAGCTCCAACAAGATTTGATTGTTATCAGAACTACCTTCAATTTCTAGTCTAAATCTAGGGTTGTTCTGGTAGGTGGCGGGATGGTTGGGACAGCCACCGGCAGTGATACCTTTCCATTCTCCAGTTATCTGTAAATTAAAAGAGTGTCATCACCATTATATTATAACTCTTTTCTATATTTTATTATCTAATTTTACTTCAAATTAAAAAATTGGTTACTCTGTCTAATGAATCTACATGCAATAATTTTTTTTTAAATACCAAATGAAGACCACAGCAGAAGAACGATCTAAGTCACATTTTTATACTTTCGAGAAAAACGAATTTCAAAGTTTCAAGACTTAAGCCGGCGCCATACATTCGGCTTTCGGCGAAAGGCCAAATTTGGCTTTCGTCGAGTGGCTTTTTTGCGCCAATTTACCGACATGAAACGGGAATGGCGAGTGACGAACGCCGATTAGGTACACACATGCGACTAACCGCTAGCCTTTCGCCGAAAGCCGCATGTGTGGCGCCGGCTTTACACAGGAGGCAAGATAAAATATGATTTGCAATATTTTTTTATTGGAAGCCACAAACATAGGCAAGTTAATAAATATACCTCTTCTGTAATTTATAATAATATTCCTTCTAGTCCAAGGGGCATAAGCTATATAAATTTCAAAAATAATATCAAAAAATATTTGATAGGGGTAGGATTGGAAGAATGATTTTTTATAAATCAAAATCCTACCTATTTATGCCCACTAGTATACTACTGTCATTTTTTGGTTTTCTTTTTACTTTTAACAATTTTATATTTATATTTTTAATTGTTTTATAGGCATAAATAAACATCAGTCAAATTAATATCAGATTAAAAAAAATAAACAATGTTAGAAAAAAAGTAAGAAATCTTCTTTCTGGTGTACCGAAAAACGATCCAATCCGCGGAAGTAGGTTATTGACGCGGCTATAACAAAAAGACGACATTAATAAAAGGCTTTAATTTTTTATCGTTATTGCTTACCATGTTTGCATCAAATACATGGGCATTATGGACATTGTTAATGGTAGTTACTCGTGTTACAAAAAAGAAATCGCTTTATCATTACTAAGAAGGATCTAGTTTGACTGATATCGCTTATCATATCTACATTATACACATGGGCATTGTTAGAAGCACAAGGCAAATAAGTGTAGTAAGCTTGTAAAGTTTTATCCACAAACTGTTTAAGTTCGTGCAACTCGTCATACGTCAACTTAGGGATAGGACTGATGCCAGTGTAAAGTTTGTCTGGTGTTTCAGCTTTTCTGACAGGATTTTTTAGCTTTAAGAACAAAACTTGACATAGCATAGCAAGTAACTTTTACTTGTTTCTAAAGTTCGTGGATGTTGATTACTTATTATTAGTTCTTTTATTGGCCTTGTTGAAAATGGACAAGTTTTTTTTATTCATAGGTTATAAAAATTTTAAAAAACAAAACAAACAACGAACAATGATTCATTAGGATGACTAATTGATCACTACAATGCTAAACGAATTCCAAACGTTTTAAGTGGGCAAGTGGAGCGTTCTTTACCGAATGCGAGCGGACTTAGATAGTTATTCCAAAGTAAATCATATTTTTATCGCTAATTTTAGTGGACTAAGAATGGTATTCCGACCAGTATTATATGGCACATTAAAGTACCAGGGAAAAGGTATCAAAATGGTGAAAAATCTCAATTTGTAAATTTTTGGACTTGGATCGTTTTTCCCCTGTGGTCTTCAAACATTTATGCCATGTAGGTCAATCGCTCGCAGAAGTCGTGGATGACGTTTGATATAGTCATTTTTTGTGCAGATACTTTAACGTCTCTACTAGAACGTGAAGAACGCACCAAGGAATATGAACAAAATGCAGCTCGTTTAATCTAAACATTTATAATCCTATTTGGTGGGATAATCAAGCATAAGATACATAATACATAACTATTATGTATTGGTACAGTCTAATAAGAGCCACCATTTTAATAGGGTTATCCATAGAGTAATTAAGCCATTAAAATAAGCTCCCGCTGGACACGTAACGCCATTTTTAACAAGACTCTAGATCAGCTGCCATTTTGAAAAGTTTAGCTATGATGTTCGATTTACCTTCCTAACCTGTCCTAGTACGTTAAAGGGTTTATGGTTTGTAGATTAGTTTGTTTATTTATGTTGCGACTAATAGGTGAAAGTACCTATTACGCTTACTAGCCGGCTAATCCGCATAATAACCACAGCCGCCCGATATGTGAGGAAATAAATGTATTTTAAGCATTTTCAGCAATGGGCTTATCCAGCAATTTTTTTTTATTTCATAATACAAAAGTGCTCCATTCGAAAAGCTTATCCCCAAAAGATTACATTTTTCCTGATCGAATTTACCCTCAAAATAGCGGTCAAACATCGCTTATTATAAAACGGGACGATGGCGTCTGGTAACCTAGTCCCACGATGAGCGATAAGCGTTGGCACCGCTGCAAAAATTTTGCGAACTAACTTTACCAAAATAACACTTGTCAAAAACCTTATCCCCCTTAGGGGATCATAGAGGTGCTGCCGTATCTTTAATTGGATTCACCACATGGCCCTTTACATTCAGTTGTTTTTCGTGAGTAGTAAAGGTTGATGCTCCCCGAGTCTCCGCATGCGCAGTAGGGTCGACCTTTAACGCCCAGGTGTGCTATTGTTATTTGGCCTTGATATGCGCAGGTGTTATTCCAAGGTCAAGGTCAAGAACTTGGCCTTGAACGCGAGCAGATGTTTCTTTGTTTGGTGATGACCAGGTGTACGATGCTTATTTCAAGGTTACATTTGCGGTGCATATTTTCAATGAATGCGAGCAGCTGTTTCTTTGCTTGGTGATGACCAGGTGTACGACGCTTATTTCAAGGTTACATTTGCTTGGCCTTGAACGCGAGCAGATGTTTCTTTGTTTGGTGATGACCAGGTGGACGACGCTTATTTCAAGGTTACATTTGTTTTGTATTTTTCGAGGTCGTCGGATGTATTCCTCCCACCATAAATAAATACTTGACCTTGGATTACTTCCTAATAAATATGGCTCATTTCGAAATTAGCTTTCATTGTCACTCATACATCGTATGCGTTAACTGTTGCTTTGGCATATAAAGTATTGTGTTTGTGGTGTGTTCTACAAGTGTTTATTCAAGGTACTTGACAGTAATTGTTTTTATTGTATTTTAAATCATGAGCATTTCAAAGCAGACCATAGCCGAAATTAATAATATGATAAACCAAGATATTCAATTTCTGGAACGTAGAAAATTCTCTACATTAACGGTGGGCAAAATTTATATGATAAAAAAAATTAATTCTTTGACTTCACGTTTTGGAAAAGCCATTATCGTCACATTGTTTGATCCAACACATCAAGCAACATTTGAAACATTTTTACCATCACGCGTAGCTGAAATTCTGACAGAGGATACTATTGAAATGATGAATAACTCCGGTGATCAGTACACCTTAACTTATTTGGGGCAAAGCTCACATGTATTCTCTGGAGGTAATACTAGAGCGTTGTTAAATTTTGGTTGTTTGTAATATATTGTTGATTAGGCTATTTTAATGTTGATTTAAAATGTAATAAAATAGTTCTTGTTAAGTATATATCGAAAAACACACACTCACACACAATCACATGTCCATTATTTTCTATTTAAGATGTGTGACTGCCCTACTGTCATTGAAAATCGAGATATGTACATTAATTGGTTATCATGTAAATTAAGAGAGCTGGCTGAAGAAATACTACACTTTGCAAATTATGGTAAATCCGATGTGGGTTTTAGTGAAAGTCAGTATAGGAAGTATATGAAAGACGACGTAAATTTCACGGCTGGAGCACATACGTGCGAGAAATACCTATATGGAACCATTGATCTGGACGAATTTTGCGCTGGAATGATAAATGAAGAATTGGGAAGCTACCTATTCGAAGTGCCTTATTTACCCGATGAATTAGCTAGAAAATATGGTTTGGCTCCCACAAATGATAACACCCTTGTTGATGGCCTTGGGAGTGAAGCAGTCAACACCGATGAAGTTGATGGGGAAGCGTGTGCTATTGTTAGCGATGAGTGTGTTCAAAAAGATGAAGAAAATTTCTAAACTTCTATTCATTGTATAATGTAATATGCGATGTTAAATAAATCATTATGTACCTAATTTATTGTTTTATTTTTGCTTTAACTAGTCTTAATATTTCTTATAAATTGGTAAACTTGCAAAATTACTTCAGTTTAAGTTCAAAATGGGTCGTGTTAACAACACAATTGATAAATTTGGTCGTCATGGGACCAATGTACAAGTTCAGTTATTACGTGGTCCACCTGGAGTTGGTTTCAAACTAACCCATGATGGACAATATGACATTGAAGGCAAATCTTTGTCCAATGTTGCAAATCCGATAAAAAGTCATGATGCGGCAACCAGTGAGTACGTCCTGAATGAACTTCATAAAATTCATACACAAATATTATCTAAAATTAATACGGAGGTATATTCACTTAATGAGAAGATCACCAGCCTTGGAGATATAAGCCACAGCTTTCTATGGGGCCTTGAGAAACGAATTAGCAATTTGGAAGGTCAAAAAAAAAAAAGCCAAGGCAAACCTAAAACGAAGTTAAGATAGGGGTGGGGATGCCAAGGTTATGTCGGTGTGTGAAGGTCGACTCTTGGGTATAAGAACTTCTCTCGAAAATTTTAAAATTCAGTTCAGTTGTATTATTTGGTCTTGAGTTTACTACAATATATTTTTTAAAATGCAGTCGAAAGAAGAACGTCCAACTGCAATGGTTTCGCCATTTTCCATTAATGGTCATCAGATGTGTGCCAATTGCGAACATTGGGAATTGCTAGTGGGACAAATGGGTTTCTGTGAATGGTGTCAAAATGAGCACAGAAAACAGCAAGAAGAACAATTATCATCATCGCATATCACCCAACCCACTCAAACCCCAATCACTTTAAGCGGGGGAGGAGATTTGTTAGAGCAGCAGCGACAGCAAAATTTCAACTCTTTTACAGAAGAAGAAGAAGTCAACGGAGATGGTTCATCATCGCCATCGTCGTCGTCATTACCGTCAGAGTGGTCACCAGGTAGAACGTCGCTACCGGATGCCCCATTCGACACTTCTGATGAAGAGTATATGCGTGAAATAAGTGGCGATAATGAAGATGAATATGATGCAGAACAAGGTTTTCGAGCTATATGTTTAAGGAGAAGCGAACTTATACAATTTGGATATAGCCCATAAATTTAATTTTATATATTTTTTAGTTTGTTTATGAAATAATAAAAATCTTCTTGTACTAAATATGTTTATTATTCACCATACATTTAAATTAACAAATCGCTCTTGATATATATTATTTCTGTGGTTCCGTTCTAAAAACCTTGCTAGCATTGCATCCATTTTTCCAATTCTCCTTTGAAAACGATATCTATCAAGTATTAGTTGCTGAAAATTACTTTGTCGGGCTTGTCTATATGCGAAACACCAAACAGACATACGGTGGATAATATTTCTTTCTTCGTCAAATCTTACTTGCTTCATGGTTTATTGTAAAATGAATTTTTATTAGTTATGTTATTTATATATAGGCCGAACATAAAGAGAGTGAATTAGTTTTACTTTAAAATGGGTCGTGTTAACAACACAATTGATAAATTTGGTCGACAGAAAACTCTTGTTTGTAACAACGTATCGCGAGGGTTGCCCGGAATCGGATTTAAACTTACTTCAGATGGACATTTTGATATAGAGGGAAAGATATTAAGGAATGTTGCCCAACCGATAAATGAGAATGATGCTGCTACCAAAGAATATGTCCTTATGGAAGTTCATCAACTTGGTTCGCAGATAAATACCATATTTAGTAATGTGCTAGTACCAGTTTTTCAAAAAATGTTTGAAGATGATGAGGACAAAATTACGTACCTTAAGGAAAAAATATATCAATTCATCAAATTCACCCACATGCTGCACGGCACACCACAACGAAGATAAAGGATCCAAAAAAACCAAAATGGAAACCAACCTAGATGAAGTTCTTTTGAAAACATAATTATACTGTTATATGTAATAAACTAACAATAAAACGCATAATTATGAAAAGCAATGTTTATTATTATTATTTATAATGCATACATACGTAACATAAAACCTATTTGATAATATTTATACAATATCTGATTTGTCTATCCAAGAATTAAATTGATTTGGAAAACCTAACCATTTTACAAACAATTGATCGTTTTGATTTTTCTTGCGTTTTCTAAGAATTTTCTCAACTAAATAAACACCAGGGCTAGCTGTCTTTTGCAGTTCTGCTTCGTAAAAACATCCTTTAATAGGTTGACCTTCTAATGATTGCAGCAAGTATGTAGGTGGATTTGTAATATTAACTTTTGCTATTTCAAACAGTTCCGTTGACCACGAAGGCGTATATCCTTTGTCAAATACACCTTTGTACTTGCTAATGCGAACAATGTCACCCAAATGGAATTTTTTTTTCTTCGGAACAATTTTCAAATAGTCATATGCTTTAATAGGGGTATCCTCTTTTACACTGTTAGGCTTCATTCCAATTGTGCGGTGTTTAGTGTTATTATAGGTCTTCGTTATAGCTGGTAATATTTGTAACCATCTGTATGAACCTCTAGCCGAGAATTGTTTATATAACTTATTTTTCAAAGTTCTTATAACACGCTCCACAATTGCCGCTTTTTTCGTGCTATATGTGGAATAATGGTTTATATTATATTTTTTCATGAGTGCTTGAAAGGTGCTATTATAAAATTCCTTTCCTTGATCACTCTGTAAATTGTTTGGTGCATATGATGCTTCTGCAATGATGCTTTTCATGGCATTCGTAACTTCAACACCGGTCTTATTCTTAACTGCTTTGGTGTACACGAATTTGGAGTAACAATTTATACATACAACAATGTAACGGTAACCATCATTGTCAGTAGCATATTGCTGCATTTCCGCCAAATCAATTTGCCACAAATCTCGATATCCTTTTATGACCGTACGTCTTCTAACAAAATTTTTTCTTGCTGTCCTATGTAATTCATTTACGACTTTAATTTTTTCTCGGCTAGGATCCATATTATAAGGTTCCACGTCTTATCAGACACTGAGGATGGCAACTACGTGCAAAACTTAATATATTATTCCTTCTTCTCGAAGCTCTTCCATAATTGACATAATCTCATTATCATGTCCGGTATGTCCAGCTACTTTTGACCCCCACAATAATCGTAATCTATCCACTAACTCCTTAGGTTTATTCCAATAAACATATTCAGATGATTTCGACGATAGGCGCTTTTTTGCTGGTAGTTGGATTTTGTTGTCGCCTTTTTTTCTTCCTACACCACCACCACCCAGTTTGGTTCCCATAATTAGCGGTTTTATGATTCGTAAATATTTTCTCCATCGGGTTTCCCTTAAACCACGTTTCTTGTCATAACCGTCGTAGGCCGCATCCGTCAATTTCAAAATGGTTTGGTATTTTCGAAGTACATCTAGACTAATTTCGTCTTCATTATCTAAGCATGCTGGATTTTTTAGAAAAATCAAATCGTAAAGCTCAGCCGTTCCATCGAATTCAGCAATGTTTGTTTTGTTCTTGTATAACACCATCTTTCCGTTTGTTAGAAAACGAACCACCAAGTTGCCAATATATTTTGTTGATTTATTGTCTTTTTTACCAAAGCGTACACCATACACGGTATCATAACGGGACGGTTCGAATTTTAATCCATTTAAATAATCTTGAATAGTTTTTGCGGCTGAACTGCTACCACTTGATGTGTGTGGTGATGTGTAAGATGATGTTATCGTTGATGGGGAAGGGGTTTCGAACAGTGACTCACGATTTCCACGTTTTGGTGTAGGAATTTGTGTTTTTTGCGAAATCGGTGTAGATGTTTCAAAATCCGCTTCTGTTGGATGTTCTTCAAACATTTTCGCCATTCCCACCGAGCTGCTGCTGCTACTCCGACTTTGTGGTTTAGTCGTAGTACTTGATTTTTTAGTTGCGTACTGTTGCTGCTGCTGCTTTACGGCTTTAGATATAGATTCTAGTGGTTTAGAAACTGGTTCATAAAACTTTTCCAAATCATGTTCATTCTGCACTTTAGCTGCTTTAATTTGTTTAAATTTTTTTCTAACCGCATTTGTAGTTTCCAGTAGCTTTCGTTTTAATTCGATTTCTTCATTCATGATGCTTTCAAAGCACCGTTCAACGATGAAATGATTATCCAAGTTATTATTATAGGAATATATAACTATCGAATCCCTTGCGGTATCTGCCCGAATTTACATCACTGTCCTTGTCAATAACTAAAAAACCATATTTATTATCCCAACATTTAGCACACATCTCTTGAAATTGTGTAAACGTCAGGTCGGGTGAAACGTGATCGGAAACTATATGTTTAATATTCATCTCATCTTGTTTAAACATAATAATGAAGTTGGCATTATCCCGGACGAGCTGCTTAGGAACACGAGAATACGTTTGCGCCAAGTAAAAGGCATCCACATTTTTGTGACGTCCCATGCTAAAATACGATCTTATAACGTCCTGTTTCTCACACATAACGTCATCAAAAATAAATATTGAATTAGGTTTAGCATCTGACGGTTCCACAATGTTATTTGCGTCGCTAAAAGCGTAGTAGCCAAGACCTTTGATTGGTGATAAAATTTTCTTTAAATATTCATATTTCGGTTGATAGAGCGACTTTGAGTAGATATAAACATTTTCGAAACGCAGTCCCGAGGGGTGAGTAAGCAGCGAAATCATAACATTTGTTTTTCCACAGTTTGAAGGTCCTATTAATAATCCACGAATAGATGACGGTAGCAAAGGACCATGTCTTTTAAATAATTTTTGTTCTAGTCCAGATCCGACCTTTACATCGAGATTATCGACGGGAAGTTTTTGTTTAAGATTGACGATACGCATCTTAACAAAATCTATATTTTATACTGAACTTTCACGTAAACTATCATTCAGATGTCGCTCGTCAGACGAAGTAGACGGTCTCGTTTATCAAGTAAGACTGGAAGCGGTATTGTTAATTCAGTAATTAATAGGCTACCGTTTGAGTTACACATTCCCGGCTATCAGTATTGCGGGCCCGGGACGAAAGTAGTAAAACGTGTGGCAAGAGGAGATCAAGGAATTAATTCTTTGGATGTCGCATGCAAAAAACACGATTTAGCCTATTTGCGTAATAGTGAAAATTTAAGTGCTCGCCACCAAGCAGATCAGGAACTCGAGCAAAGCGCGTGGAAAAGAGTAAAATCTAAAGACTCTAGCGCTGGTGAAAAAGCTGCAGCTTGGTTGGTAACCAACATTATGAAAGCGAAACAACGTTTTGGTATGGGTGTATCATCATCATCAAAATCGAGAAAAGCATCCACTAGAGGTAAACGTCGCTTCCAGCGCCGCCGCCGCCACACTAAAGGTAAAGGCGTTGGTAAACATAAGCGACTACACAAAGTAGCTTTTGGATCATCTATTAGACGACCCGTTCGATCAGAATTGTTAAAAGCTGGTGGGAAAAAACTTGTCGAGAAAAATATCATGAAAGCATCGAAAATAGCTGCAGTAGCTGCACGTAAATCCCTAAGAATAGCCGGTGGCAAACGAAAAATTCGCACGCCTAGAATCATTCCAATTCCGAAGACTGGGGGGATATTACCGTTAATACCAATATTTGCAGGACTATCGGCCTTAGGTTCATTAGCAGGTGGTGCAGCAGGCATCGTGCGTGCCGTAAAAGCAGTAAAAAAGTCGACTGCAGAAAAAATAGGTACCGGCTTACATCTAAGTTCAAGAGGAAATGGATTATACTTGAAACCATATCGCACAGGTTTGGGATTATATATAAACAACGGCAAAAATAAGAAATCAAAAAACTAATAGAATCCCTACCTCAAAGACCACTATCCAATATTGATATAGAAAAGTACGCCTTAAAAATGAAAATACCACACTTTCGAGGCGTATATATGAGAGATTCATTACCTGTACGCGGTCCCAAACGTTATGAGGCCGCCATTATAAATTTGGATAGTATGTCGGGTGTAGGGACTCATTGGGTAGCATATAGAAAAAGCAATTCTGATGTAACATACTACGATAGTTTCGGTGATTTACCCCCACCTATGGAATTGGTACGATATCTGCAGATGGGTTCCGAAGCGACGAAGAAAATTTACTATACATACGACCGTCAACAAGAATTCGGAACAGTCTGGTGTGGACATTTGTGTTTGAAGTTTCTTTTACAATCGTAAAAAGTATGTCTTTGACACCCCAAATGGAACGTGACAACTACACCAAAATGTTGCTATCACTTAAAGCATATCGTGAAGTCGGAGGATTACAAAAAATGACTGCCGAACAGTTAGAAAATACGCCCAAAGAAGTGTTGATCGCATTAGCTCCAAATGAAATAGCACTAGTTTGGGATAGGTTACCTAATCACCTAAAAAGTGACGTCGATATATTGAAATATCAATACTGTTTCGAACATTATAATAGCAATAATTCAGATTCGGACGAGGGCGATGGACCGATACCAAAAAAAATATTTTGTTGTTATTGCAAAATTAACGATGTGAATATAAAGGCAGAAAACAGTTTAAAAACGTCCAAAGGAATAAAGCAACGCTTCAGCTTAAATCCATTTAACTGTTGCAAACAGCAATAAAATAGCTACACAAATAGTTTCGTGGTCAGTCATGTCTTACACATTCACTCTAACAGGACATACAAGTGTCTTAAGTGCGGATTTTTACCCACCCATCGAGTTAAATACAACAGACAAATATGGAGTTGCACTGCTGGGATTTTACACATATAATTCGATTTTTAATATCGACGAAAGCAATAATTCATTCAGCCATTTGAAAACAGCGATACCAAAGTATGTAAGGATTCCACCAGGAGCTTACGAAATTAATGAAATAGCAAAAGCCATGTACACCGCTTTAAAAGAGTCATGCAATGAAGTTGGTACCGATTTATTTTCATTAACAGCCAATAATAATACGTTAAAATGTGAGCTAAAGTCAAAATATAGCATCGATTTTCGAGGTAGCAATAGTATCGGCAAAGTGCTCGGATTTGGCTCTGTGCTGCTGCAAGGTGGACAACGACACGAATCAAGTACCATCGTGGACATAATGAAAGTGCGCATCGTACGTGTGGATTGTAATATAATTTCCGGAGCATACCTGAATTCTTTGGAAAGTCATACGTTATTTGAATTTGATATTGACGTCGAACCCGGTTACAAAATCTGTAAAGAACCGCAAAATAATATTTATATGCCGATAATGCCGGATGGTCGTCAGTTTATCGACAACATTACTCTACGCATCTTGGACGATAGCGGTGATTTGATCGATTTTCGAGGTGAGAAAATAATAGTTAAACTAGAGTTGAAAAAAATCGTATAATGGGTTTTTGCTTTAACCGTCAACTGCATAAGCTGTCAACAATTCAAGATTCAGTTAAACGACATAAAAGTAAGCAGACAACACAGTCAAGGTTCATTCGCAAGTCAGACGGACGATCGAAAACACATCCGCACAGCAATCGCCAGCTCTCCGCGAAAGATTGCAAATTTCTACAATCGATCGGTTTGAAAGTGAGAAAAATTAGAAAATGATGGCCGCTAGCAGTGACAAAATCGAAGTTTTTACCGAACCCATTTTTGATAACTCCATTATTAGTTTTCAAGAACACACATATAAACCTTACGGTTCTCCAACATTCCGCAATTCCGATGAAATTCGTATACCTGTACACTTTCAAGATATCATTTTGGATATATCGGATAGTTACATTTACATCGAAGGAACATTTAAACCCAAAGATGTTAGTAAAAAATGTTATCTATCAAATAATGCCATCGCCTTTCTATTCGACGAATGTCGTTATGAAATGGGAGGGGAGCAAGTTGCCGTCGTTCGGAAACCCGGAATTACCACAACGATGAAAACTATGGTGTCATTGGGTGCCGCACAAAATAGAGCTCTCATGGCATGCGGATGGGGTCTAGACGAAGCAAATCAAGGGATACTAGATTCCACAAGTAACATGTTCTCCGGCAAGCTTCCTCTAAAATATCTCATGGGTTTCGCAGAGGATTATTCAAAGGGTATTTTTAACGTCAAGCAAGAGTTGATTTTAATTATCGCCCGCACTTTCAACAATTGCTATATCGGCGAAGTAGATGCAGACATTTCAATTGAAAAAATTGAATGGAAAATTCGTCACATTATTCCAGACGATCGACAGAAGTTAAAGATATTATCACGCATGAATAAAGGTGGCAGTAACGCAAACGTTCCAATGGCTTACCGTAAATGGGATCTTTACGAGCTACCTTCTTTGAGAGAAACATCGTCAGACGTTTGGGCCTTAAGAACTAGCACGAGTCTCGAAAAACCGAGAGCAAAAGATAGCACACAATTTACAACGGCCGATATAAGTGATATTAGGCTCTATCTGAACTCTGCCGTATTTCCGTACGAAAGATGGAATTTAGATTTTTCAAAGAAACTGTATGCCGCAGCCTATTATAATTATGAGAATTTTCAAGCTAGCTACTACCAGCGAGAACTGAGCGATCCTATGATGAGTTTTGCCGACTATCTGAAAAATCCGTTATTCGTAATCGATTGCAGTCACCAACCAGAAGCCGTGAGGACGTCCACAGTGGACGTGAAATTGGAGTTTGAAACACGCAAAAGTAAATTTCCTAAAGACATTAAAGTGTACGCGTTAGTTATTCACGATGCATTTTTTAGCTACAATATACTTAATGGTTCTGTTACTAACAAATCAATACATTAGTTTGAAGTTGTGTAATTCTCCAAATTATGTACTTTACATATTTAAAATAAACTTATAAACGACACATTTGAGTTTTATTTTTACTACATACGACATATTTGAGGCTTATTTTAATACTTCAAAGGTGGGGCTTTGGTAAATAAGGTTATGAGGTGAAGAATAGAGAGAAATTTAGGAGAGGGGTGGGGAAAGAATGTATATAAGACGTGATTTAGAAAATGAGATTCACTCGAAGCCAAGATGTCATCAAGCTCGGATAATGGTTATTCCAGTGATGACGATCAGGCAATCGCACATAATGCGCAACATAGGGGTGTACGCAATACGCGTAGGTTTAGACCTAGGTATTGCATCTGGCACTGCTATGTAAAAGTTGGACCCCACCTCATCTATTGTATGCACTGCTACACAGGATTTAGGGGTCAGATAGGTGCTAGATTCATATCGTGCCATTTCACAGTGGGGGCACGATGTGAGCGTATGCAGAACTACTCGAGGTGTCGTCGGTGTCGGGAGAGACTGTTTACAGTCACTCACCGGAACTCATGCCTTATTTGCAATAGGACTTAAATTCCTATTACAAATAAGGACCCTCAAATAACAACCCTGCCTGCCCCCTGACAAAATCAGTCCTTTTCAGGACTACAGAATATTTGATCGTAGTTTGTAGTTAAACACTATGTTTCCTAAGGAAGATATTTCTCGAAGGAAAAATTGTGTTACTTTGGGTGAGAGATGCATTATGTGTTTAAATCATACATAGATAGCGAGAGAAAGAGCATTTGCAAGATTTAGCTTGTAGTTTTTATGTATGATAAGAACGCATATGCCTCTAGTTATTCAAAGTGACATAACTTTCTATCAAGAAACATATTTTAAAAAATAAATTCACTCTGGGTTGATACGCTCAAAAAGATACATCAGAATTTTTGTCGTTTCACATAGAACGTTAGCAAACCTGCTCTTAAGTATGACAAAAACAGACGTATCCTTTCAGTGTAACAAAATATTTCGAACAAGAAATCTATTCTATAGGAAATATTTTGTTACTCTGAAAGGATATGTTAGAACCGTTTAGCCCCACTCTCACCCCCCACCATCCTAAATGCTTTTAAAAGCGGGAGCAGCCATCACAATTTTCATTTCTCAACCAGCCATGAAGTGGGACAGGCTGATGTTAAGGACGACAAGGGAGTCCAAAATAAGTGAGTTTTGGGAGGCTTGGCGTTTAAAAAACGCGAATAAGCCAACGGCGATCGTACAGCCGATTCCAAGACCGCCGCCACCACCGGAGCCGGCTCCAACAGAGCCGGTGGAAGTGGTGGAAGGACCCCAGATGCTGCTGGGTCCGGAAGAAAGGGAGGCTCTCTTACAAGAGCTCACGGAGCGCCGTCGGAGCCGTCGCAACACGCGACTGGAGGCACGAAGACGGCGCGCCGCACCGCGATCGGTTCAGATCGCGAGAGGGGAACAACCACTCTAGGTTTCCCTCTCCAACCCAACCCACCGCGAAAACGGCCCTTTTCAGGGCCACAAAAGATTTGATCGTAGTTTAGATATTCTTAGTCACTTTGTGTTTGACACTGAATCGGTGAAAAATGCAAAGATGACCAAGGATGACATTTTCAGGACGTTTAAAAATAGACGTTGGCATTTTTGCATAACTCTTTTCGATAATTTACCTAGAAGTGTCTAAAACGTATTTTAAGTTAAAGGTCCAAGATCCGTTAAAATTGTTATTTTTCTAACTTAAAAATTGTATCCATTTAGTTATTTCCGAGACGTATATTTTTGGAACTAAAAATCGATATTTGTCGACCCACTAAGATTTTTATTTTTGTATATTTGTAACAAAAAAAGCAACCACATTAACCCTTATATAACAAAAATATTTTTATTTCGGATCAAAGCAATGACAACAAGCACATAACTTGTGGGTTTGCTCAGGTTTGCTTGGGTTTGTTTAGCCAATACATGGGGGGTATGGAACGTCACGACTTGGAGGTTTTTTTTTTTAAGTCTCAAAGCCTGCGCAGTAGCTATTACCCCGCTAATTTTTTGGAATTTTTAAGAAATAACCTCAGAAATGGGTTAAGGGCAGTAAAAGAAACGTATTAGTCTTATTCAAGTTTTTCATAAAATGTCGGGAAATGCCTTAGAAAAAATTATGAAAATGCTAAAAAAATTGAAAATCTTTATTTCTTATTTTTTCGAAATTTAAAAAATGTCAAAAAATAGTTCAAATTAATCAAAATCTTTTGTGCTTTCCACTTTTGCCGTAGATGGTCGGGAAATGCCTTAAAAAAATTGATGAAAATGGTGAAAAATCAAAAATCTTTATTTTTCATTATTTTCAAATTTTAAAAATGCTAAAAATACTTTAAATCAATCCGCTATGCTACACTGGGGGTGGTAGGGGTGGGGGTGGGTTGTGGTGGGGGAAGCTGAGCTCTTTAAAAGCAGCTCGGCTCGACTGCTTACTTCATTACATTCGCTCATCTCAACATGGCATCATCAGATGATGATGGATACTTAAGCGATGATACTCCTAGGAATTTGGATAATTGGGCTCTAAGACAGAGGAAAGTTTTCCCCGTCCGATCCCGCCGGGTGTGCAAGACCTTAAACCTGGTGAAGGTGGGTAATGACGAGTGGTGTATTGGCTGCTATGCCGACTTGGAAAACAAGTCGGCTGGTGACCAATTCTTCAGTGGTCATGTAACCCAAGATTTCGGTAGTCGCGCGCACATACCGATCTGCAAAGGTTGTGGAGTAGCTCTTGGTACTCTACAACATCAGAGTGCGTGCCTTATTTGTAATCGAGCCTGATTACAAATAAGATATCCCGTGAAAAACGGTCCTTTTCAGGGCCACAGAATGTTTCATCGTAGTTTTAGTTACCTAATGCCATAGTATATGTGGTGTTAGATAGAAAATTATATAAGTCCAGTTGGATCGAGTATAATTTTCCTTGCAAAATCCGTCCTTTTCAGGATGACAGGATATTTTGATCTTACTTGTATTTATCTAATATCACGACATCTGTGACATTAGATAGAAATTATGTAAGTCCAGACGGATCGAGTATAAGTTTCTTTGTCGGTCACATTTCCAGAACACAATTACACCATTTTTGAGAACTAAAAGCAGTTTTCGACAGTGAAGTCCGACAGTATCATTTTTGGATGGAGGGCATTTGTATAATAAACTCTAGTTTGTTAGAGGTGAAAAGGTGGGGATGGAGTGGTGGAGGGGGTAGATTATCTCTATTTAAGCGGTTGCGAGTGAGTCACAGAATCACTTCATTTTTAAATCTGATAGTTACCAGATCTAAATATGAATCCTGAACGTCCATTAAGTCGTGGTTCGTCGATTTGGAGCGACGAGACGGTCGACATGAACGAAGTCGACGAACAAGTCTTTGATGACTTTGACGACATAGAGCAGGGCATATTGGATGCTATCGAGTGGGACGAGGATGATCTGCGACCACTCGAAGAACCTGAGTTCGATTGGGGAGTCGAACTGCCCAACGACGATGCAGAGTTGTCGGCTGACGAGATGGAGCCGGACTCCAGTACCGATTGGGTACCACCACCGCCGCCGGAAGATCATGACGGTCCGGCCGATTCATCCACTTGGTGGATCACGGACCATCAGGATGAAGATGGTCCAGCGGATTCCACCAACTGATCCCGGAACCATGCCCGCCCCGACCTACCCCGACAAAATCAGTCCTTTTCAGGACTACAAAATATTTGATCGTAGTTTGTAGTTGAAGTTGATTCATGTCACATCTCATGTAACATGATATTTCTCAAGAATTAATTTCTTTTGGAAAATATTGTGTTACTCTGTAAAGACATGTACGTTCTTACCGTACGTTAGAACTAGCTAAATTTCTAGTAAGTTCTCTACGAAAAGCTGAGAGTTTGGTCTATTATCTTACTTGTAGTAAAATTCACATTTTATTACAAATAAGATGCATGTTTTTAGGCATTGTAACGGGTAGCCTCTCTTCACAGACATAACACTTTATCGCATACTTAAGTTGTGTGCATCTAACGATTACACACCTAAAGTTACGGCCCTACATTTTCCGTCTATTCGTTTTTTCTATTTTGCATTTTTACACTATTTTTGTGTGTAACTTCCGTATACTTATTTTAGAAATAAAAAATATTGTTTCATTTAACTTTTTTTTATTATCATATATACAAAAACATTTTCTTTTACTTATATATATATATACATTACTATTACAAAAATAACTTAACTCTATATTTACAATAAAATTCTAAAACTACTTCTTATACGTTAAATTATTTATTGCTTCGAGTCTTTTAACGCACTTCTCTCTTGTCCTTTTATTTTCCTCCATTTTCACCCGCAGTTCATTCATTTGTCTTTCAAAGTCCACCTCATCACTATCACACTTTTTTAGTTCTCGTAGTAGTTTTTCCCTAGCACTATACGCCGCGGAGAAGACGCACTTTTGGCTCGCCGAAAACTCGTTCAACCAGTCCGGCTCTTCAGCAGTTGTTGTTGACTGCTGCGATTCCTCGTACGATCGCTTGCATCGCATCTTGACCGGTTTGCGGCACTTCCCACGTCCTATTGTTGGTGATAGTGGTGCACCCGCGATCGGCGATTTTTCGTCAGCGTCGGCCACCAACACCATCGGAGGCATGGACTGCGGCGGCTCGGGCGTTGTCGAGTTTGGGCCTTCATTAATTATGACGACCGGTGACAGAGGCTTCGGTGGTTGTGACGTCTCCAAAAAATCGGAGTATTGGACTGGCACTGTTGGTCGCTTGAACACGAATTTCTTCTTCTTCTTCTGTTCACCCTCCATAGCTGCATAAAATTGACTTTTATTGCTGCCGGCTGCCTTTGGCAATTTCAGCAGCTTTTCCAACTTCGTAGTGGGTTGCCGCCTCGCCTTCTTTACCACCACATCACTTATGATATTGATGCGCCCGCCGTCCTTCTCCGTCCAGTTGTTGACGTAATCAACCGCCGAAGCTACTTTTTTTTCACCCACATTCTCTTCACCCACATTCTCTTCTTCCACAAACGCAGTGTTTAGCACGTCGTCATTGTGCCACTCGTCAAACACACCCGGGGTCAGCAGGTCAATAACGTCCTGCCCCATCAACTCTGCTTGGATACTTCCATCCAAGTTAAACGCATTTAACAATGACTCACTACCGGAATTCATTTTTCTAACTAACTCACTGCACTAAACTGACAAATGTATTTACTTGGCGAACTGCTCTAGCGAACTATGAAATGCTCTGCCTAGCAAACCAAATTTATACTTATCACCCCACCATAAACTCCCCCACTCTATCTGACGGTTGATGCTTTGGAGGCCAAACAAGTTCATTCAACTTACAAGGTTGCGTTCTACGGCTAAACAGCGATTCAAGGACATATTTTCAAGGTAATCGTGTGTCCTTACTTCTGTTATTGTTTGTGCTCTCAAGGTTATATGACCCAGACAACCCATATTTATAGACACTCTCTTTCCTTCGATGCCTATTATCAGAAACTATAATGTTGCCCGCAGATCAAGATAACAGTCGTCCAGCTGAGACTTTTTCAGGAGCACAAATAATAATTTCTGCTGTTTGCTATAATTGTAAAAGAGAAGTATATATTTGGACTGACCACATGCAATCTTACAGTTACATTGAATTGTTGAGAGTAAGGATTGTTAAGTGTCATTACTGTGGAACGCTGATGTGTCGACGAGGGCCGATTAGCAGATCTGATATGTTGAGAAGACAATGGATGCTACGAGAAGTTTATAAGCCAGACATTAATTAATTTTTATTTTTGTAACTTTATTACTATATTGTAAAATAAAACAACATATTATTGAAACAATTATCTATGTATTTTACTATCCTGCGTTATACAATTTCAACTATTGCTATTACTATAGTGGTTAATAAAACTACGTGACATTGGAGTTAATATTTTTTTATTTTTCTAAAACACAGGCTTTCCAACATTTTTCTAATTATAACTAATATTTTCGGGTAAAAAACTTTGCATAGCTTGTATTAACATATTTAGGTTATCTTCAGGGTTTGTTTCGTAAAACTTTATGTCTGGGTGCCCCCAAGGTAGAGTTTTTGTTGTTGATGGTATAATATAACGTTTATCGTCGTGGTGAGATAAAGCAACTTTATTAATTATTTCGGTATAAACGTCGTGTTTATAACTTCGAAAGGTTTTCATTTTTCGAAATATCTGACCACCACGTTCTACAATATTCCGATAATCTTCCAGGTGAAGCTGTTTTTCAATTACACGTTTTTTTATACCTTTCGCTTTTTTAATTTCGCTACTGATTGAGTTTATGTAATAAGCTTTGGCTCCGGTACCATAAAAACTTATTATTGGATCACCTGGAAATTCATCCTTCATTCTACCTACTACTGACTGACTTTTTTTTATGTTAAAAATATTTCCTTCGGTATAATTGGATGTATCGAATTTATCCGGATTTTCTGCAATTATACGATACAAATTTTCGGTGTAAACTTTTAATATTAACGAATCTGTGTCGGTATACAGTAAAGAAGCATTTTTGCCAAATTTTGCTTTAATGAATGAGTAGAAAAAATCATAAACTACTGTTTTCGACATGTCCAGTATGGAAAATCCGATATAAATTGGTTTATTATAAGTTACCTTTAATCGATCCATATGAATGGCAACGAATTATTTATTAAAAACCGTTGAACTTTTAAAATAAGGACGAGAAATTAATGCTCGTGCCCCAATTTTACTCCTGTCATTTTCCCATCGGGTAACTAGTTTTATATCATTACGATTCTCCACATTTTCCATGGTCTTGCCAAAAACAGCATTAATGATTAATTTAAAAGTGTCTTTACCAAACTTTGTTGTTGCCCTATTGCGCAAATCTGTATTTAAGTCGATATATGTCTTTAACCACGGGGATTGATTAAATTTTAAAATTCTGTGTGTTTGCATTACCATTAGGCCGTTATTGATTGCTTGTTTTAATGTTCGGTAATGAATGATATATTTCTTTTTATCGTTTAAATTCGGAATTAACTTTGAAAATTTTGCCGATTCCGTGGGTGGTACAATATTTTCAACTAAAAAGGGTAAGTCGGAATGGTCATCATATAGCGTATCCGGATAATGAACGTCAACTTCCAAAACGTATCCTTCTGGACCACTATCATCCACATCCATAATAATTAAATTTAAAATTTCATGCTCTGATAACCATCTAAAGCCGCCAAATGGTAATGCTTGCGACATACTATGACCGTACAGATTTGTTGCATCAAGATAAACAATGAAAGATGATGGTTCGTTAGGATCGTAGTTTGGTACATATATGTTGTTGGCAGCGTGCATCCTTTCTGAACACTGACTTATACCGCCTCGAATACCTTTTTTGAAAAAATGAACCATGTCGATATCAGTCAATAGCTCTAACTCTACCTTAGAAATACGCAACATACAATCAAACGAATAACTTGGAAGGGTATGGTACTGTGCTGGATCCAGTTTATACGTTTCTAAACAAGTATCGCGAAACTGTTCAAAAACATCGGTTAATAATAAAACATCAGATTTCAAATATAAATCCGAATAGTCCCCCAAATTCTTACAATTAAATGTGTCCCACACCTTTTTAGCTCTGTCATAATCTTCATCGCTAATGTGCTCCTCTGACAAACTATCATAAAACTGATTTTTTGTGGGTAAAGTTGGATGGTTCATTTTCTCCATTGAATCGACAAAACTATAGGGAAAAACACCTTTTTTGCGCATGAAATTAAACTGCTCATTATCAGAAAAATATTTTCCTGTTTCCCTGAAACTACCCACAGCTAATCCATTACCCAAATTTTCCAGCGAAGTTGATAGAAATTTAAAACTATCGATGAACCGCAATTTCACATATTTTTTCTTTATTGCCCCACTTTTATTATCGACATAATCGTGAACGTAAATACTTTTCGTAAACGAAATATACTTTTCCTTGCTTTGAGCTAAAACATCGATCTTGTCTCCGTGACGACACAACTCTAATAAACATGTGGCAATCGTACCCGCTCAAGTTATGAAATATAATTGGAATAAAATTGGGTAACTTATAATTTAAATTGCAAATCGAATGAGCAGCACCAGGTCTTTTTTTCCCAGTTATGTGACAGTGGTCCTTTACTTTACAATTATTATTTTCAAAAGGTCGTTCACATATACCACATTTTGTGGCATTATTGAACTCCGCTATTTGGTCAGCCGTTAAAGTTTCCATTGCTCTTATATCTCTTAAGTATGTATTGTAAAGAGATCTTAAATCACTTTCAAGTCGCGAAACGAAAACCTGGGCTGCGTCGTTTCCCCGGTAGAGCTCAAATTTTGAAATCGAATCGTCAAAGGAGCACTTTATTAAATACGCAAAAGAATACGGTTCATGTTTGATGCTTTTGACTAAGTAAGAATTTGTGGGATTTGGTTCCACTGTATCCAGTGGTTTAAGCACCGATTCGAAATCCGCGTAAACAACAAACGGTACACGCATTTGCTTTTCTATGTTTACAAATTTTAATATATTTTCACTTACACTCCTTCCAAATTTATCTATTTTTAAATTTAGTGATGGTGTTAATGAATATTTGTGGTTACAGTCATTTTTTTGGTGTAATATCAAAGATGATTGTGAACTAAAATATATCAAACAACCATCACAAAAATACATTTTATCTCTACGCGATGTAATTTGACTGGAACATAATTTCGATAAGTCTTTTATCCAACAATAATGACTTTTAGAACAACGCGTATCACAAATATGTTCATCATCATCTTTAATACTACAATCCTTTGTTATTAACAACAAGTTTACATGTCTGTTAAGTTTTCTACCCGAATACCTTAATGGACCGACAACTTCGTACTTTAACATATTATTTTCGAAAATTTTTTGCAAACCATAAACGTTAACTGAAATATTATTCATTTCTTCAAATTTTGATATATCACGCAACTTTACTGGAAAGTCTATACCTGTAAAATTCAGCACTCTTGAATAGTGTGGATAAGATCGAATCTGTGATGCCATTCTAGTGGTGGGGCACAAAGCAGACACGATTGACCACGCAAAACAACACTCATCTTGATTAATCACATTGATGATGGCTTTTTTCAATTCGATGAAACGGGGTAGCTTTATATATGAAGATCCACCAAAAGGTTTATATTCATTGACATTTACTTCCAGGTATAGAATTTTTTCCAGAGCCCAACCTACGAAAACACAAAAAGATTGACATAAGTATTTATTTTATTTTTAGTCGTTAATTTATAACATACCTGAATCTTTTTCCTGAAACTCAGTCGATTGAGTCTTCATGGCTTCCACTAATGATTGATATATTTCTTCCAAATCGCTTCCTGAAGTAACAATTTCATTGCGTGTATTAAATGACTTGTCACTGTACATATTATCTTGTGTTGGTAACAGATACCGACCAACAACCACCATATTAACTTTCAAAGCACAACGCACTCTTACTAGGTCACTTACTACCTCTAACACTTTTGCTTTAATTTCATCAAAAAATAATGAATAGTCAGTATGTTCATTATCACTTGATATACGGTATGTGGCAATCCTATTTCTAAAAGCACTGGACACTAGCTCAACACCAGCTGATATTGGTGAACATGCATTACTTTTATGGTGTATTGTTCTTTGATGAGCTGCCATTCGATTTGCTGGTATGGTTATATTGCATCAAGTGCAAGTACGCACCTCGGATATTGATGCCCCATCGTCAACTTTTCGCTGTTTTCCACCATGCATATTTTCAAATCGTGCTACGCACGATTCTCGTTTATGTCGTAACATATTATAACTCCGAGTAAATGATTTACCACAATTTTCACACACGTACGCCATGACTTTCAAATTAACTTGCTTGAACCGTTTTACTCAACACAATGTTCTATACTAAAATTTAACCCCCCCCTACCCTCATTTATACCGATCCACATTTAGACCCCCCACTCGATCTTCATACCAAAACATGTTACACCCCAGTAATAACTCAAGGTAAACTAACATCACAAATGTAACCTTGAAATAAGCGTCATCCACCTGGTCATCACCAAACAAAGAAACATCTGCTCGCATTCATTGAAAATGTGCACCGCAAATGTAACCTTGAAATAAGCGTCGTCCACCTGGTCATCACCAAACAAAGAAACATCTGCTCGCGTTCAAGGCCAAGCAAATGTAACCTTGAAATAAGCGTCGTACACCTGGTCATCACCAAACAAAGAAACAGCTGCTCGCATTCATTGAAAATATGCACCGCAAATGTAACCTTGAAATAAGCATCGTACACCTGGTCATCACCAAACAAAGAAACATCTGCTCGCGTTCAAGGCCAAGTTCTTGACCTTGACCTTGGAATAACACCTGCGCATATCAAGGCCAAATAACAATAGCACACCTGGGCGTTCAAGGTCGACCCTACTGCGCATGCGGAGACTCGGGGAGCATCAACCTTTACTACTCTCACTTACTACAAACACGGCTGGTCCACACGTCTCACTAAGTGCTGTAGCAGTTGTTGCTATAAGTGTATCCGCATCACCAGCAGCATATACAATTTTAATTCCTTTGTCCGACAACGACTTTCCAAGCTGTTTAATAAGACATTGCTTATTTGTTGTGTTAGACAAAAAATCTTCTTGCGGAAATTTGACAACTGATGACTCAAAGATTTCTACAGTTGGTGCCATTTTTCTACCCATGGATCTACGATTTTGTTCTATTGTTTTTGTACTTAATTGCTGGTATCCATCAAATACTACAGTCACACTATGCCCATAATGATAAGTAATATAGCTGTAGTATTGAGAAAAAATTTCCAAAAAAGTTGCTGGTTTTTGCCATATAACTTTATGTAGTAGATGGCCTCCATCAATCACGTAGTGTAGTACGGGTTCTGAAAAATGCTCTAGGGTTGGGCAAAGCTTATCAAATATTTTAAGTAAAGAAGATTTCGTTGTCTTTCTCAATGATCCGTTATCAAACAGAGAAGGAGGGCATGATGCTAGCTCGTATTTAAAACATTCCTTTATTTGGTCGGAGGAAGAAGCTGAACAAAGTATTCTGCTAAAGAGAAGTGTAGGATTTACAC